>JAGSMU010000009.1:7720914-8941097 GCA_029286865.1 Teinopalpus imperialis
GTAAAGCGACTCTGCAGTTTTTTTCTTACTGCAGCATTTATATATCAGCTAAATATGAATATAGGCAGCATAGCATAGCTTCGTTTGGTGACTGTCCGGAAACCAAGTTACTTGTAGCGAGGTTAATTATAATTAGGTTATTAGTCCTATAGAGAGACCCTGCATGTGCATCTCGAATCTTTGATGAGGATGGATGGTGTGTATGGGCCGTGTCAACTGTGATTCGGTTGAAGTCATATACTGTATGATAGCAGCCGTCCCATACACGCTACAAGTTGAAAATAGCTGCAACGTGGCTCTACCATCGTTATATTTATTAGTATTGTTCATATTATTTGTTTTAATAATAATAATTTATCTTTTAGGATTTACTTTAAAATTTTCAAGTAACTGGATATCACAATTGATATTCCAAGCCAAAATTACTCGTTTGTCTGTCACTTTAAGTGACATTACTTTGCAACTTCATTTGTAAAGCTTGTTATTACAAGATGTTACAGAGTTGTTTATCGAAGTCTACTAAGTAACGGGGTTATAAACTTGTGATATAACACTGTTCATGTAAATGCGGGTTCTAAAAAGACATGATTCGTAAAGAAATCTAAATTGGGAAAGCGCATCTGCGACTCCTCTGGTGTTACGGATGTTCGTGGGCCGCGAAATCCTATTCTATAAAAAAAATTCTATACTCAATTTAGAAAAGGTTTATTAAAATATTATTTAACCAAAATAGGTTTTCAATTACACAATCAGGATTTCCAGAACTGTCGACAATAGAGTGCATTTGTATTTCTATCCTCCTTTTGTATGAGCTTTTTATAAAGTCAACTGCATTTATTTCTTTCCCCGTGAATAGAACATCGGTTCTCGCTAAAATTGTTTTACAAACGGCCCTTTTGCGGTCGATTCTCTATTGTCGTGGGTTTTACACTCGTTTTTTTTATACAACATTTCATTGAATTTGTGGCTAATATTGTATTATACTTTTTTTTATTATTTTATATTATATTTTAATTTACTTAATAAAAAATTTGCATATAAAGTTATAATTTATATGTTTACATATAAAACTTTGTGTTATGATACGCAAGCGAAATCGCGTTATTGCATAACCTTTTAATATTTTTGAATACCATCACTTTTAACCAATCTCACACCGGTGGACAGTGTCAATACGAATGTATTGTTTGGTGTATGATACTTCTTATCTATTTTCGAATTTGATTAAATGGTTCTTTTTAATTGAATTATACTTCTAATATGGAGCATATTCATTAAGTCAAAATCATATGAAAATATGGGTAATGTGTAGATGAAAATTCGCCCGATATGACCACGTTCTTTTCGTCTGTATATTCCAACACTACAAAAATATAAATATATTGGCCATAAATAATATTTAAATATATTTTGTTTATATCACATTTTAAATATTCTTAGTTTAAATTAATATAACCCCAAAATCTTATTGATTAATACAACTGATAGTATAAAAATAATAAATAACAAAACGTCTTTTCGACATAAGGCATATAATTCTAGCATATATAACATAACAGCACTGAAGGAGCGGCAGTTGGTAAGAGACACAAAACGAACTACAGACAATCGCTGGTAATCACTTTGAAACCGTGACACGTCATATGATATATAATATCATATTAATGCTAGTAAAAACCGCACAGTGCCGCCGTTGAGAAAGATTTTTTCTATGTGTTTGATACATGCATTTTCAAAAATTGTATCATAAAGGTATAAGGAACACTGAATTATAAATACACATGAATATTGCTGTCTCATTGTATGCTTAAATGTTAACTGATTGGAACGTAGCACGATACTGACCAAAGTGCATCCAGTCGATAGATCCACAAACTCATGTCATTAGTGATCGTCCTAGGTTGCGGTCTTCCTAATCTATTACAAATTCTACCAACTGCACCTGTGTATAATGATGATGATTATTATGATGTGGTTGGTACTTTATCAATTACAGTCTCTCATCACCGACTTTTTAAAGAGTAAGCTCTTGTCATAAGTAAATCAAAATCTAAATTTTAGTTGGTATATGCCTTTTTATTTAAACTAGGGCTAACAAACAAGCACAGGGTTCATGTGATAGTTAGTGATGACAACGAACCATAAACGCCTACGGTCTATCCTCAACAATAATTGCACATGCGAGCACATTCCTTGCTGTGGGATAATCCAAAGTTTTTATAAAATAGTACAATACTACAATTTTATCGTTAATTACTTTCTTTTAAAATTCAAAAATATATAATAATAAAGTCGCTTAGAGTTTTAACGTAAAATTCGAAAGAATTTGTTGGAAGTAGCGTTAGCAGATTCATTACATCGATAACAATTATGTATATATTTACTTTTAAATATGTATATATTTTTGTTTTATAGTTTACGTAAATGTATATAAATATCTATTATTTTATTTAGTATTATAAATTCAGATAATATATAATGATATGTATATATAATTGTATAAGTATTTAGATGTACTGTATGTTTCTTTTTTTCTTTATTATTATTCATCTGTCCCTACCTTGATTTCTCTGAACCCTCCCAAGGTTGACAGGTAGATAATGCCTTAGGCATTAAGTCCGCCTTTGTGCATATGTCTGTTGTACAAAAGTTCATAAATAAAATACAGTAGAAACTAAATAAACCTCATTCAACAAAACTTAAACTTAAATAGTAATCTAATTTTTACTATCAATACAACTTATAAAATAAAACATTAGATTTTGCTAAATCACTATTCCATTAGAATTTAAGTCTAAACGATAATTCCAATAGTATTTAAATCGAATAAAATGTTACCTCTACTTCAATACTGGCATTAAATTCTGGTCCGCTAGAAGAAAATTACCTAATAAACTCGTTTATATTTTAACTTAAGTCCGAAATAACTGAGATAATTATATTTTCTTTTATTTTATGAGCTCTTGCAAACATTCAAAATACATTTTTGCAACAGGACTCACATGGAAAGCGTAGTCTACGGATCCTTACACTCACGAAACACCGCAGCGTTAAGTGAGGGGGTGGTACTTGCCCGTTCGAACCGACCCATTAAAAATGCAGCGTACCCATTGTTTAATCGTGTCATCAAATATTTATATGTCTAATAAATTATATATTATGATGTAGTAATAAAACTTTCTGTAGTACTTTTTTAATGAGTTTAAATTTCTAATGTCTTTCAATTAACATTTAGTATCGTATTATCCTACCAATATCTTTGTTAGTTTGACTCTGTTAATTGAGAAAATCAAATCAAAGTATGTCGTTTCAAAAACAGCTGATTTTGTGTATATGAATTTGTACACTTTGTTGATCTTGGTAGCTAAGTAATCTAACTATTGTAATCATAAAAATTATTCTAAAAACATGATATAGTTAAGTGAAGCAAAAGTGAGTTGTCTCATAAAACCATTTCGAACCAGACAGCTCGAGTATACACGACACGTTTCACAAAACAAACAGCGATAATGACTAGTAAAAGTCTAATGATTCGAAAATGTCAAGCTTTTATCGTTTGAATTCTAAATATAAATCGTCGATTAAAGTATTACATTAAGTCTAGCTCCGAAAGCAACACATTAAGTCTGATAATTATGAACAAAAACAAATAATGATTTTATGCCCTATAATGTTTTTAACTGGCACTGCAGTGTATATAGTGAAATCGTTTTATACAATAGAAGTATTGTATATTTATTATTTTAGTTCTTATTTTATATTGTTATTATTTTTGTTGTATAGTTTATATATAGAATTAAATCCAATTATTCGGTATGATTATTTCCAATTAAGCTTACCGAATTTTTATTTATTATTTCAGACGTTTTATTTGTATCATATTTAATCGAATACGATTGATTTTAACCACGGTGTCATCACATTATGTCATCTACAGATTTATGAAAAAAAAAAAAACTAAAATCTCTTCCTCGCAGTATCAACATTAATGTGTACGTGTAATCAACAGCCTCCGTTACAGTACATAAACAAGTTTATGAATTTAACATGTAAGCTAAATAAAAATTAATCCTCAAAATGAGAACATTAAACCATAATTACTTTTACTAAATATGTTATATGAAATGAAAGCACATTAAGAAGTTACTTTCCGTTAGTTCGAGGATTTTTGTTTTTTTATTTTCTTTAATAAGTTCTTCGAACTGCTATTTGATCGAGACTTTATTGTTGTATATCGTGCGAGGACAACCATTGACAATTTAGTTTCGAAATCGGTTTACTCACGGTGCCTTTGCCGTGTAAATCTTTCAAAATGAAGAGACATCTGTATTTAAAGTATTGAAGTCGTAATATTCTCAATCGTAACCACACTTATGAACTAGACTTTCAGCATTCGCCATAGTAATCAGAGGAAGCCTCAGATGTTTATATATTTTAGAAGAAGAAGCCTATTAATAAAAACTATAGACTAACGCTCTAAAAATCTAATGGAATGTATGAGCTCAGGTGAACTTGGACAGCTCTTTCCATATTTATCTATTACGATTTGTAAAAAGATAAACGAGTTACAGTTTTTAAATGTTCAGTGTTTAAATGTTTTTATTTTATTTTATTTTATTTATATAAGTATACACAACAGCTATTTTTATCATTTAAAAGTTGTGATAAATGTTGTGATACTGCGTGTTAAAACGATATTCCTAAGTCATATATTAGGCTGACGTAACCAAAGTGGTAAAAGAGAATTATAGTAATAAGTATATTAACATATTCTTACGTTCACCAATATTACATTTACGTATATATGAAAAAAAAAAAAAAACTAAAATCTCTTCCTCGCAGTATCAACATTAATGTGTACGTGTAATCAACAGCCTCCGTTACAGTACATAAACAAGTTTATGAATTTAACATGTAAGCTAAATAAAAATTAATCCTCAAAATGAGAACATTAAACCGTAATTACTTTTACTAAATATGTTATATGAAATTAAAGCACATTAAGAAGTTACTTTCCGTTAGTTCGAGAATTTTTGTTTTTTTATTTTCTTTAATAAGTTCTTCGAACTGCTATTTGATCGAGACTTTATTGTTGTATATCGTGCGAGGACAACCATTGACAATTTATTTTGGAATCGGTTTACTCACGGTGCCTTTGCCGTGTAAATCTTTCAAAATGAAGAGACATCTGTATTTACAGTATTGAAGTCGTAATATTCTCAATCGTAACCACACTTATGAACTAGACTTTCAGCATTCGTCATAGTAATCAGAGGAAGCCTCAGATGTTTATATATTTTAGAAGAAGAAGCCTATTAATAAAAACTATAGACTAACGCTCTAAAAATCTAATGGAATGTATGAGCTCAGGTGAACTTGGACAGCTCTTTCCATATTTATCTATTACGATTTGTAAAAAGATAAACGAGTTACAGTTTTTAAATGTTCAGTGTTTAAATGTTTTTATTTTATTTTATTTTATTTATATAAGTATACACAACAGCTATTTTTATCACATAATTACATACGAAAATAGAAAATAGAAAACACAAAACCGATAAATTAGCCAAAAGGTGCATAATCAGAACAGCATTATCAGAAACAATTTATTAAAGTTAAGTTTACTAAGTTAGGTAAGTACTTAAATTATGAAGCGTCAAATAAGAAACTAAATTAGACTAAGTACAAAGAGGATTTTATTTTTAAAGCTACTTTTTGATAGGTGAAAAACATCTACATCACTGAAGTTTTCATTGTACAGGTGGTGTAATCTTGTTAATATGGAATTTTTGCCATAATACTAATTATAGTGGTGGGTATAATTAGTACGGTGAGTATAATTAGTACATGTTACTATTTTTATCATTTAAAAGTTGTAATAAATGTTGTGATACTGCGTGTTAAAACGATATTCCTAAGTCATATATTAGGCTGACGTAACCAAAGTGGTAAAAAGAGAATTATAGTAATAAGTATATTAACATATTCTTACGTTCACCAATATTACATTTACGTATATATGAAAAAAAATTGCTTTTATTACTTTAGGGTTTTACTTCATTAAATATATCAGAATACTTGCTATATTTGGTGGCACTAGGATAGTTTTAAAATATTCACGCAAAGGAATGTGTTCAATTACATACATCAAGTGGGACTAGGAAACTAAATATTTCAAGCTCACAGATGCACGTCAGTAGAAAAGTATAGTTACTAAACTTTGTTGACATATAATTTTTGGAACATTCTCAAGTAACAAAGACTGCAGTCTCTTGTTTCTTAATATCGTGGTCTCAAGATATTATAATGCAAATGAATTAGACCCAAAACATAGCTTATTTTTTTTTATTGTACACGTCATATATGTCATTATTGTACGAGTTTATTAAAGATCTTAAGTTACACCATAAAACTCTCTACTCAATTTATTTTATTAGTAACCGATGTTAACCACGCCTTGACATATAAAGCATTCGTTATATACATTTTGATTTACAAAAGAATAAAATGTTTCTAATTCTCTTTCAATCTCTTCGTCTAAGCCATTAAAAGCCGCAGTGAATATTTCTCACAATGCAGGACGCTTATTTTACTAAGAGCAATATTTCAAGCAAAACTTCTGTCCGATAATTTAAACAGAACTCCACCTCGCCCGCTTTCTATTGTAAGTCGCAGCTGCAGGGGACTTTGCTATATGGCCTAGATTAAAACATAAGAAACTATTTTTATAGACAATGGGTATAAACAATAGTTGCAACCTAAAGCAACTCCCCGACTGACCCCTACATTTGTTCTCTTTCCCATTATCGTCTCCAAAGCAATTGCTCTGGATGTTTTTGTTCCAATAATGTAAAAGTTATTTCCTTTGTTTTAAAATAAAGGCATGTACGTGATCACTTTCTATGGCTTTATGTGTACACCCTTACATTACGTTTAAATTAAATTTGTTAAATAGAATGAAATACAGACATATACGACAATGAAAGATACCGACTTAGTATGTACTGTAATGTGTTTAACATTTTTGGTCAATACTCAGCTACCCCATGACATATAAAGTATAGTAAAATCTGTAAAACCATTGTCAAATATTTGTTAATACTATTCGTATTATACAAATAAAACAATTTAGTTTTTATAAGTTATATTTTATAAAAATATATTAATGTTTTATATTTAATTAGCATACTCATTATCAGAATTCATTCTTTATGATAGCCACCAAGCGGACTAGAACCTTAAGGAGACTATCCTTTTAACGGGATAAAAAACCCATTTCAATAACCAGTTAAAGAGGCACCATTAGCGCCAACGTCCCGTTTCATTGTTCCAAATACTCGTAGGTGTTTTGCCACAACATTAACGCTGATCGTTTCGTCGCTCGTTGCATAACACCGCTATCTATCCAAGAACAGCATCATTTATCGAATGTATAACACAGTAGTACATTGTTTATGATACATTGAATTTAAAAAAGAAAAATTGACAAAAGTAATTACCCTTTCAAGGTGATGGGAGTCCCCAGTTTAAAACCTTGAGATTAATATTCGTGCAATGGTTTATGCGTTAAGACATTTAAAACATCCTGGATTGTCTCTAGACATCTATAACGTACACATTCTAGGTTTGTCATTTTTACCACGGACAATTAAGTGTAAATACGCACTAATTACTGGTTTTTCACTTATTTCGAATTTCCCGTTTCTTTGATCCCGCATCAGACCTTTCGTTCAATCATATGGCATTAATTAAATAAATTAGAAGCGGGCAAGGAAGGCAAAATATATTGCTGAAATAGAATATATATTTGGGAATTGTTACAATTTTTAATCTGATTAAAACTCATATGCTCATGATAGATTTTTTAAGGAATAATAGTGATAGCTGATCCTCTGCCCGATGAGTGATAGGCTGATAACGAAAGAGTGAAGCTGGATTCAAAAAGTACGACTTTGCTTTAAGTAAAGTTCCTTTGAACAGGCCTTTGTTCAACCACTGTAGTCGACTGACTGTGCAGTTATTGACTGTGAGGATTGAAGCAATTATACCAGAACTTTAGCTGATACAGAAATATTTTTGTGTGATAAGAACATAATATATATTGCAAATTTATTTTCTGAAAAGCTACCTGCACCATTGTTGGTACCGTTGACCAACGGGAATCAGTAAATGCGCAACTTGTCTAGACGACATAACCATATACAAAGCTCTGTTAGTCCTATTTAAAGAAGTGCTCATTAACCGATATCGCGACATCGAACACTCTACAGGAACGCATCAAATTAAACACATCACATCTCAGCTTTATAATCTGTAACGATTAAAAAATATGTGAATTATAAAAGAACTAAGTTTTTACATCTTTATGAGATCAGACAACGAAGTAAGTATTATTCAATATTTATTTTGAGTTGGTTTTTAATTTATATACGGGCTTATTGACTTTTCTCAGGTAAATATCGAATAAATAAAAACTCACTATTTATACTAAAGGAGAAATAAAATATGAATTTGTTCTTATCACATACACTTTCTTCTCTCTTAATCTAATCAAAACAACCAGCCTGTATTTAACAGGAGTGTTAAAACATTCTTCTATAAATTCCTTCGTTCGTATCACCCTTACTCTTACCAATATTATACCAATGTATACAATATATTAAAATAGCCTTTGTTTCGAATAGTTGCATTATGTAATATATATAAGAATTTAAAGAATAAAGACTAGTATACATAAGAATATTTTGAAAATATCTTCAGTCCGTATACCTGACGTTTCTTTCTTTGCATGCCATAAATTATATTAATATGTAGCTTTTGCTAATACCAGCGTCAAATAATAGTTTAATGTTACTTTACTACGTAACTTATTTCTGTTATTATTTTTGTCATGTTTGTATGCCTCTAAAGAGCGGGAATGAACACGACTGAAACTAGAGCAAATAAGCTACATATCTTAGTTGACCTCCACCTGTTTTAAACTAGCTCGAGGTGGAAACAAACGCATGGAAAAGACTCGTTAAACGAAGTGTAGAAAAACTAAATAATTTTAGTCCTAGCTTAGCTTCGCTCGCAGTGAGTCGCAATTAGCTAACTTACACTGAAATAAAATAACTTAAAGATCCGTATGATTACAAAATTAATAAACATTTTTTTTTCTTGAATTTATTAATTTTGGTATGTAACTTACACATACGTTTATTTTATTGTGTCTAACTATAAAAATTATATATTTTTTCAATTACGGAAACATAAGAAGAGTAAAAATAATAGATATTACTCTATTACTAGCATAAAGCATTGATAAGGTGTGATGAATGGTGTTGAAATTAAATTTATTCCATCAGTATATCCAAGTTGTTTAAATAAAATCGTGCTGGCAAATTATTAACTGACTAAGTACATCAATCATTTCAAAATGGTTTTAAAGCCAAGAGACAAACAACTTAATGAGACCATCGATAGTGCGCCTTTAAATTACTAACACAGTTACTTTTTGGCGATACATTTGTGGTCATAGTTATTGTACGTGACTTTTAACTTTATAACAATCACCTTCAACTGGAAGCTACTAAATAATATTAGTTATACAATAATTAGCTACGTTAAACACAGTTGTGAGAAGGTCGACGCTAATGAAGACGTGGAACGGACTAACATTTTACTTGTCTTTCAACTTGTCAGTTTTCAAGAAAGCAACATAAACTTTTGAGTTTAATGTACAATCAAATAACTTAATTAGCATATTCATATATCTCTTACGATCGAAGAAGATGCAAGGGCGAACGCTATCTACAGCGCTTCATATAAAACTTTTTAGTTAGCAAAGGTCCTGAGGTCCCGGTCTTATAGAATAGGACTAAGATATTCCCTGCACGCTGTATAAAGTGACTAAAATATGACTTCGAGTTCATGGTAGAGGTTGTGATCGTCGATTAAAATGAACTCAGAGATAATTACAACAGGAGCGTTAGCGTAGCGCGGAAGGGCGCTACCTTCCTTGAGACGTGTGAAGTCTCAATGCAGAAGGTACCGATGGGTTCCGTAAGACATCCTGTAACCCATCTTTATGAATTGAGGGTAACCACTGTGTGGGTGGGACTTTTATTGAGTAAAAATCGTAGAATTTTTGATAAGAGTGGATGATATAGGCCGTTGTTCTCACTTATCATCGGGTGAAATGTGTGCTTGCTTATTACCCCTAACATTATAAAAAAAAAAACTTCTATTATGCCAGTGTGCTCACCATCCAAAACTGCATCCACACTTTCCATGAGGCATTTCCATGATAGCACGTCTTGTTGCTGCTTACGAATGAAATATGATGATACAGTCAAAAAATCTAGTAAAACATTTATTCCAAGCACTAATGAAACATTTATTTTTCAAGTACGCCGTTCATAAAAGAAAAGAATGTTTCCAAAACGTACAACAAAAAAATCTGTCATTAGCTAGCAGAAATTGCCTTTTCATAGCGTTAATTGCCTCCGGGTAAACGAATCGCCTCTGTTCCACAAAATATCTCGATCATATTAGATATTTCTTGCCCTTTTTGTTTAGTTCCGTATGATTAAAGGCGATAAAAAATATTGCTTCCACTCCAATTTTCGCACAACGACGGTAACCAACCTTTTTTACCGTCGAAGGCTGTCACCTGTGTATGATATATTCTTCCAACCTTCCTTTCGTGTTTCTCTTCAAAATATTTAAAGCGCTATATTTTAGAGAAAGATTTTTATGACAAAACTTATAAGTAAAAATATTTTAAACTCCGTTTGGAATGTTTTACATTTTTCTTATTTGCGTATTTTTGTTATTTTTTACTAGATTGTGTTGTTGGAATCAAAATATACTTACTATATACAGGGGCTATTGATCTGTTATGTACAATAAAGTAAGTATATATATATATATATATATATATATATATATACATAATGTTATTTTATAATATTTGTATCCGGTTGCCCTTTTTAATCGCTTTTTTTTCATATTTTCAATATAGATACTACTAATAAAGATAGATAGAGATATTTAAAATTGCTGTATTTGTAGTCATACATGGCGAAACCAGAACGAACAGCCTAAAAATAAAACTGGAAACTTGCAAAACTATTAATAGAAATAGATTGCCATTAAAGTAAGAACCTGTTGACGTATCACGTTGCCGATACATTAACACGAAATCAAAGCGGTTCCAGCTAAGTGCCGTTCTAGATTTATAGTCCACCTGCAATAAATCTGCCTTCACCTACATATATTTGCGATAAATCTTAACCTAAAGGTATGTGCCGTCACAGATTGGAATTCAATCACATGTATACATCTTTAATTACATTTCAATTAATAAACTATCTCGTTTCATCCAGAATCAATAATAAAACATACACAAATAATTAATAAAAAATGTAATAAGAGGAAATCGATTCACAGTTCAAAAATTAACTGTATAATACTTGAAATAAATTATCTGATTTCATGGTTGATTTATAGCATAACATTTAATAGATTAATATTAATATATTACAGTGTACATATTATCTTTTATTATTTTGGAAGAATATTTGGCTGCTGTCTATATATTTTGCTTACACTTCTATATTTAATTTAAATATATGACTATACTAATTATATAATTCATTAATTTGATGTCCATTAGTCGTGGTAGCTCAGTGTGCGTTTGCACACTTATAATTTCGTCGTAAGCGAGTTAACCAAGTTTGATTCGTGCTCCAAATTCTCTTTAGAGAGGAAGCCTGTGCCCAACAGTCCACTGTTGGGCACAGGCTTGGTGTATGTATAGACTATTACTTTAATTTATGTTTATTAAAAGAGATATATATAAATAATTGTATAGATACGCTGTGTGTGATTAGATAGATTGTATCCAAATTTTTTATCATTTATGGGCAGAAATTTGACATGATAGTATCCAAAAAACTCATTAATATAAGACAGCATTACATAACTAGAACTGATTGGTCTTCAGTCACACGCCTTAAATTATAAGCGTTCTCAATAGTGAACTTAAATTCAGATTAAAGTATATTTGATTATTATTTTAAGAGTTGTAGAACTAGACTACAGTTTGTTAGTACACAGAAAACTTAAGAAACGCTGCCGTGTTTTGTCTGGTTAATGTGGATCCGGAGGCCCTTATTGCTGATAATGAGACGCTCGATCTTACTTCTCAGGGGTTACAATGCATCATTATGATTCCTTGACGAGGATTAATGTAGGTGTCTTGAACCGCAGTCATCAACAAAAAAATTAAAAAACTAAATCCTAAAAAAAAAATGAAAAATCGAAACTAATCCCATATTGAAAATTTATTAAACGAATTGCATGTTCACAAGCATAAATGTAGTTATAAATAAACACGAGTTGAAACTAATAGCAGGGCCAATTTCGTCTCATAGAATAAATAAATAAATCGATATACTGAGAGAATTATTTATAGCCACAGTTATTTCAGCCAGCGCGCGCTGTCATGATTTCAGGTAAAAAAAGTAACGCCGAAAAACCGAATAAATTATAAAGCTTAGAATATATTGATTATTCACTTTAATGAAAGTTAAGGTGAAATAGGATCAACCCGAATATGTAGTAAGCAGAAACTATCAAAATCTCTTAAGTTGGATGGATTTTCCGTATTCTTTTACGTGCCTTTTGCGTCACCAGTCCTTGATTCTATAACTCTTTGAGGCGATCATTCGTAAGAAATAATACTAGATGCGAAAAGTGTAATTGATAATATGTACATTCTCTTCATTTGTGTTAACATTATTTAATTTAATCTTATTTTGTTTACTTGGATGCACATGCGTTAGAGCCTCTGTGGACTGGATATGGAATACCTCGTTATTTGTAATTATGTCCTCAGAAAACACAACAGCGCTATGCTACCATTTCTTGTTTATGTTTAGGTTCTCCGAGGCCGTGGACCTTCTCCAGTTCAGCCGACCTATTATTGCATTATTGCAGAAACTAACTATAGTTACGGCTGATAGATACTATTACAAATCCTTAATACTTAAATTAAAATATCATATTCGTAGCCAATACCTACAATAAAGTCATATTTTGATATCAAATATACTACGCCAGAGGCGAAGGGTTTATTACCGTGTTATATCATAGATACTATTATAAAACCGCAATTCTTAAATTATTACATTATATTCGTAGTCAATACCGACAATAAAGGCATCTTTTGATATCAAATAGAATACGTCAGAGGCGAAGGATTTATTACCGTGTTTTATCATAGATACAATTATAAATCCGTGATTCTTAAATTATTACATCATATTCGTAGTCAATACCGACAATAAAGGCATCTTTTGATATCAAATAGAATACGCCAGAGGTGAAGGATTAATGACGAGGTCACAAACATTATAAAAAACCTCAAAAAGAGGTCAGCCCCCGGTCCCGACGGGATTAACAATAAAGTAATTAAAGCGCTTCCCGCTAATATCATCTGCCTCCTTGTGGCAATATTCAACACGCTCCTCTCCAGCTGCTCCTTCCCGGATGCCTGGAAGGAAGCGGACGTCATCGGGATACCCAAACCGCACAAACCGCGGAACCTCCCCACCAGCTATCGCCCAATCAGCCTCTTAAACTCCGTGGGCAAGATATACGAAAGGATTATTCTTAGGCGACTTAAAGAACACGTCCTAGCTAATAGATTACTTCCCGACGAACAGTTCGGGTTTACGAATACGCACTCCTGCGTTCAACAGGCCTTCCGCTTAACGGAACACATTCTCGCAGGGCTAACCCTGAAAAACCCCATCGGTACTGGTGCACTATTCTTCGATGTCGCAAAGGCATTCGACAAAGTCTGGCATAATGGTTTAATTTATAAACTTCACTCCATCAACATACCAGACAGGCTCGTGCACATCATACGAGCCTTCTTGTCGAATCGCACTTTTCGATATCGAGTCGACGGCACGCGCTCCTCAAGCCGGCCGCTCCTAGTAGGTGTCCCTCAGGGCTCCGTTCTCTCCCCCCTCTTATTCTCACTTTACACAAGTGATGTCCCGAAAGATCCGCAGGTCAGTCTTGCGCTTTTCGCAGACGATACCGCCCTATACTATTCAAACTTACACAAGGGCCGTATCACCATTCGACTCCAAGCCGCAGCCAACCGCCTCGCCGAGTGGTTTCGGTTATGGAGAATCGAAATTAACCCTGATAAAAGTGCAGCAGTCTTCTTCTGGAGAGGCTCATCCAATCCATTCTGCACTGCATCAGTACCTAGTCGTAGAAAGCTAGGACGTATCACGATCTTCGACCGACCCATTCCCTGGGTAGAAACGGTCAAATACCTAGGGGTCACCTTTGACCGCAAACTCAACTTCCGCCCGCATATTAAAAATGCGAGAAATAAGGCCGCGTTTGTCATGAGCCGGCTTCACCCGCTCATCTGCGCAAAAAGTAAAATGTCCCTAAGACATAAACTCCTTCTATATAAGACCTGCGTAAGGCCTATTATGACCTACGCCAGCGTCGTCTTCGCCCACGTAGCCGAAATTAAAATCAAACAACTCCAGACGGTTCAAAACCGTTTCACTAGGATCGCAACCGGAGCAGAACCGTACCAACGCGACATCGATCTGCACAGTGACTTACATCTCGTCACCATACCGGAATACCTTAAATCCATCTCGCAGCGCTTCTTCGAGAAAGCGCTTTCGCACTCTAACCCGCTAGTGGTAAACGCCGCAACCTACGATCCGGAACCGAATCCGGAAACTATGAACCGTAGGCCCCGTCACGTCCTCGACGACCCCCACTTCATGGGGGAACCTAACGCCAGTCCGTCCTCAACGGACCCCGGACCCACACACAGTGCAAACTCCTCGTCGCGTCGCCCTCACCTCCGAGCGCGACGCCATCTTCGCGACACCGAGTACACTCGTTACACCCGCGTGTCAGGGCGGTTCTCACCGCCCACAGCTTCTGATTGATATGATAACAGGTGGCGTCCGTCAGAGGCTAGGTTCGCATACCGAAACCTCGGACGGTCATTAGTCATCACCATCCATTCTCCACTCGGGAGAATCACAATATAGCTAGGGAACTGGCAACTTGGGTGGCATCATCAGATAGGTGTGAGATCAAAGAGTAGAGCGACACGCTCAGTTTATGAGCGCTTTGTGTAAGTAAGAGAACCACAGTAGGCAACACGGTTAACAAAACCAGCTCACGGACCCCTCAGTTCCGTGAGCCCTGTGTCCGATGAAGCTGTAAGAGCCGCATAGGCTAACAGCATAAACATCAACAGAATCTAGGAAGGATTTATTACCATGTTATATCATAGATACTATTATAAATCCGCAATTCTTAAATTATAACATCATATTCGTAGTCAATACCGACAATAAAGTCATCTTTTGATATCAAATAGAATACGACAGAGGCGAATTATTATTTTTCAACCGTGTTTTAACATTTTGTAGCTTTTAAAACACAATGTATTGTAGTCCTAACAAAGCTTATCATATAATGTTATTGTTTAACATGATTTAAAATTAGAAAGTTTAGTGGGTGTTGAGAAGTGAGCCACCTGTTCTGCCTTTCCCCGATACTTACATAACCTTGATGCAAAGTCTTTGTGTATATAACACCGGCATGCCCATTGTTAGCAATTGAATGGGCAAACAGATTGTATCTAGTACTTTTCCTAGTCGCACTGAGTCGGACAATGCCAATTACCGTCGGAGGTACGGGCAGCCCTGAAGTCTTATTCGTCTAAATGGCTTACAAATTAAATTTAAAGCAATCAATTCCTTTGTGTGTTACTATGGTTCCTTTAATAAATTGTGTTTTAGGATTGCTTTCTTTACTAAAAATAACTTTTTAAGCGGCTGATACGCATATTGCTTAAAGTACCTGGCTACTGCGACGGATTCCTGGATTCGATTCCAGTGAATGTGTGGTGTTGTAGGTCATTGTATTTGTCAATGCATCAGAACCTTTCCGATCTTATTGACATGCACATTGGGCGGGGAAGGTGACGATGTGTTTCAGTGATTGCACAAATGCTTACGGCACTGTAACACGTCCTGCGCAGTTGAAGTCTGATAAATCTGGTTATAACCAGAAAGTATCACCGAAGTCGGAACTGACATGAGAACATCATTATAGAATATATATAATATGAAAAGAATGTGATAGGCATGTATAAATATATGAAACAGACACGTAATTACATATATATACATGCATATATAAAATATATAAATGAATACATCCATAATTATATAATTATTAATGGTTTCAGATGTAAATGTTTCACATACGTATATATTGTATATATTTATTTATTTATTCTTTATTTGCGCAACTAAAACAAACATTGTACAAAACGTAACGAACTTAACGGCATTCTCTACCAGCTTAACTTTGACAGAGAATGGTTCAGCAGATTCTGCGTGAAAGAAAAGTTACTTATTATAAAAGTAACTTTATAAATATCATACATAATATATTAATAGTAATAATATATTTTCAGTTATCTGCACATTACATAGTACGGATATATATATATATATATATATATATATATGCGTGTGTATACGTGTACATAGAGTACATTAGAAAGAAAAAAGGAAAGAGATTAACGGAAAATTCACAACTATGCAAACGTTTGCACAACGCCTTATGGTGCTAATCTTCGCTTCCCGTATGAGGTGGTTAGGTAGTTACGCGTTCCAGAGCCTAATGATGAGTGGAGTTAAAGAATTATGAGAAGCCTGTATAGAAGAAAGAAATCTGAAAAATGGATCTATCTGCAGAACGGAAACAACAACGGTTGTCGGAAGCTCCGTGATACTGATATTAAATAGAGTACAAAGTATGCTGAATGACTGGCGATGAGTATGACCATTTAAGCTGCAAACGAAATGAGGAAATAATGTCATACTTATGTATACACAAGATGAAACGAATATAGCATTGAAATGACAATCCAATTTGTTTAAAAATTCTTGAGCTACTTCAATGTATCTAGATGGACAATTAATAATTACATTGGAGGATTAGGATTAGATTAGGGATCGAAAATCTGATTGCTCAAAATTAAAAGCAAGCTCTAAGTAAAAAAATAATAATGCAAAAAAAAACAATTTACTGATCTTATTTTAAAATCAATCAATACATACGAATAGTAAGTACGTATTCAATTTAATATTGACTGCGAGACCTTACGCAATCCGTATTTAATATATTAGCACCCGAAACGTTTATCATTCAAAGCTTGTATTCAGAGTTGTAGGAAAGGCGTAAAGTTACTATCAATGTCTGAATAAGTATTATTACCTTTGTTATACTTTTCCGACGAATGATCACAATTACATAATAGAGTCACGCCTCTATATATTAACAGTATCATATAAAGGTCGGCTAGACCGGGGAAGAACTATGTTTTCACAATATAAGACTACTAAACATAATATAAGAGCTTAGCAGAGTGAAAGAGACGATTAATTATTATTGGTAAGGAGGTGGTCCATATCTTTGATGGGTAATATCATATCAACTTCTTATTTATTCTTATTTCGGATGTGACTTGATCGCAGAGTTAACTTACCATCAGGCGAACATTGTGCTCGTCTTCCTTGCTTCTGTAAAATGTTAATCATCTGTAAAAGTTCCCAGTAAATGAGCATGTATCGGTAAAGATATTTGTTTATAAATTATGAGTGAGCTACATTGGTAGACTCTGTAAGCAAAGATTACAGATTCACATCTGCAATATTTGCTTTTGCTGTTGAAGTAATAATTTAATGAAGAAGACGTATGAATGTTTTTACGACACCTAAAATTAAGCAATTCCTGTGTGTAACACTAATACCTCATACAGTTTCATCAGTTTTATTCCTGAGCTCGACGATAGAAGATTTCCGTCACCAGAAAAAAGATCTACAATTTCTTTCTTTCAACGGACGCAACATAGTAGCACTAAACTACTATTTTACGGTCTTACTCCGGATAACATGTTTCAGTTCGAGCTATATTCGAAAATTTATAACAGCAACGTGACTTTAGCACTTTAATGTGTGTATACCACGTTAATATCGTGGCAGTGTGAGAGTGTCCCTGTGTTTTTCTTGCGATTGCAACAATCTGCGTAAAAAAACAATTTGTGAATGCTTACGTATGTGTGTGTGCTTACGTATTTATATATAATGTTATATATGTTTTAACACACATAAAATATAGTAATGTCTCATTTATGTCCATAATTAAATCTAAATGTAATTGTCAACAATTTTCAAAAAAATATTGCATCTAAATTATTACATAAATAAACTTGACTTTATATACATTATAACTGATATAGATTTTAATGTATTCTTCGACCCGTTTACTAATTCTCTCTCTTCAATACTTTAGGTTTTATCTTCGACTTCGACTTTATCAGAAGTTCATACAATGTAATTTCAAAATTATACCAACAGCCCACAACTCATAAATAGTAAATGTTATATAGATTTTCCAACATCCATAAAGCAGTACTCGTAGTAACAACATTCAATATAAACAACATTCCCAAAGGAAAGTGAATACCGTGGCCGCATGCCAGTTATGCAAGTATGCAGTCAATTTGTACTGACCTCTAAGTCTCAGCACGTAGATTAGCATTGATTACACTTAAGTTCAAAGCCTAATAATGTGCTAAGAATTCTCAACCGCATACACAATTAGACTGATGAATGATTTAAAGTATAGAACACTATCTCTATCTCAAAAGAGTAAAATACTAACAAAAAAGCTCACAGCTGATCTGATTATACGCGATGGTACGTAATAACTGCAACCCATGACATTTACATCTATCCACAAAAAATATTCAAGATCTATTCACTTTGCCATCCCTGATGGTTGATGTAAGTTGTTGATTCCTGATCACCTGTAATTGGGTTGCTGGATAGGCATCCAATAGAGATTCGTATAGTAAATGTAGGGACATTTATTACACGAATCTCAGTTCACCTTGATAATCTATGACGGCGTGCCTTCTCCGGTTGAGCCGTGAAGATGATGAAAATACAATATCATAATTTTATCATTAGTCAACAGCATCTATTAACTTCTCTAAAAGTTTAAGATCTTCTCACATATATATATAAATATATATATATATATATACCAAGTCCGACCATAAGTTCTGTTACAAATAAAAATGATTTTTTTTTAATATTATTAAAATTTATACCTACATATTTATTAGTCAGCCAGCAAAAAATAAAAATAATAATATTCATTTATTTTTGTAATTAATAAATATAATATACGAAATGGCCACCTTTGGCTTTTATATAGGCCTTCAATCTGTTTGGCCACAAATCTATGGATTTACGCACTGTTTCCAAGGGAAATTTCACCACTGCTTGCTCCAAAGATCTTTTAAGAGTCAATGTCGCCGTGTCGTTTAGTCGCTACGTCCTCTAAAACTGACCATATGTCCCAAATATATATATATATATATATATATAATATCAATATATATATATATAATATCAATATATATATATATATATATATATAATATCAATATATATATATATAATATATATATATATACCAAGTCCGACCATAAGTTCTGTTACAAATAAAAATGATTTTTTAATATTATTAAAATTTATACCTACATATTTATTAGTCAGCCAGCAAAAATAAAAATAATAATATTAATTTATTTTTGTAATTAATAAATATAATATACGAAATGGCCACCTTTGGCTTTTATATAGGCCTTCAATCTGTTTGGCCACAAATCTATGGATTTACGCACTGTTTCCAAGGGAAATTTCACCACTGCTTGCTCCAAAGATCTTTTAAGAGTCAATGTCGCCGTGTCGTTTAGTCGCTACGTCCTCTAAAACTGACCATATGTCACAAATATATATATATATACCAAGTCCGACCATAAGTTCTGTTACAAATAAAAATGATTTTTTAATATTATTAAAATTTATACCTACATATTTATTAGTCAGCCAGCAAAAAATAAAAATAATAATATTCATTTATTTTTGTAATTAATAAATATAATATACGAAATGGCCACCTTTGGCTTTTATATAGGCCTTCAATCTGTTTGGCCACAAATCTATGGATTTACGCACTGTTTCCAAGGGAAATTTCACCACTGCTTGCTCCAAAGATCTTTTAAGAGTCAATGTCGCCGTGTCGTTTAGTCGCTACGTCCTCTAAAACTGACCATATGTCACAAATATATATATATATATATATATATATATATATATATATATATATATATATATATATATATATATATATAATATCAATATATATATATATATATATAATATATAGTTTTGCAATGCTGTGAACATTACTTACATTCCAATTAACCGCCGCAACTATATATTAAATGTTTGTGCTAAGAGATAGTTCACAATGATAGTCGATGGCGGATCCGAACCTACGACATTTAGTTTTGCAGTCCGTACCCTAAACCATTAGGCTATTGAATTACAAAGTTATAACCAGTAGCATTAAAGCAATAGGTCTCTCGGGCCTCAAGACGAAACCTCGGACGTTTTTAATTGGATATGTTATGTTGTTATATAAATATAATCTCTAAGTCATTTGATGATGAAGATGATATCTCTGTGATTAATTTTAAATACGAAGAAATCCTACAATAACCAGATGACATAACTAATATACATCATATATTATAGATTATTTTTATCCAATTAAGGGTGACAAATGAGCACACTTTTCATCACATGTTACGATGATGATTGACTGACTGATGAAAAAAAAAACATACATTATGGATATAAGGCTTTTGCCAATCAAAGATTCAAGATTCAAATGCGTTGTCATCGTAAGGTCTAAAATATGATGCTTTTCTACTAGAACTTGGTCTCCAGATTCCTACACTCACTTAACACAAACATAGCATCGTAGTGCTGGTAATCTGCAAGAGCGTAGTGCTTTCCTAGTCCATCCAACCCAATCATGCTGCAATTAGAACCAAAAAAAATAGCTACTAATATTATTTTAGTATACTAGCATTTCAGGGGAAATTGATAAATAAGGAATTTTCCGTGTTAGTTTAGTAGCATATGTTTCATGGAATAAGGATTGCAGACGAGGACTATGTTTGATTGGTTTTATTTGTCCTTACGACCGATAGACCTTGTGATTATGACCTACATTATGATTTCTTGTCAAGGATGAATGTAGCTGTCACGGGCCGCAGGAATCACATACCATCAATTGAACTGTGTGCTCGTTTGTTAGTATCAATGTAATAAAAAAAATATTTTCCAAAAATATATAATATTTTTGAAATATCAGTGTAATTCTTACACTTTAATACATATTTAAATATGTGAATATTAATGAACATACTTTATAACAACAACACAAAAATAGATCAGCAATATAAACCTGCAACCTTTGTATTCCCCAGTCGTGTCCTACGCGACCTCATTTTGAACTTCGATATAAGTCGTGAGGACGAGATTAGCTTTTCTGAACATTCCAAGCCAAATACGATTGACATGCCTTGTATTTGAAAGTAAGGTCAATCGACAGTCTTTTTTTATACTAGCACGAATTAATTTACAGCGATAATAGGTCGACATTCATTATTAATAGACAACTAAATTAAACCCCATTAGAGATACGTAACTTACTAAGGACCTATTATAATAGGAGTGATGAAACTTTTACGTAGAACATTGATAATATGTTCATATTATCGCTACGGCAGGAACGACAAAGTAGCACACAATTCACCTGATGGTCAGAGATAACTGCAGCCTATAAAGATCTTAATCCAACGACAAAACTTAAAGCAGATTCAAGATTACACGCATTGTCACTTCTGAAGTCTCAGATAGAATGCCTTGCCACGGCTAAGTGAGTTGTGTTTCCCTACACTCGCCATATAAACACAACAGTGTTATGGTGCTATTTCATGCTAGTGTTCTGAGTGGGTGTAGTGCATCCTTGCAGGTGACAAGATAGTCCATCTTGGTTCCAAAGGGTCACACATCCACATCATTTATCATAGTAATTTCTTATAGTATGGATGTAGGTATGTATGTCATTGGTCGGAATTATTACATATCATCAGGTCAACGTATGCTATTTCGATTAAAAGTAAAGTATAGCAGAACACATGTATTATACGCGACAGAATTGCGCTGAACCTAGAAATTGACTGTAGCTCAAAATAATATATTCAATTATCAATTAAAATAACGACTAGCACACGGAGCAGCATAAAGTGTTTGGTAAATGGTATTATGATAATCAGAGATGTAATGGTATTACGATAATAAAATCAGTAATTGGTAAAAAAACGTAGTATTACTTTTCAGTGCTCAAGGGTAATAAGGAATGGTGGTTACGACCCTACGTTTAGATAAGCTTCGAACTCACTACGGGTCATGCGGCAAAAAAAAATGGTATCCTACCTTTTGGTATCCTAGTCTGTGATTAAAATTATTTTGCTGAAGGAAATGGATGAAATTACATAAAAACTGGGAACACAAAGCGTAGTATATTATATTTAAAAAAGGACTTGCATTGAATTACATTGCTTCACTCTTGCTTAATCCGTTGCAGCCATCCCCCATTATCGTTGATCAACTACCATCAAATTTATCCCTTGTTTCGTTCTTATATCAGTTTAAGAAAAAGGGCTTAAAAACAATTAGCAAGTTTAGTCTTTCATGAAAATTTAAGGTTTACTTTACTCTTTAAATTGTAATTCTCAATCGTTAACGACAAACTACACTACATTATTGAAATTGAACGAAACAATTAAAAACTGACCTAATAAAATATTCCGATAGACATTAATAGATAAATATTTTGTAATAAAATACAACACAATTTGCAAAAACATTAATGACATTACATTTAAATTACAGTTTGGTAAAATGATTGCGAATAAATTAAATTTCGAAATCATGCAATTATTACAATTAAATATCGCGGACGTGACTTCACGTATGGCAAAGTTATAATTTAATTGAAAACATCCGCAATTTTGTCCGGAACGTGTTAGCGGGCAAAACATGTAAATCAATTAACATACACAACACATTTATTAATTAATTAAACAAAAGCTTCATGAGCAAATGAATATTTGATTTAATGAAATTTTCACACATAGATTCGTCTGCTAGTGGTCAATATACTCGCATTATTTTTTGTAAAACATTCAATACAGATTATTGTTGTGTCAAATTGTTTAGTATTATTATTCTCTAAGTTACAATAAGTAATTAAGTTTTTGTGCATAAAATACTGATAGCTCAGCACACTACAGAAACAAAATACCTACGTGAAAATTTGTTTTTACTTATCAAAAAAAAAATATAATCTCATTATCGTTTCAACGGTTTAATGAACTTTGAACTTCGGGTATATAATTATAAAATATAGTAAAGTCCAACTTGAAATAACTAATGAACATGCGAAACGGCTGCTTATAAATGAACAATAAACTTTTTAGTTATGGAAAGACGCCTGCGTATAAAAGTAATAGGACACAAATGACGCAAGTCACCTGCGTGAGTGTGTGTGTGTGTGTGTTAACTGGCACCCAGAGACACCTACAGCTTGAGCACAAGTAAAGAACTTACTGACCACCAAGAATCAGATTGCTAACATATTTACAAGTAATTGACTAGGTGTTAGAAACCAGAGAGGATGAGGAGTTTCTCTCACTTTCTATGCAATGCCCAGCAGCACTTGTACAATAAGTGTTATTTACCCCTATATTTTCCATGATAAATACTAAAATAGAATCAAATATATAATCCATTATTTACTTATTTTTTATTTATTTAATCTTCAATTTCAAACACCTTATATTAATAAAAAAGGGTACAATGGAAGGACTTAATGTTTTTTGCCATTCTCTTACAGTCAACCCTTGAGATGGAGAAACATCGACTTTAGCCAATAATAAAATAACCCTAAATAATAACAAATTATATGTAACATAGTTAATATCCAAATAATATATAAAATAAATATGACATACATAATTAAATACATATACAAATATATTAAACAGTAAATATCATTAATTACATAATAAATACATAAATATCATTTAATATAGACCTTAAATATATAATAAGATTAATTATAATATAAATAAATGGATATAAATAATTAAAAACCAAATTTAGATGATTTTCCCTGTATAATAATCAGTCTTTTAAAATTATTTTTATTAGGGGCTCGTTTAAGGTCATTGGACATTATGTACTATTTAAAAAAAGAGCTGGTTATTTAAATTTTATGTGTTTTCAAAAAACCTTAAAACAATTTTAGTAATTTAAAGGTATTTAAACATTTAACACTAAGTTATTTAAATGATATTAAGAGGTATAATAAACGGTTATATATCAAACGTAATAGGCTAAAGTTTTAAGAGGGTTACTTTATTTTACTCTAATAGTAACAGTTGAAAGTTTAAGGCGAAGATTTAAGTTACGAGTTCTACGCGGGGAATGGAATACATGAATATTGAAAGGTTTTTAAGAGCCTTTAAATTTTGCAAGTGGATGTAACTGGAATTAGTCCATTCGATGGATAGCATTCGCATAAATTTAGGTCGGTCTTTGGCCTTAAATAATGAAATATTAATTGTAACAGACAAATCGTCGAATACGACATAAAAATTATAATAACCTAACCTTATGTTGGATAGTATTCGCGTAAATTTAGTTCGGTCTTTGGCCCTATGTAATGAAATATTAAACGAAACCAACAAATCTAAACCGAAACCAAAAAACCTAACCTTATTATATGTAAGTCATATAGTAAAACATACACAAATATGTCAATATCCGCAACCGAGCACACAATTGCAGAATATAAGAGTCAAATCGACATCATATATTGTAAGTTGCTAAAATTTGTAAATGATTCATGGTTTAATATTTACAATCAGGTAAACAGTGCACTTTGTGACGCTTATTTAGGTACGGAGTTAAAAAGTAGTACATAAAAGATCATATTAATATAATACTAAATTAATAATACTAAAGTAATTGTACTAAAGTAGTTGAATTGTAATCTATTTTTTTGATCATAATATTCTTTGTAAAAACTGCTCTTGTTCAGTCTTGTTCAATAAAAAGAAAATGCTTTCATTAATTTTATTATTCTTAAGGGCTTACTTTCGCGAAATTATTATCGTGTTTATCTTTTGATTTAAAATGCCTACATACAAAGCCGTCGCAAGATATTAGAAGTCAAGGTAAGAGTGCTTTAATTAAGTTTATCTTATTGCTCGAACCTTATTTTAAGTATTTGTATGTGGATGTAACGGGGAGATTTGACAATTTTTTCTCTAAATGCCCACCATGCACCTATTCGGGTTGTACACTGCCTGATAATGGCGTAAAATTCATCTAAATATGACCTAAATCTTAATGGTCCATGATGACTTGCAACAGTACCACTGCTGGAATATCAGCACTATATATTTTATAAAATATTTATGTTGCATTGTTATCTTAATATCTTTAATTTATATTTTCCTTAATTATTCCCTAAGCACCTACTTCGTCAGTTACTCGCAGGGTTGACTGATAGAGAATATTTCTTAGCATTAATTCCGTTTCTCGTTTTCCTTTTTATGTGTCTAATGGAAAAAAGGTAAAATAAATGTTTATTTAGGTTATTTAAACTATACTCACAAGCACGCTTCACTCAGGGTTGTGTATACTTTTTCTGATATGTGTGCCAAACACACATGTTTATCTGATGGTAAATAATGACAGTGGTCCATCATATTTGTATTAATTCTCAAAAGATTCAAGATGCTCCCTCGTTGTCACCATTGTATACAGGGACGGGATGCCTCGTTAGTTGCAATTGGATCTCCTGATTCCTAAACTCATACAAACTAACACCATACCAATCATAGGTGCGTGCTATTTCACTATTATTTCATTATATATTGTGTGAGGACTATGTTCTTTCTCCGGTTGAGCTGACCCATCGATATTTCAAGCACAAACTAACAGCAACGTGGCGCTATATACTACTACTACCACTGTTAGAAATATAATGGAATAGAAATAGTTCCTTTGAGTATTATTTCAAAAACACAAAATTAACTTTAAACGAGGCAGAAATAAATTATCCATTTAATATAAATGCCCTGCATTTTCTCTCTTGCTATTAACTCAAGTTAAGGTAGAAATATATTTTGGTCAGCTGCTAACTTGTTTATGTTAAAAAAATCAAAGATCGCAGAAATCAAATTATTGCAGTATATTTATAAATAATGGATAATATACAAATTTATTGAAATATATTTATATATCTATCAGTCATATATACGTATATTATCTACATTGTGTTCAAAACTATATGTTATAAAGCCAGTTATGAAAAATGAACCCACGGAAACCCCAAAAGTCTTCACGCTAAACAAGCCTATACCCTCACGGTACAGGCTTGGTTAGCCTGAAGACTACCGATAAGCCGTTAGCCTGTATAATGAGTAGCGTTATTTCACTCTGTTTTCCTATAAACATCGCTGTGATAAATATTTATTAATTTGATATGCAGTAAAGAGCTATTTGGTCAATATACGCTCTATGTTAGAAAATTTCTTTGAGGGAGAAATTCAATGAGATAGGTATTCTCACTGTAGCATCACAATTTATTTATTTATTATAAATATATTCTATTTTTACGTCAAAAAATGAAATATCAAAGGGAAAATCTTTGGCCATTACGTTAATATTAAAAATAAATATTTACTGGTGACTACCAATTTCCGCTTGAAAAGGGTACGAAATTTATCTGTAGTTGACCTTAACCATCTATACTAAAGTTCTGAAATATATTAAAGATGTATCATTGCTCAGATTTTCAAGCTATATTAGAAGTATTGTGATAAGTAAAGCCTATTATTCTTCATATAATATGACTGAATTCGAACAAAAGGTCCAGTGAGAACAGAAATAAAAATGTAAAAATCGAATATCATCTCTCAAAAAGATTCTTCCCAGAAGAAACGACATATTTGCTAAATAAATATAAGATACTGTATTAGTTATTATATACTGTATTATTACTCTTGTATTTGCTATGATAGTTAATGTATTTTTATTATAGGAATAGTATTATATTTTGCCTTTTTTATTCAATGCACCAACCACAATTTTTCTCCACTCCACGGGTTGACTAGTAGAGAATGCCTCGCGACATTTAATCTGCCATTTAAATAAATAATTGAGCTTAGGTAAAAATTACGTGTACCCTTTACTGCATGTTACAACCCATATTCTTTGATGCTAACAAATAACTGCATCGGATGTTCGATAAAGCGGTAATGGTCGTTTAACTAAATGTATTTACTTAAAAGCGAAAAAGCCAACTACTGTCTAACTAGGCCTTTGAATAACTAAACTAACATTTGTTTGAAATAAATTTCCGTGTACAGTTGTAGTTACCTTCAATTTGGCTTACTTGTATTAAATTAGACCTTTATTTTGGTTTTGTCCATTACGAAATTTTTAGTCTATATATTTTTTAAAATTAATACGAGCATGTTGTTATAGTGAAATAATAACTATTTGAAATTACCACCATTGGAGGAATACCTTCACTATGATACCTTGCTAATAATTCTCTGTTTGCTTCTCCCGCTTATCTCACCATACAAAACACAGCAGCATAATGTCACTATTCTGTTTTTACAAGGTAAAGCTACGCCATAGCTAGAACCTAGTTGTAGTACGATGATCATCCTACATCATGTACAGTCGCAGCACCACAGCTTATTCATGTCAATTTCAACAGCAAGTAATTTTCAACAGTCAATTACCAACTGTCAGTTATCAACATGAATAGTAGTTATCAGTATAAGCACGCCCTTACAGAATACTAACTTGTAGTAGCAGCATAACTTCTTAACCTTTAAGGATGCCACGCAACTGCTTGCGTTATGATTCCTCATCGAGACAGAATGCGATATAAGGAATCACCATTAGTTCAGTTAAGTTTTTCTGTGGGACCCTGGCGTATCCCATTAGCAAACCTATCTAAACGGCCAGATCTTAGTTTTTTTTTATTACCCTAAGAGTAACAAATGAGCACACAGTTCAACCTGATGGTAAGCGATTGCTGCGGCCTATGACATCTACATTCATCCTTGACAAACAATCATAATGCCGACGCGTTGTCAACCTTGAAGACTGAGATGAAATGCCTCGTACCAGTAATAAAAGTCTCGGGATCCCTTCACTCACCAGTCGAAATACAGCAGCATTATGCTGCTATTTTGCGCTGGTGTTCTGTGCCGGTATGGTCCTACCCCTATCGAGCTGACCCATTCATTCTGCAGCTATAAAAAAAAACTACAGTATAGCTCCACCAACACAACACTTAGTTACAGCGTAGTGCTATCATGATTACTAAAGTTAACCTTCATATAATGCCGCTTGGAAAATTTTGGCGTCTACGATAGGCGGTGTCTATTCGTTAACTGTGCAGTATGCAGCCGCATGCAGTGTCGGTCGAATTTAACTGCAGACGCTTTCCTATTACCACGCATATGCACGAATAGAGGTTAATCATAGCCGCCATTGCTATATAAAAAAATGAGGTGTCTAGGTTTAGGCAGTTAGGGAGCTATTGATATACGTACGAAGTAATATCACGTGAAAACCCTCCTGGTACGCAATTACGAGTACCAAGCAATGAAAGCTCTATTGTTATCTATAATTAAATAACACAGAAATGTTGCAGTGAGATTGGTAAATCACTGTGAGAAAATAAACACAGTGCATTAATACAATAATGAAGATGAAATGCAAGAAAGTGAATATATGCATCATAAGACTCGATGCTTGGCATTAAAAAAATTGTTCTCACACGCTTTGTAGAACTCGTTAGTTATAATTTATTTCAATATAATACTGAAAAAAGCATCTGGAGAAATTTTTAATTTGTTTACTATTTCCTTTTCTTATTTAGTTCAAAATTGACAAAGGCCAAATCCAGAAGTTAATACTGCGTTTTTTTGGTGTCTTAGTATTTATCGATAGCCTGCTTACATGAAACCTATGCTTTTTATGGGGTTCATAAGCTGTCTACTTAGGGTAATGGATACTGCTATCCACCAACAGACTTTTTCATAAACCGTGGTCAAGTCATATAAGAAGATTTTGTTTGACATAAATGCCATGACATCTGTAATTATTATATAAGAGTTACAGAGCCCATAAACATCTAATTCACATAAAACAGGTCAGGTTCAGCTCTTTCATACACTTAACAATAATAAGCTTTCGTAAAATAACAATGAAAGTTATTGTAAAAGTGAAACATTAAAGTTTTTTTTTTATTATTACATTGAGAGTAACAAACGAGCACACAGTTCACCTGATGGCAAATGGTTCCTGCGGCCTATGACATCTGCATTCATCCTTGACAAGGAATCGTAACGCAGATGCGTCGTCACCCTTGAGGAATGAGATGGAATTCCTCGTCACCAATAATAAAGGTCTCCGGATCCCTAAAGTCACCACGGTTCACAGCAGCATTATTACACTACTATTTTACATTGGTATTATGTGAGGGCGTGGTCCTACCACGGTCAAGCTGATCCATTAATTCTGCAGCCCGAAACAAACTGCTGGGTAGCTCTACCACTGCGGTAAATATACTCCCACACTTCATACCAAAAGGCGTTAATAAACAAACTGTTCAAATGTCAAGTAATTTTTTAATTTTTACTCTTTAATAGTTACAAACTAGAACACAGTTCATCTTGTAAGTGATACTTTTGGCCCTTGACACTCGCATTCTTTGTCAATAAGGAATCATACCGTAGATGCCTTTTTTCCACATCCTGATGACTGTGACAGAATTCCTCACACTGCAGCGTTATGCTGGTATTCTATATCCTTCCCCCGACATGCCGACCCATTCATTACTAGCTCTACCACTGGTAAAAATACTAGCATATTAGACGTATACATCAATATCGGCATGATTAATAAATCATTATGAATGTATATTGTTAATCTTTAGTCGCATTTTAGAGGAATGTAAACATTTTTGAATACACTGACGTAACTGAGAACATAACGTTCACTGAAAATGGTACAGGATTCCGGGTGCGCGTAATAAAAATTTTAATCTCGTGTAAACATTTCAAAATTATACAGAAATACGAAGTATACCCTAATTTATAAATATGTTTTTATTTCTTTATCAGTAGGCTTTTGTTGTTGTTCATTATTTTGAAGAACTAGACCACCAAAACTACCTAGGACATTTTTATTTTATAAGCCCCATTATTTTTTACTGTATAATAAATATATTATACAGTATATATTATATATATAATAATATATAATATATATTTACATTATTTAAGTATCAATAAAGAAATGATTACTAAACAATATATTACATGAAAATAGTAGATGTAAATAATGAATAAGTCACAATTGAAATTGTCTTTAACTGTAAACGTCGCGTAAGCATTTGTTGGCTATTGACCGCTAGGTTAATATTAATTTAAATTTAATAGTTATTTTACGTAAACACGATTAGAGGGATTCTCGTATATGCACATAAAGCAAAAGTGAAACATTCGTTTCGACATTAAGTCAAGTTTAATCTAAGTAGAGCAAAGATATTACGAACTTATATTTATTCACATTAATAGAATTTATTTTTAAAATAATATATAAGTAAAAACATTTAGTTGTAATAGTTATACAGATCTATAACACTTTACGCGCTAGTCCACTTAGCTATTACGGTTCCGAGTAAATATTTATTGATTTATTTAATCTGTATTTGCACATAAAAGTGAATTGTACAAATCGGCGGACTTATACCAAAAGACATTCTCTTCCTGACTACTTTAAGGTTGAGCAGAGAATATGTGAATTATCTTTTTTTTTTGTTTTTCGGCTGATGGTCGGTGTTAGCCCGAGGGCTTTTACAGTTTCACCGGTTTTACATGCATTATCTTATTACCTTATTTATATAGCAAATACAAAATTTAGAAATAACAATGTGCTTCAACACCATCTATTGTTCGAAAATGGTGAACTCACCCTCTGCGTGGTGTAGCACGGGGGATCGAGCGCGCCCCCGGGCCGAAACATCGCCGCGCTCACTGCTGCCATCTGCCGGCTACCTCACCTTGCCCTTCCACCGAGACATCGCTCTGAAACCAAAAAAAAAAGAAAAACTTAAATAAATTTCATAATATTCGGAAATCACCATTAAAATCATGATTTGAGAAAACAAATCATTATTGCAACATATTTTAGTTATCACTAGAATATTAGTTTGTATATATAGGTAACACATTCTGTATACGAATACCCTCATCGATGAGCCATGCAAAATTATACGATGTCAACAACGCAGTACAGTATCGTAAGAGTTCATGCAAGCACAATCTCATTCATCCACGTCTACCTTAATCGATTATTGTGGTCATATGGTCTCGTTGATTAGAATGCAATAAGCAATGTGCCCGCACTGATACTAGTAAGAATACACTCGGATCCAAAAACAACTTACTTTGTGCTGTTGTAGCTCAGGGTAGGTGCTATCGCTTTTAAATCACTATACACGAGCAAACCGACTTCACCCCGGCACCAAGCAAAAAGCTTGTTAGAATACAAACGCTGGTTTACCATGTGATGAATGGTGAAGGAAACTATCGTAAAAAAACCTGTATTAATCTAAGAAAAAAAAAAAAAAAAACATCAAGACATGCGAATTACTACAATCCGTATTGAAAGGAAGCCTACACCCAGAAGCAGCATCCTTATATTATATATACGCTGTAACTGTATTTCACTTTTGACTAAGTTGTGACTAAGACAAACTTATAATAATTTTAATTGATAAATGATAAAACTAACGAAACGCCTGTCTGTCCAGTTGTCGTACCGATAAAATTATCCAGATACTAGGGTAGATATATAAAAGGAAAACCGTTTGCTCGTCCAGATTTAGTGACCGCTAATGGTGCCGTTATTATATTCAAACTTGCGAATGAATAATCTGACGTGCCTCTACAAAGTACAATAAAATTATGTGCACTAATCAAACCGGTAAATTAGCTCAATAATAATAGTCACGAACGTAAAATATACGTATATTTAACGTATACACTCGCGTTAGTTGATGAATATTCGCACATCGGAACCAGGGCACGGGTGCATGAATACGATTCAGTTGTGGGTCATAAGTAGTTATTTTTTGTCGGTTTAAAATATGATATATTACTAGATTCGAAGTATCGTTTTATATGTTATGGACTGGGATTATGGATCAGCATGATAATCCAGGGATTTTATTAGCAACAGGCTAATAACGTATCATTGAATAAGTTTTAAGAATAGTTCAAACTTAGTCTTTCTCATTTACGGAATCAAGTGTCTTTAATACACTACCCACCCTGTTATGAGAAAAAGATTCCTTTTTATTCTTTATTTATGACTCCGCATAGATATCTAATTAAATAAGCATTTATACCAGAATTTTTATATACGCAGCAAAATGAATCCAAACATATTTTGGGGAAGAATTAACGATCCCGTAATTATACTGCAAATTAAAAACTTACACATTTTTAGTTTTAAAACGTTCGAGTAATATCCAATCATATTTAAGACCATCAGAATTTCAAATTATTTTTCGTTCACCCATCATGACATGTTACTAAGCATTGTGCAACGCATACTTACATCCGTATGACGCCGCAGTCACCCGGTGCATTCAGTGTCAACGACCCGCCTCCATAGTACAGTGGTTTCCCACACAGGTCGCGGTAATAACTGCGTAAGTACATGCATATCTGAACGCAAAGAAACTGTAGCACCATCGGAACATTGTTTGGACATCATTTAAAGCTCTAATTTAACTGAGCTAAGAATGACAAATCAAAATATAATAACTTGGTGTTCAATAGTTTAGGGTACGGTCTGCGAAACTCAAGGTCGTAGATTCGAATCTACCATTCGATTATGGATTTACTTTTGATTAAAAACTATTTTAAAATTAAAATATTTTGGTTTTGAAATGTTTTTCTTGTAATTTTTAAGGCTATAAAAAATGAAAACTTCAGAGTATTCTTATGTTCTAAATACTTCATCGAATTCATTAAAAGTACACAAAAATCAAATCTGTGTCATTCAGAGGAATTTGTGCGAATTATTATATTTGACTGTCATTAGGTGTTTCCTGTCAGCATTACATCAATCACTCAACAAACAAGTCAGATAAAATACTAATACATATACCGAAACGTTATTTATAATACATTTATAATTTATCTTATCTAAGTGCAAAGTGGACTGTAAATGCTATGCTATCGTAAATTATCGTCTAGAGGTCGGACACATAAATATGCATATTAAACCTTGAGACTTACCTTTTGTAATATTATTATACCATATTCGTTATTATAACACGTTCGCCTCGAATTTCTTCACGATTCATCTAATCTGTATTCAGGAACATTATTAGAACAATAATTACAATTTACGATGAATTGTAATTACATAAATCAAACCTTGTTAATTTAGTTATAAGACGGAACATTTTTATCGTTTTGTTGTTCAAACTTATTAAAATTTAAAAAACATGTCCGTGGTGAATAAAAACATTATGCTTAACGTTTAATCAAGACGTTCAACCTAGTAAAGATTTTTATGATAAACGTACGTACTATGACAATAAACTAAAGCAATGTACTACGTCATCGTGATCATCACGAGCATCAACCTATAACAGCCCACTGCGTTTCCTGTCCCAAGGTATGCCACTTCTCCCAAAACTATCTCCGAGTTCATCTATCTATCTAGCCAGATGGCGCCCTATACTTTTGGATATGTTCGCACCGGCAATGATCATTTCTGCGTTCACTTTATTTCATATAATAAAAATACTGATAATCATTCGATTTTTTTTTTATTTTAGCGAAGTTTTATATATACATATTTCTTAGCATCGTAATAATTCTGTAAGCAAATATATTACTGTTATATTTGTCAGAGATATAGAAAAGGTCTGATTGAAGTAACGGTTAGAGCATTGTGTATGTTAGATCATTTTCCAGGATTTTCCAAATGGTTCGCAGTGCCATTTTAAATTCATCGTATTTCATATTAACTTTATCTTAAGGATTTTTCGTATTGTCATTCTATCAACTAGAGTATTAACCTAAACAGCTTCAGTATATCCGGTATGTAAAGTAAGATATCCAATATTTCATATTTATTCTCCTACAAACATGCTTAAGGTTTCATCTATTCAGAATCTTATCATTTCATATAATAAAGTAACAATCGTATAATATGTTTTACTACAACGAATCTGCGTGCGTAGGGTGCTCTGAGGTGGTCAACATATTCTCATGAAAATATTGCATTGTTTACATTGTTTAAGAAACAATATAACGGGACGTAGTTGCCAAAGCCAATTCCAGAGAACAATTTATGAAAAAATGGCATTGGCTTTTAAACAATATTCCACAAGTTACTTAAATGGTAGACCCACACCGCAGCTTGTTTCTAGATATATCATGAAGGTAACAGCTAGTTAGTTATATGCTGTTATTTCACGCTGATATTCTTACCGTTGCTGTTTCGTTTGGAAAGTAAAATATTAAACATTGGTATCTTTACATAGTTCAGTTAATTGCAGCCATAACAATATCTGCAAGTTGACGTCATGTATAACTTATGCGGTAACTAGTGCAAAACCCAGAACTGAACCCAATTTATATATAAGTTGCTAGGTAAACTTATATAAAAATGCAATTTTGAAATATTAAGATATGGTATACATATAATAAGTAATTTTATGTACTATAACGAAGTTTCTCGCTCTCTTCCTTTTTCATACACTCCTATTAATATTATAAATATCTACATCGTATCCCAATTAAGGTCACTAGTTAAGCCGCCTTTACTAACCATATACCCCTTATACCAAAGGGATTGCTCTGACGTCAACAATTTAATTAAATTCTAATATCGTATATACAATTTCAGCTTATATACACCGGATAAAAGCCGCGATCAATAACGGTGGTATGACTGTCACGCGTGCCAGAAATTCGTCCATGTGAACACGGCTTTCAAATCTGGCTACTACTGCAATACCTGATTCATGTCAGTTATTTTAATCAATATCATATCATCCCTAATTTAAAAATAGGTGTGTTTATATTTATGAGATTTTTTCAGATATGTTAAAATATTCACGTACAAAGTTTGGTTTATATAATGGTTCATTAATTCAATATCCTAATTAATTTAATATCAACAACAGCAACATAATAATAATAAAACCTAATAGACGAAGTGGCAACTTGAACAAGTCGAAGAATACAGATGCCGCAGAATAATGCTTCATGGCAATTCGAAGAATGCTATATGTACATATCTAACAACTTTTAGTATTTACTACAAGATTATTAAAAATCTATTATATCTACGAACAACCTGTCAACAAAATTATAAACCAATATCTTCATTTCTTAAACCCTCGACCTTTTATGTCTTCCTATGAAAGTGTTAAATTTGTAATAATATGTTATTGTTATTTCCCAAAACAAATACTATGATTTGTAACCTTTCCTCATAACATATCTTTACGGAAAATCGTTAGAGATCCTTAATTATTTTAGAAACTCCTCAAGACTCACTTATTAGATATTTATACATCCGGTAAAACGTTGTGTTTTTTACGTCACGAATGATTTACCACAACTGCTGCACTACTACTTTCCCACGGGTGAATTGAATTAGCTTGCTAATGATTATGAAGAGATTTCCACCATTAATTAAGACTTCCATCTTTAATAGTTAGAATGTTCGCAAGCATGTTAAATTTTATCTTGTATTACATTATATATATATATATATATATATATATAAAATCACCTTGTTCTCAAAAATTCATGAGATTTATTTCCATACATTATTCTTTAAAGAAATTACAATAGCCGCGTATTCATATCATTAGCACCCAAATCTTTATCCATATATGCCCGAAAAGGTTTAAGATAGACAAACCATACCCAGTTTATTTTTTGACGGCCCTATTGTATACATATTCCGTACAGTTGACATTATTTCTCAAAAATCAGATATAATCAGAAAATTAAAAGATTAAGTTGCCATGAAAAAACAAAATTGACTTTTTTCATTGTTGCGTATGATTATACCCAGTGTCATTTATATGAAAAGTAAATTGGCTTCAATGGAGAAATGTGTGTGTTTTGTAAAGAAAAACAAAAATTGACAAATTTGTGGTAAACATTAAAATTTTAGTATAACCTTGTCGATTTCAATTATACTATATATTATCGTGGCAAGTGTTACAGGAAACAGGAGGCATGGAACTCTGTTAACGAAGCCACGGTCGTCGTTTGTAATTAAGCCTAATAATGGAAGGTCGATATTGTTAGAGCGTTAAATCGGCAATCCCCATAGCGATGGGAACCAAACCGTTGTGTATAATTAACGTATCAACTAGTTTACTTACAAGCTACAATACTTATAACTAGAGCCTAAGTATTTACAAATCATATTATAAATATTTATTATTTGGATTGACCCAAGATTGGTGGAAATTAATGATTAAATATTTCGATAATTCTAAGATTATTTTAATTTGCAAGTCATCAGTGTTTTTTTTTGATTATCAGTGCAGATAAAAAATGTGTCTTACTTAATATATAGGAATATAAAACATAAAAAAAGTAATTTAGTCAAATTAAAACTATTTCATTTCCCACCCACACTTAAGAAAAATAACTCTTATTTTACCGAGTACTTTATTTGCTCTTTTTATGAAAATCGCTTTATCACGTTTGAAGATATTGGGGGCTTCTAACCTGCGAGAATATATTTTTTATTTATATCAATATCATTATACTTTTTAAAAAATCATTTTAATTTAAGACCCACATTTGAACCATTATAAAAAAATAAAAAAAAACATTTGTACGTATATTGAAAAATATAATATAAAAACTCAAACCAAATCGAGGGTCCATTATTCCTTTTATGAACTAGGTCAGCCGACCCATAGGGCCACCATAGAACACGCAAACCGGAACCATAGTACGTATAGTTTTCACTAAAAACTGCATTAACAGTCATCGGACAGCAAGTGCCACTTTCTACGGGAGAAACGTGCCTACGACATGTTAATGCCGCTTTTGAGTTGTAGACACATATGGCTATTAGGCAATATTGGTCGCGATCGCTGCCGCGTTTGGTACGTTCAACTTGACACGACAGTAATCAACTGTGCTAGAAAAAATTAAGTTACTATAATGTTTATTGCGTATTGCGTGCACTTAAGACTGCAAATATAAGAGCCATTTTGGTTACAATTCATTGGCATAAAATTATTTTTCTCTACTCATTGCTTATTTATTTGATTTGTTGTTAGCTAATAAAATCCTTCATCGTTAAATGTACATATACGTACTCTGTATTGCCATATTAACTGTGATAAAGAAAATTTGATCCAATTATTTTAAATAAGGGTCAAGCCGATAATATATTTTAACAAGTTAAGCCATACAAACTAAACGCAGTATAAAACCAGAACAAGTAAGAAACATGAAGTGGGCTCATTGGCCTATTGCGTTTTTTCATGGTAATAAAAATCCAAGATGGCAGTTGGAGAGATAGCTAAGACAAAAACGGTTGAATGTGAAGAGTAAGAAATCTTGTTTGTACAGTTGCGTGTAGATCCAGTGGTACAATGCCAAGCGATTATAGGCTGTAATTCCGGGGATTAATGTACATCTTTCTAATATGCGACAGGTTGTAACTAACCTAGCAAGACGATACATCGAAGACGAGCAAAACATCTATCAATCTTTAACGCGATTACATAGCTGCTAAGTAAACCGCATCTTTTTCATTTTGTCAAAGGTAAATACACTTTATGTCAATAGAATAAAAGCTATTTACCAAAAACAAATTTAACATAAGTTTGTCTAAACATAAATGTCACTAGCAAACATTTCACAAAATATGTAATAATATTTATAGTATAAAAAAATACATTGCTGGCATAAATTATTTTTATATTTGCTTTAATAATTCATAAACACAATATTGAAATATCTTAGCATTATGATTTCTTACCACCCCCAATTATTTAATCAAATATTAATTATTGAAGGAAACTAATTTCATGTTGATTATTTCTCTTTATAACTTTTTTGTTTTCGAAACGAATCCCGAAACGATGAGAATAAAAAAACATGAGATATAATTATTAATTTTTTGAGAGTTTATTCTATTCAGTTTTTAGCATTTTCCTTGATCAAAATAAAACCTAGTAAATAACTAGTTTTTAATATATATATTTGGATTCTACTTAGGTCATAGTGAAAGGTTATAAATTTTGATAAATATGACTATAAATAATAAATTAATTCCTTTTCGAACTATTTACAAATTTATGCATTCGATGGAACTATTGTGCGAAGCAGTGGATCCAGTCTTCAGTAGGAACCTCTTCAATGCTTCGAAGAACGTATTCACCATCGCTTTCGGGCTTGTAAATCGTAAACCTCTAAGCTTATCTTTAATGTTCGTGCCGATGCTCCGACTGCCGTCCAAACCAGGTATACACAGAGCTGCGACATGGAGATGGAGCTTCATTAGCAAGTGCGAATTAAAGTCTCTGTCTACTCCCTTGTTGACTTAAGTAACGAGTTAAATTAATTGTAATAGCGACACACAATTTTCTAGAGGACGCCACAATGAAAAACAAATGACAATCTCGCAAATTTAAAAGCCTCATGTTCCCAGAAAGTTCTGTTTTCGGAATAAGTACGTAATATTTTTTTTATTTTTTTGAGCTCCAGAAAGTTTCAGTATGCCCCACCTATTTGTTGCTTCAATGCCCTATATCGGTACACATTTAGTAACGGCCTTCTATTCCCTATACTAACTAGATCTATAAACGTATATTTTAAAAATTCCATACTAAAAAGTTTTACATATATACATATATCAACAGGTAAATGCATATATAAGACAAATAAAAAATTCAAGTAAATTATCGCAAAGGTGGTAAACGGAGATAACAAGATCTATCTATATATTTCTATTTATCCCCTGAAACGTTTTTAATCTTAAACATGACAGTTATAGAGATATAATACTCAACGCCATCACAAATCTCAAGAAAAATTCGAACAAACATATGAATGTAAAAATGAAAACTCTGCAAAAGTTAAGGATATTCGCTTATAGCCGTCCAAAGGTCCAAAGAATTTTATGTTGCCACCTTGATGATAAAATTACCTAATTTGGTGAGTAGATCATCGAAAATGTGAAACTTTTTAAATGAAGCTAAATATCTTATTGTACATAATATTTATAAGTAAAAATAATCTTGCAATAAGTACAACAACTAATTCCACATGATGCCATCTTAAGATAGTTGTAAATCTAATTTACGTTGTACATCATTATTAAGCAAATAATCCACGTACATACGATGGTAAGCTATTATATATCAATTTACGTCTTACTTTAACAACATACATAATTGATTTCTATTTGAAGAAAATCATATTTAAAATTGCATACATGTTACTTCACTTTGAACTCTTGACATTTTTATCATATTTGGAGGTGACAAAGGTAAATCACGTGATAGTAAATGATCTATTCAACCCATGAGATCATATTCATCCATAATGAAAAATCATATTGCAAACTCCTTGGCACTCCTGTAATCGCCTATCATCTTTGTTTACTAAAATGTATAAAAATACTTAAGGGCACATCTCTTATACACTTCTGTTTGTAGGCATAATAACAAAAACCTCATTCCGATATATTTTGTTTTATTTATCGAAGGACTTACTGTTTGAAATGATTTCCTAAAATCGTTTCTCTTCAAATTCCTTACTATAAATTGCATTGAAATCGTACCTTTATAAATTGAGATTAATGATGCGATGTCGTGCGCCGAGATCGTATTTCACAACCTTCTCTTTAAAGCGAATTGAATATAACTTTGCTTCTAGAATAAACAATACATGTGTAAAAATCCAATCCAATAACGCAATAAGCACGAAGAGAATGATAAAGTAAAAATAATTATTACATCAGGACCATTCAGGTATACACTTCAAGAAGCTTATGTTCACCAGTGGACTGATGCCTAAAATTGGTGATTTATCTGATAATAATAAATACCAACAAGTATAGCAAATGAATAATTTTAATTCTGAAGTAACACCATTTGGTGTTATAAGTATTTACTTAACGTTGCCGGATTAGATATAGGATAAAACTAGATGACGGGTAAAACGGGATGAAAAACAATGTAGAATATAATATATATTTTTTTGTTTAATATCTTGTATAAATGACAATCTGATTAACCAAGATAATGATAACAGTAGTTCCGTCTGTTTTAAAAAAACATACATTAATTCTAAACTAAAGAAAGTCTAATGACAAGGATAATAAAAACCTCTACACTTCCCAAAATTTCATCTAAGGATAATGAGACGGACAAATAAATAGTTTAAAATTTCAACAACCGATCAAGTGTGAGCCGAACTCATTTGTAAAGGGTTCCGTACATTTCCGTTTGCCTTGAGAACCGTTGGACATGGAAATATTGTTATGGTTTCCTTGTTAGCTATGAGTGAGGCGCTATATTTCTATTTCTTTTAAAATTTAAAGTCAATATTTAGAGGTAAGGACTCGATTCGATCATTAGATTCCAAAATATTTTTTTTTTGAATTTTCTAATTAACGCTAATTTTTGTATGGAACCTTAAAAATGACGCTTACTAAACAAAACAAATATATATTCTGACATTGGTATAATTCCACTAACGTAAAATTCTTGCCACAGAGAGAAATAACAAATGATTTTAGATGGATATTGCCAATAAAAAATATTTTTATCCACTAAGGGATTTTGTGTTTGTATAAATCTGCATAAATGAAAATTAAAGTAACACTTTCCGTGAAGATAAATCTACGAAGCTACTCCATACCACTCAATAATAGTCTCACGTGCTAGCAGGTAATAGGCACGTGCTGGATGCGATTGGTAAAGGTGAAATCAAACGTACGTCTCGGATCGCCGATTACGTGCAAATCATTAAGTATAACATTAAAATTGTTCCTAATAAACTAAAATTATAAGTTCTGGACAATTTTATACTATAAGCCAAAAGTTTGGCGATTTTTATACAAAAACTGTGACCCTATTTACATGCAATAAGTGTTTTGTAACCCCATATGGTAAAATGCAACGTCCCGTAGCCATTTATGATGTGAATCCGCACTCTCGTTTATTACTCAAAACCCAATACGCTATATATTATATGCATTTTTTTAAGCTTGTATTATGTGAGAGCGCGTCCCTTCCTCTTTTTAAGTATAAACAATAATCGATAGAATATTATTTCGTAATTTTACTAAATTATCTAGATAATTCAGATTAAACATTAGGAAAATAAACAATCGCATATAAAGTTGATAGTGTGTTCGCATTCCTTAAGAAATCTGCAGATAATGCAACTCTTACAATTTTGTTGGTGTAGTTTTGTAGCGTAGCAATTCCTATTTATTACTAAAACCATTGCATAAGTTTTACATTTTGCTTCAATTTGTTGTAGTTTTATATTTTCCGTTAAAGAAATATACATATTTTATGGCAAATGATTATGAAGCATAACATTTCCGTGGGAACTTTCAAACGTACGAACGTAGTTTTAACTATAAAAGTAATCTTAAATTTTTACATAATTAGATTAGAAATAAGACGACCGCGTGGCTCAAGGTCAGAAGCTGCGTTGCTCCTGATTTTGTTATAATATCTTTTTTTTTAATATATATAATCGAACTAGCACACAGTTTACCTGATGATAAATGACATCTACACCCGTTGTTAACAAAGATTCGAGCTGCGTTGACGCTCCTGAGATGGAATGCCTCATTGCCTGGAATGGGATCACCATACAAAACATAGCTATCATCCTACTGTTTCATACTGATATCATATAAGGGAGTATTTTTTCGATTATACGTTCGTAGTTCGAATACCCCATTGTCAATATTGCCACAATTCGTGGACCGATTGGCAAAACATTACTAGCAGTAGGTGGACTGATGCTGCCAGTCCTCGGTCTGGGTATGCGGGGCTAAAGTGAATATGTCCATAATCAAAGAGTCCAAGGCGTTTTTCATTGATTATTTTCTCAAGCAACATTAGTTTGATTTTTTTTTTCTGGTGACAAAGCATTCCATCTTAGTCTTTTGTGATGAAAACCTTCCTTATGAAGAATAAAGAATAGCGAATAAACAATCTTGGGTTGCAGGAATCACTTACCACCTGGACTGAATGCCAGTTTATCACCCAAAGTACCGTAAATAAGTTTATATTTTAGACTAATCTTCTTTAACTTTCAAATCAATGCCATTCATTATACTAGATTTTTGGGTCAAGAAGTATAAAGATAAGATATGTTTAAGTTAACATAATACCTCTTGTAACGAGCTGAACAAGCGGCCATTACGAAAGCTGTCAATTCATTTGTATACAAAAATACAACAACGGGGCTCGTTAAATGCAAGGCTGCTGTGGCGAAAAAACATACGATCACAGGTTGACCGCGACCCGAAACATGACCAGTACTGAACTCAGGGTTGCTAAGAGTCTGCAAATGTAGGGCATTTACGTCAGACTATCAAGATTACTAATTAATTCACGGTGAAGTTGTTTTTATTTCATTTATAACGCCAAAACTTAAATGCAAGTCACGTTATGATTATACGTTTTGTATCATTATTTTCAATTATTACACTAATTGCAGATTTGGAAAAGAAATCGAAGAATTACTAAGTTGCTATGGTAGCTGACGAAATTTATATTTATATTTATGGAAGTTAAGATATCGCTACTACTCATAGATGACAACTGAAGATAGACAATGATGCACATCCGAACAAAGGTGAAATCTTTGGACATCATTAACGTGCTCTCGGACTCTCATTCATATGAACGTCAACTGCACATACACTTTCACATTTTTTCATATTATTCTTCGAACAATCCATACATTTGTTTCGTGGTTTCCATTCGTATTGTATCCCTTAACATTTATATTAAATACTTCCCTAGTAGAATGGCTTTTATCCCTCATATAATTCCAAGACACATTTGTTTTCAAATATCCTAATATGTAATCATCATCGTTGTCTATTGTAGTAACTCTATATATCAATCATAACATTCTTATTTCAGGTAAGACGTTTTTCTCTCGACAATTTTTGTAATATGAATATCATAGGTCGACTCGACCAGTGTCAGGGACAAGCTTTCAGGAATACGCCTTAAAATATTACTTTAACACTATTGTGTTTAATCGGGTTATTGAAAGAAATCAGACGTCATTATAGGGGGCTTAATTTAATAAAGGAAGCTAATGAGGCAAATAAATCTTAGTCTTCACAATTGATAATGAATTGTGATTCCTTACGATGAATGTGGGTGTCTTGACCCGCAGCGAATGCCATCAAGTGAACTATTTGCTACCCCTTATATCATAAGAAAAATGCTGTCTTAAATTGCTATATACTTTTTTATTTCGAATAATTTACCATTAATTATATAAAACAAAAATATGAAATCAAACTAATCTTATCAATTTTATTGCGTTTAATTCTAACGTCGATGTTTCAAACTATATGTTCTAATAACGCAGAAATCCGTAAATTTATTTTCCATGTGTAGTATTCCACTAAATATAAGAATTCAAAATATTTTTCCTTTATCTATATTTTTATTTTTACTTATATATACGGTATTTGATAAATTATTATATGTTGTATTAAAAATAACAAACGGAAGATACTAGAGCCTGTACACTGAGCACTAAACATCTAAACGGATACAACATCACTTTCGTAGGATGTAGCTGTCGACTATTATGAGTTCAGCGAACATTAAATTCATCTATCATCATTACGAGTCAACAATCAAACTTAATTTATCACATCGGCTGTTTAATCATTATATTCTAACATCTGCTACCTTATAATTCGTCATTATCTGTCTGCTCAAAGGTATTCTCACCAACTGCATTAACTTCCAAAAACTAATAATTTCCAATATATATTTAAATAAATTCATCGTATATTGCAAAAAATTGTAACATATTTTTTAATATAATACAGTTATTACACCCAAAAACACGTGAAATTTTAAAAGAAGAGTACCGCCCCAATCCACACTCTTATCGATTACTCTATATTTCGTGTAATAATACTATTGTACACGTGAAGACATCTTAATGTGAGAGATGTGTAAATATTTAACACGGTGAGAAATCCACTGCAAGGTTACGCATAAATCATTTTGAAATCGATCTTATAAATAATAGTTAATCACTGATTTCATTATTTTAAAATTTAAATAACCAGCATGAAAGTGAACCAATTCCTGTGATAGATGGACTTCTTCGGTTCTTAATGAACTTTGTGAATTTCGAATTAATTATTAGATTTTTAATAAAACTTTCTTCACTAATGACTTGTTGAGAAACAATATATCCGCATGATGTTCGTTAAAAGATATTTATGATAAGGCATTTTGATTAGGCATGGAAAAATGTTAATAAAGCTGACAGAGAATGTTCTTGGATCGGACTGCCGTAGTTAACATATAAATATGCGATACATTTTTCGATGTCATATACGAAACTTCTAACTTTAGAAAGCCCAAATCAATTTCTGTTTCTTTAATATATACTTTGTTATTAGTGAAATATTTCATTTTGGATTTAAACTTATTTTATTTTAGTATATATATTAAAAACTTATATTCAAAACTAATGAATAACTTAAAATATATAAAGAGATACGGTGTAATACCATAGGATAAAAAATGGCCGTTAATCATGGGTATTATGAATTGGTGGCCCTTTTTATTTAAGTCTAAATCTGCTTTACTATGATATCTCAATATGCTAATGCAACAAATTCTACCACAAATACGACTTAAAATCACTGTTGGCCCTCATGTGACAGGTGGTTTTTACCGGATACTCTTCTATCATACATTTTTATTTGTATAAATACCCATAAAAGGGCATTTACTATATAAGGTATTTGACTATTGGTAACAAATCATCGACCAATTCTTCCTTGTTTCTACGTCCGTCATATGCATACGTCAGTAGAGCATACGTCAAGAACGATAATATATTTATTCAAATGTACGTAAGCAACGTAACAGATCACGTAAAGGAGCGTGCCTCGAAGCTATTGGTATTCAGATACAAATTTTATCACAATCACGTTCCTATGTACATTTTTACGACATAATTTCTGATTTTCTCACATTAAAGTGTTACTAAATTGCTTTTAGTTGGATGTGGTAAAGATTTTAAATGAGATACGAACTGAGATTGGATAAATTTCATGGGATAGCAATCGTTGGTTATTACGGTAGTTATAACGAAGTTTGAAATGTTAATATTCTCTTTATAATTGCTGTGTGTATACAATTAAAAAGAAATATTGAAATAAAGGGAGATAAAAATAATTGTTTCCATTAAGATTTTGTATAATAAAGCATATTAATATTTTTTTTCTTTTGAACTAATGTTACTGTTACAATGACACGAATATAGGAACGAAGGTTTAGGTTAAGAAAAATGGTTTACTTAAAAATATATTAATTGTTCCCTAAATACTTTTATATAAATATATATATAAATATATATATATATATATATATATATATAGATATATATATATATAATCATATATATATATATATATATATATAAATATATATATATATATATATATATATATATATATATATATATATATATATATATATATATATATATATATGTATACCTCATGATAGTTTTCTTTCCTACAACCTAATTAACACTCAAGTAAATCAAAGTAAATGTACATTACGTAATGACAATATTATATAATAATTTAAGATTTGTTTCTTAGGATTAACTGTACATTTATAGAATAAATTTCATTTAAATTACATTGATGCAATTTAATATCATAACCTACGATATAGTTATTTAACGTGTCTAATTACAGTCATAACTGGAGCGGAACATTCACACATGATGACTTGTGTTTGTGTACAAATATTAAAATGCATTACTTTACGCTATAAAACAGCTCAATTACTAAATTGGTAACTATTTGCTCCATTAAATAAAATTAACAATTTTTCTTCTTCGCATTATTAATTTAAGATATATATATATAGAAATGTTTAAATTGCAATTTCTTGTTTGTTTCCTACTATAAATCGAAATGAATTTCATGACAGACATGGAAAGCTTAGACATAGGTGCCAATAGAATACCAGTGCGATATTTATTTTGAAACAAAAATATGTAAAGATCAACTAGATGGCAAAAGGGGACCGCACATAGTCGATGCTTAAGGAAAGGGGAAGAAACGAGAAGGATACCAGCGGTATCGAGTAGCACCATTGTCTGCATTTGAGCCCGTTGTGGTCGGTCACAGAGTCTCATCCACCTCAGACGATTCGAAAAGCTTGTTGGGATTAACCGATTATTGTTATTTATATAATATATTAAAATTAAAAATAGTACATATAGTTAGTGATTATGTAAGCATGTTTTAAATTTAACTTTAACGGTTTAAATGACAATATACAGTTTTCTATAAAAAATCTTGTCTTATATAAATAATGTCATATGTTAATAATGATAATTTTTTGACATTCGTAACCTTTGGGAAATAATTTGTTATTTAACGTTAATAATGGACAATTTCTTCTTTACTGAAACTGTGGTAGACAAAGAAGCAATGTTCATCTGAGCGTAGATTACTGCCTTTTATTTTATTTATTATAAACATATATTTATTATAAACATCTACATACATCCTTAGCAAATATTTAAAACACACACTGAAGTCTAAGATGGAATGTTTCATCACCAGCAGTTTGGTTTCCGGTTCCTCACACTCAACATATGAAACGCAGAGATCGTTATGTTTCTTATTTCACTTTGATATTCTGTGTGAGTGCTGTTCTTTCCCAATCGAGTAGTGTTATGCTGTAGCTAGTACCAAACCGCAACGACGTAGTGTGTATCAGAATCCACCGACAACAAGCAGAACTATTATTAGCACAAAACCGTTAAGGCAACCGGTAGAAAAAAAATTGTGTGGTACAGACGAGCAGAGGCTCTCTTTAAATTATATATAGTAAATATCTATTTAACAATATTTTATAGAGTACTTATTCATTGATACTTATTTGTATATCGTATATGATCGAGTCCCATATACATATTTTATATCGAATAGGTGGCAAACGAAGAAGCAGTCCACCCAATGGTGAGTAATCACCGCCGCCCATGAACATCACCAACACTAGAGGAGTCGCAAATGCAGGGAATCAGAGTATCTGCTGCATAGGACCCTAGTACAAAAGGTACGATTTTTGCATAAGAAATTGTTGGTAAGCTTCGTAGTCCTGAACGTTCTTTAAATCTCATTGCACATTACTAGTGCGGAATATGAAAATTCGTTAATTTGCGCAAATGTTCAATATCATCTGTAATAACCATAATTATAAATCGACCGGAGGAAGTAAACTTTTATATTAATCATCACATTTATTAGCTGTATAAAACAAATTAGTCGGGATATCTCAATTTATCGATGAGCCCTTCAAATTTAACAGCAGTTTGATCACTGATGCATAAATCATTTTGTTGTTAAATTTTATGAGATAATTGACCACGTGTCAAGTGTTAAACAAATTAACGTGAGTATATCTGCTACCATCTAAAAGCTAACTCGATATGAAAAGTAAAATGACGCGAAAAATAATAATAATATTTCTTAGATACGTGCAGCCCAAAATAGAGTCATGTGTCAATAATCTGTACATGAGTCCTCCGGGATGAGAACTTTGGTCCGTACTATATTCAATATAGAGTAAACGTAGAAGTGAAACCAAATTAATTCAACTTAGAGACTTAAAAGAGCCTACTTTAAATGTCTTTTATTTTAAATGCCGACAAACTCCACGATGTTACGAATTTAAACTTTTCACAAAGTCTTTAAGTTGTAAATACGTTCTTAACAGTGATTTTAACGAATGTAATGTGCCCTTTTTTGGGCAGTGTTTTTGAAAGCTTAATCTCTTGGTTTTTATCTTCTTCCTAATAATTGTTTGGTAGGATATCCTAATAATCTCAATCAACTTTCATCCAGTGCATGTTTCATTTGTCATTTGAGATGTAAATGACATAAAATAAAAATCATTTTTTATAATAATACAGGTGACAAACGAGCGCACAGTTCTCCTGATGTTAAGTGATGAATAAAGCCAATGATACCTTCATCCATCCTTAACAAAGATCTCAGATGAAATTCTTCGTTATCTCTAAATTGATCCCTAGATCCCTACGCTCGTCATACGATCGACACGAAAACGAGCGCGTTATGCGCCCCACCCGCAAATAATATCACCGCTATTTCGCGTATCATTTGAGGGTATCCTTCTCCGATCGACTTCCCATTTATATTTCAGCTAGAAAAAGCGAAGTGGCACTACCATCGTAAGGTAAAATACAATTGTTTCAGTTAATAAATAGATAATCAATGTCTATCATTTTGCTATTTAATTTAACCGTCTTACACAAATGAACCTCTATGCACCATTCTTGAGTACGTAACTAATGTTATTATTGACTGTATTCGAAGCCCTAAGGTTTCTATCGGGCAATATGTCTGGTATTTTTACGTTAATAACAGGGTCAATATCGTATACACGCAAACCTACACGAGTCATTTAACGCACCTGTTGGTTTTGACCCACTTCTAATAAATAGTCAGAATACAGGTGGCAAATTTGTGTATGTACTAAAAATATATGTACTGTCAATCTGGGTTAAAAATAATAATAGCTAGCGGTAAAAGCCTAATGGCAAGGCTGTCGGACTAAAGACTTATCGGTTCTGAGTTCGAATCTTATCTAGATTGTACAAATGGATCTTACAGAAGTAACACTAGCATGCAACATGATTAGGAAAAGACTATGCCTGATTATCAGTTTATAATAGTAGGATAATGCGTATAAATAATTAAAATTGAACCTAAAATTTTGGTTAAAAATTAGTAACGTGGAACTGGTTGCTGAATCCTCCTTAGTTAGTATAAATATAAACCAATAGTAGTCACTTAAGGGAGAATAAACAAAAGGAAGATAAATAACCTTCATAAGCAACACATTATCTAAATCCTAATCATTTTTATATCACAAGTTTTGATTGTTAAATTTAAAGAAAAACGCTACTGTGGAATGTGTTGAACTTTGCTAGGCTTCCATGTTTTTGAAGAGGCATCCCATCTAAGTATGGCTATAATTATGGCGTCTTACCTAAGAAGAACGTATAAGCTATCGCAAGATCGCTTCCCGTCAAATGATCCATGTGCACAATTTCCACCCCTGACATCATAAAAAATAGCATACAATTCAACATATATATTATACATTCTATACATACATTTTTTTATTGTATTGTTGACAAATGAGCACACACTTTACCGTAAGACCCGTGGTCGGAACACAGCAGTGTAATGCTGATATTTTACGCTGTTATTCTATATGGACACGGTCTTGTCCCGGTCAAGCCCATCCATTCATGCCACAGCTAAAATCAAACTGCAGCATAACTCTAAGTTATTGTTAATCGACCTATATCTTAGTAATAGTAAAATAACGTAAGAGTCTACCTCGTATTTAATATAGTTATAGACACCTATACCATATATCATATATATGGTGCTTTCAAAAATATCGATGAAAATGCGTTGTCCACGCTAAATATTGAGGCGAAATAATTGGTCTGTAAAAAAGTTTTTTCGTATTTTATATACAAATTCAAGATATTTTTTACCATAGTTTATTTACATTCGATTCTTATTTATATTTTTCGATAACTTGTTGCCATTTTGTAGGTAGTAATTGTACATAATCTCATTGCTGTAGAAATTTATGACTTCTGATCAGTAAACTGCGGCACGTAGTTTTGACAGTCCTCTCTTGCCTAAGTTTAGTTAACCTAACCTAAAACCACCTTAAGAATTTTTAAGAGACCAAAACACGTAAAAATCGGAGCTTGCAAGGTCTAGGCTATATGGTGGACGCATTAACACTTCCCAATGAAACTGTCTCAATATTTGCTGAGTGGCTGAGTGAGAGCTATGTATGTGGTCTTGCGTTATCATGATGAAAAACTACATCCTTTATGTTGATCAATTCTGGCTATCTTTTCTCTATTTCTTGGTTGAGTCTCATCAGCTGTATCTCTGCTGTCGATTCAGTTCTCTCTGAATCGATAGTTATGCTCGGCAGTAAAAGCTCGTGATAAACGGTGCCCTTAAAATCCTACCATAACTTCACCGAAGTATCACCTCGTTACAAGTTAATCCAGGTTTCGGTATGTGGCTCGTGTGGCTCGCAAATATCGAGATTTTTTGTACATTCAGACTTTTAAAAATGGGTCAAATTATTTTGTGGTCAATCCCTGGCTCTTCAGCTATGTCGTTACCACTAAAATGCCATCTTGCTCCACTTTTTCAAAACGGACGAAACCAGTGCGTGCTTTGACATCAAAATTCCAGGACTGAAAATGCTTGAACCAATTTTGTGCTACTTTTACTGACACCGCGTTATGTCCATAAACATCACAACTTTTTTCGTGGCTTATATGTCGCATTTTTCCTCTGTAATAAAACACAAAATTTATCGAATTTCTTCGTTAGATTCACTTATTTTGGCGGACAGAAAAGTAAAAGAAAAATGTGAAGAAACCGTTTTTAGCTTTAATTTGTCTATTTTTAAAATCTCATCTATTTAATTTTCAATCAAAACCCAGATACAAACAGTATCAAAGAGATTTTACCTTTTTACTTTTAAAATACGAAAAAATTTTTTCTTGACGTATAGACCTTTTACCCTGATTATATATAAACAAGTATTCGGTTCAGGATTATGTTATATTATTACGCTTTTAAAAAAAATCGCATACGGTTTTATAAAAGACGTAAGAGTACATCACCAGTTGTCATGCTCTGGTTCCTTTATGTGCTAAACAGAGAAACAATTGTTAATTATGCCACATACGCACATGATACGTGCTGCATTAACTTAACGTAAAACTGTTGATAATGTTTGTTTACATAAAATGGTACCGTATATTTATTTAAATAGAAGAATGCAAGGAATGTTATTGATACCACTTGAATCCTTGTTTGTGTGGCAACCTCGGGCTAATCGCAATGTAGGATGGCGTGCCGCAGTATTAAGCGGTGACCTATGCAAATTTGCGGGTAGTCAGTGAAGATAAGATGATGATACAAAAACAAATTACCTTTCCCTCTTCATCTTAGATTAACTAATCCGCACCAAGTCCGCGTACACCGATTACTTTAAATATTCTTGTATAATATAAATATATACACAAATATCAATACAAAACACCATTAAAAGCAACGAGATGATTTTATCAATATTTTCCAACTGTAATATAACTAACCAGGAGTGTAGAGATCCAGGAATCTAAAAACAGAGGAGGAGGCAATCCATCTCAGTCCTTAGGGGAGAGAAGGCATGTGCGTCTTGAATCTTTATTGTGGATGTTAGTCCATTATAGACCGCTGCCCTCACTGGCCAGCGCGCGGTAATATAAAGACACAATAACTTTATCTTGTCAACTTTCATATTATAATTCTTTTTTTTTTTTTTCTGTATTACTTTTTTATTATTTATTGTTTTTGTTATTTTTTTTATTACTTTGCTTTGTCGTTTTATTATTTTTTAATTATAGTATATAAAATGAGGACCGCCACTTCTCTTGTGTGTGTGTGTGTGTTGTGAAGCCTTCACGGAAGATCAGGGTTGTGATCCTAATTCACAACAGTACCTGAGTGGAGATCCTTTTCTTTATTCGGCGCACATCAAGTTTTCATTTGTCTTCCATTTATTTATCATATTTTGTTTTTCTTTTTTGATTAGGTAAAAGTATTTTACTTAATTGTTCAATTATTTTTACTTTTTTTTTATACAGAGCTAACGAGCGGCGGGAACACCGAGGTGCTCATCGACACCCATGGACAACCGCAATACCAGAGGAACTGCAGATGCGTTGCCGGTTGCACCTGATTTTGATATTTATGTGTGCCGAAAAGGAATAAATGAATAATATTATTATTATTAAATTAATAATATTATTATTATTATTAATTATATTATATATAAATTTGATATATCAAATACAAGTTTTAAACAAAAGTCAATATATTTCGCCATGTTAATATGCAATGAATTCTCTCAACCGATTTTGAGCATATCACTATTAGCGGTTGGAATTAAGCAACTGCGTTCACAAAATGTGCGAAATAATTAATGTTATAGTATTGAAGTAGTATAAAGGTACATACAATTTCCATTACACCGGGTATCAACTATAATTCGTGCAATTATATATTTCAAAAGGAATAACTTAACCTTAAACTTTTTTTATATTACGGACTTTGTTTTGTTTTGTTACTGCCACAAATGACACGTAGGTGTCATCGTAGCGGTTGTTGCCGCCAATCTCCACAACGACTATACTAAGTTGGATGTGGTTCTCAGTGATGTATTGGATAAGCTAAGTGGTTATTTAAATCTGTTGACAAAAAGAACGTACCGAATACACAAATCGAAAGAAAAAGCGCTCTGCAGTACAAGTTCATCTAAAATGGGTATCACACACGCACAATATCGCGCACCAAATATGTACTGTATGTTGCAGCCTATATGCGCCTATGGTCATTTTTAATATGGTTATGAACCTGTAGAAATTAATCTTAATACTGGACATAATTTATAGAGCTAGTTTATTTGGTTCTCTTGCTACAACTTGAATGTCATGGGTAGACCCGGGAAGGACTATGCCGTAACATAATACCAGCATGAAATAGTAGTGCAATGCTGCAGTTTTGTATGGTGATAGAATACGGGATCTCGTGACGATTTATTCTCCAGAAAATCGAATATTACAAGTGACAAAGGTAACTTATGTATATGCCAAGCACAACTACTTACTAGTAAAATAAATATTTAATAATAATGCCTACTACTTACGTATATACGATAAGAATACTTAAAGGAAACATGTTGCATAACGTATAAATACAAACCATGTACTCGTATTACTACAAAACTTAAAGAGGGCATGCAACGTGTTAACTAGATAACCACGTAAGTTCAAAATTCATTTCTACATACAATGCTACCTTATCAGCGTTCTCAGTAATCTTATCAGCGGTTACCTGAAACAATAAATATTGCAGTAGTTTAAAGAAAAATAACACGTAATTAAGATGATAATTAAAAACATTACGATATACTTAATATAACTATACAATCAAGATGAGGCCTTTTTTACGGAAACTGAGAGCAAACGACCATATAGTCTTTCATGACAGGACTGACAACCTGAAGGGCTGAGATTTCTAGAATATTGAATTAAGGGTTATCGTCCCCTGAACACTAATAAGTTATAAAATCTGATTTCCTTAACTAATCGAAAACTGTTTATTTAAGATACAGCATTAATAAATCAAGTAAGAAGATTGTGGCGTCGTGGAAATAAATAAAACAGTATTAAATAATACTCAATAAAGAAAAGTAATGACATTTAAATATTAATACACTTTAAGTTACCATAGAAAATAAATGAGCAGACAACACAGTGACAACAATCAAGTTTTTAATTATCTACGCCTTTCACAACACTATTGTCATTTTCGTAACAACTGTGGTTTATATAGTATGGATAACCACAAATCACGTTCAAAAGCTACAAAAATTGTCCAGACAAACTTATCTGAACACGCCTGCTCTGGTTTCACAACGGAATTTATTAAAGGCAACGCAATAATTGTAAACCGTTTCTTTTATTTAATAAACGTCAGCTTTCAGCGTTACCAGTTATTACAAATTTATACTTTCATCAGTGGAAATAGAGCTAAAATTTGTTTGTTTGTGTCTAATGAATTATTAAAGAAAGTAAATTATTATGCTCTAACGGTTGATTTAATACGCTTATTATATTTCTAAACGTAAATGGCTTAAATATTTAAAGCGAGAGCGTAATAAAATAAAATAGTTCACGATATAACAAATGTAAATAATGGAATCATTCCACCTGTACAATGGATGAAAACCTCATTTTATATTATCATCTCAGCGTATTATTAGTCTTCATATGCCGGACCAAAATGTTTCGAATACTCACCGAAAGTTAGTTAAAGCATTACACCTAATGTTTATATATATATATATATATATATATATATATATATATATATAAATATATATACATATAGAATAGGTGGCAAACGAGCAAGCAGCTCACTAGAGGAGGCCCAAATACCCTGTCGGCCTTTAAGAAGAGTGTAGGCTCTTTTAAGTCCCTAAGTTGTATCGGTTCGGAAATACCGCTGCCGACAGCTGCGTCCACAGTGTAGTTGTGCGTGCTAGAAAATTTCACGTAAAGGAAGAAAGGATGTAATTTTGAATTCTGCCGTGATGTTTAAACTCAACGGCTGGAATCGGACTAAGTCCTCAGAACACTCCCCATGGTAAATTCGGTAAAATGCATAGAGCTGCTACATGACTTCACAATGCCAGTGAATCAAGCCAATCGGAAAGTACTTGATCGTCAACGATTCGAGCTGCTCTTCCTTGAATGCGATCAAATGTAATGTAGTGGTACTGGAGTGATCCGGCACAGAGATGAGTACAGTATTTCATGTGAGCCGACATGACATTCTCTTGCTCTATTAAGCACGCCCAGGGTTTTTGAGGCCAATTTGGTCTTACGCTCCAAGTGACTGTTAAACTGAACGTCGTACGATATGTCAACACCAAGTATTCCGGTGCAACAAGCTCAAACTTGTGTCTTCGTAAGGTTAAATTTGGACCAGATATTGTCGACCTCAATGTTTATCGGCCCGACTTTGTTTAACAAAACCTCTAAAAGTTTGTTCTGGCGCTCATCGACGTTTTCCTAAGAAATAATGGCGCAGCCAGTGTATAACACATCCCCTGTGCTGTCGTCCACATAGCAATGAATGTTTACAATTTGCAACATGTCATATGCAAAAGATAGCACACAACCTTGTGGAATACCAGCATTAATTGGTTGGAGTCAGAGCATGCACCGTTGACTACCACATTGATGCTACGGTTCGTGAGACTGAAACTGGTGACCCACTTGTGTAATTTCTCGGGAAGCCCATAGGAAGGAAACTTCGAAAGAAGCGCTTTGTGCCAAACCCGATCGAAGACCATCGCTACGTCCAGACTAACCGCCAAGGCCTCTCCCATCGTCTATACAATATCAATATAAAACCAAAAGCATACTTCTTACAGCAGCTTTAAATGATTACGGCTGCTTTCGAGTGCACTCGATTCCTTTTAAAAATTAATGGTTGCGTTTATTATTACAAGGTAACAAGTGTTACAACATTTTCATTACGTATTACATCTGATCTTTAACTTTTCTCCGCTACTTACATTGCTCGTCTGTTATTTCGTAACCCGTCAAATATCTATTTTTGTGGCCAGTAATTGCTTGATTTATCGCCATAATGACTACCTGTACACAAAATTATATTCACCGCGTTCATTGACGCGTATTTCACGAAACGATAGACTGGCTTGAGATTATATATAGGAAGCGCCTAAAATTACTAAGATTAAGTAACGAAATACTTAATCATTAAGTATAGCAGTACTTGAAAACTAAACATAACTCTGTCGTCAAAGTAAACCACAGATTTTTTTTGCTAAAATGTGTAAACTTTTAAAGAAATTTTTGATATTTAGAATATTTTTTAATTTAATTGATAACTAGTACTGTTATTATTCTAAATGCAGAAAACACACATTTTATACTGATACTATATATTTTAATATATCACTTTTATCGATTGAGTAAAAAATAAACAAAATATAAAAATACGTGTAAAGATTTTTAGATAAAAAGTAACTGTGAAAGTCTCATTTGATATTACAGAGAAGACCGGTTACTACATTTCTTACACGATTCATAGAAGATGATTAAATAAAGTGCAGGTAATTTTGAATCTTATGCTATAGTAATATAGGAAATATTATAGCATGAATGATATCTAAACATTTTTCGCAATAATATGCAAACAATACTTAATCCCTCACGCGATGTAAAAATGTTACGTTGGACTAACAACAAAAATCCACGCAACCGCAATCGATAAAAATACAATAGAAGCAATATCTGAGCACAATCACATAAAATTTCCGTAAAAGTTGTTACAAGTTCTTTTCGGAGCCACTCGATAACTGGTACCTATATAATTTTCAGACGTCGTTTTTTATATTTGCGATGTGAAATATACCTTTCACTTTTATATTATTATATTAAATGAAAAAGAAAAATCAGTCTTAATCAGTTATGTGAATACAGTAAAGCAAGGCAATATTCTATTTAGTACAAGACAAATTAAGTTAAAAATAAATTACTAACCATAGAAATTATTTGGTTTAAATTGAATGTCTTCATATTTGATTTATCCCAATAACAATTATTTGTTAGTGATGACAAAAGAAGAGGTAGTCTTTACATAAAAATTGTTAAAATTTTTGACCCTAACTAAACTTTTAATGACTAAACTGCCAATTAACCTACGCTCATAACGTAATTAACCCGAGTAACGACCAAAAAGACCAATACTTAGTCGGATTAAACTTCCTACGTGCGGGATTGTTCTAAGTTTAGTACATAAAAATTGTTTGAATTGTGACCCTAACAATTTTAATGACTAAACTGCCAATTAACCGACGCTCATAACGTAATTAACCCGAGTAACGACCAAAAAGACCAATACTTAGTCGGATTAAACTTCCTACGTGCGGGATTGTTCTAAGTTTACCACATAACAATTGTTTAGTAAGTTTAGTACACAAAAATTGTTTAAATTTTGACCCTAACAATTTTAATGACTAAACTGCCAATTAACCTACGCTCATAACGTAATTAACCCGAGTAACGACCAAAAAGACCAATACTTAGTCGGATTAAACTTCGTACGTGCGGGATTGTTCTAAGTTTACTATATCAAAATTGTTTAGTAAGTTTAGTACACAAAAATTGTTTAAATTTTTGACCCTAACAATTTTAATGACTAAACTGCCAATTAACCGACGCTCATAACGTAATTAACCCGAGTAACGACCAAAAAGACCAATACTTAGTCGGATTAAACTTCCTACGTGCGGGATTGTTCCAAGTTTACCACATAACAATTGTTTAGTAAGTTTAGTACACAAAAATTGTTTGAATTTTTACCCTAACAATTTTAATGACTAAACTGCCAATTAACCGACGCCCATAACGTAATTAGCCCGAGTAATGACCAAAAAAGAACAATACTTACACGGATTAAACTTCCTACGTGCGGGATTGTTCTAAGTTTACTACATAAAAATTGTTTAGTAAATTTAGTACACAAAAATTGTTTAAATTTTGACCCTAACAATTTTAATGACTAAACTGCCAATTAACCGACGCTTATAACGTAAGTAACCCGAGTAACGACCAAGAACGAACAATACTTAGTCGGATTAAACTTCCTACGTGCGACTTTGTTCTAAGTTTAGTACATAAAAATTGTTTGAATTATGACCCTAACAATTTTAATGACTAAACTGCCAATTAACCAACGCTCATAACGTAATTAACCCGAGAAACGACCAAAAAAAAACAATACTTAGTCGGATCAAACTTCCTACTTGCGGGATTGTTCTAAGTTTCAATTTGATTCAATCGGTCCGGGGGCGTTCAATGCGGTGCTACATTATGCAAGCACCGATGTGGGTCGAATTTCTGTGCGAATGCCCCAAGCAATTTTGTCTCGATCTTTGTAAGTTGGCGGTGATAAACAAACCCATACTATACCGTCTAACGTCTAACTGTACTTTCGCATTAATTTCTACAGAGGAAACTTTAGCTCAGTGTATATCGATACACTACCAATACGTGTACAATCAGCTTTAAACAAACAATGATAAATATTTTGTATGAAATTTACACGATATAAATATTGAGATATAATTTTATTATATTTTATAAATTTCGTTTAATGTATTTCATACACAACATAAGAGATAGTCCGTGAAGAATGAAAATTTAAAAATACAATCAAAAATCTTTATAACGCAGTTTAGTTTGATAGCTGTAATAAATATTTTTGTTATAATATCAAAAATTTACTAAGGATAAGTAAAACGGTTAACTATAATTTTAAATAATTTATTAAACTAGATAAAATATTAATGGAAACATGACAGATGTTGAAATTATATTAAAGGACATAAATGTCTTACGTGAATAGATAAAATCATACAATATCATGAAATCAAAGCGACATGAGTAATGCAGGTCATGTCGTGAGCTACCTTAAAAGGCACTTGATTTTTATGAAGTTTGCCCGTTAACCTAAATACAACAATGTAAACTTAATGAGTAATGTAAAACTGTAGCACATTTTGTATTCAATTTGTCAACCATTGTGAAATAAGATTGAATTGCAAATATATTATAATATAGGCTTAAATTAAACAATTTTTTTTTTATTATATTGACAGTTACAAACGAGCACACACGATATTAAGTGATTCCTGCGGCCCATGACATCTTGGTACATTCACCCTTGACAAGGAAACATAATGCAGATGCGTTGTCAAGGCAATAAAGGTCTCCGGATCCCTACACTCACCAGATGAAACACAGTTGCATTATGCCGCTATTCCACACTGGTATTATGTGAGGATGTGGTCCTACCTCAGTTAGTTAGAAACAAACTGCAGTGTAACTCTACCACTGTTATTTAATATAGATTAATGAATAACAAAAAAATAACTTTTTTTACTATAATTAATCTACCTTTTTCAACAACAGTAACAAAGTTCTGAATTTTTTTTATAACAATGAATGAAAAGCATCAGATTTCCTCAAAGTATTGACATTACGAAAATATGCATTATAAGCCGTTTAAATATTTCTAAATTTGATCCTAAACTATGACGCTATATATCGCTCAAGATACATCCTAAACATTGGAGTTTAATACTAAAAAGTAACACCAATACTATGCTAAAAATAAACGTAAATTAAACATAAATTATATAAAAAGAATACAATTTAAAAATGCACTAGTACTAAGTTTAGAGGGAAACATTACTTTTTAAATTTCGTTGGCGGAAGTGCAGCTTAAATAGAGATGGTGTCATCATTAAGTATTGATCATCAATCATAAAAACCGTCTCAGTTCAAGCGGATTAATGGCTGTAGTGACAGTTTCCAGAAAAGTTTTTTAGATCAATTCTCCATGCTTTCGCACTCGTATGGTCTGAATTCCTCATAGTACAACAATCATTGATCTATGGTGATAATTTCTTGTATATTATATAATAAATTATATATATATATATATAATTTCCATTCATAATCATCATAATAATATCAGATTCGGGCAAACAAAAAGTTTGGCTCGACCGGGATAATAGCATTTCACAGGAAGCGTGCGTACAACACTAGACACAACACGATATTACTTAATAATCCATATCATCTAAGTCCTCAGGTGTGGTCGTATATCACCCCTAATATCTAATAAAATAAAGTAGCAACGGTGCATCTGAACCTCCAATTTTATTGCACATACAGCCGATTAGGAAAAATGACATTCAGTAGTTGTATTTCCCATGTATTTGCGCAAACTCTTATGATACCGGAACTACACTCTAACCCTATCATCTACATCATTGACATCTACACAGATACAAAAACAACCAAAAAAAATATCTTTAATTAGAATTAGATAATCATACTTATGGAAGTAGATGTAAATTTTCTCACGCCGAAACTATTACACCTTTTATGAGTTATTACTTCTATTTCATATATACTATTTCATAGATATCATTTAATTTTGATATTATATAAATATTTTACTGTCAAAAAATGATCAAAGTAACAATACTTATGGAGTCGGCAAAATGTTATTACTATTATAATTGTAGTAGGTAAAGGTTCCCAAATAGTTAAAGCTAAATGGAAAAGGCTATCGATCTAAGCGAAACAATATTAATTCTACTACAAACACTACGCAATGTTTTGAAAGCAATTTAGCCAAATTAGATTCTGATTATGGTTCACATTCTCGTTATCAACCATAGTGCTTGGGAACAATGTTATAATCGAAATCGTCAAGGTTAATTGTAACGCGTGTATTTACTCTTCAAATTGTTAATATAACATTTTATGATGTTAAATTACATTAACCTATATTTTTGACAACTTTTACAACAGCTTTAGACAAAGACTGTATGTTTTGTGATTGTCAATGGATACGACGACGGACTCAGTGACCAGGAGTTCCCGGTTTCTCTTACATACCGAAAATTTATAAAACCTATAAAACAGGCTGAGCCTGATTGTATGGGTACTTTACTAATATGCACACGCTAAATATGTTTATCTCTGTCTAACGCGTTTAGGACTATTAACGCTAGAATTTACTTGTGTACCCCACAAATGTCACTATCTATGTGAAAATTATCTTGTAGAAAGATTTTATCATGAATTAAAATAATGCACTCCTAGTCATAAAAAATACATTCCAACCAAAAAGAATACCGGGTACTACTCAGCATAAAAATCCTCAATTTAAAAATGGAAGGATAACAGTAAGTTGAAATTCCTGAATATTAACGGAATGCGTCGATTATGACGGCAAAGATCAAAGAGCCAATTAATAGTAATTTGATTTCCGATCCCTCTCAGTTATCATACAAAACAAAGTATCTTCATGATCTGGTTTGTTTTTGTTTTGCATGTCTTTGTTTCATAAATCGTTATTTTGTTAAAGATATATGTCTCAATGTGCTCCATGACATTTAATAATCGTATTACATTAATAATTAAGGAGGTTTTGAGATAAGTGGTGCATTTAAGTATGTTGAAAGACATAATAGATTTTAGAAAACGTTATGAAATATACATAAATATAACAATAAGCACTCGTGTTTTTCATCTTACTTGTAATTTTAGCATTGCAAGTGTATCTACATGTTATCGGCAGCTTATCAGGTCGCAAATGTAATAGGGTAATGTAACAAGGTTGTAGTTATTGGACTAAAACTAGGACCACGCCCTCATAGAATATATGTGTGAAGTAACAGCATAACGCTAGTGTGTTTCGAATACACACAAATATTAACAATAACAGGTAACAAGGTATTCTATCTCTTTGTTAAAGATGGATGTAGATGTTCGTTTGATCTCCGTTATCACATTCATCATGAGAACTGTGTTGTCGTTTGTCGCTCCTCAAATAAACGTTAGTATTTAAAATTAATATGGCATCACCGGATATACGAGTAAAATGTTTAATGTTGCTTAATTGATTACGGAAATATTTTTGTGATAATGCATAATATTATTGTTTCCTCCGTTGAACCATAGTAGAGCACCAGTGGGTTCGGGTTTAAACCTTAATAGTAAATAAACTATAGTAATAAACTATTCATTAGCAAAAAAAAGCGTAAGAGAAGTTGAAATCTTTCCAATGTAAGAAATTTCTAGAAAAAAACAATCAAAAGCTTTTGCTATCGAAATACTAGATGACGTCAAAGCGAAAATCGTTGTTCTATAATAATAAAAATAGTTGAAAGTCATAGTAAGACATGTTTTCGTTTTTTTTTTTCATATTTCTGGTATATTGCGAATATACATGAAAATACATGATAAACGAAAAAAAACTTAATAGCAATTTATTATACAGTAGTATATTTATTGCAATTTTTTTATTCTTTTTACCAATTCCTACACCAAACTACAAGAATAAGACTTTTATATGAGTTCCTTCGCAGACGGTGCGCAGTAGAACTCGGCTACTACCAGTACTTCAAGTTGGTATTGAAAAAGTATAATAAAAAATATACGTCCTTTTCATTAATTTTTTGGATCTCTGGAAATTGAGGGTTTGAACTAAAAGGGCGACTTTCCGTTGATAAAATAATGGCAAAGTTATAATCTAAACTAAATCTAATCAAAACAAATGTGTTATTAATGAAAGGGACTCGCGCACCAAAAACAAAAGAAATTTCACGCAACGCTAAATTAGATCAAACTGATTACATTTCGTCGATCCGATCGGTAGAGCACTTACTATAAAACAGTTAATATCGCTAACCGATTTCTAAGTTCTCATTGCTTTCACCTCACAAACTCCAACGTGGGCCGTTTGCATGCAATTCGCACTTGTTCCATTGTTCTTATGGCGTGTGAATGGAATACCGCGGTACTGTACAATTGAGAAAAAATATTAGGACTAATAGCGAGGGAAATTTTAACATATATTACAACATTAATATTATACCACTCAACGTAATTCGTTTGTTGATTAAAGTTTAATGAATAAATAAATAATAAATCGTATAAGAAATAATAAGACGTATATTTTCTGCTGGTGGATGAAACCGGAAGGTCTGCATTGAGTACTTTCAGAAGTCAGTGGCATTTACAACTAAGGACTATTATTCTTCAATGGTTAAGTAAATTCATTGTTCGTGTTACTTTGATATAGCAGTCGTTAGGCCATCTCGGATATCCCTGTCGTCCCGGTCTGATAGAACAGGGCTTAGGTATCGGCTTTTTTGGTATCGGTGGAAAAATCTTCAAAACTTTAAATCTTTTGAGGACAAGACAGAGTTGCGGGGTCTCTACTCATTAAAATCGTCTAGGTAGCCACCCTCAGTGTATTAGGAGAGGCTCCGGGATCCCCTACGGCACGTATTAGAGATGGTAACGCCCATTTGTGCTAGGATAGTATGGGACCACTCGATAATGCGAACGTTATAATAAATTAAGCGCAGATAAATCATTAGATAATAACAGATGTTGCCATGATAGAAACTGACCAGAAAAACACAGTTATCATCGAATAAAAACAATAATTAAATTTACTGGGTAATGAATGACCGAAAGTATGTAATGGCGAACATAAAGCAGGTATATGAACTTACACTTAACAGTTACTTGCACGTTTCTGGCTAATAATATATTGTAAAAGAGACGGTAACTTGTTCTAAACTGAGTTCATATTTTAGAAAATATTACCCTTTTTATATAAATACATATAAAATAACAAAGATAATTACAAACTCTACTGGTTTAGGTCCTACGGTTTAGGATCTACATATCTAAAGTCAAAGGTTCAAATCTACCATTTAAGTTTAGATGGAGGGGTTAAAGGAAATGAGTGGTAAAATTAATAGATTTCATAGCATTTTTTTTGAATATCTACTGATGTAAATCAACCCAGACAGGAATACGCGTCTTATTTGAATAACGAGCGTAATCATCAACTACCATCACTGTAAAACTGCAAACAAAAGAATATAAAATAACATAGCTTCTGCGCCTCATAGATGATCTCAGGGTCATTTAGTAGTAATGATGCTTACAAAAATATTACATGAATGATTACATGAGCCACTGCTATTGTAGTGTTCTTAGATTTCTAAATAGATATTTAAACATATATCTAATATAACATTTCCAAAAAAAAATTACAAGGTTTTGTTTTATATGAGAATTTTTTCATTAATTACTTATGACTTCATGATTTATATTTTTATGTCATCATATATCATCCATCATATAAAAAAATCATAAATTATTACCTCAATGATTACGAGTTAATAACTTCAAAGTACGCCAACCATTTATTAAAACTTTGTAAGCATGTTTTATAATTTGATTAATTATTAAAAAGAGCTTTTCTAGCTCAGTGGCCGCTTACTCGATAACACAGTACATGGTGCACACGTAGAAACCAAGTTACATCCCCGGTTTAATTGCTGATTGTGTGTTCAACTGTGAAGGAAACAGAAATCTAAGAAATAACTTAAAAAAGAAAATCCGCCAATCCCTGTTGGCGACGCTTATATGTGTAAAAACTATGTAAACTGTTATTTTAATATGATTAACTGAATATCGAAAAAAGTCTTAAAGCCGAACTTATCTTAACTTAACTAAGCAAATTCCAATTCAATAAGTATCAACTTATAAATGGTAAAAAATTGTAGGCAAATAGATGTTCACGTCATAGAAAGTAACGCTTATGGTATACAGGCCACCATTATTTTATAGCATTAAGGGTGAGGAGCAAGGACACAGTTTACCTGATGGTATTATATTATTATGTATGGTATTATATTATATTATCAAAAAAGATTCAAGGTGGACATGCTGCGCAACCCCTTGTTAACAGTAGCTGATACTATGGAACCCTACACTCGCCATACGGATACACGCATTCTATGGTGAGTGGCTCAAACTGTAGATTTATCCAATCTTGATAAAGAATCAAGATAAAAGATAAGTGATGCCTGAGAACTAGTATAGATAGTTTTACTTCAAGTCGGTTCCCTTGACCAACCTATTTAAAAAAAAATCTTATCCTTAAAGATGCCATCAGAGCATAAGATTGTCGGTTAATATATCTTCATTTAAACATACCTAAATTCATTCATATTTGTCGAACTTGACATAAATAAACCTTATATTTAAAAAATATATAACTTAGTACACCGCAGCTTCCTTTTGAGCTTTGTTGGATTGAAGTCATAAATTTTGTAAGTGAATGCCAAGAGATAGCACAATGCACGGATATTTTCTGTACAAAACGAAAGTTGTAAACAATTCTCCATCGCTTACGCACTCATTGGAGCATCAAACGACCCCATTGAAATAATGACAGGTTACAAATAGACGAAAGTAAGACGCGCATTGTTAGGCTGTTTTGTAGTTTGTGGCAGACGGTCTCGGTATTTGATTTCTATTTATTCGTGAATATCCCGGTAACTAGAGCGGAGGTTTTATGTGATATCATTTGAGAAAAAACGTTGTTTTGGTATATTTTAAATATAACAATTATTTTCTTTGATATTAGACGTTGGATACATTTTCGTTTATTTTTATTCGAATTGGCTAGATCATAATACATTTATATATTATATATGTATTATATTTATATTTTATACAAGAAGAATACCTGGTTGACATATCATTTATCTTCGCTTTGTCAGGGAGTCTAAATAAAGACCCACAAATAAGCCTCGAGCTACTCTTGGTATCAAAACCAAATTTATGTATATTAATTATATAAAATTATTGTATAATACCGAACTATTTCACCCCTATTGATTACGAAAATTACCACAAAAAAATAATGATAATGGTATAATTATTTGAAGATACTCGTACATCTGTTTTGCTTTATACTTTTATTCACCCTATTTTGAGGAATATGAGGAAGGAAAGTCCAAACTGAAATACCAATTTTATTTCTTTTCAGTTATTACACTTAGATTACCTCAGCACAATCAAAAGCTTTGATCTGATAACAGAAAAGATCACGGTCGTTATTTGTATAACCACTTGCGAGAAATCCGAAATGTCCGGAGTTTGCAAGCGCTTCGGGCTAAACCATTATTTCACGATTTTCCGCTATCATAAGCATCATTGATTTCACAGTTAATTCTGCACGTGGCACGAGATTTAAAATTACTAAAGCTTTTTGGTTTAATTTAAAACACTTAAAATACTTAACTAGTATGTACTTGGTATGTAGTAAGTTGGGCATTTTAATATTGCTCCATTCTAATTATTATTATGAGGAATTTGTAACTAAAAAATATGTTTCTCGCATTTAATGTTTTTTCTGTAACAGAAAATGAATGTCGCAAGGATAAGGATAAATGTAAAGGATCAACTCGATTAGAGAACAATCAAAAAAATGTTTGCACTATGCACAATGTTGCAACTCCTACGAGACTAAATTACTGGTAATTAAATTCACACCATGATTCTTGGTCAACAATTAATGTAGCTTTTTAAGCTATAGTTATCGCCAGATGAACTGTGTACTCGTTTGCAAGCAAGAGTAACTTTGATAATGGGCCAAATATGAGCTTGTTTGTCTTGCCTTCTTTCTTAACAAAACTTCCATGTACAAACATAAAATATCGCATAACATCCTGCGACTTCATAAGTAAAAGATAATAGGACAAAAAAAATCTATAAATGTCTCAGTATAAACGACTGCTGTCAAATTTTCCACGGCGCTCAATTTATCTAGTCTTGGTTAATTCAATAGCAAAGTAAATAAGCGCTTCGATCTTTGCTTGTAATAGTAAATGTGAGGTTGTTCAACCTGTGGGTGGTATAAACGGAAACGATTTATAGCACTATTGAAAGACAAAAAAAAAAAACGGAAAGAAAGTAGAAATTGTGTAGAGACGAAATTTATTTAGAAATCGGGACTTTTAATACTATAAGGACATCAAAGATACACAATCAATTATACCATACAAGTAACACAAGTAAAAATAAAATACTTTTTTATAATATTAATGTACAATGTACTAATGTCCTTATTTCTGCACAGGGTAGAAAATATAAAACAAAGAGACGCCATTAGCTCATAAAGAAAATTGAAATTTTATTTCGAACTGAATTGCTAAACCAAGCGTTTATTTATATAAACATCACACGAATTCGGCTCGGCTTGGTCAATAACTTCTGTGGAATTGTCATTGTCATTGGAAATATCTCTAACCCGATCTAACGCATATTTAATAAGAGAGTAGGGAAGTTCAATGACAAGGACACGGGACGCATCATTTAACCAGAGCCAAAACAAACCGATTCCCGCGATTCAGTAAACAGATGCTATAAACACTACGCTGCGCAGTCGTAAAATAATGTTTATAATAACGTCATTCTAAAACTTTTTTTCCAATAAGACTTAAGATATCTTTTAAAAAGTCCCTTTATTTAGTTTATACTAGGCTGGCAATTTGAAACTCCGTTACTCATTCCTGATGTACCGTCCTACGGCCTCTTTTCGGCATTAGAACATTTAAACGAAAAACCGAGATCCCTTCAAATGAGAACCAAATGACTGCATTAACAAGAAATTATTATACATATTTTTTCCATGTCCATATTTTTTTTTTAGTAAGTAGAATAAAACATTAATACATTATTATAAGGGTTTGGATGGTGGGAACATAAAAACAAAAAAAAAATAGCACATTAGATCAGTGCAATCATCAGAATTCGATGTAGAAGAGGATCAAATACTCTCTACTCTCTTTATATAGGTGTATTTTGCCCATTTATTTATAGAGTTTTATTACATTTTCGTAATAGTTGTAAGAAAATATTAAAAGCTCATTCGTAAATATTTTATGAACCAAAGTACAAAGTATATTTAAGAATTTAAGTAAGAAGCAGATATTTTAAATAAAATATTATATTTATGTAATCATTTAGGATTTACGATTTATTTTGCTATATAGGCTTTAGTTTATATAGCAAAACTGTAGGAAATATTTAATATATAAAGTCCTTATCCAAATAATCACTGTTGTTAAATTATTCAATTTAGGGTAATTTTTGACTTCTACGTCAGTTTTTGAGTAACAATAAGCAAGGTTACAAACGAACATTTCGAGTTGTGTTTAAAAACTAAATAATGCACTAGAGGTCCATCAGAGTCACTAATTTCTGAATAATATTAAGTTCGAATCTATATCTATATTATATCTATAGTCTCTGCACCCTGAAAATCTCTATGATCGACATTGATCAAAACAATATAGGATACGTCTACAATGTCTAGTTACATACGATCTGGCTTTATCATGAGTGTCTTGTACTTCACAACAATTCCTCTCTTTCAATTTTGTGCTTTTTAAAAGATGAATATATGTATCATTGGACACCACTAGATAAACGGCGAAATCATTTGTGACCTGAAGATTGTAGGCTCAATTGCTATTTTTACAAACCTGTATAAAATAAGGTTGTTGTTATTTCGCTCATTATTTCAACAAACAGTTCTTGAAAATAATAAAACAAAAATAAACCATAGCAAAGTAATACGACCTTTACAGAACCTGTTAGATCACAAGTTATAGCATTAACAGTTTTATTTCCACCACAATGAAAGCGCCTTTCATGTTTTATTTATCTTTTCTATAGTAGAATAAAACCTACTTCTACCTCTTTATAAAAACACATACCAGTTATTGGGAGCGCCGCATCGTCAAGTGAGAGGCTGGTCAACCTTGGTGCACTCGCTTCGAACACTTCCTTCTAACAAAGTTGTTCTATCGTATCACTAAATACCTCTAAGTGTTTGGTTTTTGCTCTTATATCGGCCTTTGCTTGTGATATATTGATATCTAATATGATACTGATATTTATTGAAAGGTGTTGCCACCCAACATTCTTGAAAGATTTCTATTAATATTTTCAACGTTTAGTTTAAAAGTTTCATACAAGCTTAATATATAATTTATGAGCAAGTTTAAAGATTTGCTGCAAAGAAAGCATGTTGGTACATGCTTACATATAAATTAGTATACAAATTACGCTACTATGTAAAACAAATTTACTTTTAGAAAAATTGATTGCTTTCGTCCGAATGCATAGGACAAATTGTATATATCGTAAATAATAAACACCAACGTGTTAAACAGGAACATACACGACCAACTAAAATGTATAAAATGGAGATTAATATTATTTATTTAAATCCGGCAACTTAGGTGGCACCATCAGATAGGTACGAGATCGGAGCGGACCGACACGCTCAGTTTATGAGCGCTTTTTATTTGTGGTTTTTTACTTACAAGTAAGAGAACCACGAATAGGGAAAACTAATAACAGCTGGTTATTAGTTCAGGGCTCACGGACCTCTCAGTTCCGTAAGCCCTGTGTCATAAGAGCCGCATAGGCTAACAGCATCAACATCAACAGAATCTAGATTATTTAAATCCTTGCGTTGATTCTTTGTTGGTTATATAAAATAGCATAAATAATAAAATAATTTAAAAATATTGGAAATTGTATAAGATACACGAGGACGATCAATCGAATGTCAAAACAAAATAAGTGACTTTTGGCTCAGCTGCAAGGTAAACCAGTTTTCACCTCCGGTTCTTTGTTTGAATTTTATCTGAGAATTACAAGGTTTTTAGTGTGCTCATCTGATTTATATTTATTATTAACATTGAATATAAGAACATAAAATAAATGCCAACGATAACAAAGCACTTAACAGCGCTTAACATAAATTTTATTTCTTATATTTGCATATAGTAAAACCTATTTCAGGTTATCAAATTGCATATATTAAATTTTAAGTAATTATTGAATCAACGCAACAAAATATGAACTTGTCCTAATTCAACTTGAGAAATGTAATTATGATATCAATGATTTTCTTTTCAGAACAGAGTTGTAAAAATATATACCTACAAAAATCTAAATCGTTTAATAAAAATTAAAGTTTTCACCAAAAATATATAAAAAATATGCATTACATGGAGCGCGTCGCATGAAAATTTCTGGAATTGAAGATAATAAAAAGTAATTCGTTTTTAAAAATTGAATTCTCTATCTGTATACATTTTCTGTGAATGTAATTTTCTTTTAATTCTGACGTAAAGTAGACATATATATAGACGTATTTGAACTACGTTCGATTTTACAATTTTCACAGTGACTATCATGTGAACTGTGCTGTATTCGTCACTCTCAGTTCAATAAAAAGAAAAAAAGAGGTAAACGATTCACAAGCCAGGAAACGACAGTGCTTGAATTCTCTAAAGAAGACGGGGCCAACATCTTTTGGGAATGTTATCAATTAATGCAAAATTGCATAAATTGCCAGAAAAAATAAATACAGTATACAGAAGCGTATAAAAATCCAGAAACTTACAGTATGACTTGAGTATATACTTAATGTGACTATGTCCACTTGTTATCATCAATATAAACTTATAAATATTTTATTTTCTGTCAGCGACATAGTCTCGTTAATTTGCATTTAAAAAACGCTGATACATACTTTATATATACAATAATTATTGTTATATACAGTTTTAAAAGTTTTTCTTTGATCCCGGATATTAATGACAATTTGTAACTTTTACACGTTTCTAATGTAATAAAAAGTTCATTAATATGTTACAGTTCAGTACGGACGTAAGTATTTTAAATTTTAGTCATATTAGCCTTATTTTGAAATAATTTATATCAAAAAACAAAAATAAAAAACAAATTCAAAATACATTCTTAAATTTCGTGGCCATACGGCCACCTGACACCAAAAGCATTCTATTTCTTTCCTTTGAAATTCACAATGAAATATAAAACGTCTGCAAAGACGGCCTATTCTACTTTACAAGGCACATCCGTATCTGTATTCTTGGTAAGAAAAGCGACGACAATTAAGATTTACAGGTACTTTTACCGGCGCGTGCCAACCATAGTACAAGCAAGGTACAAGCGCCAAGTAAATTAGCCCAGATGTTGCTACTTTTCTATATATTTTTTTTATAATATTAGGGGTGACAAACGAACTCACAGTTGACCTGATCATTTATCCTCACCAAAGATTCAAATGCGTTATCATTCCTAAAACTGAGATGAAATATCTTGTTATCTGTAATTGGTAATAAATCCGTCCCCTGTATATAAAAAAATATATGGTTTTTTGTTTATGACACTATAAATTTTACATAATCGATGGTAATTATAATAACACAAAATTGTAGGAACATAGACTATTGGATACCAGGAATATTGTTTGGTGAGTGTAGAAATCCGAGGACCAAATAACTGTTAATGACGCATTTAAATTGTACTGACAACGCGTGCGTATGTCGAATCTTTGTGTGACGCTGGTTGTCAGAGGCCATAGTTATATTATCCCTAATATTATATAAAAAATGGTTTAAAGATGTGTTGTTTAAGGTATAAAATACGACCACATCGAGTGTTAAAAAGACGAAGTACGTGCCTAAATATCCAAAATAAAATATAAAACATACGTATAATGCTATAGCCGCATTAGCAATCTATTTTACCTTAAAAGTACATTAACTTGCCTGTCAACCGCCATCACGCGATGAAAGCAATTCTCACTCTCACCACATCAGAGCATTTCGATATTTGAACTACGTAGACGTAATTTCCTAACGAACTTGAATGAAAATACTGCTCATTTTCAGTTGTATTCGATACCGCAATAATAAAGTCTCAGGTGATTTCTAAAGTACCTTATATTAACTTTATTTCAATATATATGTAATAAATATATATATATGCTTACTTGATAGCAATTTAATCTCAATAAGCAAAGCTCAATTTACCAGATTAGTTCTTATGATTGGACCTAACTGTAACGCACCTTACTGCTTGAGCATATATACAGCCATGTGAGTTAGCGGGAGAGTGTACTAGAAAATGAAAGGGTAGAGGCACTTATTGTGGTGTCTCCTATTTACATATTTCCTTTTCAATTACTAATACGTACGTAGCTTTGATAAATTCGATTATACATACAATACATGAAACTTCGGTTCAGTCGGGTGTCCCACGACGCCTCTCTTTTTTATGTAAGTAATATAGCAAACAAGCACATAATCCGAATTGATACTAAATGAGTTCGATGTTAGTTATAGCTAACATAAAGATATAGTTACAGAATATGTCTCCCTAAATAAGAAACAGTATATACAGAAGTAGAATCTACTCATATATATATATATATATATATATATATATATATATATATATATATATATATATAAATAAAGAGAAGATAAAAAGAAGCTTTTATATATATATATATATATATATATATATATTTTGAAGATCACATTAAAATATCAATTACATATTAAACAGTAACAAAATTTTTAGGTCACTAATTTGCCCAAAACAAAGATTACAACTTAATTCAAATAAATTGCTTTAAAAATTTAAGCTTTAAATCGCATGCACATTCTAAACTAGTGTTGTGTGCTGTGCACATAATAACCTAACATACATAATAGTGAATGAAAGTGTTACACTATTACCCAACAGATTCAAGACTTAAATAGTAATTTAAAACGACATGATACAATTAATTAAAAGCTAAGCTTTCGCTTCCTGTTCACGTGCGTGAGATCTTTGGCTGTGATGAGGCGATAAGTTTACAACCATTTTATAGTCTATTCTTGAATAACGGTTCAATGCAGGAAATCATAATACGAACCAAGCAAATACAGACATACGTAAGACCACGGTTATTAATTAGCAATTAAATAGCATTATTATTACATAATATATAAAAATAAAATTTAAAGCGGTAAAGATACGTTGCAACTTATTTATAGCAGGATGAATGGGTCGGCTCAACCGGGATAGATCCACACTCTCATAGAAAACGCCTAAATTACAACATAATGCTGCTGTTTCTTCTGGTGAGTGTACGGATCTGGTGAACTTTATTACTGGTGACGACACATTCCATCTCATCTCAATTATCAGAGGTATCTTCGTAACGAGGATAAATATGAGTGCCATGGACCACATGAGTCAATTACCATCAGGTAAACAATGTGCTCCTTTTTCACACTCAGTTCATAAACAAAAATATTAAATACATAACGATTTAATATTTTCCTGATGGTTTTCAAACACGGCGATATCATCCGATTATTATCACATTATTTTTAGAATAGATGGCAAACAAACAAACAGCTCATCTTATGCTTACCGCTGCCCATGATCATCCACGATACCGGAAAAGCGTTGCCGACCTTCGGACAAGAAAGGAACTTTTCTGGAAGATCCCAAAGTCATATATTATAGGACCGCATGCCCCATGCCCCATGCCGTATGACCCTTCAGATGTAATGCACGTGCAAAAGATCGGATACAGTGAGACAGAACACACAACAATTTGTTGTTACACAAATATTTCCCTCGTCTGAGTAGAACCAAGGTCCAGTGACGCATTGACCAAGTACTTTAATCATAATGCCACGCGGTCGCCTGTATATATATATATATATATATATATATATATATATATGAAGGGACTTCGTCCCTATTGGAGTGACTTTCCATTTTTTACTATGTGGGTTTTACTGATTTTTACATCATGGCGTGGGTTATCGGGCGAGGAGAGGATAGTTCTAATAAAATATGGCCACTTTATTACATTGCTATATTAATTAACTTTGACAATATTACAATTAAAATAAAGATTGCAATATACAAGATTAATGAAACAATTACTGACAGACATTATGACGTACGCCGAACACGTGGATGCGTGCGCGCTCACTCGGCAACTGCCAAACGTCAACCCCTTAATTTCTCACGCTCCCCAAAATGGCTGCCTCTCCAGAGTTCGGCGTTACGTCAGAGTGACGACTCTGTTCCGTTTAGAAATTACAAATTATGAGAATCAATTAAAACCGGATTAAGACAATTTCCAATGCACCGACATATATATATATATATATATATATATATATAAACGGCGTTGATACTAATGTGGTGAGGAAAAAAATATATAAATAATGATTACAACTTTTTGAATATTAACACAGCTTTTATGTATTTATTCACATTTCGATGTGAACTTTTGTAAAAACCATCTTATAATAAGTACTCGAAAAGTTACTAGCTCTCGAAATAACTTGTTTGGTAATGACACTCAACTATTCCGAGAAGCGAAAGGAAGCTGTCAGTCTTACCAAATACATTATATAATAGGCTTTAATTTACTGACTACACGAGAGAGTTTACTATGTAATTCTTGCAGTTGTAAATACAGAGGTAACTTAGATAATGTCGTAATTTATATAATTTAATCTTTCACATAATTAATATGTAATTATCATCATCAAAGATATTTAAATACGTATTTACTGTGTAAGAGGCAAAAGAAACAATATAAATAGACTTTTGTATAACAGCTCTACTTATTTCAATTTGAAAGGTCGTCCATAAGACCATCTTTTGGAAAACTTAGAATAATGCAGATTGTTGTTTCGTTAAAAACAAGTTTTTTTTTATAATATTAGGGGATTAAACTAGCATACAGGTAACCTGATAGTGAGTTATGACTGCAGCCCGTGACATCTACATCCATCCTCAATGGAGATCTAATTCATCTTCAACACTGCAGTATGTTTCTAGCTGCAGAATGAATGGTTTAGTTCGACCGGAGTAGGGCCACGCCCTCACTGAATACTAGCCTAAAATAGCATCATAATGCTGCAGTGTTTCGTACGGTGACTGTAGGGTTCCGGAGACCTTTATTACTGGTGACGTGGCATTTCATTTCAGTCCTCGAGATAACCTTGTCAAGGATGAATCTAGATGTCATGGGCCGCCGGTATCACTTGCCATCAGGTGAACTGTGTGCACGTTAGTTACTCTCAATTTAATAATAAAAAAAAGATTCAAGGTTCACATGCGTTACGATTCCTGAGGATCAGCATGGCATCCGTCTTTACACGAATAATAATAAACCAACGTAATGAATATACCGTGGTTCCTCCTCGGTCTAGCCGACCGATTGATATTGCAGCTGGAAACAATCTGCAATTTTACCGTTATTACATTTGGATATTTATATATGATATATGAAATATCCAGAAGGAAAATACCAATTGAGCTTATTCAGATAAAGTATTACATTAGTTTGAACTAGGAAAATATTCTTATATAGGAGTAGAAACCTCTGAAGACGATTTGCAGAATAGAAAGTACAGTTAATTTTATTGCTCCCATCGGTTATAAGTGCGTCTAAGTTAGTCAACAGTGCATAATGATATCCAAGTTTTACTAGCATACATGCAATGAAGTATGGTCATAAATTTAATTACATTAGCTTGAATTAAAAGAGCAACTATGAACTTCACAAAATAAATATACCAAAATACCTAAAGGAACTACTAAGACCTTTTTTCCAAAACTTGGTTTGACAAAGAAATGGCTGATGTGATTGGAACGTTTATTAAAATTATAACACATATAAATAAATAAAAACGTCATTAATGGAACATAATACAGTATATTGCACTGTCCGGGGAGGAGCCACGTCCTCCCCCTGATAATATATAACCACAAGGCTACACAAAAACAGACACCCTAATAAGCCGATCAAGAAAACATTATTATTTAATACAAGGCGTATAAGGATAGCAATGTCGGAACATTCCATAAAAGGCTAACAAAATGCTGATCTGAACATTCCGAAAAGGAATAGTACTCGACTATGACATGCAAGTTAAGTTCATGATATGTCGGATATCGAAGATATGTTTCTACATTAAACGTACGGGCTCATGGAGTTGATTCCCATAGAAACAATATAGGTAGAGTCAAAAACCCTTAACGTCGATCGATTTTTCTGTATGGTTATAACAAACAAGCAGATAAAAAACAATAAATCTACCAATAACATATAACTTCAACATGAAAGTGGCGACTCCACAACCTAGTCATTCGCCTCGTCAGTCGCGTTAAAGACATATTTTTTTTATTTACTAAAAAGGTATCCTTATAATTGAATACTCTGATACATATTAAAAATTAAAAAACAACACAAACAATATGTTTTATTTTTCTAAATTTAAAAACATAAAATTAAAAAAAAATTAAAAAACAATACAATGTTCGTAATTAGGTAAAGATCACATGCACAATAATCAAAAAACGACTAATAAAATAAACAAATATAAAGCAAAAGAAAAAAATCGAAAGCAAAGGAAAATTACCAATATTTCATACCAAACACTACCTATTGGACAAATAACTATATACTGAGGACAACAAAAATACTAACGAATTTCGTATGATTACCAACTCTTCGATCAAAACTCATCCTAAAATATATCAATCTTGCTTAACATGTTCCATCCTTTATTTATTTGAGGAAAATAATAAAGCACAAAAAACATTTCTGCACGCATTCAACGCAATGAATGTACTGGCTAAGCAGCTTTCAGACTAAACTGAAGTACTCCTAATCATTTCGGTTCAGTTCACCTGATATTATCGGTAATTCCTGTGCACTAGGATAGAGACACGTAATCTTAACATTTCATAAAAGTAAACTTTAATGAAATGTTAATGTATGAATGTCTCAGCTCGACCGGGGTAGGACCGCAAAAATATAGGATACCAGCGTAAAATAGCACCATAATACTACTGTTTCGTCTCGTTAGTGTAGGGTTCTGGAGACCTTTATTACTGGTGACGAGGCATTACATCTCAATCCTCAAGGGTGAAAACGCATCTGGATTATGATTTCTTGACAAGGATGAATGTAGATGTCACGGGCCGCAGGAATAACTTACCATCATGTGAACTGTGTGATCATTTGTTACTCTTAATGTAATAAAAAAAAAGAAAATCATAAATGCAAATGCATTGAAACCGTTGAGGACTACGATTAAGTCTCCTTACCAGTAATAAGATATCCAGTTTCTTATACTCATTAAAACATCAACAATACCACTCTTAGCTTATATTTTATGTTGGTATCCTGCGAAAGCTTTTACGGTCAAACTATTTCTTACTACAGTTAGTTTAAATCTCTATCACGAAAACTTTAACGATGTATAAAATAGTATTAATAATAATAATAATTTATTTATTTCAAGCAACATACTCATTTATTAGTAACATTTTTTTTTGCTTAAAAACTATTGTTAGTAAAAGTACATATATAGTATACTAACTTAAATATAATACTTTAAAAAAAAATCTTGAATTCGATAATTTCGTGTTTAATTTCATTACAAATTTACAATAAACTAACATAATCATGCGATGTTTCTTGACATATTTTTGAAATGAGTTGAATATGTAATCAATGATTAAAATTAAACGATCTAATATAAACTGGGGATATCTACTGACGTTATGCGAATTTCAAACTATATCACTACCATATCTTCTGTGGTTGTAAATCTATTAGTGCCCGAGACTCGAGTGGTATGCAGATAAATGCCACACAAACGCCCGGTACGATATCAGAAATGTCAGAATCGTGATTTTTGCCAGGAACGTTTCGTAAACCCAAACGTATCATAGGAGGGCAAACTCCCATTGAATACGTCTAACTTTGTTATATACTAACATCTGAAACATGTACATAGGTAAAATATATATTAAGATGAGTAATGTTTAAAATGTATAGTGACGTTTTTTACTAAAATACGTCACCTATATACGTAATATACATTTTAAAAAAAAACGAAAACGCAAATACAAATTGAAATTCAGAAATGTATTTCAGAAGCATTGCCTTATTAATTTTTTTGTATATATCTGTATACAAACTTTTATATAACTAGTTATAGTATAAAAGTCTATAATAACGCATTAGTACAGCTAGTAGAGCCATATGAGTAATAAATTATAGTAGATATTAAAAGAACTTTTATAGATAAAGAAACATCAAAAGAACTAGTGAATTTCTCATGGAAAATCTCTCAGTAAAATGAACGATGATATGAAAATTTTAGTATGGCAATCCTCTCCAGCGATGTCACTGCTTAATGCAAATGCCCTCTAAAGCTTAGTTTCTACTGAAACTAGGTAACATTAAAGGCAACCGCGAAGACTTCCAACCATCTGACTAATGCGCTTATAATGGCAACATTACGTTATAAAGAGAAAGTTGACGGGGTCGTTTAAACCAGCCTTGTCCTCTCTTCATTTTGACATCCTATTTCCTGTAAGGAAGTATCAAATACATACGATACATAGGCGAAAACGAGATCAACGAAAAGTCTCAAGAAACAAGAAAGCTGTTAAGAACTTAAGCTGTTAAGATTTTTAAATTTATATAATTTTTAATAAAACTAATTTTACGTATTTGTTATAGATTCGTTTCGATTGTTTTTCGGCACTCACGGTCTCTGAGCGGACTGAGGTTTTTGAATTACTTAACTAGAACTACCGTCAGTTTTTTATAATTTATTTTTATTTATAATAAATTTTCACAGAATCTGAAAGTGTTGCAATGCTACTTCTGTTAAGGATTTAATTTTATTATTCAATAGTAGCACCCAAACATTTTTACTGTTAAAAGGATTGTGGTTTCTAATAAAAATATTTTGTAAGTCTTAACGTCGACTTTATGTGAGGAACACTTTTAACTGGACTTGATATTACAACTTCGTACAAAGAAAACATATTTTAGCCAATTTATCGCATTACCATTGTCAGGGGAAGGTTCAAAAACGAGTAATATACACGGGTAATCCGTTAAACCTCATCATTATCGAATTAAATGTGAAATATTTATTCATACCCAAATTCAAATAACTTTATGTAAGGTATAGGTAGTAAATGTTACTTTTGGGCAGTTATTATCGTATATAACCTTGAAAATAAAACCCATAAATAGAATGAAAAGAGAAATTTAATAGAACTAACCGTCTGCATTTGTAATAGAACTTATTCCATTCGTTTAAATATTTAATTTGATGCCACTTTCATGGTCTAAAAATTCCGCCAATTGTAGATGAACCACTTAACAACTACTTTATAAATTGGTAATACTTGTACATTTGATCGACCAGCTTAAAATGATCCGATATTTATATTGTATGACATTGTAATAAGACTCTGGAAATATTAGCCAATCTTCTTTTAATATTTAGTTTAAGGAATTCGCCTTGGTCACGGCTGACCTCGCATTACGGAAGACAGGTAACAGTTTCCAATTGCCTACTTCTTTGTTTAATACAACATCTGATCGATATTTTTTGCTCCAGTTAGTCCGAGTATTTTCTAATTAACGTCAATTATTGCAGCAAATAAAAAGTAGAGTTTTTTGTTCTGTCAGTTTTCATTAAATCTAATAAATATAACACGAAAATTATGACGTATATACCCGCCTGGTATTACTGGTATGGCCGTGGGTTGGTTGCCCTCGTTGAAACAAGAGCAACACAAGAACAACAAAGAAGAATCTACATGGCTGGACTATGCCGTTGGGCTGGCGTGGCGTGACCACTCCAGGGGGTCTTCCGGAGCCCACCCTGGACAAGTGCAGCTCGACTGCGTGGCGCGAATGCGGTGATGACAACAAACCACTTTCCTTGCCGTCCACAGCCGAGCTCGAATGACGAAGAGAGAGGAATGATGGTATTAACTTATTACTACTCTCCATACTCTCCACGAATCAAGAGGGGGCCTCACCATTGATACAGTGACGAGGACTGTCGCTATTTTGTTACCCCGGTCTCTATATCCTTCGCATCCGAATTAAGAGACGATAAATAAGTTATGTGAAAAAAAGATCAAGCACACACATAGTAGATGTGAATATTATATATCATCACGAAAATTTTTAAAATATGTATTTATACACATACATTAAACTTACATGAATATTTGACTTTTAATTGCTATTCGATTTTAGCAAGGTTTGAAAAATACTAACTGGATTAAAATCTAACTAAACCACAATACTCTCCCTACTGTTAGAAGGCTAGACCGTTAACACAGAATGTTGCTCAGTTATTTCATATTACATAAATTTTCCTTGTGGTTGATTTTGACCACTGTTCATTTTAATTAAATTTAAACAATTAAACATTAAATTTACTATAAGACATGAAATCTTATCCAGGATCGACAGAACTTTGAAGATAATTTTACTAATCTGAAAATGTATAATGTGATGCAAGGCAAGATGAGTCAGTTTTTAGGTTGAAGATCCTTAACAGTAAATAGTGTAAACAATTTATATTAATATATGTTAAGTCATTTGTAAAGGTCTCACTTTGGGTCACAAACAGATTGATTAGCAATGTATTACAAATTGTTCCGTCGTGTGAGATTTCGCATATTAGTATGTCTTCTACGAAACAATAAATGAATCCTTTTTTTTAAATAAGTCATCCGTGGTATAAAATGACTGTTTGTTTTTTTGAAGGATTAAATAACTATGGCCAATTTTTACATTAAAGGAATATAAATGTAGTATTTAAATTTTATTTTTACCCGTATATGTAGAGTAATTATATTTTACCCCGGTCATATGGATTCAAATGATTAAGCTATCATTAGATTAATTGTGGCAGTCCAGGTGACAAAAAGTAATTGGCATCTAAAAATAGGAAAAAGGCGACCAAAAGATGCTATTATATCAAAGTCAAAAAGTAAAACATTCTTCTAGAACTGCAATATGATAGAGCTCATCTAAAGAAATCAAAAAAATATAATTGTAAATTAGATAACTAATTATTTGTATTGTTTATTTAAACATAAGTGTTAATCGACTATAATAAACATAAATCTCTCGGCCTTTTGATTTTGCTCCAAGTGGCAATGAGTTACAATTTACAAATGTAAAATAAAATAAAGATGTTGTTATTAAGATACTGTAAATCCCTTTGAACTACAAAACTTTTTTGTTATCCCTTCTTCTCATAAATTCCTCTGTGATAAGTGTCGTTTGGCGTACGTAATCCGTGGATCTAAATTATGCTCAAAGATATGGCGTCCCAGTCCTTTCCAGAGGATCCAATCTATTATCTCCTAGATGCCCATTGTCTGCAGAACAGCTCAATAATGATACATCTTATATTATGTAAACTAATCGTCGATTCATAGCTGGGAGCTATCCAGCTACCACTGTCAGTTTGCCTTAACGCTTATTGAATATGACCAAGAAGCCCATTACATTCTATGGGAGTACGAGCATTGGCTACAGCGGTTAACATATATATATATATATATATATATATATTAAATAAATAGTCTTTAAATGTAAAAATTAAGGCATACGTGCCTCTGCTAGCTATTTGCCTTGTCTCTGTATTTTTATTACTTTGAGAGTAACAAACGAGCACACAGTTCACCTGATGGTAAGTAATTCCCGCAGCCTATGACATCTACATTCATACTTGACAAGGAATCATAATGCAATCTGCATTATCACCCTGCGTTATCATCCTTGAGGACTGAGATGGAATGCCTCGTCACCAGTAATTAACACTCACCAGACGAAATACAACCACATTATGCTGCTATTTCACCCTGGTGTTCTGTGAGGGCGTGTTTCTAACCAGGTTGAGCTGATCCATTTATTCTGGAGATAGAAACAAACTGCAGTGTATTTTAGTACCTGTCATTGTTATCTGTCACTTCCGTACCACTTATTGCTCAACTCTGAAAGATCCTAGTGACTGCATTTTTATTTTTATATGATGTCGTGGCTGGTCGAAATCGCCTACGATAATATCTGTTTACTACCAAGTAACATATCGCAGGTTATATTATAGTGCCGTAAAATTACGCAAACAATTTAACAGATGTAGAGCTAGAGGTAGAGATAAAACATATCACTCCCGAAGTTTGTGGCTGTTTTGACGATTCATTAAAACACATTTGTAAAAATCAAACATAATTTAAGACTTAAAAGTAAAAATATTAAATAAAAAAAAAAAGATATGATTAAAGTTCTGTGTTACAGCACAACTGCTCAACAACGTTAAATTGCTTTAACTTTTAGGAGTAAAAATCCTTTCTATACCCCCAAACATCGACACTAAATTTACCGTTGGCATCTCTAAACGGTTTTCCACTCGTTTGTTATTTTAACGGTTCGTCCTTGAATATAACAAATGTTATTAGCATTCATTCGCATACAAAAATAAATACAGGGTATGTAATGGCCCAAATTCCTAAGTCACGAACTTAAAATTCACCGTTTTATTTTCGTAAAGCTTTAGTTATTCCTTTAACCGCCCGTTCGTTGTTTTTGTTATCAAATTATTAATATACTAAACTTAAGTTGCACATGAGCTTGCACTTTTTATTGCACCGTTACATACAATACTATTTTGAAACTGTACTGCAAGCTATTAAGTTGTAGAGTCAGGCCATAATTATAAACTAGCTGTAGAATGAAAATTTTGGTTGTACAAGGGAACAAGGTGTTTGGAATATCTGAGTATTTTACTAATGTATAGCATGGCACTACTGTGATTGGTCTAATGAAAGAGAGAAACAAGACTTTACAACTGATGAGGCATTACATGTTGAAAGTTGTCGGGGTTGAATGTGTGTATCATGTGCTCTAGAAATCACCAACCTTCAGGTGAACAGGTGAACTCGTATGTCACAATGCAAATGCAGTTACAAGGACACGAGACATGCATACATACAACGCACCCCAAGACCAAATACTAGAAATTTGTGATACACGAATATTGTTCCATGTTTAGTAATAACTATATTTGATAAATACAGAATATAATTTATCCCTTACAATATTCATACTACCTCGACTATTAAACTTCGTCTAACTTGTATAATTGAATTGAAACATGTTTCCACTAACCAAAAAACTTACTAATAGCATCATTTATAAACTGTCATAAGTTACTGTCACTGTACGAAACTAAAGCAAGTTTGCAAAAGTTATTTTACATGATTTATTAGCTGTTTCGCAATAACCTATAACGCATGTTTTTGGTACCATATTATTTTTTTCGTTTCGTAATATGATTTATTTTTTGTATAGTTCTATCTAATATATATTATGAAAAAAAAAATCTACATATATATATATATATTTTATATATATATATATATATATATATATATATATATATATATATTATTTTTATATATATATATATATATATATTATATTTAAAAGGGGCCTTATTTTACTTATCGAATTTATTAGTGGAACTAAACAAATTACATCAGAAATACAATAAATATCAAAGTCGACATTCAAATAATGATAAAAAAATAATTACGACTTTCACAAGTATCCGTGGTCAGATATTAGTGCATTTGTATAAAAACAGAATGTCATTAGTAAATTATTATCGCCATACCATTTTGGTCCTTATATTGAATAGATAAAAGGGGTATTCAAATAAATCTTTCAGAAAACTAATTTGTCATTAAATAGTGTTGTGTAATAGATATAGTGGTTAGACCTTCCTCTGACATTTGATAGAAAATTAATATTCGATGAATCTGTTGAGATATACTGGCGCGTAATCATTTATAGTGAAATTGTTTGGCTCAACGATTCATAAACTTCATCAACAATTCATGTGTACCGCATGTGAGTGAAGCGACCATGAGACCCCATTACTGATAACGAACAGCGTCTTATCCCCAGGGGTGACAATGTATGTCATTCTTGAGAATAAATGGAAGGTGTATGTGGGTCGCAGTAATCAATTACAACCAGATGGACTCGGTGCAAGTTAGTGTGTAAGAAGACATGTTAACGAAAATATTAAAATACAGGAAGAAAAGAATTTCTTTTTTGATATTTTATTTCATTACTAAGCACTGTATTACTAAATCTGTTAATACTGAGATATTTATAGGCGGCAGTCATCTCACTACGAGGTGAAATGTATGCTCATATTTCTTCAATTCTTCTCTTTAAAATGAATCTTTCTTCAATAGCAGTTTATCGCTGCTTCGTTTCCTTTGGTGGGTATAAGGAACCAAATATATCGTTAACGTTTGTGTATCGATTATTTGTAGATTATGTTTATGGGCTGTAGTCATCCTCAACGATAGCCTGTCCACGTTTAACAAAAAATAAATAATGACAAGCTGACAAAGTTCCAATTCATCACCAACTTGAGATGAGTACGCCAACTAGAATGGCGGTTATGAAATGTTTTTATATCTTTAGCCAAACTCTCGGCCATACAATTTAATTCCAGCCGCTCAGTACATAACGACAAAATTCAAAATTCTATCCTCATCATCTTGACCGCAATCCACCACTTTGCGCTTCACGCGATATTTCCTGCCACGCACAACTAATCTGATGAAATCTGTCGCCAGCGGTGTTTCCGAACCGATACGAATTAAGGACCTTCAAGAAAAGAGACTACACCTTTCTTAAAGGCCGCCAACGCATTTGCCACTACTCTAGTGTTGCGGAATTTCATGAGTGGCGATAACCACTTACCATTAGATGAGCTGCTTGCTCGTTTGGCACCTATTCTATACAAAAAAAAAACGCTAGTTAGGCACTCCGTAAAAAAAACAATTTATTCATTAACACTCTTCTGAATGAAAATAGTAGGGATAAAAACGCCAGCAGCGCAGGTATGGGGGACAATACACCGGACTTACGGTCCGTTGCATTCGTGCGTACGTCTCGTGGACTTGAAGCGTGACGTCTATGAACCTTATGCTTAACGTATAAAAGCTATATTCGCCCGTTATTTACATTACTGCATAAGGCACATTATCCGATGCGATACCAGAGGATATCCGTCCATCCGAAGCCTTGATATTTGATGATTTTCATGATGGCAGTCTTTGGTTGCTAAAAAGGAATTAGGGTATCAGTAATCAAAGAGTATTTTATACAAAGAATACATTTACTATCAATAACATATAATAAAGTAATATTTATTTCATTATACGTTAAAAACTATATATCATTATTAATAAACTTTCATAGACTCTGTCCTAACTACTCAATCATTAATTTAAAATTGATCAAGATCTGATGGTTTGGTGTTCCACTAACTAGAGCATGAGCAATATGTCGTACAATTAGCAAGTAATACACCCCGGCTATCACCTTGAAGAAGTTGTTTGATCTGCTCCAGATTTAGTCGATCAACGAGGTATTGGGCAATTTGGCGCAAAATAGCCATAGATAAAAACCTCCTTCCGGACCACAAACTACACGTGGAGGAAACATAACAGTATCCTTTAAACAGCTAAATTTTCATTTGTCGTCTACAGTGTGCAAATCTGCGTACAGTGCCACCAACTTATCTGTGAAGTGGCAAAAATAGGAACTACGGTCGCCATGTTGAAATGTCATTCGACTGTCAGTGTCTACTACTTTCGAGTGTTCCGTGTGTTTTATTGCGATACTACTGAATTTTAAGCGTTAAATATGCCGAAAACTATAAAAATTGATGCCCGGAGTATTATTCTAAAGGTGAAATCATTTTTTGAAGAAGAAGCTCGGCTGCAGGCTCCTATCATTCCGTTCAATCAAATATACAAACGGATTACGGCTGCAACAGGTTATTGTTGTCAGTTTATACTATATAAATTACCCAAAATGATAATAGGGATGGAGACAAATGTGAGGATTGAACATTTTTTTACATAATAAGATAAAACATTCTTGTACAAGAGGGGTGTAGCAACCTACAGGCACTTTGTTATTTTAGACTTGTTTTTTGAAGGGTAAAATTTCCTTAAATTCCATCAAATCCAAAATTAGGATATCAATAATATATTTATAAATCAGTTGTTAGTATTTTAAAATAGTCACTCTGTTATTATTTAAATTATTGATAACGACGCTCTATCCACAGTCGCCACTTAGCTCTTACAAATATATAAATACAATGAATTTATTTCTACCACACATGTTTAATCAACATATATTATATTATATAAATAACATTTGTTACAGGTGTAAGTCAAGGGCTAATTTCAAAAATTATTAAAGAGGGCCAAGCAGCAGAAGAAACTGCTACCAAAAACACACACAAAATTCGCACACCAGGAATACACAGAGAATACGAAAAAGTTGATTTGTTCATGTAGATAATTTTGATATGGAAGTTATCAGACGAAAAGTCCATGAATTTTATTCTGCTAAAAAGATTTCTGCCATAAAAAAACTTCTAGAAATATTAAAGACAGAAATAAATTACACAGGACAGCGAGAAACTCTTCGAATGCTACTTTACAAGTTAGGATTCCGTTTTAAAAAAACTAAGTCCAATCGTAAAGTTCTGATGGAGCGTAATTAAGTATCGGCTTGGAGCGCAAGGTACTTGCGTGAAGTGGATAAAAATAATAAATCACCCAACTACCGGCCTGTGATTTGTTTAGATGAAACTTATATTCACTCTTCACATACATCTGGCACATGTTGGCAACGAGAGGGCGTAGAAGTAGAGAGAGCCTGTATCGAAAGTTCAAAGATATGTTATTGTTCATGCGGGAGGGGATGCAGGATTTGTTAAAAATGCATTCACAGTATTTAAATCAAATACAAAAAGCGGTGACTATCACGATGATATGAATAGTGTCAATTTCAAAAAAATGGGTGATTGAAAAACTTGTACCTAATTTGATAGAGCCATCAATTATTGTAATGGATAATGCTCCTTATCACCGTGTTTGCGTGAATAAAGTCCGAAATTCAAACGCTTTAAAAAAAGATATGCAGTTATGGCTTAGGCAAAATAAAATCGAGTATGGAGAAGATTTAACTAAACTCCTGTTAGAAATAATTATACCAAAATTTTATCAGATTTCCATCAAACTTATTTGCATGTCACTTCAATACTACGTCAATCAAAAGATTTTTATAACGCTAATGTATATAGTTATTGGTTTACTATGTATTGTGAGTAATAAAATAATTCAATACAGACTCGGTTTCGAGAACGGGGTACCTCTAAAACATTATTTTGAAGCCGTAACCTGATTTTTAGTGATTAACTAAGAATATTAGATCTAAACCAAGTTTTGTCTTCTTGATATACTTTGCTATAACATAATATGATAAGCTCAATTAAAATCACTTCAATGAAATGCTTGAAAGTCGTAGTTTCCGTAGCAAATAGTTTATCGATTTCCACAATCGTATTGTTACCTATATACCTTTACATGAATTAATAATTTAATTGATTTAATAGTTATTACAAATATATACTACGTCAAAATGTACAAAAGTATTTTTTTACAAGTCATACTTTTTATTTAGACTGGGTGTCAGCCAGTGATAGGATGAATGTAGTATGGTATCAAAAAGGTTTTTTTAATCAATATATATTGAATAGAATATATATATATATATATATATATATATATATATATATATATATATACATGGTTATTGGTAATTCGACGTATTACCGTTAAGAGGTGACTATTTAGGATAATTTTAAACCCCATATGCATTATGCAAAAGTGAACCATTTTGAGTTATCATATTTTTTAGCTTTTCAAAATAAGTCAAAAATGCAACATCAAAAATGTATTTAAAAAAAGTATCAATTTAAATCTCATTTTTTTTCTGATTTATAAAAACAATTAAACACTGGTTATTTATCAATATTAAAACAAAATATGTATTTTTTCCACTAAAATGCCTTAAAAACAATAAAATCGTTATAAATCTTGGCTTGCAGATTATTTTAAAAACATAACCGCTCTTAGCTCTCCAAAAATGCATACCAACTTATTTCAAAGAAACTGTAAATAAAAATAATCACAAAGGAATCAGGCGAAAATTCGCATTCGAACTAAACTTAAAATCGCTGTTTGAATATCTTGCAAATAGGTTTAATGCGCACCTAAGCCTCAAACCTTAAGTTATACACAGGGTATATGTATATATATATTCGTTAAATATTTTTTAATGCTCATCTTTAACCCAACTAGATCTTACATTCACCGATAATATAATCAATTAGCAGCGATCCCAGCAATACATCAAGTTGTGACATGTATCCCCTTGATTGATTGATTCGTTAATTGAGTTTGCGCAAATGGTCCACGTTCCTATTAACAAATGTGTCGTTCGCCAAATTAACTGTTACTGTAGTTCAATAACACTTCGTTTGTTAATTATTTCTTACGTAGCCAATATTTCTTAAACTTTATAACTGATAACACATATTTTTATATTCACATTAGTGTTACTAAAATAATAGCCTTCACTGTGGATTTTACAAGGCATTTAAATTATAATCTCTCTATTAAAAATTGTAGTCATAAAAAGTTTTTATTTTTTGTATTTTTATTATGATGTTCAACTGATGATATATAAGAAATCCATATTCATTTAAGAGTGTAACAAACTGTTGTAGAGCCACGCTGTAGCTAATTCCTATCTGCAGTGCCCTCACAGAATACTAGCGTGGAATATCAGTATAACGATGTTGTTTCGTATGGTTTAGATCCGGGGTCAATTTGCAGGTTAACTGCAGTATGAATGACCTTTAAAATAATAAAATAGACCATTTTAAATAAATGCCAATTTTGAATTGGCCATAAAATATTCCACCAGCAGCTAAAGACTTACATAAAATGGCACTTATCTAAATTAGAGTAAAATTAAAAGGATTCTAGCACTTAACTAAAATTTGAGTAAAATTAAAAGGAGATTCTAGAGATACCACAAAAATTAACTATGGTTATAAATAGATATTAACAAAAATATTATATTACCTTGCTTTGATTGCTTATTTGCCTTACTTTTATTGCAAATTTATAATGAAGTAATGATTAATTATCGGAATTAGTAAAATATCGGAATTTCAAATTACAACATTTTTAAAATAACTAATCTTGATAACACAACTAATCTATAAATTACAGCTTAATAAAGAATAAACCAACTTGCAGAGAATGCTATCATGACGCAAACAGACATAGATTGCAAAGGATCAGATATAAAGTAATATTCTGCATCACATATACATGACAAAATTATCAAATATGGAATAACACGATTGTGGAGAACAGATGTCACTTGTTTGCGCCGAAAGATTGCGAAATGTTCACAATTGACCTTTACACGTAATTGACTAGCTGTGAAGATTCGTGCCAATGTCGTCAAGTGGCAAAAATACATTGAAATGTTTCAAGAATTTAAATCAACTAGCAAGTAGTTGATTAAATTGTCTATAACGTGAATATAAATATGATCATTATATTAATATTTTGTTAAGACTCTAATAAATAAACATAATAAATTACAATTTTAATCTATTATTTACAAGTATAATCTCGTCTCCTGGAGAGTCAGAAAACAATTTTTCAGAAGACAATATCTAAGATACTATCTCAATAACGTTGGATATGTGTCTCACCATCAAGTGTATATATATATATATATATATATATATATATATATATATATATAACTTTGTATTTTTTTTTAAATAAGTATATGTATATACACCAAGCTAGACTAGCAGATTGGAACACGCAGTACCAATACTCGTGCGTTTCTAATGATGCTTTATACAGCCAACTGTGATATTTAAACTTTATATTAATATATGAATTCAATTTTAAAGATCCAGCCGCGTCTGTTTGACTACGAGTAGTTGAGATTATTCGGATGAAAGTCATATTTAATATTATACAGTATTATTACGATATGATCATGTAAATAAAAAATATTTTATGATAAACAACCGCTTCTACTATTTTCTACTTGCAGATTCAACGGTTCGACTTGTTCAGGAAAAGACCAAACACTCACAAAATACTAGCGTAAAACAGTAGCATAACACTGGTGTGCTTTGAAAAATTGATTTTAAAGAGCCAGAGAACTAATTACTGGCAACAATGCATTACATCAGTCATTATTGGGGATAAATTTAAGGGATGCAGTCATCACTTGTGATTAGATAAACTTTTGTGTCAATTTTACTTTCATAAAAATCATATAAAATAATATATTTGTGTTATAAACAAATCAGTTTAGAGAAATCGAAAACAATCAATAGTACTCAATCGATTATCAAATAAGATAACTTGACGGGTGTCAAAACGTATAATACGCCGACAATGTCTTACCTGTTTCTTGAGCATTTGAAATTATTTATATTAAATTAGATAAAGTTCGAAAAGCACCATTCCACTGGAACTTCATTAATGCCGCTAAACAATTTACGAACCTTTTTTCTGACAAACCTTATGTTTGTGTGAACAATTTTCAAAGTTCAATATTATTTTAAAACAAAACGATTGAATCGATCGAGAGATTGGTTCATATGAACTATTTTAGTAGTTTTCACATCCTCCACGTGTACGGTCATCGCCTGACCGAGACCTCTAACGTTATATAACGTGTTATCAGGTGTTATATTGTAGCTCGGTGAAAGCAACTGTGACGAGGTCCGCAGCTAGACAGATTTCGATTTTCACCGTGACAGACTGGTTTGGACAATTTACGGAGCTATACGTCCCCTAGCGTATTGTATTATCAATTCAAAACTGACGTTATGAATGAATTTCTCCACAAAACGATATTTGTACTATCGCGATTAGAATATATTATATAAATAAAGCTAGGAAAGTGCAAAGTCAGTGTAAGTGTAATAAAATAACATAATATTCAACTTCAAACACCTGTGCTAATTATTTTATCATTTAAGTTGATGTTTCGTTTCCTTTGCGATTTTCTGAAATGAGATTAATTTTAACAAAGCAAAGCCCAAAAATACTTTGTTATAGTGATAAACATCTTATTTTTTATAAGTTTATTAAATAATATTATTATAAAAAAAATAAAATACTAAAGTAATTTCTTTTCAATATACACTCTACATTTTAGTATACACAATTGTATACAACATTGTATAGTTTGACGAACAGAACCATAATATTATTACATTACATATTCCGTTATGATTTAAAATAATAAAAGAAATAAATTAATAAGAATAATAATATTAGTTATTTTATTTATCATGTATAATTTAGGATAATGCATTTATGAAACGTAACATATGAATTAGTTACTATGTAGAATTTATAATACATTGTTTTTTATTGTTACTTCATATGTTCATTATCTATATATATATATATATATATACATTGTTTTCACTATCTCATCATGTATAGCATGTATGTAAATTAAGGCATTACATCCTTTTATGTCAACGTACCTTTCTCTATAATTAAACGATAACTAGTAACTGCTGGTGATAACGCTTATTAAACGTCATTTGAGAAATCTCAAATGTCATTATTAACTTCTATCACGTCTTCCTAATAGCTGATGATAATATTTTACACGCAAAAACATTAATAATGAATGGGGCAATTAATTATGCCTATCGACTTTGGGCTCTGTTAATTTCTTTGACAGTGACACCATTTCAAGTTGAGACTTATGAAAAATGTTGTATTTTAACAGTGGCCCTCACTATCCACCAGAAACCATTTCACCTGGTCAAGCCGACCGGAAGGATTTCATCGCAGAATACTAGCGTAAAATAGCAGTACAACGCTGCTGTGTTTCGTCTGGTGAGTTTTGGCTTCTGGAGACCCTTACAACTAGTGATGAAGCATTGTATCTGAATCCCCAGGGATGATAATGCATCTGATTTACGATTCCTCATCCAGAATTAATGTGAAGAGTGTGCTCGTTTGTCACCCCCAAAACAATAAAAATAATGTTACTAGTAATAGATAATTTATACAAATACTCTATTATATACATATATATATATATATATATATATATATATATATATATATATATATATATATGTATATATATATATACAGACATTATAATATTAACAAAGTTCTAACTCTTACAATACAGCTAATTTAATTAAAGCTTAAATCTTAATAACTGAAAGATAATTTTCTAATAGATTAGTTTAATTTGTAAGGTTGGCGAAACTTGCCATTACAAGTTTGAGTTTATTTCGTAGTTCTATAGTCTCCATTGTTTTATTTATTTATGCTACGTTATAGAACAATGGTTTAAAAGTTTCTTATAAACCATAATTTATATATATATATATATATATATATATATATATATATATATATATATATATATATATATTAATATTAAGTTAGGGTTAGAAATAAATATATAGCTCACTGATAGTAGGTGATTCACGTGTACCATAACACATCTAAATGCATTGAAACCCATGAGAACTAAGATGAATTAAGAAGAATGTCTTTTTACCAATAATAATATGGTCTTACTTTACTTTACTTTCCAGAGACTTAACGGGCAACACTTTAAACCGGATAAACTATTACAAGTTGGGATTTTTAAACACTTAAATATAAATATAAATTATATTATCATCGCATTAGCAAAAAAAGCCACAGTTTTGAGGATCTCGACAAGGATGACCTTTACGGTTAATAATTGATGTTGAATAAATCATGAAGCCAGAATGAAGCTGTTTCTGTACATCTCTAATGAACTTGACATTTCGATGACAGGAAGCGATTTTCTAGCTACTGTTGTCAGTATTTATTGTTTCAGTTTTAGATATAAAAGTTTAACCTAGTTATATAAGTTAAATACACGTGGATATTTTGTGTAACTGCATAAAACAAAAATACCGGAAAAATTCTTGTTATATTTCACATAATTTAAATATTACAAGAATAGATAAAAACTACAATAAGTTTCTATTATATTTGTTAACTAGCAACACATAGGCGCCCAGCGGTTGTGATGTACAACAAATACTCCTAATGATATTTTAGTTATTTATCTATATATACCTTATTATATCTAAACTTCATAATTAGTAATTAGACATTCATCATATCAATTTGGCGTTGTAAACAATAATTTCACTTTATTAGTTTGTAATCTAACTCCCTGTATAAAGAGGGTGAGGACGCGCCATTGTGGCGGCATTTTTCGTACAAGTAATTCCTTGCACAACGTTAAGCTGTCTGAATAAAAAGTCATTACACAAGACCCACAAGTGTTAACATATTATATATCTTATAAATGTAAAATTTTAAGTTATTCATGTTCATTTATTATTACCAACTTTATTCTATCATATTATATATCATAAAATATTTCATGAAATAACTTTTTATAGTCGATCACTGCATTGCACTGCAGATGCACTAATTCTTCATATTATCTATTCTAGTCACATCCAATTTCGCCGAGTTAAGGCGCTTTTTATCCGACACTTTTACCCATTCAATTACCCTTTTGTAAATATTTTCCTTAACTTTTCACGATATTTTATGTTCTTAACTACCTTAATATTATTGTTACTATAAATCTTTATCAATCGTATGTGATATACATATCGGAGTGTCACGGAGATCGGCACTGGAAATCAGTGCTGCGTCGAAATCTGACTTCCGTCGCAACACAACACTGAATTGCCAGCTTCGGTGATATGTTCGGCTTACAATTTATAAAAAAATAATTTCTTCTTTTATGTTTTATATATTAAGTTTTAATATTATTTGAATTACACTTTTTCTTTGAATTTAGTATTGTTGTTAGTTTTATTAAGGGGTAAAAATGAGAAAAAAAATTAAAAGTAGATTTTTTTTATATATTATATTTAATTGTGTTTAATGGTTTTCGTACAATAGATTTTTTTTCTTTGAAAACAATGCATCATTAAATTCTATTAACGTACCTATACTTCATTGTTGACTACATGTGCTGTGAAAGTTTTACACTTAATGGCAGATTAAATTAACATAAACAATAAAGAGTAAAATAAATTATTCACATCCCTGTATATTTTTTTTTTTTTTAAATAAAATTTCCTCATAAGCAACATATAAAAGTGAGCACAAAGCCAACCAAGATTTTTTTAATATGGGTACCTCTAAACGTATTGTATGCGAACAAAGCTCTGATGACCGACATGGATAAATTCATTCAAACTAGTTAATGCCTAATCTCACCTGGCAAATAATGAACAGTAGATTCTCTTTTCACCCCAATCAATACACAAGCCCACCGTTAGACAAGTTGCTATGGAATGTGCGCTTTTGGCGTCAAGAATTATTTAAACACTAAAAAAGACATAAAAAAAACAACTTCGTATTTAAATTTTGACGTTTGAAGTAGAGACTGAACGGAAATTGATAAAATATCCTTTCAAAAATCTTAATAAAAAACATACCTAATATATGAGAGAAGTTCCAACGCTCGCTTTTATCTGTAAATTAAAAAAAGTGAATTAGTACATCTATAGGAAATTCCGCACACAAAAAATTATGAAAACAGTAAGTATACTACAATATTTACATATATATTACGTGAAGAAAGAACATAGAAAGTTATTATATCTTTTTCAGTATTTATTATAGAAGAAGGGAAATTCAAATTATATTACTCAAAAGGTATCATAGACTTGAGAAAAAAAGTCATGTATATTTTCGTTAAGACAGGTTAAATGCTGGTCGAACTAAGGAGTAAGTTTTCTACTTACCCCTTAGTATCCATCAAAATCCATCTTCAAAAAGTCAACGAATGCAGATAGCTTAGAATCGTTGTTCGTGACTAACTATGGGAACGAACTATATTTCTCGTGGACTATAACTATGAATTATATTGAGGTATTGTTGGTGATCATTAGCTATTTGTACTTCAACTTTAGTCTGTCTCATGAATTAACAGAAACTGTTCGTTCACGTAATTATTTATATATTTGTGTTAGACGAATATAAATAAAATATAAATAGTTTTAAAATATTATTAGCCCATGGCGATAACCATCATAACTTCATTCGCGGCTCAATTGAGTAACATAATACGTACAAGATATTACTTCTAACGAAAGTGAAAATAACGAAAGTAAAAAGTGATCCGACTAGTCGATGGCGGCCATTTTGTCAAAATAACGGATGCGGCTGTATTTATAGCACCTGTCGCTAAAGTGGGTGTGACGGTTATGTTATCTATGGTTACACGAAATATAAATAATAAATAGTCAAATGTTATGAGAGCTGAGTACCTTCTTCTAATAATTACTTGATGATTAACGTTGGTTAGGTTGCAGTTAAACAAAAAGTTAGAGACATCGATATTAAATATAATTAACCGTAATACATTTTTTTTTTTAAATATACCTATCATAACCTGGGCAAAGACGAATAGGGGATTCTTATATTCAATATATCTTGCCACATTTAGTAAACTCTATATTTACTTTCTTATAAACTTAATTGTATTCTTAGCTTTTATTATTCCTAAACTTATGAGTATGTTAAATATAGAGATATTGACCTACTAACTTATCCACTAAGCCGCTGATAGTTTGAAAATAACAAAAAAGATTTTTATCTATGCAGTTTATGTTATATCTATCGCCACATATTTTGAACTGTTTAAGAGTGAATAGGCTATATTGGATTATAATAATAGGTAGGGTATGGTAGGTTAAAAAAATGGTATTTTTGGCCTACTACTACTTAATGATTATTCAAATTTTAAATGCAAATATGAAACTAAAATAAAATTACTAAAGTACAAAATATTTAAAAATGTAAAAAAAGAAATTCAGTCGCAACACCAAAATAAATAAAAAAGAAACGATTGTTTGAAAACTGTTACGAACTGAGTCACTAACGAAAAACGGTACTCTGTAAACATGGCTGCACTCCTTACAAGGATCAGATCACATGAAAGAGGATCAGAGAAAGTGCAAATATAGAATTACATCGTTCGCGATCTCGGCTCGGCCATTCCGGTCCCTTATCCGCTTTGGTGAAACTTAATGTCATCAACCGAGGTGGAACTTTGCGGTTACAGTTACAAACTGTAAAATGAAGAATCACATTATAATCACATTTAGATTATAGTCTTTTATACATCACTAGAAATTCCAATTACTATGACCTGACCTACTTATACTAGTTATACTAACTCTTGACGGTGGTGTAGTGGACACCGGGTACCCGACTGCAGCATTGCGAGAAGGAAGAGATGTATTCCAACTTCTTAATTTTCGGATTTAGTATATTTTATTTATATTCCGTGTCTTTGTGACTGCATCTGAACCTTCCTGCGATCTTATTGCTTACACATTTCATGGCACTAGCGAAAGTGACGACGAGTATATGAGTGAATACTTTAATATATCCCACGCAGTTGATGTCGTCTAATAATAACCAAAACATATCACAGCGGTCGAAATCGACCACGAAGATATCATACTAACTCTGCTGTTAGATATACTTAAAATTAAATAATAAGTAGTTTAAATAATATGAAAACTTTATAAGAATATAATTTTTCATAAGAACACGAGCAAAACATAAATGATATGTTATTTAGAGGATACCCTCTTACTCCATGGTGGGCCTCTACAAACTTTTATAAACGCAACCCACGAACAACCAACAGCTTTGGCTTTTTTTGTAGTGCTTCTTTAGATTGGGGTGGAGCGGGCACCCAGATCTTTTAAATTACTGTGGTAGATATACGCTGCAGCTAATTTATAACTACACTATGAATGAGTCGTCTCGAACGTAGTAAGAACCACCAAAGATCTCATGACAGGCGGCATTTTATCACAGTCCTCAGAGGTAATAAGGCTTGTGCATCTTGAATCTTTGTTTCAAATCGATGTCGATGTTATGTGCTTATGTCAGCAATTACCATTACTGAAATTGAAGTATGGCTTCGCTTTTCACCCTTAATATTAAAAAAATAGATACAAGTCATTATATTAAGTTCAAAATACAAAATAAGATTAACACTTGAGACTTTTTATTTTAACAAACAATAACGCGTGATGTGCAAAATTTTAATTTGTTAAAACAAATCGAATTGCAGTTTTATTATTATTTTATTTTAACCGTAGCAATTATGTAGTTTTTATCACACGTAGAAAGATACGGTACGGTTTAAAGAAACCATATAAAACATTTTATGGGTACCCAAAGAGATCTATTTCATAATTCAGTACATTGACATTGGATGCAAGTGTTAAATTGTCAGCGATAATGAAGGTTTCTCAATTTAAGAAGTCAGCGTACTATTGCCGAGTGTAAAGTCGACATAGATAAGACGAACATTTTATAAGGACTCAAAATATTATTGGTATTATCCCGATCGGTATTTCACTAACGTTTTTTTAAAAATACGTTGATGTTATTGAATCTATACTTGTCTCAATTACTGCATTTTCTAATATTGCATTCCTTTTTTTGTTTTTGTGCAGTTGACCGCTGTTGGTCCTAGGGATTTTAGGGTTTCACCTGGTTGAGGTGGCCGAACGCTTATGGCCTCAATCAAGACCTTTATTAGTGGGTAACCAGCACAAGGGCTCCCTAGAGGGAGGCTCGACTTGCACCCTGTTTTGCGAGAAAGTCTAACTCGAGGTTGCCCGAGAGGGCCGTACCTCGGCTCGGTCTTCTCGGGCTTCTGACTATCGCTATTATTATTACTTATCTGACCCACCATTTCGGAATGCGTAGGAGAAGTGGCCTTATATTGCAATACACCGAAATTACGACAGTTTTATAAATTATAAAATAAAAAAGTGTAATTTAAAAAATACACAAATCACAGAAAGACGTCACAATGTACTTGTTATTTCCTCCCTGTTACATAGTTTACGTTTGCCAAAGGAAATTTTAAGAAAGAATGTTTATTTTTACTTTATTACATTTTATTAAAATTCATTCACGGTTCTAGAATTGGTGTTGATACGACCTGATGATGATGTCTGTGTTAATGCCGCTTTGTTTATATAATATAATTTTATAACCTATGTAATTTATTATATTAGTGGAACTCTTAATACATGCACCATAACCGCGTCGGAGTCGACTTGCCGGAGGCGACTGATAAATTCATGGGACGATGGCGGTTGAACTCTAGAGCCGACAAGTATTGAATTTTAAACAGTTTTATAATTATCATTATACAATAATTTACTTTATATTTATATATAAAAAAATATTCATAGTTTATATATATGTATATATATATATATATATATATATATTATAGTCATGTAGTGTGTTAGTACAGTTAAAAATATGGGTTGAAACGTTATTTAATCTAAGTGAGAAATCAAAATTAAGATGAAAACTGTTTTTATACCTCTCAAAAGTCCTGAATAATAGTAACCAAAGTATTAGAAGAAAAGGAATATCTATATTGAAATAATAAAAACATTTACAATTTACTTACCCTTCAATTATAGTTCATCGTTTCATTTTCTTAATTATTTATATGATAATATCTTCTAATTCGCTAATGCAAATATTTAAAAATGTATGTTTGATTAACAAAATATTTTTTTGCGTCATAAGCATCCGGATGTAATCGACTTTAGAAAACGGTAGTATAATATGTTAATTTAATTAAGATAAAAGTAATTAATAGAAGTTTGCTTCATTTAAAGCTTTGGAAGGATAAAAAAGCAAAATTTTCGAATCAACATTAACAGTTTACGTAGCCAACAAACTTCATTTTATTTAAATTCCACTAACGTATCCATCGATAACGTTCCGCTACTAATGTTCCAATTTTAAATTCTATTGCCCTGGCGCTCTCGAAGAATCAAATCGAGTAGAAGCAATTTTGAAATCTATCTTTTATAATCTGTTTTTTAAGTGTGTAATTTCTGTTTTTTTAAATTACTACATCCATGTACGAAAATGAAACTGGAATACCAATTTTCTTTTAATTTAAGAATGAAAATTAAAAGTAAAGAAAAAAAACTATTTAAAATCGTTCGTTTTGAAAACATAGATCATGTTGGCTAATCTCAGAAGAGGACAACTCTTGCATTGCCACTGTAAAATAAAAAAATATATGTTGAAACAACCTCACCATCATCATCAACATATGAGCAGTTCACTACTAGCTACCTATATTGGAACTTGACCAGCCATTCTTAAAAAAAAATATATTCTTCCATCAAGTCCATTAATTTGCAAATATTAAAAGTGCACCAGTTTGCGATTACGAATATTACACTCAATGTACATATTCTAACCAACTTTATTACTTCAATTTCCTTTTTTAAGATGATCACTCTGCCATCTATTTAAAGATTTATCTCTTATTCCCCTTAACCATTTAGGTAGATAAAGCCGCCATTTATGCCGTTAGCATTGGCGGTAATTTTACAATTTTGTTTATTAGGCAAACTACTAAACAAAATTGTTAAATGACAATGACTATTGCTTTCGAGCACACAATTCAGGTGAACTGTGTATTCTTGATGGTAAATAATTTCAATGGTCCAGGATACTACACGGTGCAAGATGGTGTGACAATGAGATAAAGTCCTGGGAAAGATGTTGTAGAACATTAATTACATTTTAATGACAAGATAACAAGTTAAGAATAACTACAACAATTATTGTTATAAGTTAGCACATAACGTTACAAACATATGCTGTTGCGGCAAGACTAGTGGACATAACTGTTACGGACGTGTCGATTAATCTGCTGCGTGATTTAAAAACTATTAAAGAACGTTTTTAATTTGATATGCATTAAAAAAATATAGCGCAATTAAATAGAACATAATATTGTGCAAGTATATTTCATGTTATGAAATAATGAATTCAGATATACAATATCTAATCAAAATTATGTTATATCGATCTGTTTTTTCTTTTATTAAATAAATGAAAGAAATGCCTAATTCATTCTACGAGTATATAAAAACTACTCAAAGTCTCAGACATATATATAAAAGTAAAAATAAGTTACAACCTATATAGTATATATATAAATCCCTCATGGACCCATTCCTTATTGGGCATAGGCTTCCTCTAGTAGAGAGCATATATACGAAATATAATATATATACGAAACTGTGTATAATGTATGCACCTAAGAACTCATACAATAAGTAAACGTACTATAAAATTTACATATGATTATTAAAGCTAACAATATCTGAACTGAACATGTTTCGACGACCATATCATCGTGTCATGTCACAGGTTGTAAGTAGGTGGAACAATGCACACATTTCTAAACTTTTTCATATGCATGGTAGTCGGCTCATTAGTATGGGGATTACAAGCGGTTCCGTGTTAACCCCTGCCACTTGCAAGTTCGTTACGTTGTCTAGTTACTAAACGGTTTACCTAATCTGTATGATGAGTGATGTACGCCATAGCGTAGAGGTGGTCCTTTGATTGCTGGTTTTATAATAGATGTTGTAAGAAAAAAATGCGTAACGATCCTATAATGTAAACGAGAATGGATGTAAATCAATCCGTTTAGTGTGATTCTTTCTTGAAAATATAACCAATTAATTTAAATATAGTTTTATTTATTTTCAATTGCTATATCTTAAACAGTAGATAGTGATAAGTACTAGTATATTATACCCCGGGTTCTCAGGCAGATGTCTTGGCTAGTACCTGCAAGCACGACGGGGCATAAAGAAATTTTGTTATGTTTGTATCAAATGTGTAATTCTTAATTTTAATAAATTCGCGATTTTATGAATATATGAAAATCTTTTTGTTATTTTCTCGATTTTCTTTTGTAACAAAATGGCACATTCACTGTGTCAAGATTAATTCGCGTACGAAAGCCCTCTACGTTAATTTCTCACTGTTACGTCAGCTGCGATGCGAAATTCCCTCCATCACTCGCTCATTGTGATGTGGGAATGACGACTTTCTATTCAGGGATATTTGTATGTATATCTTACATGATACATTTAATACAACATTTAAAAATATTATTTAAACTATTATTTTATCTATAAAGATACGTTCGGTGAAATTTTCAGATAGCTAATAAAAAATGTAACATCATATTTACATAAAATAAACATGCACTTTTCAATATATTTCGATTTTCCGTTCTACCATTCGGTCGGATAAATAATGATTTGGCAGTTGTACAAATATTATTAGTAATTAGAACTCAAATACATCAGTGAGACTAGATATACCACCGGATTTGTCACGGATTTTATATTTAATTTATCGACGCATAGAACTACAAATTTTATAATGTAATAATATAAATAAGTTGATAAATCGTGACGTCAGTAATCTCATGTCTTCATTTGTATATACACCAGTAATCACTTGTCCATTTCGATCACAGTGATATCTTCTGGTGATGACATGTACGCTCGTACATCTGTTGAAACAGTCACTCATCCCCTACCTAGTCCCTTGTAATGCATGTGCAAGAAGATTGAAGGAAATCTTTAACACTAAGTTCAATCTCCCATTGAACTATAGTCGTGAATGATCACCTATCATAAACTTTTAAGCTTAGTTGGAAAGTTTGACGGGTTTGTTACTTATGTTACATAACAGGAATTCCCAAAGTCGTCGGTTTCGACCCCTTATGATTGTGTTTCATTGTACTAACTTGTTATAAGAATGACTAATATTTTACGAGGTAGAATCATTGTTGTACCTTTAACATCTCAACAAGTCGATAAGCGTCCACAAGTTCGTACAAGATGAAAAACTCGGCAAATCAATAAGCGAGGACAAGTTTTAAGATAATATGTTCGAGCGTACAAGTCTTTCAGGCACGTTTTCACTTGCTCTGTATTTGACGCATATACGCGATTTAACACGAACGAAATCATGATCAAGTTCAAGTCCAAATAGGCTCCTGATATTTAACTATATAACAAGCTTGCACTTAGGTTGAAATATTATTTGCGTTTTGAAATTCGTTAGAGCTTGAATGATGCAACGTGATTACATATCTAAATAAAGTGATTGAAAATAATTACAAAAATGCTTAGTTACTTAAGCGCTTTAATAGCCTAACCACATTTTTAAAGTTTATAAAAAGGTAACAGAGTAAGTACCAAAAGTCGTTATAAATTTATTATTTATAATAGTATTTTTTGAAATTTCTTTAGAAAAGTTGTTACCCAAAATTATAAATATTCAGTTTTCTTTGTTTTCGTTTTTTATGCTGATTGGTACCTAATGCAAATTTTCTATACTACAGTGACTATCCATTACCTAGGTGTCATAAAAATAAGCTCGTGTGCAAATTTTACATTTTTATTATTGTTTTTTAATAAGTTTCTTAGAGTTTTATGACGGCATACACGAAAAAAATATTTAGATTATTAATATAATTTGATAGAGATTTATTTCATCTCTATCAAATCAACACTTGCCAATGTGTCTCATATGTGAAAAAGTATTCAGTAACAATGCCATAAAGCTTTCAAAAAACTAGAGAATAGGTCATCCATAAGATCGATGTTTGCGTCATCATCTATGCAAGACGTTGATGGTTTACGAGCATCCTATAATAGTTCGGGAATCCCTGACTTATAATATTCCTTAAAAAAATTTGTGTACTTCGAGCAACCACCCCGAATACGATATAACCGTTACGTGGTATACCGTCATTACTCTGTACCCTATAAAAACACATGCTGCTTTAACAAGAATGGTTAATCATAAATATTCGAGACCAAAAACTAAACTACTGTCATTATCGGAGAGATGCTCTCAATAACAGCTGGAAATCTATCCCGGACACAATTAACCCTTTAATCTTAATATTAAGCGAAATCAAATAAGAAGAGAAATAGTATGGAAAGCACTCTTTTTAGAAACTAATAAAACAAAAAATGCCCGTACACAAAAGCCCAGAATTTGTGATATACAAATATTGCTCTTCGGCTGGTAATCGCACTCAGCCCCCGCAAAGCCTCAACCAAATAGTGGTTATAAATAGTATGGAAAGCACTCTTTTTAGAAACTAATAAAACAAAAAAATGTCCGTATACAAAAGCCCAGAATTTGTGATGTACAAATATTGCTTTTCGGCTGGAAATCGTACTCAGCCCCCTCAAATCCTCAACCAAATAGTGGTTATTTATTGACAAAATGTTTTTGTGTATTACGTAAAAACCAACTGTTAATGATAAAATATATTAATATAATAGTTTAATAACAATAATAAATCTATGTCAATCATACAGCTTATAACAACTACAACTGCAGTTTAACAGCACCTTTAGCATGAGCTTAATTTTCACAAAATTAAATTTTATGTCGTAACACTGTTTAAAATTTATTCCCGTTCTCGGATACACTCGGACCAAAAGTTTTGAGTAATATTTGCTCATTCCTCAAACAAGGGCCGTGTAAAAGCACTTGAGTCAACACAAGCATTACAAATATTTTAATTAAAGGACAGAATATTGCGTAAGACAAACCAAACAAATTGTAACTAGTTAATATAATTTAAATTATGTACAGTACACAGTACAAGTATACAGTTAATTGGTGTATAAGTGATTAAAATTAATACAATAAATATAAATTAACTATTACAACATAATAATGATCTCTAGAGTAATCAAGGTTTTAAAGCATTCTCAAAAAATACGATGAAATATGTTGCCTCCCTTGGCATACTTTTGGTATTATTTTTAAAATAAGAGTGAATAACAAGCATAAAATTCACCTTATGGCTGTGATCACTAAAGAAACAGAATGCGTTACACTGTCCCTTCGTGGTAAGATCACGGGTGAATTGTAAGTGAAACATTAATTAGTACTTTGGTTTTCTCACTCGCCATTAAATAGCGCTAATGAAATAGCAGGTAAAGACTCAGTCTGGTCTTTTTCCATTTCCCGGAAAATTGCAAGTAAAAATTGAGCACACAGTTCACCTGATGGCATTTGATTCCTGCGGCCAATGAGATCTAAATTCATCCTTGACTAGAAACCAGGATGCAGATGAGCTGTCGCCGTTGAGGACTGAGATGAAATGCCTCGTCACTAGTAATAAAGGTCTCCGGATCTGCAAGTTTCTAGATGTAGTTTGGTCCTACCCAATTAAATAAAAATTAAAAAACAATAGTAATGCTATAATTTGACACAATTTTAGTTTTTCTACACCTAAGAGCACTAACTACCAAATCTATTGAACTATTTCTGAGGTTAAAATATAAATTTATAATAAAATGAAAAATAAGCTGTAACTGTTATTTAATAAAGACTGAATATGTTTTCTCAAAATATGTGCCACCATGAAATATCAGACTCGGAAACCCGAATCCAGGTACTAAGATTTTCAATTCTAGTATTCAGAAATGACAACAATTTCCTTTTTTTTATATAGAAAAATGGAGCAAAAGAGCGGCGGGAACACCGAGGTGCTCATCGACGCTCATGGACAACAGAGGAACTGCAGATGCGTTGCCGGCCAAAAAAAATAAAGGATTTCTTATAAAGTTTTAGCAGTTGAAGAACCACGCTGTAGTTTTGTTTTTAGAATTGCTCTTACAGAATGAGTAAATATGTTCAACCAGGAAATTACCGCACCCTCATAGAATACCAGCGTAAAATAGCAGCATAACGTTGTTCTGTTTCATCTTGTGAGTGTATCCTCGCGACCCCGTTATGTCATTACATCTCAGTCCTTAGTTATATAAAAAAAATATAAATTTGTAGGTATTATGAGCGGCATGGGTCCTTTACTATACGGTAAGGCTTGTTTTTATATATTTATTAATAAATGACATAATTACTCACATAAAATCCAATATACTTGCTATAAAAAATATGTTCAAACTAAACGGTACTTTACTGATACGGTTATTTAGTAACAATCACGTTCTTTTATTTCACGGTATTAGAGTAATACCCATACGTACACACGTAGGTTACATGATTTCCAACACACTCGCTTAGCGTAACATTCATTCAGGATGTGTACCCACAATTGTAATCAATTCTAGCTTGAGTAATTGTTCAATTCCTTTTGACTGATAATAATACCGCAAATAAACAATTAAATACATATCTAAATTACGTTTTAATGATGATATAAGTGTAATAATTATTCAAAGAGATAACAGTATCTGCTCATAAGTAGAAGGTCGTACGAGAAATAAGATTTGTTGATTTACTTACCAATTTAATTTCTTATAGACATAAACCTAATTCTGAAAATGTTTAGCCAAAATAGATGAATCCTTTCTACAAGATAACACATGCGCGGCTCTATGATTCTACGCCTGCTACAATTTTTTTTATAAAATTTAGGACGACAAATGAACACATAGTCCTTCTAATAGCAAGATTATAGTCCATCAAGAAATCTTTAAAAAAGATTCAAGATGTATCACTTGCAATGATCTAGTTCCCTACACATAAAACACAGGAGCGATATGCTGCTAATCTGTAAAGCTGCGGTCCATCCTCTTTCCAAGCGCCTACAACTCATAGATACCTATACCCCTGAGTACTGTAATGGAATACCTCGCTACCAGTTAGTGGCTCTCGGAATCTCTAACTGCGTTAACTTATAATCATTTGTCGTGCATGGGCTCTATCATTGTTAAAGTTTCTATTTTGCTTGAGAGAATATTAAGAAAAGAAATTAAAGAAAGGAATTAAATAGTTCGTAAAACGATGCTCATTAGCATTCAAAGCACGGCAACCGACAAATGTCATTGCGACCATAGAATTCTTTACCTCCCACCTCTTTAAACGAAATACTAATGAATGCAGTTGGTGTTATTTAGAAATATATAAGTAAACAAATTTTAGTCCCAACGTAAAGAAGAAACTAAAATAAATAAAAATTCTAATTTTATTTGAGACTCATATGTATTTTAAGTGCTAATAGCTTTTGACATGAGACCTCTGAATTCGATATATAATATATATTCATATTTTACTCAATTATCTTATATCTTAGATCAAACAGCGCGTCCACGGGTGGAAGGCTGTGTTGAAAGTGCGTATGTCCTCTAGTTAGAGGGAGCGACGCCCCACGACTGGTGTCAGGAATTCTGTGAGTTCAAGTTGTTCGTCGATAAGGTATTCGTTCAGCAATGGACTACTGCAAATGGTTTATTGATTGATAAATGATTTATAGCGCCAAAATGAGTACAAAGGCGAACTTAATGCTATATAACGTTTGCCTCCAGCTGTGATTGAGGGCCGCTTAATAGAAACGCCGCTAAAAATAGCATTGACAATATAGCAAACATAGGCCCTAGAGAGTGTATTTAAGCATGGTCCGCCACGCGAATTGGCGGAATCACAGAATTCTTGACTCATATTTTTTCAGGTTCCCTCGTGATGTTTTCCTTCACCGACGAGCACATAGTAAGTTCTACAGACATATATAATAAAACAATAAACATTTCCGCTATATATCTGATGACGATGATCATATAATAATGTAATATGTTTTATATGTAAACGTCGTGGTTCGGAATACTGATTACTAAAACATATAAAACAAGGCAGACTATCGTTGTTTCTCCCTATATTGCCGCTTAATGGAATGTTGCTTTATGCTTATTTTATACGAAATAGACTCGTATATTTTGTCATAATCTTAGCTCCCATTATTAACTGAAAGTGTTTAATACGACGTGTTTAGTACTCTATCGACATCTAAAAGTAACGATATATGATACTTTTAGATTAGATTATTCAAATATGTTTTCTTATTGGAAAACATGTTACCAATGAGAGAGATATTTCTAAATGGTGGATTCGAATCCACAGCGTTAAGTTTCACAGATCATAGTTAAGTGCTTAACCATTTTAACCAAGGCTTTCGACGCTATTTAGTGAAAGTAAAACTAAACTAAGATTTATTTTATATTTCGTGTAAGTGCATTAAAGGTCTTTGACCGGGGAAAGTTATTAGAAACTTATTAAGAAGTTTACATAATTTTTTAAAAATATAGTACTTGCTTCTGAAAGTTTAATTTATTTACTTTTTAAGTAAGAAATAAGTTTTTTTTGACTTTTTAATATTTTCACATAAGTACATTTTAAGGAATACTTGGGTAGTTTAGTTCGTTAGAAGTGTTAAGGCAAATAACAGGAAATATTACATTAATGCTGTTTGAGTAAAGGCTATCAAATTACATAATTTAATCATGGAAACTGATAAAACCGCGTACTGAGGCCGTCAATGAAATTAGAAACGTGTTGCTGTGTGCATGTTTGTTAATTATTATTCGACGATTACGTCCATAGACTATAAATTCTATTTTAGCTTATATTTTGACTGAACTTCATTTTTAAATTATGTTATAATTACTCCTTTTCTGTTTCTAACTATAGATCATTTTATGTACAATAGAAAGTCAATAAGTAAGCTTTTATTACAAATTTTAATACTCAACTTGAAAAGGCATAGAATTCATTTGATATCTTATATTCAATTAAAAGTTTAAGAAAAGTCCAATACTTATAGTTAATAATAAATTCCAAAAAGCAAATTAATAAATCTAGAGATGTTATCCGAACGTTTTGGACTTATTGCATATACATATACTAGTAATTAAATTATGTTTCGGAAATGAATAATTTATATAAAATCAAAAACGAAATACATATTCAAACGTAGCATCAAAATCATTCTATAGGATCGTAGGAATATGAAATCGAATGGAACTCAATACGAAAGCACTTTCGTTGGCTATTTAACCAAATTTAATCCGTGCGATATGTTTGTTTTCACGTGCTTTCTATTCGTGCGTGGCGTCGGTTCAGTCAATCCGACGCATGACGATTGTGTATGCATTGGGACGGTCCATGACGTCACGTTTGCCTACTTTGAAGATGAATTCAATAGCAAAGTATATTTAGATATTATTCTATATATGTAACAACACACAGTTCGACGTTGAATAGAGTAAAGGACTGTAAGGAATTCGTTATGAAAAAGTTTTTATATAATATTCTGTTGAATTTAACCGACAATAAAGTTTGTTAGAACCAACAGATCTACTCGTAAAAATAAAAATATAATGTTATTAAAAAAACTGTTTTTACAGCGTTATTAATTCATTTCGTGTTATTTTTAGATATAATAGGTTGATAATATTGTGAATCTTTAGGAGTGCTATACTAATCATTGCAATGATTTATTAATTAAGGCAATTCAAAAATATTTCTAACAGTAATTTGTACCATCAAATCAAAGTATTAAATAAACCTGTTTGATGTTAAGAAGTAATAGTCAAATAAAAATTCGACTATTGCTTTTTTACATCGAACGGGTCACATTCTATGTTTATTTAGACGATATACTTGCAATAAAGACCGGACTAAAATCAATACCATTATCTTAAATAAAATCTATATGAAATTAAAAAAATGGCTTATGTAATAATTTTAATGACCTTAGAAGGCTGCAGCGCTACTTCTTCAATCACCAAAAACGAAACAAGTTTGTACATGATACCAAATTTACATTCCCATTATAAACCACTTAATACTTGTTGTAATAAATCGAATTATATAGATTTATAGCATGAATGTAAATGCATATGTCATTATATAGCATGAAAAGTTATTAGTATAAAATAGTGTAGTAGTGTAGTAGTGAAATTAATGAAGACTGTTCTTATGAAACTTAAATAGGACGTGGTAAAGATCAAGCTAAAGATCACGCAATTTTGTTTGATTATTGTGTAAAGTCATAGATTAAAAATCAATATCGTGAGTTGAAGAGATTATGTACTATTTAAACAAACTTTATTTTAACGCAATAGTGAGTTCGCGAGATTAGCCAAATTAGAATCATTAGTACTGGTTACGTATTCAATTCTTATTAGATATGTGATTTGAATTATCTTTCTAGTATATGGTTTTGATGAAATTTTATTATAATTATTACAAATACACGCTGGACAAGTTTCATTTAATGTGACCACATTTCCGTTGCTATTTCCGTTTTGATTATAGCTTTTTAAATAAGTAAATGTCACGCAGGTCGCAGAAACCAACATTAGAAACGTATATATTCATGAAAGTAACAAATATTTATAAAGTCTATCTGATATTTACCGATTGCTGGTAGTATTAATACATCAACAAACGATCATACTTTTTTATAAAACTAAGAATGCCAAATTAAACAAGAATTTATTTAATGTCGAGGACCAACTTTAAGGGTGGATGTCGGCCAATAAATGGATATTGACACTACAATGCATTACGACATTTAATGCATCCTCCAAAAAGATTCAATATACTCATGAGTTGTAACTCCTACTGAGATGAACAACCTCATTACCGCACTTATCAACACTTAATAATGGTATTACCCAGAATTACCTAGACATTCAAAGATGTCAAAGTCCTATAAGCCTTCTTTAATTTACCAATGCAGCTAACATGTACAAATTAAGAAAAGACATATATGGATATAGATATATTTAGGTCACCTTAACCGGACCATCACTAATATTTCCTCACGTGTGACTGAATTTCTTTACGAAGCCACAAACTAAGTACATAAAGTGTCACTAGGTCTCACGTCGTCAGCGTCGCACAGAAAAAGATTTTTCTAACAAGAAACAATTGTCAAACAAATACGTGAAGGCGAAAAGTAAATACACAACCGTAAATGGTGGGTGAAAGTCAAAATGGCTTCCTTTTTCTCACGACAAATGAGTATCTTCTTATGATTGACGACACGGAAATGCGAAAAGATAACGGCTTAGGTTGAGTAACCTCACGCTTACGCATCTTAATAGTGATTATTTCACTAATTAGATATGTCTATTATTTATTATATTTGGTGCTAAATATTCTTGCTTGTTCTTATGTCAGCACAGAATGTTTTTATAATTCACGTATCAGATATTCTTATAGTTTATACACGATCGTCCTTGTTGAATTCGAATATGACAAAAAACTAATGAGTAAAAAGTGAATTTGACAATCCAGGATGAATTATAGTACGATAAATATTTGTGCGGGTACAAACTAAGTTTCTTCAAGCGTAATTTTACGTGGCTAGTGCAATAGGAAGGAAATAATAAATGTTCAGATTCAATATCTTACAGACTACGCATAACTTACTCAATACCAAAAACCGACAATTTGTGTTGGTGGTTAGATATGGACGTAAAAATCTCAAGATAAAAATAAATAATTCTACTTCTTATTATTTATTATCAACGAAAATTACAGACACAATAAAGAACGGATTAACAATTTTTATTTAAGAAGATATGAAATAGTGACATGACATTAATCTCCACAACTAAACGTAAATGACGTCATAATCGTTTATATTGTTAAAGTTTTTTTATGGCTGACGGCCCGAGGGCTTTTAGTGCTTCACCGGGTTAATAGATGGCCGAGTGGTTAGGGCATTCAGCCTGGAGCTTTATTAATGGGTAACCAGCACAAGATTTCCCGAAAGGGAACCTCGGCTTGGACCGTTACCCTGGGTGCGAAAGCAGACTCAACGGTTCCCGAGAGGTCGGAATCTCGGCTCTGTCAGTTACTTCGGAGGGATGTTGAACGCAAATTATTTAAAATTTCTGTAACTCCTTTTTTATAAAAGTTGTAACCAATTTAATGCATTTATAACAAACCGTAGAATTTTAAAATAAGAATATTGATTAATTTTAGAAACATTTCAACTAATTACGAACAAATATTTGAATCTATACTTTATGAAGTATGGAAGCTAACGAGCGATGTCTCACATGCATATACATAAGATTGCATCGTGGTGCCAGTATGCAAATAAAGTTAATTTACCGATGAATCGCGGCTATGTAGATGCTAATATGCATGTGTGATACTACGTTTATTAAATAAATGTCTTTATTTTATTATGGCAGCACTCCTTACTTTTTTAGGACTGAGATGAAACGGCAGAAGCTATAAAACAAGAGGAATTTAAGGACGGTGGCCTTTGCCCAATGCTCCACTACTATGTAAACTAAATAGTAATAAAAAAAATATAGTGTTCTACTCTCAATGTTTCTAATTATTACCAAAGTGAAGATTTATTTTACCTTGTTTTATTTTTTATATATATATTGATATGGTTTCTTAAGACAACTCAATTTACTCATAAATTATTTGATTAGATACGCAATTACTTAGCAGCAGGCTGTTCGTTTTAAATATTGTTCAAGGTGATCAAGGTCATCACTCATAGCCCATTGATGCCGGCATCGAAACTCGAACTGAAGTTGCTCGCCTACCGTGACATTAATACCGAGTGTCTGAAAGCTGAGCTACCACGTCTCTAGTGGTTAATACTTGACTTTTCCATCGCAGGCTATGGGTTAGATTACCAACCGAGTAGAGACAATATTTATGTAATATCAGAAATTGTTGATTTTCGGACCCTAGTGTGTCGTGGATACTGTATCGCATTCCTGCGATCTAATTCCACATGCATAACCTCAGACTAGGGAAAGAAACGTTGAGTCAGAGCCTTCGTGTTTGCACGAATCCTTACGGCACTATAATATATACTGCACAGTTAACGTCATCTGATAATAAACAGAAAATATCGTCGTGGTTAGAGCCGACCAGATACACACTGAATTACCACGGTTATTTCTAATCGAGGAAGTTAATTTAATACAGTAAAATCAAGGTCTAATCTTAATTGAATGGATAAGAAGATAGTAAGATGGAGAGATATTGAAAGTTTAATTGAGTATCGGAAAGCCGACAGCCCTACCGTCAACTAAGATACTATGCAAGCGTAAATCGAGATTTCTAGCGAGCGGTGTGTATCGAGATCGATCTTATTACAGGAATTAGTGAGGCGTGACAGTGCGGAGAGGTCGTTACCAGAGAAGGCTAGATTTTATTTAAAAAATGAACGCGTTAGTATAAATACTTTTCGATAAGTTTTTTTTTATATTATGACGTCACTAAATCACTCTACGATCATACAAAATTATATCTACGAAAACTTTTTCTAACATGGAAGGTCATTTAAAACAATTATCTATAGAATATCGACATACTATAAAAATAACGATATTTATTGTACTATTGTTAACTATATCTTTAATATATATAATAAAGGTGTGATAAATCTCTATCTGAAAGATAAATATATTTTATTTATTTAAAAATAATTGCGTATTCAATTTATTTTATCGTAAACACACGACAATCATTTTATAATATTTATCCCGGTAGAAAACATTAAACAAAATAAATTCAAGACATTGACACCTAAACCACAGCCGGATCTTAGAACTGGTAGCCTAAGGTTATCGGTGCGATCTGTCTCATGTTGCGAAGTGGTACGACCGCCACACAACCTTGGCGTTGTTTATTATTAAAACTCAGTAAAACTTTGGAAAATTATCATTTATATATTTTATTAAGTAAAAAAATATCTTACAAAATTTATATTTATATAAGATAGGATCTTTTCGAGAATTTAAAAGTGTAAATAGAGAACTTTTAAAGCTCGCGTTGTCCTAACACCACGTGTTTGCCACAAACTTTAAGGTCTTGATAGAAGAATTTTTAATGTACCTGTCGATAGTCTGATACGCAAAGTGACTTATGCTAAGCTGTAGAAATGTACTTAATAGATTGACAGCTCCAAAGCTATTTTGTGCAAAGCCAATCAATGCAATTCTTTAAATCCCGACTCCATAAAGAAATTTAACAATAACGATCAAAATGTGTAATGGTGACAAATCAATCGAAGTTTCATACATAATAAACGTATTCTAAATTTAAATTCGGATAAAAGAAACTAAACTTTTTAAATTCTTATGTTATTATATGTACTGTATGTACTGTAAAAACACTAAAATCATATAATATAATAATATTACTCTAATTCCGTAAATTTTGTAGCAAAAAAATCGCAACTCTAAACTATAACTACTTATTTACACTTAGATAACAAAAATAATAAGGCGTGTTAATGAATGTAGAGTTAAGCCATAAGTTTCAATAACCGTGTTTTGACAAATAATTGAGTCAGTAAAAATACCTATATGCGTTGTTAACTTAGTCATATAAAAATTAAAACATGTCACCCTAATCGAAAAATTAATACTACTGTGAATAACAAATATACATATAAATATTATATGTAAATATAAATATATATAAATACTGTAAATGTTATTTAATTATAATTTTCTTTATTTTTTTCCAAACTTTCAGAGCTACACTAAATGTCTCAACCGTATTCTTAACTACGGACTATTATGTTTTAAAATCTTAATAATTGTTGATAAGATCGAAAGAAGGGAATTATTCCATACACGTTTCGAGAAACTGGAAATGGTCGATTAAAGCACACATGGCGCGGTCCTTGACTCTTTGAACAAAGCATTGCGTCACGATATTTGTCTGATGATAGACAATTGTGTACAGACGAAATAATCAAAAGCATTCGGAAGAACGACAACACAATCTCAATTAAGTAATTATTACTTGAAATGTTTAACTATCAAATTTTATAAAATTTGATAGTCAAACGTTTCAACTTTATGAATTATATGATCTACAAAAATCCTAATCACTTAGTTACTATCAAACAATTGACATACAAAGTGTTTGCGATAGTCAAAACAAAATATAACGTCAAATGATCACATGTCTTAATCGATAAAATATTAATTACATAGATAAAAGTTACATCATAAACAAAATCAAGATATATGTTGTATTATACAAATAAGTAAAATGGTTTTCGTAAAAGGATAATAAATGTCACCCTTAATGTAGATAAACGCGTTTCCGTTTGTGCGCAGTACACAGATATAACTAGAACTTTGATTTTATGGATAATACTTTTAAAAACAGCGTTAAACAATTGCAGCTACTAACATCCTACATATTGAACAGACCACAGTGTATTCATACCTCAAACGCGTCAAGAAACAAAAACAGAAATAAACTATTCCGTTTCTATAGGCGTACCACAAGGTAGTATCCTAAGCCCTTTATTGTTCCTAATTTATATTAATGATATGCCAGGTCGTATAAAACATCCTGTGGTACTCTTCGCTTACGACAGCACAATAGTTATTAATTCAAAGACAAAGGTACATTTGAAGATGACATAAATAATGATTCTGCTGTTATCATATACAAACCCTTTGGCTTTATAACATACTAATTGGTGGTCTCCATTTCCCCGAGAGACAAACGTCTGTATAGTTACATTTTTGATATTAAAATACGGTATTACATTCTCTTCAGACAGGAGTTCTGTGATCAAAACATAAAAAAAGTGCATAACAGCGATATTTAGTCTTAAATCTTCTTCAATTCTCAAGTGCAACGAAACAACGAATCCTTAAAATATAAGATTATTAATCTCTCGGGAAGTATAACTCTATTACGCAATAGTATATTAGGAACAGCTCCTACAATGTATAATAAAATACCAAATAAAATAAAAGATAGTAAAATTTAAGACTTTAAGATAACTATACTATTTAATAGTTATCAGATAAAAAAGTTTTTTACTCTATTAAAGAATTCATTGATACCAAATCTTTATAGTTTAAACATATCTGTATTTATTTTTCTTTTATTATTAATTTTATTCTATCTTCAATTATCTTTCATTCCAATACAATTACAATTAAACCAAATTTTAAATACAGTTGCGATAATTTTTTATCTGCCTCTCTATTTATCTGACCTAGTGGATATTTATATGCCCGTAATAGCAGATCATAAGGAACTTATACCTTTATATGTACAACCTACGATCAATAAATACATTTATTATTATAACTATTACACAAAAAGAAATTTGCGGTTTTTTTTTATCGAGAATATTTGACGGATTCATGAATATTTTTTTATAGTTTTGTGCACAAATGAACAAGAAAACACGTCAGTTATTCTAATCTGCGCTCATGTCTCGAAATAATAACGATGGAATCTTTTGTTTTTATCGATACAAATTCAAAGTGATCACAAATCGGCCACACCGGACACTGACCCGAATACGAAATCTAACAATTTTCCACTTCGAGTGGCATTTCGAAAACATCTGTCGTCTGCTCTGCGAATACAAAGATATTTTCCATCTTTGTAAACTCTAAAGTCACGAGCTGTAGATTCATTTTATGATGAATGTAAACAATAAGAAATTTGTTCAATATGCAGCTTTGCTTCAATGAATCGTAAAAACGTTTGCCTAATGTAATTTCTTTTTACGCTTAAACACTTTCTGTTGATGTTTTACGTACAAATTCCTATTACAAAATACCGATTAATGCAATGTTTTTTATCAAGTAATAGCAAAATTAATACACCAAAAATAAACATACAATTAGCACACCAAAGTTAGTACTAAATATATTACAGATAAATATTTCATATTAGTGAAGAGAAATATTAAAAAGAACGGCATATAATAAAAGGAAATAACGGAACTATTCAGTCACAACTGAATGGACCGCCGTCAAAGTCTAGATTCCAACGCAAGTAGACCCCAATAACTTTTTATAATAGTTTCTCTTTTATTCAGTCTGCGGAAGTTACGCGCAACGCTAATGTTCCGAGACGTTTTCATTTGCAAAATCGCTTTGGAAGTAAATACTACTTTTAAATACTAAATACTTCTTATAATTAATTTACTTGATATACATATGTCTATATATATATATATATATATATATATATATATATATATATATATATATATATATATATATATATATATATATATATATATATACACATTTAGAAATGAAAATAGTAACAGAACTATATCAAAACAATTCCAATCTTTAAAAAACTATCTGGCATCGATTATCTAAAAATCACTGAGCTCGATATTTACTTTGTCCAATTACAATAAATTATAATAATTATTGTAATTGGACAAAGTATTATTGTCAATTTGTTTGTTTTTATGACTCAATTCGAAAGCTGCTCGGTTTTGATGAACCTTTCTGAATTCGACAGCTTCATATCTGAGAAATGGTTCATTCCACTGGGATATTAGAATGTCGATACTGATATCTATTCGTGCATATAAATTGCAGTACCTACGCAATAACACTATTATACTAGTGTTTGTCCAAGTTAAAAAAGTTATGCACTATAACATCTGTTATAAACATAATATAATTGAACGACAAATCACTGAGTGTCCTTGCATAATATTACTTCAATAATATATTTCATTAATTACTTTATATAATATAGAAGCGTAAATATTTACACTAATATAACCTGCTTAACATTACGAATCTATGTTGTGTAATATCAAAATGTTTTTATGTTTTCAGCCTAAGTTTTCTTGGCTTATTATTAAGCTACATTCTATTCTTAAATAAAATACAAATGTCATTGTTCGAAACATGCATGTTATTCCGACATAATTCACCAACTATTTTAGATTATTTATAAAAAAAGACATTCAAAAAAGTATGGCATTATTAACCTCAAAATACCTTTCAATAAATTATTATAATTTTAAGGCAGAACAACAAGATGATAGTAAATATTTTGGATAACAATATTTTAAGGGTTTATTCATTTAATATATAAAACGTCTTTCGGCATTGTCGCAACGTGAGAGCGTGACCTTCCAGTTGTGACAATCCGTTCATGTTCGCAAATAATGATAGTTACTGACAGACTTAAGCATTTCAGCCTGTCTGTCTTTCGCAGACATGTATCGGTATGACATGTGGTTAGTATTATGCCAATTTCAATAGTGCCTGAATAAAACTAAGTATGGTTGTATTGGTACTTTTGGAATGCTCGTGTTTCGTATAATCTCTTTGAAACTACGGATTTAAAAAATAATTTAATAAATATGAAAAATAAAAAGTGCATATCTTACGATAACGAGTATTAACGAAAAAAAATTGTTGTATTTGATACGTCACATGACATTGGCTTTTTTTTAATTGTCAAAATTAACCAACAATATGGGTTGGGTTACATAGCAAAATTGTAACTCGTTTATTTAAGCTATACATCTGTGATTCACGTTATGCATTCTGATTTAAAGAAAATAATCTGCGTCAGTGTTTTGTTCGGATTCCATAAAAGTTAAATACATTTTTGTACCTATGAAATAAAAAGACAAATACCTAACTTTTACTTTTTAAATATATCATTATCATTTAGACGACCACTTCATTAACAGCAGTCCACCTTACTTTCGCGAACATTATTCCAAATTTCCTAAGAAATTTTCGCAAAATCAATACGATCTTTTCTTTAATATTCTAAAATCATATATCTTAAATCAGTCCAAATTCGAGGATTGTTATCGTAGACTATGCTCATAAGACGATTCCAAGATGAAATGCTGTTTAAGTCTAAGCTCCGAGGTGGTCAACGTCACCTGTTTGTAAACTAACCTTTTCGGGAAATAACTCGTGCTTTGACCTGGAAGGACCATGACCTCACAGAATACCAGAGTAAAATGCTGCTGTTGTATCGTTAGGCGACCGATTAACGCTTGTAAATTATAATTCTTCAATTATCGCGGATAAGATATAAATATAGGAATATATATATATATATATATATATATATATATATATATATATATATATAAAAATATATCTATATATATATATATATATATATATATATATATATACATATATATATATATATATATATATATATATATATATATATATATATATATGTATATATATGTATGAGCGCTACTACTACGTACTCTTTTTACAACATTTTAAGTAATGTTACATTTCAAAACACTACCAATTGACTAGGTGCAACATTTTCGCGTTTTGCGGTAGAAACCGTAAGGCTCGCAACATCTTACGTAACCTTTAATAATCTTAATGGTTCTCAGGCTAATTCCGCTAATAACGCTTATGTCTGCTTTTAAATATCCTTATGAGTATATAGCAATGTCAAAATAATAAGTATGAAATAAGAAATGTAGTGAAATAACTAACGTCAATATATCGTAAACATAACCACCTCGAATGTCTCCCAATAGATTGCCACGTATCACGATTACATGAAACTTTGTATGTAAGTTTTTAAGTCAATGTCAAAAGCGCAAGATCTCTTATTTTTTGATAGACGAATACACTACGGGTATTATAAAAATCATCCATAAACGATTATCATAATATTTTCTTACTTAGCTACAGGTGACAAATGATCATTCATTTCATTCGATGGTATGATTAATAACATAAACAAATTAAAAGTTAAATATGCAGAATTTGAGCTTAAAGTAAGCATTACTCAAAATAAAGTAAACCTAAATTCACCCACAAGCTTTCCGTTTCAGAACTATGCACTGAAATGTGAACACATACATACTATATAATAACACTACAATAATTATTGACCACAGAATTTTTTTTTTTTTTCATTAGTTCTGCCTTTTCCCCAATTGTAATATAGATATAAATAAAATAAAATGAAATAAAAATAAAAATAAAAATAAAAAAGCCTTTTATTTCACACTTAGTAAATTTAAACATTTAACATATTCAGAATTTTACAGTATTTTTAGTATACAATATTTTAATTTATGAATTGAATTTATCATGATCAATTTAATTTTTATTTAAAATATTAAATTTATATTATTATAGAATTATTAGAATTTAATTGATTTAAAATTTGCGTGAACCCCTCTATTTGAGGGTAAAGCCCTCCTCCAAAGATACCCAGTAGTCTCTATCTGTGGCGCCTTCTTTCCACATTTTTCCAACCGTCCCTTCAATGTCGTCAGCCCATCTGCTCCCAGGTCTTCCTCTTTTCCTATTACATTATATATTAGTATATAGATATAAGATATATCAATCTTATTATTATGTGAGATTTGGATTCGACAAACAAATAATAAAAATGTACAATGTAATCATTTTGCTTTGATCCATTCTATTACTGTGGTTTTTTATGAATCAAGTCTTACCCGTTGCAAGATCTTAAAACTTTTTGGCATTATATAAGATCTAAGGCAATAATAATAATAATAAACTAATTGAAAATATAATTTTTCAAAAAAAAATATTAATAATTAGTATGTTCAACATAGATTCAAAGAATACTAATCAAATTAACTTTATTCCATAACCTGTATCAGAATAGGCCGTCTCTATAAGGGAAGGAATATAAACGCAGCATTTCGCTAGCGTTTCGTTGGGTGCAGTTCTCAGGTGTCACTCCTCCGTATCTTGATCTTCATTGGGGATGGATGGAGAACAGTGTGCCCGTTTATCACTCTTAGTTCCATCCACTTTAAAAAACCAATATTTCATTTCCGCATTTTTTTTATTAATAATAATTTAGATTTAAGTCATGGGCGATTATTGCTCGCGCAATATTCAATGTAACCAGTGGTAATACGTCCGCTGTTCCCATAGTGAGTGCATGCCATTATAAGCTAATAAGACTATTACATTGTTGTGCGAATAGCTCTTAGGTATTGTACAATATTACATTTTATAATTCGCTTTTTGCTGATTTGCATATCGAATAACACGAGTAAGTTGTTGTATGAGATTTTGGTCAAGAACTATGTATGAAGATATTTTTCAATGCATTATATAAAATGTTTTGGTTTACACTATCTAAACGAGCCGCCTACCCGTTCACCACCTATATCGTTGATTAATAAATATTAATTAAAAAATAAATCAAACGGACATACCTACCTGTTCAATATATAAATATTTATTCATATTTATTTATTATGTATCATCTTATATACTTTATTTATTTTGAAAATAAAGTTACGACTTATGCAAGGCATAATCGAATTTTTATTTATATTAAGAAAAAGATTACTTTTTTTTATTATTCTTTACTATTATTTATGCATGAATTTCTCTATTTACTATTTATTTATTATTATTTATTTGTTATTTATTATAATTATTTTATATATATATATATAAATATAATAAAAATCTTTATTTAATTATTTTTATTTAATGTTATAACCGCGAAATAACAATGCAAGTTGTTATAAATTAGAATAAGGAAACGGGACGCAAAACCACAAGGCCGTATCCAAAAGAGATATGAATGGATTTACGACATCATGGGCTGCTCAGTATCTCTCCTTGAATGCTAAAAGAAATCTCGCATTGCACGCGACGTTTTCACATACACCTTATACGTCTACGTGTTTACATGTATATTACAACGACGTATGGAAACCTGTATTACACCTGTTTGTGTGCGTGATTATGTGTGGAAACGACGCGAAAAATAAGAAATTAGCGACACGGCAACATTGGGTTTTCATAGAAGCTGTTATGTTGAACAATTAAATCGTTAACTTTATTATAGATTTAAAAAGACGTGACTTATACTCTATACGCTCAATTATTTAAAGGAAACGAGCGACTGAAGTGCGATCTCTAGTGAGCATCTACATACAGGGAAAATAAAAATAAATTAAAGACAGATCTTCAAATCCAGAAATATTAGTAAATAAATTAGTTCGGCACTATCCTTGCCTTTCTTTGCAATCTGCTGATTCCGGTTTCAGCACCGCATTAAAGATTTATATCGTTGCCTAACACAATATTTATGACTATAAATATAGATTAGATTAAAATAAAAGTATTAACGTGTTAAATAACAAAAAGTTCCATACCAAAATACGAACTAATTATTACGTAGGATGAAAACCATCACAATAATTTCATATTTATTATGATAGTCTATACGATTCAATGATTTTTTTACATTATTGAAGTTAAATTCTTGAATTTCGGGCTTAAGATAATCCAAAAAAAATGTAATTAAATTTTTAAATAATATTAAAAACTGTTTTGAAATTCATTTAAATATCGATATAAGGAATGTAATACCCTCATTGTTTATCATAATCTCTTTAAATCAATTTAACTTTAACTAAAATGTATATATACGTCTAAATTTTAGTTTATATAATTTCTGATTACTCCAACTATAAATATAAACTTTATGTAAAATTTGTTAAAACTAAGGATTTTACATAAATTTTTAAATTTGTTACAAGTTAAAGTAAAAGTAATAAGTTAAAAGTGGTAATAATATGTATTAAAAGATTAATGCATGTTATTTACTACTTTTAAACACAGATTTATTAAACAGCTTCCTGAACTTCACACCAATTAACAATAACAGATAACCTCAAAAGTTATACCTGCCATTAGAAACCTAACCTGCCTCTTAAAGATACACTTATAAGTGACAGTTCAAGCTCAGACCTCCTCTGCACGAAGTGATTGACATTTACTTTTATCTTTTTTGAGACAAACAATCTATACCTTTAAGCAGAAAGTTTAAGGTATATTTTCATTTGAACCTTTCGAGTTCTTAAGACGTTTGTCGGATGCTGCAATGTAAGAGTCAAGTCAGGACAATGGACCAGTTTACAACCTTAAATATGTATACTACAATATAACCGTATGCAGTGTATTTTACTCACGTGTTTCCATTTTGTAAATGAAAGTCTTTTAACCGAATAGATTTTATATTGTTTGGACGTCGTATGTAGTTTATCACTTCAGGAAATGGGTATCTCGCAAACCAAACTATTTTGGGCAAGAAACCCATTTTCGAAAATGAACTGATACCTCAGACCCTCATAGCCAAGTTACTTTAAAAATACTATATCTAGTTATTTTTCCTATTGATACAAAATACTTACTAATATAAAAACATTGCAGTTGGTTAATTGAGTAAATTTGACATCATTTTCTCATGAAAATATAATAAAATAATTAGACATAAAATTCAGTAAATATCTGGTGTAATTAAGTAGGTCATTCTTTATTGAAAAAAACATTATAATCCCAAAGAAATTTAATTTAAAAAGATTTAATAAAATCAGTGTGATGCATGAACTTGGCTTTCTGTCTTTTTACCAATCCAAAGTTCAATTTTAGTGAGTTGCAACCTTAAATCTCCGAATTCGATGATTTTGAAATGGTTTTTTTGTTTTGCCAAAATGTTTGTAACCACACTGAAGCCTTTTTCAACTAGATATGAGACTGAACTAGAGATGATGGAAAAACGATAAGGTATTTTTACCGCAATGTTCCACTGCAATGCAAGATACTGTTTCAATGTTGCGTTGCAACCAGAACTACTGATAGGTTTATTTGAACTTCTGCTTAAACTCCTCGTCTGTGCTGATGTAAATAAACTCTTCTTGCATTATCATTGTCTTCTTCCATGGCTGTTATATTGTACGGACTTATTATACGTAAAGGATTTGTAAATTTAAAAGATCCTCAAACCACTTAGTAAAATCCTTGTGTAATTAGTCCAAGTGAGTCAGTCACGCCATATATATTGGGTCGCCATATATATTGGGTCGCCATATATATTGGGTCGCCATATATATTGGGTCGCCATATATATTGGGTCGCCATATATATTGGGTCGCCATATATATTGGGTCGCCATATATATTGGGTCGCCATATATATTGGGTCGCCATATATATTGGGTCGCCATATATATTGGGTCGCCATATATATTGGGTCGCCATATATATTGGGTCGCCATATATATTGGGTCGCCATATATATTGGGTCGCCATATATATTGGGTCGCCATATATATTGGGTCGCCATATATATTGGGTCGCCATATATATTGGGTCGCCATATATATTGGGTCGCCATATATATTGGGTCGCCATATATATTGGGTCGCCATATATATTGGGTCGCCATATATATTGGGTCGCCATATATATTGGGTCGCCATATATATTGGGTCGCCATATATATTGGGTCGCCATATATATTGGGTCGCCATATATATTGGGTCGCCATATATATTGGGTCGCCATATATATTGGGTCGCCATATATATTGGGTCGCCATATATATTGGGTCACGCACCGGATGTGCTTGATATTGCCATCTGTAAGAACATCAACCTCGCCTTCCAAGGATAGACGTAATCCACGAGCTCGCTTCCGATCATCGCCCCGTTCTTCTTCGGTTAGGGCCCTCCGCCCCAACCTCACCCTCCACCAAAATCATAGTAGACTGGCACCGACTCAGGAACGACCTGAAGGAAGCCACATCACCACACCTAGATGCTATTCCTAGGAACATATCTTCAGTCCACAACACGAACCTCGCAGTTCATGCCCTCACTAGGCACATCCAGACAGTCGTCGAGGATTGTTCGAGGCGGGTTCCCTCGGTGGAAGACCACCGATGGACCCTGCCAAGCGACATAAAGGACCTAATGAGGCGCAAGAATGCGGCGACTCGTGCCCACGACTTATATCCCACTGAAAGTAACCGGCTGGTGCTACGTACCCTTCAGCGTGAAGTCCGGTCACGCATAGCCCAGTACAGGAACGATCGGTGGGATAATCACCTCTCCAATATCGAACCTTCTCACCTCGCCTTCTGGCGACTTCCCAAATCCTAAAGGGGCAACGCCCAAACAATGCCTCCCTTAGCGCGTCCTAATAAACCACCCGCCTTCTTAGACGAAGAGAAAGCCGAATGTCTGGCTGACAATCTGAGCTCCAATGCTCACCGAGCACACTACCGATCGACGCCGCTCACCTTGCAATGGTTGAGAGCGAGGTCGATCGGAGGAGTAAGGAACCACCTCGCGATTCCGTTACCCAAGTCACATGCACCGAAGTTGAGTCCATAATTAAAAACCTGCGACCACGCAAGGCTCCCGGCCCCGACGGCATCACCAACAAGGTGATGAAACTTCTACCCATGTCCATTTTACACCTACTGGTAATAATCTACAACGCGGCCATATCCAAAGGCACCTTCCCGAACACCTGGAAGGAAGCCGACGTCATAGGGATTCTCAAGCCCTTAAAACATCCAACCGATCCATCAGCCTATCGACCCATAAGCCTACTCAAAGTCTTGGGTAAGGTATATGAAAGGCTCATCCTCGCCCGCCTCAAGGACTTCATGCTGTCCCGAGGGCTACCAATCAATGAGCAGTTCGGGTTTCGCACCCAACACTCATGCACACATCAAGTGCACCGCATCACGGAGCACATCCTCAGTAAATTTCTTCAGGGCTACCAAACTGGGGCACTTTTCCTCGACGTGGCGAAAGCTTTCGACAGGTCTGGCACAACGGGCTCATATACAAACTATATGAGCTCGGTGTGCCAGATCGACTCGTACTTATCATACGAGACTTTCTCCGAAATCGAACCTTTCGTTACCGCGTCGAGGGAACGCGCTCCGAGGTTCACCCTATTTGTGCCGGAGTACCACAAGGCTCCGTCCTAGGTCCTATTTTGTACACACTCTACACCAACGACATACCGCGCACTCGAGGTGTAGAGCTAGCCCTTTTCGCCGATGACACCGGCCTCTATGTGTCTGGGTTCAAACCAGACGCTATTTGTAGACGCCTCCAATCTGCAGCCAACACCTTAGGAAATGGTTTCGGAAATGGAGGATCGAAGTTAACCCTACCAAAAGTGCAGCCATGTACTTCTCTCGGCGCAACAAAACGCCGCATCTCCCAACTATAGAGTTATTTGATCGTCCAATCCCTGGGAACAGACAGTCAAATACTTAGGCGTTACTTTAGATGAAAGACTCACCTTCGGTCCGCATGTCAACCGCGTACGGAATCGAGCAGCGTTCGTCCTAGGTCGTTTGCACCCGTTACTCAATAAAAATAGCAAAATGTCCTGCGTAATAAAATTACACTATACAAAGCGTGCATCCGACCCATAATGACATACGCAAGCCCCGTCTTTGCGCATGCTTCCCCGCGTCACATTCACCGACTTCAGGTAATACAAAATCGTTTCATGCGCAAGGCCACCGGTGCACCGTGGTTCTTGCGTAATGAAAATCTACACATAGATCTTGAGCTGCCGACCATAGCTCAGTACCTGAAGCAGGCTTCCTGCCGATATTTCGACTCTGCCGTCACACTCTAACCCCTTGATTGTAAGTGCCGCCACTTACAATCCCATCGCGAATCACAGAGTCACCCGCGTCCGAAGGAGACCGAGGCACGCTCTCGATGACCCCGACGACGTGACTACCAGGGCCCAAGCCCTTCATAAAACACAACACACGTACATAGCACCCTCACATCGCCCCCGCCGACGGCGAGGGCGACACAAACAAGGATATTCGCGATACCGCCATGTCACTGGTCGGTTCTCTCCAGTCCATACAGATAGAAGCGTCGCTGGAGTTTCTTGCGCCACTTCTTCTCCAGCGCCCACGCATTCCGAAGTGGTGGTACAGATAGCTAATAATCATAGCGAATTTAAAGAATCCTCTGTCAGAAGCAACTGACCGAGCCGAGGTTCGGCCCTCTCGGGCACCCTCGAGTCAGACGCTCTCGCGAAACAAGGTAACGGTCCAAGCCGAGGCTCCTCGAGCCCCAGTTGGTTATTACCTATATATAGAGGTCTCGACTGAGTGCCATTAGCGCTCGGTCACCTCTCAACCCGGTGAAACTGTAAAAGCCCTCGGGCTAATAGTGGCCTTCAGCACGAAAAAAAAAAAAAAAAAAAATGAGTCAGTCACAGTCTTGAAGCATTTCTCGTAACTTTGACAAATGCGGAAACTGTGCATATTCTTTTCTACCTAAATTTTGTTCATAAAGGATAAGTTTTTTTAGGCCGATATTATTGATTTTGTTTTAATTTAGATACAAATTAACTTTACGCAACTTTCAACATACCAAAGATATCAGTCAAGTAATAAATATCTGTTTTACAATTGGTCATATTTTCTGTTAAATTTGGATCTTTTTCTTTTTTGTGTGGGGTTTTTCCGACTTCGCAATTAGTAAAGACATACTATAGGACGCTCGTAAACCATGTTGCATAGATGATGACGTAAACATCGATCTTATGGATGGCTGTTAAATTTGCACACGGGCTTATTTTTATCACACCTAGGTCCTGGATTTTTAGGTATGGTCACGAACTTACTCATTGATAAACTTGGAAATAGTCACTATAGTATAGAAAAATTGTATTAGGTACCAATCAGCGTAAATAACGAAAACAAAGAAGACTGAACATTTATAATTTTAGGTAATAACTTTTCTAAAGTAATTTAAAAAAATACTTTTTTGCTACTTACCCTGTTACTTTTTCATAAACTATAGAAACGTATGGTTACGCTATTAACGCGCGTAGGTAACTAAGCATTTTGTTAAAAAAAAAAGATGACATTATTCTAATTCACTTTATTTAGCTGTGTGATCACTTTGTAATTTCTTGAAATAAATTTGTAGATTAATTTTAATTTTAATTTTTTTTAATTTCAAAACTCAAATTAACTTTCAACCTAAGTGCAAGCATTTATATGGTAAAATATCAGGAGCATATTTGGACTTGAACCTGAACGATCATGATTTCGTTTATATTAAATCGCGTATATGCGTGAAATGCTGAGCAAGTCAAAACGTGCCTGAAATACTCGAACCTGAAATGAGTACGCTCGATACACATTATCTTGCACGAACTTGTCCACGCTTATTGATTTGCCGAGTTTTTCATCTTGTACAAACTTGAGCACGCTTATTGCTTTGCTGAGTTTTTTAAAAGTACAACAATTATACTTCTTTCTAAAATATTAGTCACTCTATAACAAGTTTGTACACGTAGCACAACTTATACAGTATCTTGAAAGTTTCAAATAACAACTTGTGTTAATTAATAGGCGTTGATCTTTAGTCCTCGTCGACCCTCTAAATCAGTTTTCTTTTAAGTTGACCCCTGGGAAATTTTCTTCATTCCTTCATTCATTCAAATGTGTACTTATAGTTGGAGAAAAATAAAATCTAGGTCTGGGCGTGGTGTACGTATGTCTCGTGTCTTTGACACTCCATACCTTTCGATCTCATTGCAAATGCATTATATCGGACTAGAGAAGGTGTGAATGGCACTGGCAATAATATTATATTACCTGATAGACCCAATAACTTCACACACACACAATCACACAATCTACAACATCATGGTATTAACCGGAAGATATCGCCGTAGTCAAAAACGACCAGATGGACATCATTATCTATGGTATATTTATAAATATCTTATATATAAACACTATGAACCTGTCACATTTTTCTCAGTTAAAGGTAGACAGGAAGAGAATGTCTTTTAGCATTAAGTCCGCCTAATAGTACAATTCTCTTTAATGTGCAAATAAAGATAAAATAAATATATTAACTATATATGATATCTGGTGCTTAGCCTTGTATAAATTAACTGTGTACAAGGCAACAGTATACCTCAAAAACAAAATAATTAATCTCTACGTTTACCTTATTGTAAGAGATTACCAGTTTGCCCAATAGAGAGGTTATGATAGTCAGAATATCCATATGCCCAAGAATGGATACCCTACTAATACCGAGAACATGATTTTAAAATTAGTTCAAGAACAGAATCATAATTTATACACCGAGAACTTATTACTAACTTAAAGTATTCGTATTTGAATTATGAAAGAAATAAATATAAGAAGTCTATAGAAGCACTCACCATAGATTATTTATTATTTGATATTATACTGATATACATATTTATTATTTTTACCTTATATATCATCTTAGAATGTTAGAAAACAGTCTTACCTAATTCTAATATGGGTACATTACTAAACATTAATACCACGCGTTAGCGTGTAGGAAATAAAGAGTCTATTTTAATTCAAAAAAGCTCGTATTTGGTATTTAATTCTTACTTGGATAGGAATGTGTTAGCGCATACGGAAGCAAATAGAGTCATGAAGCGAAAAATATTCACATAGTAAATGCCGCCGAGCAACCCTGACGGAACGCGACGCTAACATTGTCATCGCATACTCATGCATGCACAAATTCACGAATGCACTTATGCGTAAAGATATGTTACAAAGGCAATCCACACGGGGTATTTAAATTTTGTTGTTATAATTTTACAGAGCCACGACGCGACATATATACCAGACGTAGCATAAATAAGTTGATGTTACGGAGAAACCTAGCTTTCTTTAAAACACTGAAATGAAATAGAAGCTAAACGCTGTTGTTTTTCCTATGATGAATAAAAGAAACAGGACACCTTATTATTGATGACGACGGATTCGATCTTATTTCTTAGCGGTACTAAAAATCTGCATTATAATTTCTGCTCAAGAACAAATGTATGTGTATCATGTCCTATCGTACTCATTATAACATAACGTACGTAATCCATTCCTAGTACAACATGGACAGTAACTTTGAATATTAAAAGCAAAATTTTGAAACAAAACAAATTAAATCAAAACAAAACTATGTAAACTCGTAAGTCAAGTTCTCTTTTCCAACCGTAAATCTAATTCCTTAACTTTACCACGCTAAAAATAATCGAGAATTAAAATTAATCGATTCCGTAACGCATTATCAACAGTTACAATCAATTTACAATTCGCCATGGCGTGGAAATGAGTGAACGATGTGATACAACTTGTATTTATAGTACGAACGTAAATTCGATTAAATTTAGATGACTAACATAGATATTTCAGTATCAAAAGAGCGGCATGTGATTTTTCTTTTTTCTTTTCTTTAATTACATTGAGAGTAACAATCGAGCACACAGTTCCCCCGATGGCTAGTGGCTCCTGTGGCCCATAACATCTACATTCATCTTGTCAAGGAATCATAATACAGATGCGTTGTCACCCTTGAGGATTGAGGTGGAATACCTCATCACCAGTAATAACCGGATCCTAACACTCACCAGACGAAACACTGGAGCGTTATGATGTTTGTTCACACTGGTATTTTGTGAGGGCGTGGTCTACCCCGATCGTACTGACCCATTCATTCTGCAGGTAGAAACAAGCTGCAGTGTAACTCTAACACTGTCACTGTTCTTGTAGGATTCTTTTAATTGGCGCTACCCGACTTTAGATAACAGGGATTTTTTAATATTTTTTCTAATATCAAGGATGAATTCACCTGATGGTAAGTGACCTACAACCATATTCAACGAAGATTCAAGGTTCACATACCTTTTCACCCCGGAGGACTGAGCTGTACCTTATGTAACAGAGCATATATTATATTAAACCTTCCCCAGTAGAGCCGATAAACTTCGGATCAGGCACTCTTACATTTTATGGAATAAAGTGTTTTTGAGTTTGTGTTTAAATTAAATATGTTAACTCTGTTCACTTAAAATCGAAGAGTAAATATTATTGATCAGAATATTTCGCTACTCAATAACCTAAGTTGTTGGAAAAATATAATACATAGTTACAATTATCTGAAACGATATTTGTATGATAATATGTATAAAAATAATAAAACTTACTGCCATACATTTAATTTTTTTTTTTTAGCCAAAGTCAACAACTTTAAATACTCCGAAAGGTGTTATGCGTTTTCGGAATGCCACTTTCCTTAACGGGGACCAGTTGACACATGGTCAAGATACATATTAACCTTACAATGTATTAAAAATAAATGATTCTTTACTTTATTTTTAACAATATATTTTGAAAATATAATAATAAAAAAACATAAAATGTAAAGAAAAATTAACAACTCGGAAATTATACAAAAGATAAAATAAATAACTAAGACATTTCATTTTTGTTCATACCTCGTCACCTAAAGATAACAGTGTAGATGTATATCTTTTATCCAAATCTAGTCCCGTAACTGTCGTAGTAAACATCCTAAAATCAAGAAGAAGGTTATAGCGGCCTTGAAAACCACCGCATACTAACATTGTAGTTAGAAAGTAGATTTTTATAACACCTATTTTTCAGAATAATGAACTAATAATGATAAACAATTAAAAAAATCATCAAAAATACTTCACTCTGGCAGCGAAGAGTGTCAGTACTAAATAGTAGGTTATTGGAGCATAGTTTGCCATGCAGCTTCATCGGGTATTACCGAACTCCAAACGACTTCGATTATTTTTTTTTAATTATTTCTTATAAATGCAGGTATTTCCTCACGATGTTTTCCCTTATCGGCGAGCATGCAAAAAAAACCTCACTACAAATCGACACCAAAAAACAATTTTGTTGGTACCGGCACCGGGAATCGAACTCGGTTTCCTGCAAATGAATCAATCATACGGTAAAATGGAAGCGAACGTCCAGACACTGAGTTACAATAGAAGGTAGTGAACAACAATGCAGATGTTTTTATATATATACCTTTATAGTATATATCAGATGGCTTTTGGCTAGATTCACTTGTTTCTTTAACCCCTTTGAGAAGAAGAAGAGAAGTCGCTGAATGTAATAAGAAGATTATTTAAAAGCTTCCTATATCAAATAGAAACTGAACTGTTTTCGACGTTTTATCATAAAATAGGCGAGAATAATGGGTTTTAAATTCATTTGATAGAAAAGCGGTATTGAATAAATCGCGTATAGAAAGCCAATTATTTACGCATATTGCTTTCGAAATTTCACCACGTTGCGCAACAAACTCGTATAGGCAAAAACGCGCGGATTACTGTCTCGTCGGGTTATAGTGTTAACATGTGTTTTTGGCCTTTCAAAGGAATAATGAAATACTGTTTCCATTTAAAGTGAAGCCACGCTGCAGCTCGCCTTACCTAGAGCCATACCTTGTTTATCGCATTGATTACATATTTATAATTTTACACTTTAACTTTTAGTACTCGACGACACTTACGGCGATTAAACTGGTCCAGTACAGGTTACAGTACTTGTTTATTATAATCGCTCTCCAAAGACACTTATGCATAATATACACATATGGTGGGATATAAACTATAACGAATATGTATGCTTCACCAAATACTGCAACCAGGAAATATCAAATATGCAGGATATTATCTTTGTAATGTTTAATTATTAACATAAGCAACACAAATTACAATAACAATAACGGGCAACTTAGCATACATATTGTTATTTGTATTATTAATAAATGACAAACAAATTCACAACGAATATATATTGTTGAAAACAAAAATAGATGATTAATTTAAAATTATACGCATTTAACTGGATGTTTTCAATTATGCTCATTATGTTTTATATATTCTCTAAGTTGCAATTTGAAAACTAGGAATAGAAAGAAATTTTAAAATAATATTAATGCTAGAAAAAAATATTAGGAATGTTTGTATTATTTTAAACGCCAGATGCTTTGAAAAAAATGTTCCTAATATTTTTTTTTAACTAAGTACCACTTTCATGTTATTCAATCTATCATTTTTTTTGACCTTCCAATACCATTAGCAACCCATTCAAACCTATTGCCAAACTAAATCATGCCAAGCCATCTTGTGAACTTCGATAATTGTTTGTCAGAGGTGCACTTATAAATTTATATCTTATATATTTGTCCATGTCCTCCCGTAACTCCCATCCGAATGAAGATGCGTTTCACTTATATTCACTTCTTTGCTAGCCTTAGCTAGCAAAGAAATTTGCTTTGGCTCTTGAGTATTACTAATGGAACAACGAATTAAGTTGCTTTATATATTTTCAATGTATAACATTACGATACAAGTAATGTTTTTCGTTACAATTATATACTACGATTCACGATTAAGTCAACATAAAAATTGACAAAAAGCGTAGTTCAATTAAAAAAAAATCGTCTCTACGCGTTTCGTTACAAATACCGGAGCGATTCGACAGAAGTGCCGCGCATTCAGATGATATGGCACGGAGGCAAACGAGCAACACACTAAAATACTTTTTGCAGTACAATTACACGCTTCGTTAAGCTCACGCACGCGTGTTAAAGCCGATTTAACGTTTTTAATGTTTTGGATCGTTTTTTAAATTGTACCAATCTGACTGAGCTCAACCGTTGGATGATTTCAACTGGTATTGAATACATCAGAGGGAAAAACAAAATAAATTTAATGAAACTTAAAACAATCTATCCATAATAAAATTTGAATAAACAAAATCTATCATATCCCACTTACGCTGATGTTCACTCAATTTTTATTGGATATTACTGGTTACTCAAAAATTGTGTGGCCCCACTACAACTACACATCAATAAAAAAATTAAATAACAACAACAAAGCCAACTATAGCGGCTTAATAGTATGTTTCTATGTAACACTAATTTTAATTTTGACCCGACGTCCAAACCTGGAGTCCTTGACATAAAAGAATCAACACGTGGTTAATACAAAACGTAATATAATAGATTAACACCGACCGATTATAAAACTGTTACAAAACGGAAACATTAAAATAGTCCCATGCAATTTCATAACAAAACATTGAAAAGCGCGCCAAAGTTAAAACACGTAACAAGGTCTCTAGGACATCACGTAAGGCTCAGACAATTTCCATACAAATTACGGTCACTTTCGAAAGGCAAACTGGGATTCAGCTGCGCAAGTGATTTTTACCATTGTCTTATCCAACCATCGATGCGTTATGCACTTTCTTACACCATGGAGGTGTGAAAGAACGGAGTACGCCAGGTTGCATCACCCGCTTAGTCACGAGTTAAACTGGGTTGCCATTTACTCGTATTAATAAGGCATTATGGCAATATGGCTGCGATAAACTGACCGCAAGTGGGTTTTGACGTAAACAACAATATATTTTGTGACTGGAAAGACAGTAATTGGTTTTTATTACCACATAGCGCTTTTTACGAATTTAAGTAGGCTGACGTTGAAATCAGTCTTTGTATAGATTACTTATTGTCATGAAAATTGATATCAGTTTTAGCTTGCGTTACGCCATTCTGGTATTTATGCAACTTTTCATGCCGGTTTCTCATGACAAACTATTTTTATATTTTATTTATTCTATATATGTATTTATTCTGTATTAGTATTTTAGATTAGGTTATCGAATATAAGGTATTAATAATTAACAGTTACAAAAACGCTTGTAGAGATCTACTTAAATCGTTATATATTTCCTTTCATATAGCTTTTATTGGGTTAGAATTATAAAAATAATACATTACATATTATAAATATTTTAGAAATTATCAAATAATAAAAGTAATTTATAATATATATCCCAAGGGATATACATTTATCATAAGCATAATATATATATAAAACAAATTAAAGACCACAATGCCACCTAAAGGTAATGATGATTTCTACTTTATCTTAACGAGTTAACAGTTCACCTAGATTTCCAGCCATGACCAATACTTGTTCTACGCAAATCAAGGTTCCTGGTTCTGTTTGTCTCTTTTTTTAATCTGTAACCTGACACTTAAACTGCATCGAACCGTCGGCAGATATTACATAATTTTTCATCGGATTACAAAAACCAAAGAGGGGTAATTAAGGTTGGCGAGAAACCTGCAACTCCTCTGCTATTGCGGATTTTAAAAGCGGAACTAATCATTCACTATCTGGTAAACTGAATTTTCATTTGCAACCTATTTTATGTATAAAAAATCCTCTCCCAAAACACGACACTATGTAATATAATTTAACATTCAAAGTTTATATTCACAGGACGCTCCGAGAAAATTAAAGTCGAAAAATAAGTGACATTCTATGATGAAAGGCGCGAGGTGTGGATGTTTTTATTATGTTTTTGTGACTGATACCAATGTCTATAGAATATTATTCTAATTTAAAATTACTTGATAGTTTGATTACGTTTATTTTAATTCTAATAGACTATAAAGATGTATAATAACTATAACAAAAGACGCAATATTCTTACTCTCCTTTATTATTATATATCTCTTAATTTAAAACTGGTATTTTTCTAAAAAGAAAACAATTGCTTGATCCAACAATGTAAAAATATAAAAATTATCAAAGTATTTACTTATTTTTCATATCTATAGCAACCCAGTAAATAGCGTGTGAAAATGTCGTCGTTATTATGTAAGTCGCAAACCGTTTCGCAACAGTTTTTACAAAAATAATTTCGAGGTAATTCACATATTTTTACAAACACAATGCAGATCGTTGTCGGTAACTGCTATTCGTTATATCATTTTCGAATTCATTGTTTGCACTGGATTTGTACGCCACTAAAAAAGCAAGATGTCTAACCTTAAAGTAATATTTGTTTGTAAAACGAAACAAATAAAAAATATATCAAAGCGTTATAAATGTGAGTCACATAACCGTTATTTATCAGTAATATGATAATGCCCGAACTAATTTCTTTCATTTTTAAAATTGTAAACGTTAAGCAAATATGCGAAAAACCAGCAGCCCTATTTCATTATTATGATGTAATAAAAAAGTGTTTATTTGGAGGCGATCGCATTTACTGAGCCAATAGCATCGGTGAATGCGAGGTCGCCCCGAGGCCCGGCGCCGCCTCTACACAGATTTTCAACTTTAGTAGCTCACGACTTTGTAAGGTCCGTCGCACACTCAAAAGCCTTGAAACTGTCCAGGTAGATCGCTCTTAATATTTAATAGAATCTTTTTTTTATGTATTAACAGACAATTTATAAGCCATCATTAAATTTATTTCATACCGTACTTACACATTACCAGTACGTACTGTAACTCCTACTGTTCGTATTATTTCCTCGATTTGTTTGAATTGATTCATTAGTTGTTATAGTGTTTTATTATATAACCTTAGATTTTATCTTAACCGCCAAGATTTACTGTAATTTCGAGTTATTCTACGTAATTGTAGAAGACTTAGTTATTTACCAAGTGGACATTATACGAGTTGAATTTTCAGATTTTGAGATGCTATGTTTTTGGATCACAGACCTTAATCAAGTCCATTTACTAAGGTGATCTCAGTTAACGACAACTGTAGAATCTAATGGGTCGAACGAAGTAAAGAAAATATAGACAGATATTTGTAGACAAGTCAATACTAAGAGATTTATTTATTTTATTTAAAATTAACCCACTACAAATTAACACGAAGTTAAGTGTCTTTATCGTACACGCATTCACTATTTATTGATATCCTGATTGCTATATTTATCACGAGCATACTTATTTCACTTAACTTCTCAAATTATGTTTACCAAAGATTGACATTATTATAAACTATATAATAACATTTGAAATGATATTGCTTATAACCAAAGCTTATGGTATATCTCATGGGACTGGTGACACTTAATATTCTATCTAAATAAATTCTAAAAATCAACCTTCAAATTGAGCTTCCCTAAACAATTCCAAGCATCAAGACTTGTCGATCGAAATGATTGAAATAACGACGAAGGTGGCCTAGTTAGCGTTGCCCTTAATGCCAGTCCACGTGGGCGATCCAGTGCTGACCGAGTGGGCTGTCCTCATGTAGCCAATGCCAACAAAGTGACATGCATAAAGCTACATTCTGCCATGCAAGTTCTTGGAGATATTTTCAGTAACAATCAAACAGCATAACCTAACGTAGTATATGGATTCTTAACATCTTGCCTGTGTGTATATATTATTGTATACATTTATATATATATATATATATATATATATAGATATATATATATATATATATATATATATGTTTTAATATATATATATATATAACCTTAAAAACGTTTCTATATTTGAATCTCAAAAATCGATGTAGGTTATAAAAACCTGTAACGCGAAGTACTCATTTGTCGCTTAATCATATATAAATAAATAAATATAGTATACTATTATACAAAATATTGTACTTTACTGGAAAACTCGCAAACAATCGTGCAAACATTACTCCCATCGAAATTTTCGGATAAAATTTATCTTCAGAAAAAAATAAATGTTGATACGATTGCCCCAGACCTGGAGATGTTAAAAATATTTTAGCTCAAAACTTTTGCCTAGAGTTAGATCGAATAATATAAACTGTTATTCGATCTTACTCTAACTAATATTTTGTTATTGAGTTTTAGAAAATAACGAGAATAGGACCATATTTGATATAAATAGTATGTTTTCTCTTATTTATTTTTATTAAAAATATGAAACTCCTTAAAAAACAAACCTTAATAATACAGCGTATAAATTTTGCCCACGCCGACCACCTGCTCTTTTGCAAAAAGACGCACATGTCTCGGTAGAAACCTGTAGGGTGCGAATAATGAGCGGAAATAATAATACCAGTGTTGCTGTCATGAATATATACGTAAATGGTGCCCCACTTTTTAAACCAACTGTCAAATTATTATTACTCGCTACGAACAGATTTTAAAGACTTTTGCACCATGTTTAATTTGAAATACCTAATTTAGATGAAAGGTCCGAGAAGTGATAGCTGATTGGAATAAAAAAATAGCAACTTATATCAGTTTGAGGAAAGTCCTGGAAGCAATGCATGATCGTTTTTAGTGACAATCTGCGTGGAAGGCCAATGTTCACTAGTGGAATAATGTCTTAGATGAAGATAAAAAAGCTAAGGAAACAAATGAAGAAACTATGTAAAAACATTACTTCAATATTTGAATACAATACGAAACTGGGATCATCAACCTTCTTATGACAATAACCAACAAAAAGGAAAGTTACGTTAACGAGCTCTAGATGAGATAGATCTCTTTATTTAGATCTATCAAGACCATTGCATAGATTGTAATGATCTTGACAGATCTGAAAGTGTTTTGCATTTTCTAAGTTATATTTGTAGTCAGAAATTGTCTTTTCGCTTTTCTCACATAATGATTTTATTGAAAATTAAATCATAATGGAATAGTTAATTATGCTCATGTGTTTTGGTATTTATTTTCTACGCATTTATAAGTTTAAACGAATTTTCTGACTTGTGATAGATAAATTCATTCTTTCACAGTCAACTCACGCAATTACTACACTATTTCTCAAGTCGTGGAGCAATATTGAGATATTTTGATTCTTTATTGTCGTCTATGAACTAAACGATGCCAAGATAAATATGACTTTGCATACAGAATGTAAAGAACTCCCTTCTGTACTTTATTTTGTGAGTGCGGGAGAGACAGGAGTGCTTATTTAAAATATAATGTTTTCTATATAATGAATATATATAAATCTACATAAAAATCATTCACGTCACTAATTAGGCGTCTACGGTGTATAATTAAGTCATTATTTGCTACAAAACAGTGTTATAAATTAGGTATACTCCGCATACGTGATCGGATCTTAAATTGACTATCATATAAATTTTACATCGAAACTAAAAACATGGACAAAAACTGCCAAAGGCCGCTTTAAATGCCAACAGCCAAGTGTCTTAGTGTTCTTGACCTTTTACAGTTTTAATTATCACGTGAACATTTTTAATACAAATCAGTTTATTTTAAAGTGGACAGAAGAGAATATTATTTTACCATCAGTCCTTCATGTCTTTTAACATGATGGATGATATAGTGATATCTGTTGATGTTGCTTAATGACGAAGAATTATAATAGGGACGTAAACCTTTTAATATGTTCGAGGTCCCTATCCCTTTTTCTTCTTGTCGTGCCATATCCTAGCGGATGTCAGCGATCATCATGCAGTAGTCATGCCTATTTTTCGCCATTCTACTGAAAGTGGTAGCGTCTTTAATACCAGTTCAATCCCTGATATTATCACACCATATCGTTCTGGGTTAATTCATCATTTTAATAATTCAATATTTGTTATATTTGGTATTCGGTATTTCGGTAGTAATATGTATGTGTCCAAATTATGGCGTTTTTCTCCTTTTAACGGTGAGTATCACTTCCATTTTCTTCTTCATTTTACTAAACACTGTTTCATTTGTTACTCTATCTCCCCATGAAATTTTTAACATCCTTCTGTAAATCCACATTTCGAAAGCATTAAGTTTGTCTATTGAAGATTAATTTAAGGTCCATTCTTCTACTCCACACAACAGAATTGGCAGAACATAACATTGTACCAGTCTCCACCTCAGTTTTAAGTTTATATCTTTGTTTGTATACAACCTCTCAATTTTCATAAAAGCTCTCCGAGCCATCCCTATTCCGCATGCCAACACTTTCTTTTATTTCTAACCGTTATTACTTGTTAATAATTATAAATGATAATGATATTTATTAACTAATTAAGGCATCGTGACCATTTTACACATTCCTTGAATCATTCAGACCAATTAAAAGTCATATTGTTTTAAAACATTTTTAAGATGTTTTATACATTCATTAAAAACATAGCATAGTGACAAACGTATATTTTTATGTCGATCGATATTCTCGAAGACTTTTTTTGTGACTTTAAAAATGCCTATGAAGCACGCAGTCCACCTGATGATAAGTGATGAATTCCACTTAGCAACTACAACCATCCTAAACAAAGAGTCAAGACATACACGCGTCATTTCCTGAAGACTGAGATGGAATGCGTCGCTTTCAGTAATTCCGACCCCATATCTCTATTTAACGTGGAATAGTCACGCGGCAATTATGAATTGAAATATTATAGCAAATAGATCTGCTTGACATAAATAGGAATTCCAGAGTACCAGCGTAAAATGATAGTTGCGTGCTACTATGTTTCGAGTGGAAAAAAATAGAAAACCATATAAGCCATATTATCAATGACGAGGTGTTCTATCCTACTCCTCATGGGTGCCCACATCTACATGACTTGATCCGCAGGAGTCACTAACAATGAGGTATTATGTTCCTCGTTTGTTATATCTTATAACATAAAATATATGAATTTAAATCAAATTTCGTCGTGTTAAGAATGTTAATATCCCTATCTGTTTTTTTTTTATTTCATTGAGTGTAACAAACAAATACATAGTTTACCTGGTGGTAAGTGATTCCTGCGGCTCATGACATGACATACATCCCTGAAAAGGAATCATAATGCAGATGCGTTGTCACCCTTGAAGAGTGAGATGGAACGCCTCGTCACCAGTAATAATGGTCTCCGAATCCCTACACCCACCATACGAAACACAGCAGCACTATGCCGCTATTTTACGCTGTTATTCTGTGAAGACGTAGTCCTAACCTGGTCGAGCTGACCCATTCATTCGGCTGCTAGAAACAAATTACAGTGTAGCTCTACCACTATCTGTTGTTTGAAGCTAAATCTCGGACATTTGCAACATCTCGAGAGTCGTTCGTTATTGCGAATTGGCAGTCAAGCGATATTTCTTACGCCATTCAAACTGAAATTATAAGAAGGTGTGCAATAGAAACGGTCAAGGCCTTGGCGCCTTGCCATTGCACTAGCAGAATGCGCAAAACAATTTGAAAACTTAACCCCTTCGTGACTTTCCTTTTGCTTGGTAGTAATTAATCAAACTGACACAAAACTAAATTTCTATTCTAATTTTCAAGTCTAAACTATGCTTTACAAAATACAGTCGCGTGCAGTAACAAAGATACACTTTAGAAAAATTTACAGAGTTTGATCATTGGTCAAATTTCACATAATATTGAAAGGACAGCGCGTCATGATCACTCGCCCTATATCCCAGATAATATATGTAGATATCTAATAATATAGATTTTCTTTGAAGTTTAAATAAGAACGTATACGGCGTTATAAAATTAACGGTTAAGTACTAAAATATCGACTCTATGTTGATACTCTACCGTAAGTAGTTCGTATTTTACAGCCAACGATAAACCACATACCGTTTGACAAATTATTATTTGCGGGCTATCGTAATTATTATAGTTTAAAGTAATGTACAAAAGCTTGGACAGGACTACGCTAGGACATGGTTCACGACAAAAGTCTAATAGCGGATTTGGTAATTTGGCAATATTTTGGTATCACAATCGAAACTGTTTAGAATATTTAACAACGTAATCCAACAAATATATTCTAACCTTATTTAAAATAAGATTCTAGCTCATAAAATTAGATAATGCGCTATAAAGTAAAACACAGATATTATCAAGGAGCAAGGTTACCCCACCCTTATGACATAGCCGGCATTGTTACACGTCTTATCAGGTGCTGGGAGCTTTAACAACCTCCCCATGTTTGTACTATAAACTTTAGACTCCTTTTTGTCCCTTTGTTGATAACGGTTTGGTTTAAACAGTGTGATAAGCCTTTGAAGCGTCCTGGAATTGTTATACGAGGGCACGGAAGATAGAAAGTATTCCAAAAAAGAAACCTGCCGTCAGACGATGTTTACTCCGAAAGTACCTAAATGGGGGCGCTAACAAGCTCCGTTATTAACACGTTTCTTTTGTGTTATTTTTTTGTTTACTGATAATGCATTCGATAATTTAACAACTGTACTTAATAGTTTAAATAGGTTTATAATTTAATATGTTGTAAGAGTTATTTGTTCTTGCGTATTCTGCAATTAGCAAATTAGACATAGATTGCATTAATTTTGTACAAACTTGCTTTAAATTTGTTTACTATTAGATAGTACTTGAACATATTGATAAAATTATGCAAGTTTTTTACTAAACAAATGATATGGTATATTAATAACAGTAAAGTTAGAAAGAAAGTTAAAAACACTCATTATAAAACTATATAATAAAAACATATAAATACGATAATAATTGAATAAACAATAAATCTTTATTGTTTACAACTATTATCTCATGTCAACGATTATTTAAAGGTATTTCAAATACAGTCTATACATTTAATGTCACACAAGAGGCAATACGTCAAAAGTACACCTTGGAACATTGGAACATCAATCGTCTTATGACATATTATTAAAAGAACGAGATGGCATATTATAAAACAATAATTACCGCATGAGGTGAGATGGGAAAAAGTTGTTATGGTATTATAATTCTGGAAGAATAAATAACATCTTTAGGACAATACCAACCGACCGACCTAACTCGATAATCTAAAATGTGGTAAAATGTGATTGCAGTATGACTTCGAAAATAGTTTCTTCATTTCTATTTTTAAATAATGGATAAGAGAATTATGAGACGGAAAAATACAAATATATCAGTCACTATACTGATAATAGTATTTATTTAACTAACTTTATAATTTCAGAGGAAAACAAAGCAAGAAAAGTATTTACAAAAGCGCTTATATTATGAATAAAAACCCTTCTAGCAAGCCTGGTATTGGAGATTTCATGACGAGGATAAACATTGAGTACAAAACAAAATACCACACTTTATTTATTCGTAACAGTTATTTCTATTTCTCAAAAGTTGTTATTTTGTGTTATTTTGTGTTGAGTGATTTTCATCGCAAAGATTCGTAATACCAAAAAGTATTAAATACTTCTACATACATAACTCTACACGTCCATAAATAATATTGGACTAAGAAAGGAGAGAATGAGGGAACGTCTCCATTATTTGAGCATACGTTTACAGCACCGTTATAACTCCTGCTAATAATAATCAAAGAAAACCTCAACTAATCTTCTAGTAAAAACAACAAAATATATCATCGTAGTCAAAATCGTGACACGGACATCACGTGTGTGAAAATATGTTTAAATAACTTAAAATCCCATATTCCTGTTTTATAAAGACCTTAGTTTATATATCCGCAAATGACTCACCTACTCGCACCAACCTGTTGTCTACTAACGCCGTGAAGGATTTTATCAGATGTATCTTGCCTGTCACTTTCAGAATGTAAAATGATAATTTGACACTTAAAACGCGTCATAAACGATGAGATTAATTACCAATATTATTGCAAATTTAAAATGACTAAGGAAATGTCAACTAAATATGCTAAACGCAGCGTAAATTCATTTCTGTAAATTCTGGAAGAGATTAAAAAGAATAAGCACCTCTATCGTTATTCATTTTTTGATATTTATTGAACTATATAAATAGATTTAAAAGTTTCATGTATATTTTTATGTATATCGATTATTACTTAAGGTGAAGGAAGTATATTCATACCTATAAAATGTATAAGAAAAAACTTATCTTAACTTCTTTATCCGAAACTAATCTTACATCGTACGAATATTCGTCGTATTAACAAATACATCACCTTTGTATTGTTTGTAATTCATTTAATTAGGAAACTCGAATCGTGATAGCAAATTTATACCAATTACTTAGTAATTTAAAAAATGAGATATAATACTTCCTCATGGACTCTTGTCTTGTCTTGTCATGGTCTTCAGTTTCTTTTGATGATGCGAGGCTCGCACTTATTCCTTCCATTCCCTGTTCCGATGTAGTGTCTTTGCAATAAGAACAGACTAATGCTACTATTCTGTGAAACCGTTACATGTAACTCATATAACCAACACAGGATTCAACCCCAGATTTAGAAATTTAGTATTTACCCTAAACCGATGGTAAGAACCGGGCCTTATCATTGTACATAGTTAGACTTTGTTATGTACATCTGGTATCTCTTTTGGGGATAGAAGTGGATGTTTAAAGGTCATCACTTACCATCAGGTGAACTATATGCTCGTTTGTTACTAAAAGTTTCATTAAAATATATACGTAAACAATTGAATAAAGATATTTTCACGGTTTCCATCGCATATTATTTTAACTTTATGTTTCGAAAATGCTTTACAACACTCGGAGTCCTGGGGGAGGTTGAGTGATTTTGACCTCGATATCATAGTTAACCTGGACTACCGTTATTATACATTTTGATGTTTGGTCTGATCTACGCAGAACGTTCTCACAATGTCTTGCAGTGGTATATTTGGCTTTGTACCTATTTTTATTTGTCTTAGAATCCCAAGCCCTTATTAACCTACAGCTAGATCCTTTATTGAAAGTAGGTTTAATAACAATAGCGTCACAAATCAACCTCGGTTGGAATCCATGTTCTTTTGTGAGGATTTATGGTTTGCAAAATCTAATTTATGGTCAAGCGGATCGCAGTCCTCAGACTTCTTGGACCATTGACGTTTTAAGTCTGCTGTTGCATGTTCTAATTCTGCGTAGATTCGTTATTTTTTTTTTATAAACTAATGGTAGCCTAGGTTAACTATGACATGAGGATGCATTGTTTGTTGTATTGAATTCACCTGATGGGAAATCCTTATACAAATGCATTGTCCAGCTTAAGAATAACATTTTCCAGATCCCTATGTGAAAGGGTGTAAACTCAAGGGTGTAAACTCCCTATGTGAAAGGGTGTAAACTCAAGGGTGTAAACTCCCTATGTGAAAGGGTGTAAACTCACCAGGTGAAACACATCAGCCATATGTTGCTATTTCACGTTGGTATTCTGTAAGAGCGCTTTCGATCCGACCTATACATGCAGCAGCTGAAACCAACAGCGACTCTTTTGTATTCCCCCAGTGATTATGAATACTTTAAAGCGTTAATTTTATTTTTATTTAATTAATAATGCGCAGTATTGTTGTAAATATAAGAAACCTTTACATGTAAACAAGTTAGGAAATAGTTCACCTTGTATCAGTGGCCACTAGAATACTCATAATAAATGCAAGCATCCTTGTCTGTTTACTAAACACAAGTAAGAAGCTCATTTTAAAGGTAAATTTATTCTGTACAAAAGTTTTAAGCCAGAAGCGTACAATGATGAGTCAGAACTTTTCACCCAGCGTATTGTTTATTCTGGACACAAACCCGTTCCTAAACTGTTTTTCCTTGAAATTTAGTAAAAGACTCGAGAAAAAACAACTCTCCGTGAATATTCATTACTATAATATGAATTATGAATGATTTAAAACGGTTTTACTGGCTTTGTGTGTTATTTATTGTGGTTTTACATTCGGTGAGTATTTTGCTACTTATTAGAATTCATTTGGTGGACTTGTATTGTAAAGAAAAGTTTTATCATAAATAAAATGCAAGGTAATATTTCCAACAAAGAATTAACAATTTAACTATTTGTTTGATTTTAAATTAATCAATCATTCTATCTCCCAGGCTCTATCATTTTAGACATATAAGACGGCTTTCTCCACTGCAAAGTTATACAATAAAGCATAACTGTAAACATCCGCTCTTACCTTTGGTGAGGCAAGTCCGTTAAAATTCCGGCGCACTGCTGTAGAGATACACTAAACACTTATTCGATTATAGCGAAGCGATCAAGCGTCAGATCTCGGCACCGTTATTCACGTCATATGTATGTCAAATAACGAGAAAAATTCTCGTAATCGGCACTCACTCGAGATGTATTGTGAAAAATCGTCGAACACAAACACAAAGCACGAAGTTTTAATGTCTTTACACACTGGCCGGTTTCACGGTGACACTTTAGAGGAGAAAAAATTTTTGAATTTGGAACGGTGCAGTCGGGACCAGTGCACTATTCGGTTACTCGGTTCAGTTGCGCGCGCGGCGGAGGCACGAGCGAGCATCAACAAGCCGCGCAAGCGTCGTGCGTTTGCCGCTCTCTCGTGTAAGCGACTGGCGCGGTGCCTTCACCTTCGCCGCGCGGCCTGCCCGTTTCGCAACGCAACCTCAGCGGTTTCCTTGCAGAATATCTAGTTGCATGGCAACTGAAAAGAAATATATTAATCGCAATTACTTCTGTTGTTTTCGAGAACAACGTCATCAATTCCAGTTTTGTACTAAAAGCGTTGTATTCGAGAATTATATACATTGCCGAGGAAAATAAAAGTTCATCACGCTACGACAATAAAGCAATACGCTCTATTCACGTTTACAACTCTATGCTAACCTAACTTGATACCGTATTACTTCAGTAAATGGGAAAATAGTGACGAAACAAACAAAACGGTGTCGAGTTTGTATAATCATCTTAAAAACATGCCTTGTCATGTTTTCATTTCGTATTTTCTTTGACACTCGAATGTAGGCTAATCGTTTGTATCTTTTGTACTTGTTACCGCTCGCGTCTGTCTTCAAATGTTAAGCTTTGAGTAATAGCGAATACTCCCAAAGTAACAGTCAACCAATTTTATTGAAACAGTTGTTTGATATTCAAATGACATTTATGAAACGAATGGCATAATGTAATTATTATTTTTGCCTTTAATAATAGTAAGTTAAGTAAAAAAAATATTAAAAATAATTGATATGTTACACACTGTAATGGGCCAAGATTATTTTTTTTTATATTATTAGGGGTAGGGCACCCTTTGCACAGTTTACCTGATGGCAAGTGATGACTTCGCCTCAAGACATTAACATCTATCCTCCACAAAGACATATCAGGAATGTTATACAATTTCAAGGTGGTATATCTGTGATGGTCTCGCCTTTCCTGTTAACGTTTCATCTAGAACGATATCACATACTAATGACTGCGGCCTATGAGACTTATCCATCCTTAGCAAAGTGTATCCATATGCGCTATCATCCCTGAGGACTAAAATGGAATACATCGCTACCTATAACTCGGTCTCCGGATCCCTACGCTCACCATATAAAACACAGCAGAATCGTGGGATCGGCAGCAGGTTGTGATGATGTGTGGGTGTCAAGTGCTGCCATGCTGACTCCATCACTGTTATTTTAATAATTCAGTTACGTAATTTTTATTTATTTTGCACCATATTTACCGGTCTACCCCAGTACCCCATACTATATATATATATGTGTGTGAGTATTACCTATATATAATACTAATATATTTATAAATTTAGTGTGGAGCGTGAATCACTCGAACATCGGTGCTCAATTCTGTACAGGGCATGGAATCAAACCCTACATTCATCCTTGAATTTATCACTTGCAACAGATTTATTTCGTTTTTGTAATAATATGAGCGAGGAAACTGCCCTAGATAGGACTTACGATGCGACTCGAGCACAGGACTGGTATAGCATTGTACGGATTATGCAGGACAATGGCCTCAGGAAAATCTTCTTCGAGTTCCGTATGACGGAGATGCCTCTGGCGGTCATTGCAAACGGATCAACATTAGCTTGACCTAGTACATTCATAAAACTATTAAAAAATTCTAGACTCTTAATAGAACTTGGCTTAGTCAAGCTCAAAACCAACAACATGTCACACACCAGATTGGTACCAGTTATGATCCTAATTTTATAAAGGTCATAAAATCCAGTTAACTAATCTAGACATTTTATTCCCTTACCCACAACAATATATAGTATATAAGTTCTATATTGATGTAATTAACAATTAGACATAAGTATATTAAAGCGTCGTGATTTTGATAAAGTGATGAGGTACAAATAATATGTATTGTAAAAATTAATAAAGTTTTTCACTCAAAGACCCTTTAAAGAGCTTTTCCCCACTTGCCTTTACAATATTCAAGTTATATTTGTAATATAGTATAATTTATTGTTAGCTTATGTAGGTATCGAACAAGAAAACAAGACATGGCGCATTCTACATGGCTGATCCTAAATGCTATAGATTATAAAATTAGTTTTATTTTTTATTTAAACATTTATGATTCTGGTTTTTTTTATAATTTTTTTTATTATAAATGTGGAAGGATCACTTTTCTTTTTTTCAACTTTAAATTATTTTGAATTTGGAACGCGTATATTGTTTTAAAAAAAATTCTTTCGATTTTGCGCCATTTCACATATTTTTTCGTGTTCATTATCAAATTACAATATGGGAAGGGGTGTTAAAGAAAATAGGATTGCAGTGATCGCCTTGCACAAAGTGGGTATGGAGCCGTCGGTCATATTCCAGACACTTCAAAAGCTTGGTATCAGCCGTTATACAGGATTGTCGATATACAGGATATGCTCTAAATCAATCTTTATCCTCTCCTCCTCCTCTTTACTGATGAAAAATTTTTCACGATTGAAGAACACTACAATAAGCAAAATGATAAAGTGTACGCTCACAGTTCTAAAGAAGCTGCTCAAGTGGTCGGAAAGGTACAACGTGGTCATCATCCTGCGTCAGTGATGGTTAGGTGGGGCGTGTCTTATCAAGGAGTCGCAAAATTACATTTTTGTGAAAAAGGAGTGAAAACTTCAGAACGAACTACCCAAGCCTGGCTTGAAACCAACGTTCGGGACTTTATAAGAGCTTAAGACTGGCCCTCATCTAACCCATACCTCAACCCTTTAAACTTAAATTATGGTCAGTTTTAGAGGACATGGCTTGCTCTAAACGACACGGCGACATTGAGTGTCTTAAAAAATCTTTGAAGCAAGCAGTGGCGAAATTTCCCTTGGATCCATAGATCCATATGTTCGTGACCAAAAAGATTAAAGGCCTGTATAGAAGCCAAAGGTAGCCATTTCGAATAGAATATTTTTTTTATTTTTTGCCGAGACTAATAAATATGTAGGTATAAATTTTAATAATATTAGATTACTTCATTAAAATTAAATGCATTTTCATTTGTAACGGAACTTATGGCTGGACTAAGTATATATATAAATATATATATATATATATTAACCTAATGATTATCATCACAAAATACTGTGAAAAAACACAAAATAAAAAATTGCTATTTATCTATGGAACTGAGGAAACGAGCACATAGTTAAAGTGAGCGCCCGTACGCAATGACTGCCGCCCATGAACATAGGAAGCACTGTAGTTTTATGCTGGTACTTCATGCTGGCATATCGTGAAGACATGTTCGAAGTATTCAGCCTGAAGCTTAAATTAATAAAATGCACAAATATTTCAACCTCCAACATAGCTCTAAGCTGGCATCTTTACTGCTGTTTAAACTTTTATACGTAGTAAAGCCGCACTGCAGCTTGAAACTTACTAAAACACGAATGAAATACCTCCACCGGGCAAACGGCTACGCTTTCTCATAGTACTAGAGTAAAATAGTTGTATAACGTGTGAAGCGAACCGTAAACGAAATAACTGTTAACGGCGCAATGACATCACAATTATGACCTTTATAGTTAACGCTTGACTAAGGTCCCACAATAAGGTAAGGGCTAAATGTTCCAAAATAGGAAACCAAACTAACTTAGTAATTACTAAAAGTCTATTTGCTTATATTTTAAAGATATATCATGATAAAACGTAAATCCGAAAAACGCCGGTGGAATATTTTTAAATCCTTTGCCATAGTAGCTTTGATAGCGTAATGTCCTGGTTCTCACTTTTAATTTAACTATACGCAAGCAAACCGAGTTCTATATATAGATATAGTAGGTAGGTAGGTAGTGTATAGGTAGTATATACGTTTTTTTTTTTTTTTTTGCAAAGATTTTTATTTAAATAGAACGCTCACATTTAGATGTCCAATGGTGTTGAGGTGATAAAGGAAATGAAAGGGGGTAACAACACTTCTGATCGCCAAACGCGTGCTCGTGAAATCACCGTTTTCTTTATATACTCTTTAAGTACTTCTTATAGGCAGGAAATAGAATTAAAAAAAAACACGATCTGTGGGCGGATATTACGTGGGAAAATTACAAGCTCACTACACTGCAGTGAGATCTACAAAGCATTACATAATGCTCATTATAAGTGACACGAAGTGTTAAGTACATAGATGACGGTATGCGTGATCATCATTATATTGCACGTTACTCACGAATTTGAATAGTTACATAACATTGAAGTTACTAATTATTTCCTCTTATTAAATAAAAGTGAAAATATAGGAAGTTCAAAATAGTCTAATAATATCTTCACTAAATTGACGAGACTTTTTTTTATTACATTGCGAGTATCAAACTAGCACACACAGCTCACGAGATGGCAAGTGATTCCTGTGGCCCATGATATCTATATTAATTTTTGTCTAGGAATCATAATGCAGATGCGTTGTAACCCTTGAGGCTTGGTATGCAATGCCTCATCAATAGTAATAAAGGTCTGTGAATACCTACAGCAGCATTATGGTGGTATTTTACGCTGGTATTCTGTGAGGGCGTGGTTCTACCCTGGTCGAGCTGACCAATTCATTCTGCAGCTAGAAACCAACTGCAGTGTAGCTCTATCACCGTTCAAATTTAAACTAAGACTGAAGCGATCTGGCAAGAAATGAGCACACAGGTTATAAGTTGGCATGCCATTCTATAGCCAAGGGCTAGGCTATCAGACTCACTATCATGACACACTCAAAATATTCCTGTTTGTTATATTATAACATTTGTCACCAAAAAGAGAACACAGTTCACCTCAATGATGACTGCTTTATCACGCTATTTCATGGTGGTATTCACTGATCACGTCCCCTGCCGTGTACGTTCATGTTACATCTACACTCGTCAGCAAAACAATCAACTCTGACCGTACGCTAGCGGTCAAAATATTCTCATAAAAAATCTATTGCTCTATATATAATATTGGAATAAATTTTTGACTATAGCAGTATAAAGGTGAAGCTTTCAGCTTTAAAATGAGATAACATTCATGTTAATAAATACTTTTTATTAATATAAAAAAAAATATTAATACAAAATTCTTCTTAAACTCTAAAATAAGAAAATATTCACTATAAAGAAAATTCAGATAAAACAATTACAAATTAAATAATAAAAAACAATTCAATATTTAGTGCTACCTACCCTGGAATCTTAATTCTCCTAATCGGTTCTCCATAGACCGGATAAGATTTTTCACTGTTTCTTGAGAAACGCAATCCCATTCTTTAGCGAGTGTGGTTTGAATCTCCTATCTTGTAGCTGGCACCGGATTTCTAGCGAAAACATTTCTTTTAAGCTCATGTCTTCAATAGGATTTAAGTCCGGACTACGACCTGACCACTTCATGCGCTCAATTCCGTCCTCCTGCAGGTACCGCATAACAGAAGCTCCAGTATGAGAAGAGAATAGAGCTCCACAGCTCGTCCTTCTAGTTCACGTGTACTCTTGCGAAACGTCGTTGGGCTGCTCTACGGGGTCATCTTAGGCCCAGTAGCCTGACTTTTTAGGATCAGGTTAGCCACCTTTAGGCTTCTTCTGACTGTCCAGCTGCTAACATCCTCTCCTAGCGTTTCTCTGAGCTCCTGTTGGACTTGAACCACAGCGAAGTACTGATGTCATCATCAGTCATCCCTCTCTGATGTGCACCTTCTTCTGAGAAATCGGCATCTTTGGTTAAAGCTACCAGTCTCCTAGTATAGCCGGTAAACTCTGGACAAAGCACACTGGCTCATGTTTAACACACGAGCCACTTATCGCTCACTCTGGCCTTGTTCTGATAGGGAAATTGCTTGAACCACTTCTTTCGTAGATGTGTCCGTTTTTAGGAAATGTTTGTGTTTAATAAGGGATAAGTGTAACGGTAGACGTTTGACGATTACCTGATAAGGGTTCGTCAGGTAAATGGCCTTATATAGGGCATGACAATCCTTAATTAGTGCTATTATAAACAGGTGCAAAAATGCTGATTAGTACATGGTTTCTGGTCTTATTCATGGAAAAGATAACATTTGTTTACATTACTTAGAAGCCGAAACATACAGCTTTAATGATTCTAAACAAAAACTATAAGTCAGAGCTCAGTTATTTTTTTTAAAGACATTAAACCTCGTGCATGTAGCTTGAGTCGATTTTTTTGCTCACAAGTGTAGAAAACTGACTGGAACGTTACTCTATAACTGCCAATTACCATTACGTTTTACCCTGTTAGCTAACCACCTGATAAGCTCCAGATAAAATGTGGATAACCCTTACAGTGGAACGCCGAACAGTCTCTAAAGTCACAAATATCTTTTGAGATGTCTAAATGTACCATTAATTACATGAAACCCAAAACCCCTTCATCAATAATGTAGACCAAATATTAAACATCATGTAACACACTGAGACATTAAGTATCTAAAGCAAAGACAAAACAAAAACAAACGAGATCAAATTGGGCCGACTATGAAATTGGTCACGCGATCCAACGGTAATAAAACAACAGGGTTCTACTTACAAAAACACATAAATTTGTTCGAATAAAACCTGCGTGGTTACCAAATAATAAAATATGCAAATAATAATGGCCGACTTTAACCACGGAGTCATCCTGTAGTTAACTATCAACCACTGACAATATTAATCCAACAATACATAGTTTATTCAAATACATTCGCTTGTTATTTTTAAAGTAGTTTCATATACAGATAATTCACCTACAGTAACTATTTCGAATTATACTCGCTACGTGCATCTTTGACTACAGTTTTTTTAAACAGGTATCTGTTCGTTAGTAAAATTGGTAGAACTTGAAAGAGGCAATAGAAGTAGCTTAGTATTACTCCCCTTCAACGGCTTGGTTCAACTTTTCGGGAGCGAGATTTAGGAAGCATGGCAAGAAATAAAACTACTCATAGATGAATGCTGGTGTGTTTCGTAGGTTAAGTGTTATGAATCCTACACCTAATAACTGGTATCGAGGTATTCCCTCACAGTTGTTAGGGTTAACAACGTACTTACGTCTTAACACTCAACATACGAAACACCATCATTTATCTATGAGTAGTCTTATTTCTTGCATCTTGAATTTTTGTTAAGGATACGGTATAAAGGTGTTTGTGACCTGCAGTCGTTATTTATCATCAGTCATATGAAATAGGTGCTTAATGGAAAATAGACATCACGAACCTGTCCGACTAAAAATATATCCATACCAACGTAATATTACTTACTAGTTACTCTAAAACAGACAACTATGGCAAATCTTTCAACATAAGAGAGACTTTTAATAATAAATTCGGACATAATAAACAATTAATGAAGTCTGCTATATTAAAACTATTAGCAATACATAATTCTCTGGCCCGTATTTAATTTTCAAATGCAAATTTGTATTGGTTTAGATTCACACGCTCTGCATTCAAAACATAAATATGATAATAATTTTATTCAAAAACATGTGGAGTTATTGAACCCGGCGAGAGGATGGGGCATGAAATAATTATACTTATGAGATATAATGAGAGATGCCACCCTGACGTGGAATTTATAGAGGTTGTTATAATATATAATATAACATAATTATATTGATTTCATGCGATGATGATAATCGTGTGAAACCGTGATCAATGTTCATTGAGTTGCGGATCCGGATATTCTAATCTCCAATAATAAGGATGAAAAGCGAACACGCAGTTTACCTGATAGTAAGTGTTATGGGTTTATCAACTATCTTCAATAAAGATTCATGATGCACATGGGTCTTCTCCTTTGAAGATTGAATAGAATATTATGCGGAGATATTATTACCGGTAATATCTCTGCTGCCACTCCTACAAAACAGCTGTCTTAAGCTATTTCACTGTTGTATTTTGTGAGGGCGAAGTTCTTCTCCGACAATGTTGCGGATGTTCATGAGCGACGGTAATATCTTACTATCGGGTGAACTGTTTATTTGTTTGCCACCTATTCTATAAAAAAAAGTTTACTATTAACGCTACATACGTTCATCACAGAAAAATATAAATCTTAAACGATTCGTTGACTTTAATAAGCATAGATTTTTTTTATGTAAACCATTTTTAGATTATATACCATTACCTTTTTATCATTACCTATATTTTAAGAAATTAGAAAGTTAGATTGCACATATATTAAATAGTCGAGATTTTAACTTACGGGTATAATTAGGTCCTAGTATTTTTTATTACTTTTCCAAATGGCGTACAAACCGTATGGCGTAGTGTATCTACACATCACAGGCCCTGAATTCCCAGTTGATGAATAAAATTGCATACGCATCACAAATTGTTAGTTTTCGGGTCTAGGCGAATAGCATGCACGTAATTTGTGCGTAACACCGGGTCTAAACCTTCCTTATATCTTATTTCTAATGCATGACATCGTACTAGTGAAGGGGATGTCGAGTGATTGATTATACGTACATTTGCAACTTTAACAAATATACAACTATAACAAATTTAAACTTAGCTGACGTCTAGTAATATTCTGAAAGATATCGCCCTAGTTGAAAGCATAACAAAAATAAAAATTGGTTCAGAAATGGAGATAATATCTCCGGCATTGACGAAATTTTATTACCTATTAAGGAAGAATTTTTTATACAAATTGTAGGTAAAAAAAAGAGCAAAGAGTTTTTTATCTGTATTCCTCACAGAGTACCAGCGTGAGTTGCGTCTGGTGAGTGTAGGGATCCGGAGACTTTTATTACTGGTGACGAGGCATTCCATCTCAGTCCTGAAGGGTGACAACGCATCTGCATCATGATTCCTTGTCAAGGATGAATGCAGATGTCATGGGACCGCAGGACCGTTTGTTACTCTCAATGCAATAAAATAGTAGCGCTAAACTACAAATGCCGATATTCCGAAAACGTTGTCATACTTTAGCCTTAGTGGCTTGATCTACCTATTTTGTTCTTATGGTATCTATCAATATATTTTTGCTTAATTAATTAAAGCATAAATTTAAATATTTGTCTGCGAAGTTCCGCTTAAAATATAACTATAAAATTATTTAACAACAACAAACGGCTACTTACTAACGAAATCACATAAAACTGTATGAACAGTATCCCTGGGACAAACTAAGTCCTTTCATAGGAATATATATATTTCTCAGAATACTCTAGACTTATGAATTGCAAGAAGGCCCAGGGGAACTGAGTAAGAACAGCGAGTCTAATAAAACTAATGTCTAGACACAACTTATAGTTAGTTATATACATAACACTTCTATTAACATCTCAACAAACCAGTTTGCGTCAGTTTTGCGACCTTATTATAAAATAAAGTAATTTATATTTCTAATGTAATTTATTTTTCTTTCGGGCAGCCACGATTAAAAATATTTAATTATTCGTACGTCTAGGTCACATTCACTATGACCTTGGGTTAGATGTTTCAATTTTTTTTTTCTTATGAACCTAAGGAGAACAAATGAACGAACAGTTCACCCGATGATAAGTGATGACAGCGGCCTTTGTGGACTTGTGAACAGCTTCATTCAACCTCAACAAAGATTCAAGACGCAGATTCGTTTTCATCCCTATAAACTATGGTGATAAGTATCTATCATTAATTATTATTGATTCTCCGCTTCTCTACTCTATTACTACAAGTAGGTAAACTAGCTGGAGACTAGTCTCAACTTGATTGGTTTTTTTATAGGATATTCATCTTATTCTTTATATAAATCCACTATAGGTCTGGACTCTCTAACAGAGGACTAGCAAAAACAGGTACTTTTTGATATGTAGATTTGTCCAAACTTGCAACTCTGGGTAAGCTACTCTAGCGCTGATAAATAGCTGCACTATATATACACATATATATATATATATATATATATATATATACTAAAATTTGTTCACTTCTGATTGCTGATGATTCACTGCTGTTCACATAGGCCACCCATAGTGTCGTACGATCTCAAGCCACCGACATCCATAGACTAGATCATATATACGCGTATATCTTTTATGTATAGCTTAAGTTATCACTCCACTTAGTAGGGGTCAAGCTATTTATGTCTAATTTAAATAGATATTGCTTATTGAAAAGTCTAAGATCCAATTAATTTATTTTCACTAAATAATAAATTGCAAGTAATTGATTCAAGTCAAGATTAAAATAAAATTGAATTTAAGTCCGAGTCAAGTGAATGCTATTATTTAAGAGCTACGCTTTTAAGTGTGCTTTCGAAGTATTTCATAAGTGGCACTTACTTCCATTTTAAAGGTATAATAGAAGATTTTAAAGAAATCGTCTTTATGGATGGTTTATATTGTTTTATTTTCTTATTTTTATACAATTTATTTTCAACTTAAATATACGAATTAAATTATCATCATTACATCTCTAACTACTATTAGTGTATTGTTCAAATGACTCTTCTTAAGGCAATTTTAGTACTAAAAATATTATTATTGAGATATTTCTTTTTACAACGTCCTCAGCGGCGAAGGAAATCCTCCTGAGTAAACCTCCTACTCCTCCAGAGAGGAGGCTTATGTCTAACACTGGTATATATATATTGTTACTTTACTTGCTTTTATCTCCTAAGGAACGTATTATGATTTTAGTAAAACATATACAATAAATATAAGACATAGGTATCTCACCTTATTTTTATTACATTGTGAGTAACAAAAGAGCACACAGTTCACCTAATGGTAAGTAACTCCTGTGGTCCATTACATCTACATTCATCCTTGACAAGGTATCATAATGCAGATGCGTTGTCACCCTTGAGGACTGAGATGGTATTCGACACCAGTAATAAAGGTCTCCGGATCCCTACACTCACTAGACGAAACACAGCAGCATTATGCTGCTATTCTGTGAGAGCGTGCTGTCCCATTAATTCTGCAGCTAAAAACAAACTGCAGCGTTACTCTACCTCCTGTTAATACTTAAATAATAATAATTAAATAAAACCCTTAATTAAATTATTTTTATAGACGAACAATCTTAAGTATATCGCGATGATAAAAGCACTAACTGAAACTGCATGATTTTATCGTATTATGATACGTGTATTATACTAAGCAATAGAATCGATGTCATTAACGAAGAATTTTAAAGTACGTGATTGAATGCGTACATTCTACAAATTCGCTCGAGCGTAAATTCACGAAATGATATATTATAAGTTATATAATATAATAGAATTTTAATGGTACCTAGAGCAACGCTGCAACTAGTTCCTTACTTGTGATGAGTCAGCTCGATTGGAGAAGAATCTTGCCCCCACCGAATAGAATAACGCCTGTGTGAATAAAGCATAACACTTCTGTTCGTATGACAAGTATAGGGACCCAATTGCATGTAAGGTTGAAGAAGTATTCGATTAATGTCCTTGTCATGACGCAATCATTAATTACTTCAGATGAAGTGCGTGCTCTCTTGTCAATAAATTATAAAATAAACCCCTAATAATTAAAAAAAAGAAAAGTACAGTTTTTGATAAAATTTTTGGTACCATTTTTTAAATTCAGTGTATTTTCGGTCATATTCGATATATTTATTAACAATTAGATAGAATTGATAATGATGAAGTACTATAGAAAACGCGAAAAGGGTGATGAACTGATATAAAGTGAGATTGTGCATTCGCACATGTGTAACACAAAAAAACTGTCTTGACTGCGGTTTTCTGGAATTACAGTGTAAATTAGAAGCTGTTTCGTTTTCGCATCATCATTAAGACTCCTTATCTTGGTTGAATGTACGATTTAAGGCTTTTCAGTCTTGTATTTTAACCAATGAACCACGACAGAGATGCGTACTACCAACATAAAAATCCAATTTACCCGTTTGAGTTATTAACTCTTAAAAACTTTGTGCGCCCTGAATACTAATGTAAGACTTCCATTATGTATTTATCCGTAATGGCATTTATTTATGAGAGTAGACTCAAGCAAGGGACCCCACGCTACGAAAGGTAAAATAAAACTGACGACAACTGTGTAATAAAATGCAATTTATTTATTTATATTTCGACTTAATTATGATTAATAATTAGATATTGTTAATAGTTAAGTAGAATTATATTACTTGATGAAATGGAAGAATGTTTTTTTTTCCTACTTAAAATATATTATAAATAAGTCGTTGGCGCACTGGAAACTCTGGGTCCCTGTGCGAAGCTTAGTGACAACATGCTGCTAATCAGTTTGGCTTTGTGTAAGCGAGATCTTTTTCCCCGAGGAACGCCACCCAGACGAGTTACATACAATGTCGGTCTGCTATTTGCTATTTAATGCGACATAATTTTAAATTTCCTCTTCCCCATCTCGATGGTAGGCTTCTTCTTCTTCTTAAAGTGCCTTCTTACGAAGTTCGTCAATCATTACGGTAACTTGAACTCTTAACAGCGCTGCTCTAAAAAGCGAACGGGTGCTCTTTTCGAACCACTGGCGTAGGTTTTTGAGCCAGGATGTTCTTCTTCGATCTACACTTCGCTTTCCTTGGATCTTGCCTTGTACGATGACCTGCAGATGATTGGCTATACCTTGCTAATGTCGATGTGCGCTTTGTGTGGAGATTTCTAAAACGCAGTGCCACTTGGTGGTCTCAGCTATCGCCAGCGGTATTTCCGAATCAATACAACTTATGGAATTTACTGCTTATTTTTTTCTCAAAATTTCAAACCGTGGTAATTACTTACCACCGCTTATAAATATTTATGTACCGCTAACTTGTGTGCTCTCTATCTATAAATAAGAAAGAAAGGTCCCACAAGTGATATTTGTCGTAGGCAAATTTAAAACTTAAAACTTTACTTAAAATTAAAACATGTCCATTGGAATAATGTCTCATTCGGATACAGAACTTGCAACATTTCTTTATGTACAAATAATAAAATGAAAGAAATACAAGTAATAGAAATTGATAAAGTGTACACATATTGATTTACCGGTAAATCGATCTTAAAACCAAGACATTAAAAATTTATGATTAACCGATGAATTGCACAATGTGGTTTTGTAATGTGTATCCCTTTAATAAATTAAACTCTTATCCAACAATGAAAAAGTTGTTAACTTTGTGTACAATATTAAATTGATTGTACATTTAGATTCATTATAATATTTGCACGCCATACGTGGCAGAATATGTTTCTGCGTTAAATGTTCTATTGTATTTGTCACCATTTTTACCATATTTCGGTAAATAAACTATTTGTTTTTATTTCATTTCATTTACAAGTAATAAGTTAACAATTATAACGAAAATTAGGATTGGAATCGGTAACAAATCATTTAGCAGAAGTAAGTAATTTTGAAAAAATAAAACATAACTAACAAAGGGGATTATCATGATGTCATCTGATTTAGTTCAGGTCACCACGGGCAACGACGGTCATTGTATCAATACATGAAGTATCTGCAGGATGATAAGTAGGTCGTAATAACAGTCGATAACAATGGACGGTCGGCTGGGTCGCCACTGCATCCGCCACCGGTCAATGGACGCTGGGCATGTTTCCACGGTTCTTATTAATGTCACGAGAAATATTTATTCAAAACTACAATTTTAATACAACCTATTAAGTAAGTGCTTTCTTATATTACTTAATAATAATTAAAATAGAATTAATAGCGTCATGACAATGAAAATATCATAAGTAATTGATTGTTTAAATTTGAATGATATTTATATAGAAATAAAACGACTAAAAATTATACGAGTAATCATAAATAACGAAAAAGAACAAAAAATCTTAGAATAATTATAATATACTTATTAATCATAATATTAATATTGCATAGAACGCAAAGAGTTTGCAAAGTTATTTTGATTATCTTAGCATTATACAAAATTTCCAGTTATCTTCTATTTTATTCGTCTGTTCAAAGCGATGTCTCAATTTCTACGCCATAGGTGGTCTAGGTCTACGCGTAGGTCACGATCATACGGTTTGCTTAAAGTGAAATGGTATAAGATATTGATGTAAGTAATCATTATGTATTACAGATCATTTATTCATGAAGAATCTGGAGGTTGCTACGAACTAAACTAGTATTTATTTTTATAAAAGATTGTTAGCAGTCCTATAAATACTAATATTCCCGTTATTACACCAACTAAGCTTAAATTCTTGTGCTAGGAGATGGTTCACTGATCTCTCAATCCGCAGCCAGAGAGGTGGGTGCCGGGGGAGGGCATATCATGTCCTCCTTCAACCCCCCTAACCAAGGCCTAGGCGACGAAACGGGGCTCGACCGTCGCCAAGTAGCTAAGGCCTCGAGGTGGCGCGCGCTGTGTTCAATCGCGCTCATACATGAAGAAGGATTCGCGAGCTGCATCTCCAACCAATATTCAAGGACGGGTCCGGAGTGGACTAATGCCGTCGGGACTACGTTAGTGTGCGAAAGCGTTCCCGTAGTCCCGAACAAGTGTGTTGAGAAGAACACCGTGGCGTTTTAGCTGGTAGGAGTCATAACCCTTCCGATGACCCCGCGTCTGAAGTCAATGAGGACTTCCGCACAAAAAAAAAAAAGGACACAACAATAGTCTAATGGCGGATTCGAACCTACAACCCAAAGTTTGGCAGGCCGTACCTGAAACTCTTAGGCTTTTGCCAGCGTTGCCGGTAATTATGTTATCGGTTGTCATCACTATATGATAGTAATATACTGAGCTCACTTTTGAAGTCAATTCAGAGTCGTCGTTCAGCAGCTTATATATCAAATTCAACTAAAACTTAAACCGTAATAAAATAGCGTTTTATCATTTAAATCAAAAAATATACAACGGAAACAAACCTGCGCACGCGATGGCAGCCGCCGTTCACCATCTCATCCGAGGAACGGATTTTGTATCTCCGCCTGATTGCATAACAACAAAAATATTTGACTTGTTTTGCTTACACCTAGTCTAAACCTTTCATCGGTCCAATCAACCAGATAGTAACGACCCTCGTCAACGATAAGTAATGGACGATTGTGAAAGCGATCATGGTTCATATTCCTCTGGCTATCTATACATCTATTATATCACGAAATGATTCTTTCAACAGGAAATAAATTGATGCAAAATAATACCTACGCAATTTTTTTTCTTTTATACTTTCAAAAGATTTAACTAACTAGTTTTTCAAGTTTACGTTTTAGGCTAATGACGTGACGAGATAATATTAATCTATTATATGGTTTTAGTGGAAACAAGGATTTTTATTATTTTATAACCGCGCTTATTTTGAGCATATTATGTTATTCAATAACATCTATAGTTATTTTTTTCGATTAAAATTACATTTATGCATACAAAATATATTCGAACATAATGTATTGTTAGTTCTTTCTACAATTAAATTTACTAATGTAGAGTATAAAAACGTTTCATCATATTTATTTATTCTTCGACATTATATTTATTTTTAATTCACATTGATCCCGCCAAACGTGAGAAGAAGAATTTAACGCAATCTCCTTTTTGCGATGTTTTTGCTTACTGCGGAATAGATTTCTTTGGCGGATGTTTGACATTCGTAGTTATTGGCAAAATATAACTAGAATGCCTTCTTACCACCCATTGGGTGTCCGGTTTCTTTCTGCTATTCTATTCTGGTATGGATGAAAACCTACTTTGTCCCCCCCTATTCAGGACAACTCACTTATGCTAGCTTTTAGATGCAGGGCTACATAAAAGTATTATTTTCTGTAGTCCCAATCAAAAATAGCTTCTTCCATTTTGGTTTAAGAAATCTTACACTATAGGTAATTAAACATACTGCAGATACAGCATTTTTTTTCGGGCTTATGGCCGCTGTTATCCCGAGAGCTTTTACAGTTTCGCCGGATTGAAAGGTGACCGAACGCTTATGGCACTCAGTCGAGACTTCTATTAGTGGGATAACCCACGATAACAGCACAAGGGCTCCCAAGAGAGAGCATCGGCTTGGACCCGTTACCTTGTTCCGCGAGAGCTTCTAATTTGAGGGTGCTCGAGAGGTCCCAACCTCGGCTCGGTCAGTTGCTGCTGACTAAGAATTATCTACATTAATATCACACACCACTTCGGAATGCGTGAGCGCTGGAGCAGAAGTAGCGCAAGAAACACCAGCGACGCTTCTAGCTGTATTGACTGGAGTGAACCGGCCTGGGACATGGCGGTATCGCGGATAACCTCGTTTGCGACGACGCCGATGACGAGAACGGTATGAAGGTGCAATGCACGTGTGTAAACAGATACAGCAATTATTTTTAGAGCCCTTGGGCTTTTTTTAACATCTTGACTTAATAATTATTATAAATACATGTGTCAGAAACAACTTTTATCTTAAACACTAAACATTGACTCAGCAGTTCCATGTATTCGAGTTCTCTTTGGATTTAATGTTACTGAAGTAATCCAAACTAAGTCCCTTGAATGTGCTCAATGATGACTCAACGGCGAAAGAAAAGAGGAATTCTTAAAATCTCAAATAAAGCTTCCATTTAAAAAAAATCAAAGACATGAACTCCAGTAAAACACAGTAGAGCCGCGTGGCTGACTATGCTCCAATACATACATATAAGTTGGTACTTGACTATTCGACCAGGTCAATGAGCAATTGATCATCCAACATCGTCTCTCCAACTTTCGAAGTAATCATAAAAAAAAAAAAGTTTATAATGAATTTCACGATATTATAATTATATTTCATTCGACGTCCAACAATTTTACCTCAGCCCAGTTTTATGTAACACACTTTTGAATCGCCTCAATAAGTTGCGTCCATAATTAGGAACCGTTACTTTCATGGATCCGTGGTGTTTAAGTTTATACTATATTATTTCTCCATCACTAAATGAATTTTTTTTTTAGAAATAAAAAGACCCAAACCAGAAAAATGATTTGTAAAAAGAACTAGATATCTTCTTCTCCGTCCAGGTTATTTTATAGTATCCTAAGAGGATTTTGGAGACAAAAAGAATAAAACAGTGGTAAAACTATATTAAGGACCACGCCCTAATAGAATACTAGCATGAAATTCTTAGCCCTGCAGTATTTCGTACGTTGAGTGCAGAAATCTGAGGCACAAATTAAAGGTACATACAAAGCATTCCATTTCAGTCCTCAGGCAATCAACGCATGATCGTATCAATCTTCTTTGAGGATGACCTCGTGGTCAGATTCATGCTTTATTTGTCACTTATATTATATAAAAAAAAACTTGTTGTTACATCCATACTTTTAACATATCACATAAGTGATATTAACGAAAAAATTTAGATTGGCCGCAGTTCCCTCAGTGTGAATAAGTGTGTATCAACTTTACTCCCCAGTGTCAATGCCCATCCACCTGAGATGAGAAGAGATTCTGACGATCGACTAACGGCGGGAAATCCAATTAAAATTGGTAAATCCAATCTTTTGGCTAGTGAAGGCGAACATTATTATAAACATAAAGTTTACATTTTTTAGAATTTATAAAAATATATATATTACTTTCTTCTATTAATCCAACTTATCTACCCTTAAACATAGTATTTGTTTCTTTAAATGTTATGCACACATATTAAGAAAAGAAAAATAGCCAATAACGTGTCGTAAATTAGAAACAATGAAGTAAATTTCACGTTAAAAGCCACATAAATGTGTGCTTTCTCAACTCTCGATATGCAAAAGAAACTGGTAACGGTCATCTTTTCACTACGGGGCCCCGAATTTTCCACCCATAGCATTAATCAGCTTTTACTTTCGATCCAATAAAGCGCATCGTTAATTTTCTTAATCGCTTAACATGATCTGAACAGCCAGACCATTGTCATAAATTCGCAACAGCAATTGTCTGTGATCAGTTTCGACATGAGAAAGAGAAATTTGGATCTTAACGCCTCAAAATATTTTGTAATCGAAATTAAATACCATAATTAGATCACCAGTTTTCATAATTTTGCTCCATTTTACAAGTAGAACATTTAATCGTATTAAAACCTATAAACAAAAAGAAAACAGATGTTATCAAACTAAAGCGTGTCATTATTTTAGTGGGGTATTAATTTGTTTGTATTCTAGGTACCACCTAAGCTTAAATGTTTGTGCTAGTAGATGGTTTATGAGAATAGTCAAAAGGAAAGTTAATCTAGTTACCTCAGTTCCAAGTTACCTAGGATGTTAAGTTTCGCAGACCTTACCCGAAACCGTAAAGATATTTATGATATAAAAACTACTTGTATTTCTTTTTTGAGGGTGTCAAACCAGCTCACACCGGCTTGATGACTACTGATCACATTAGTTCATACACTACGTTCTCACTTTTAGTGATGAATAACCGCTGATGGTTGTAGGAAATGCCTCGTCAACACTAATTAGACCTAAGTTTCTAGACACACACCGTACGAGATGCTTGGCTACAGTGTTTGATTCGTTGGACTCTCGTTGGAATACCAGCTACATATTTCGGAGCTTTTTAATTTCGTCTCAAATGTTTTGGAAAAGATTAATGAAAAGAGAAACTTCCAAGTTAATTATGGATAATTCTATTTTGCAGATAAAAGCACAAAGACTAGTATATTGATGGAAAGATTCATCTTTTTTTGTATAACGTTCGGGGTGATAAGTGAGCGCGCAATTCATCTGATGGTAAGTGATGACTTCCTTAACAAAGGCTTAAGATGATAGAAGTTAAACCATGAAATATTATTAGTAATTCCATTATTAATGTTAATATTAAGACAATTAAGATACACCGATCAAAAACAAAACTGATAGACAGAATACAAATACGCACATTGACCCAAATAAAACCTCTCAATTAGTAATTTAAAGGCCCTTGGTGAATCACGTGGTGACTTGTTTAAATGTGCCGCCTTTCCGCTCACAAATGACGAATTATTAACTGGTTTAAGCATTAAAGCAAAACTTTAGCTTCCCTTTGTCCATAGTCAAATAGTTGGATGTTCAGTCGATGAAATCTAATGGTGCTGAATGGACCAACTATTAGACTATCGTTAACTTATAGAGCAAGTATTTAAATTTAATTCCAGCGTTTAACACGATTGGGAGTTATATTGAGCAGTTACGGCGAAATGTTTAATGGGTATATTGACATATTTGAATGTTTATTTAAATATATTATGTACTACATACTAATACAAGACCAGTTTTGTTTTTTTATAACACCAAGGGTGATAAACGGGCACATATATAATCTAATGGTAAGTGATTGCTCCAACCCAGAAACACATATTCAATTCTCAACATAGGCTTGAGATGCATATGCTTTGTTAGCCCTTAGGACTGAGTGCGGTAACCGGGCTTTCGAATTTGGACTCGAATACCTCTCGTTACCATACATTTTGTTGTATATTACTATACAAATTATAAAATCAAATGGCGTTACAATGGTTGATCCAAACGAAAATAAATATGTCCAAGCAAAGGTTACTAAGAATTCTTGATAATATAGACTATATATAATATAATAAAAATAGAATAATTGAATATCGAATAACGAATGGTTTGAAATATGACTCAATTCTTTTCAAATACCTGTCATAGATTTAAAATTTTAGGCCTATTATTATAGAATTAATGGTTGAAAACATAACTAAACCAAAAAAATATTCATTATTGTTATAATGTGTCAATCACTTCCTTGAATATGTGAGATCTAAAATACCCACGTTCTTACGGGCATAGAACATTGATATCAAAATTGATAAATATAACGTAAACGGCCTCAATTATTTTTCTTTTATAACGTAAAGAAGTTTATCCTCACCATCCATACTTCAACCAATCCGATACCATATTACAGAGTGGCAATTTTGGTTCGAACGTGCTATGATACAAGTGACATTTATCCGGTGATATCATGAAACGTTTTGTGGTCAGTTTACAATCACGAAATGTAACAAATTATTTGTTCAAACATTTACACAAACCTACACGCATTACAAACAGAATATTGTCACGATTCTCATTGTTGGCAAATATTACAGACCTATTGCGACGAAAGCGTTAAAAATTGTCTATTAAATGGAAGAATGGTTCGGAGGAAAGTCGATAGCCTGGTCGCAAATCTCTTTTATAATTTTAACAATGCGCTATCAAAATCTTGGTCTTAACTCGCTTTTAGTTTTATAATGGCCAACGTAATTGTTATAATGGGAAATGAAGTTTCACCGCATTGTTAAGATTGGAGATTGCAATTATTATGCAAAAATATTTCAAACTTGCAATTATTTGTGGGTATTTAGTGAAAATAATTTATATATAATATTCTTAATCATTTATTGATATATTTTGTAATAGTTATTTAGTATTTACAAACTTATTACCCACTAAAATACAAAAAACAAACTAAACATTTTTTTTATAAATTTATGTGTTTTAAGTTGAATGCTGTATCTGTAATTTTAAATATTATATAAAGGATTGAATTATAAAAACTTTGTGAAATTATATTGCAATAGTAATCCTAGAATCCCAATCACAATAGGACCAATAATCATCTCATACGTTATTTCTTGTCAAATAACATACCCATATTATTTAATTTGTTGTTACAATATGCGCAGTGTTGATGATTTTAACAGCCTCTACGTACATCTTCTCGGAAATAGACTGGAATATATAAGGACTCTACAGCTTGAACGACTTAGAAGGTCGTAGTCGACTATTCCGCTAGGGCAAAATTTAGGTTGTATTTCTATGAATTTTGCCTATTTGATGTTATATATTTTTTAATGTACATTAAATGACTAAAACGTTACAATATACTGTAGATTAGTAATACAGTTATTAGGTGCGTCCGTGAGAAGTAAAGCAACATCATGGCGGTGGAACTCGTAGTGAGAAACACGTAACTTTACTGCCGCCAGTCGTTCCTCTTCTCTTCGTCCAAACTTTTTACTTCATTAGATTTACATATTTATTCTGCGACCAATTAATATTTTCCATACAGAAACATTTTCTTTTTCACATCATACGTCTTTTCAAAAAAGCGGTCGTAAAAACTGTATTTCCTCTAAGATATAAATTAAAAGGGCTAACTTACTACCTTTATTATTATTACTTTAAAAATCTAGATTTGATGACGTTGATGCCGTTAGCCTATGCGGCTCTTACAGCTTCATCGGACACAGGACTCACGGAACCGAGGGGTCCGTGAGTTGGATTATGGTTAAACTTGGTGTCCTCGTAAAGGGGCTTGGAAAATCAACAAAATTTTGATTTTCTACAAATGTACCTTGGGTAGGTTGGTACATTTGTGGGAAACCTTTCATGTTGGTCTGAGACACGTAAGTAATTAGATTTAATTTTTTTTTTTGTATATTATCAGAGAAAAACATATAGGAATAAATATAAGAAATAACAAATCGATAAACGAACATCTAATTCGTAAAACTAGTAACGAGTCATAAATAATTAATGAATAATTAAATTGCGTTAACACGAATTTCGTATGCAATTGTAAAACAAAATGGAATCAAATAATAAGCATAAATTATCTGTGGTAACTATCAAGTGTGTTTCAATCAAATTAATGTTAATTGCCAATTAAACACACATGTCAAAGGGGCCGCGAATGCTAATTGTTGCAGCTAATAAAAGATCTGCTTGTGCAATAATGTATCATGCAATTTGTAGAGCAATGCGTTTTAAATAGAATTTAAAATAAGAAGAATCTTATTTAGAGTAAGAAGCCTTTTTTATATTTGTAAATCGTCAATTAACCTCGCAAAGAATGATCATTGAATTAAAAATTTAAAACTTATTTTTATCCGTGTGAAATATATACGCCATGATAAATACATATGTTAAAAATACTTGTTTATGAGATATTAAAAATAGCTTTTATTTTTATGTAAGTATAGTAAAGTTTTTAATATGGTAAAAATTAATAAAGTATAAATATAGAACAGGATATAGCGTTAATCCTTAACAAAAAAAAATACTAAGTGCAATTTATAGCATTCTCTACCAGTCAACCCATGGTGTGGTGAGATAATGTAATAGGTGTAGCAATCACAATACCAAATTAAAATATTATATTATACATATTATTAAACCAAAAATATACAAAGAATAACAAGATAATATACAGATATGAATACACGTCTAGTTATATTAGGTCTTTACCTATGAAATTGCCGTTCTTCAGTATTGGCCACTTCAAAACAAAAAATTTTGATTGGCTGTGAATTCTGTATTCAAATTAATTTTATTTTAAAAACATGACATTTTTTTTACATAGTCAGCTTTCGTTTATTGAGTAGCCTTGTATTTTCATTACGTTTGAACATTTTTTGTCATAATGGATACTTTAAAAATTCGTGTAATTATGGAATATGAGTTCCGTCGTGGCATTAACGCGGCACAAACGGCACGTAACATCAACAACGTTTACGGAGAGAACTTTACGAACGAAAGCAAAACCCGTTATTGGTTTGCCCGGTTCCGTTCTGGAAATTTTGATTTGAAAAATGAACCTCTTGGTCGTCCGGACACTTTGGTCAACAATGATGAATTAAAGGCGATTGTGGAAGCTGATGATACTAGCTAGCAGCAGCTTTTGATGTTAACATCAAAACAATATTGGTCCATTCGCGACAAATTGGCAAGGTAAAAAAGCTTGATAGATGGGATGGCCCCACGAACTTAACGATCGCCAACGCAACGTACATGAGACCTGCCTCGCGCTGCTCAACAGACACAGAAATGAAAGAATTTTGAACGAAATTGTTACGTGCGATGAAAAGTGGATTCTGTTCGACAATCGGAAGTGCTCAGCAAGTTGGTTAGATCCTGGTTCAGCACTAAAGCAATACCCTAAACAAAAAATTACCTCTAGAAAGTTGATGGTCACGGTTTAGTGGTCTAGTGTTGATGTGATTCATCACAGTTTTTTACCAAACAGCATGAGCACTACTGCAGATGTGTACTGTGAAGAACTGAAGACAATGATGGAGAAGCTCGCACATCGGCAACCAGCTTTGGTTAATCGGTCGTCCCTGCTGCTCCTACACGACGCGACCCCATACTGCACAACAGACAGTCTCCAAGCTCTAAGACTTGCTCCAACCCCAGCTCTCCCTCATCCACCGTACTCACCAGACCTTGCACCCACCGACTATTACTTTATCCAAAATTTTTAGCGGGAAAAAAAATCAAATCCCGAGAGGCAGTACAAAATGCCTTTGAAGAGTTTGTTGCCTCCCTTCCAGCTGATTTTTACAAGAAGGGCATCAATAAGCTACCACTGCGTTGGCAAAGATGCATCGATTACCTGGGTGATTTCTTTGAATAACAGAAATAAAAAAGTTTGAAAAAAAATTACTTTAACTTATTTCATACAAAACGGCAATTTCATAGGTAAAGACCTATTATAAGTATATTTTAATAATAATATATTATATTATATAATCTTCTGTGCAAAGATATAATAAATACTTACATATATAAATATATAACTAAGACGGTAGCTAATAATAAAAAGATCGTCATCATCATCAACTGCTCACGAACTAACTTCTTGAAAAAACACTTGATTCTCTTACTATATTTTGCTAAGATAAAGGTATAAATTAAATTTAATTAAATTATAATAAAATTAATTAAATTAAATACGGAAAGGTTCAATATTATAAATAAGTAAAAATAAAAGGGTTAAGTATACTATATACCATTTCGATACTTTTAAAGTATCGGATATATAACAGAATCGGATACTTTTTTTATAGAAAAAGAGAAGAAGAATGCCACAGAAGTGACAAAAAGTTTTTGTTGTTTCCTTTATTAATATATTAAATGTTGTGAAGATAGCCCTTTGAACAGTCATTACATTTTTATATATGTTTAATTTCAGTCAAATCCAAAATAAATGTTTGATTATATTGAATTAAACATTTTCATTTTTAATGAAAGCTTATATTTTTAATTAATCAAAAGAGATCGATCACTTTCAATTAAATATATCGATTATGAATATTTTCTGGCATTTATAGGAACTTTAATGAAGTAAAAGTCCTCATAAAACGCCGACAAGGGCTTTTTGGTAAACTTAAATATATGCATGTTAAAATAAAAAGATAAATCTTTTGAGTTTAACACCTGTCCGTTCCACTTGGTTTAAGGCCGAACCGCTTCCGCCTCCGCTCCGCTAGTGTCCTGTAACCTTAGACTGGGAACTGGCATGACCCGCGAGGACAAATTGTAGGTGTGATTACATACGGTTAAAGTTTGCTCCAGTGCGCCGCGATTGTCGGGACCCGCTTCACCATTTACTCTTCATAAAGTGTTTTAAAAAACTTACTGTTAGTTATGAAAAATACTAAGACAATGTTTATTTACCAAATTGGAAAAAAAATTAATTAACAGTCTTATATCCCTTTTCTTCAACATATTTGATAAATTGTACACGTATGTTATCTGTGATTTTTAAGTTTACCGCTCTAAGTGTATGTTAAGGAGTTTTTAATTAAAACGTAAGTATTTTTTTTAATTATTCCAGTTAGAAGACAATGTCATCAAAAATAAGGCGCTAGGAACCAATAATGTTAAAAAATACTTTAAAACGATAGCAAGTTATATTTATTATGTACCTTTGTGGTAGAAATTCTTTTAAATCGTCAATATTATCGCATACTTTAAAGTCAATATTTCATGCTAAATCGCCGTCTGAAGACATCTGTGTTACTTGAGCCAATTGAGCTACACATTACACCCAAGATCGTGTGACCCATTACATTTCTGCCAAATAAAACGCTGTTACCTTAATGCAAAAGAAAACGTTTCAGCGGGATAGATCAAGATATACTGGCCATTTTAGCCGTCCACCACTCATGTGTGTATGACTCTGATTCCATGTTTCCGCTCAATGCCCTATACAATTAGGAAAGTTAATCCATTTTGAACCCTAAAACTAGTGAGATATGGTTGAAATTATATTGTTGAAATAATACTGGCAATTGTAGAAAAGGAAATGATTTTTAAAAGAAATGGTCTATGTAAATTTGACTATTTAAGCATTTGTACCATACTGGGCTAATATTAATATTTTTTTTATCAATCAATGTAGGACGCATAAACTAATAAAAAACTACACTATTTTTTTAAAATGATGTGTTTCAAACTAGACACAGTTTACGTGATAATAAGTGAATGCCTATAAGTACACCCATAAACATCTTCCTAAGCGACGATTCAAGATGTACATGCGTTGTCATCCCTAGGGACCAAACTGGAATGCCTAGTTAACAGTAATTGTGTCTACAACTTAGGCTACAGAACACAGGAATTTTACACCACAAATACACACTGGTATTCCGTAAGGATATGGTCTTACCCCGATCAAAAAAAAGTGAATACAAGAACATTGTCTTAAATATATCATTAATCATCAATATCGTTATTACAGTCCACCATAATTATTTCACTGAATATAGCTCTCACAGATGGCCACAAAACCCACCGACATGGTATTTGATGTATGATTCCTTATCGAGGATAAATGATTGAAATTTTCTGCGGCACTTTATATAAATGTTATAATAAAGTTGAATCAACATAGGATTCAACTTTAACACCAAATATATATCCAAAAACAGGAAGGAAATGAAAGTGTAGATTCCTAATTAAAGTTTAGTTTAATATAGATTCTTCAATTACAGATAAATGACATTAATCGTGCAGAATGGAAGCGACGTGGTACAGAAGAAGGTTAAACTTAATTGCAATTATGATATTTTGTGGAACAGCTGATGTTGAAAGCAGTCTTCCAGTAGATTTGACGGCCGAAGAAAAAGGTTTTAGTTTGATTGTTTTCTCTAGCAAAGTAATAAAGTATTGAGCATTACATATCAGAATTAATAAATTAGTGTTTCATGTTATAAAAACCAATAAACGCACAAAATTTTTGTTTTCCTACAATATTATTATAACTACAATGAAATATGATTGCTACTATTGTAAAAATTGCGTTCCATATTCATAAATTAATTTCATTAATGAATCTTTCCAGCTTTACCACAAACAACTCTTCTACAACTATCGACATCATCGAGTATCGCTACTACGAATATTTCTACCTCTACCTACGCCACCGTCATACCACCGATACCGCCTAGTGACAGAGACCGCTTTTTAACGTTTGCCGAATCAGGGCACCATCAAACGTTCATGTTCGCAAAAGATAATACTTACATACAATTAGACGGAGATATTATTCAAAGATTTCAATTAAGGTAAGTAATGTACATGTAGTTAAAGAGTAAGAGAAAGTAAGTAAGAGTAAGCTCTAGTGATGTTGCCCGAAATGCTTTGCGAAAAGCGATCATCGTCGTTCCTCTCAAATGATGGAGACATGGTCGGCTGAGATTTACTATATCTTACTAGATGCTGTTATTTCGGATTAATTTTCGGCAGTGCGCTGATAATATAGCAGAATCCATACAGTACATACGTATTATTATAAAGTAAAATGTCGCGAAGATGTCAAATTTTTGAATCGTTCAACTTGTATTTCTAACGGTACCTAAAATTTTAGTTGTCCTCTTGATTATGATCAGCGAGTATGAGTTTTTGAAGTGGATGAATTTAATAGTGTTGGGATTGTATTTATTGGTATTTTTATCACGCAATCATAACTTAACCTGAGGTGAACTGTAAGTTCGTTCGTAGTCGCATAAAAATGAATGCGAAGTCTGCCACTATGAATATATGAATACGAACGTGCTCCTTGATGAGATGTTTTATGTACGAGTAGCATTGAATCGCTGCAGTCGGCTAATTTGTTTTTTAAAACAAATTTAAGGCTTATATTTTACTAATATTTCTTTCAGACTATGCAGAGAAATATCGTTCAAGTTTCGAACAAGGCTTCCACACGGTCTCCTAGTATATCACAACGTCAAGAATCCAGTTTTCAAGATGCAGCCGTATGCTTTGTATGTTATTGTAGAGAAAGGCGAATTAAAAGGTAAAACCGTTGGTTTATGCAAATCACAAAATTTGTCAATTACTATAAGTTTACAACTAGTTTAAAGTTACACTTTCGTTGAATTGAATCTTTAACTTAGCATATATATATTAAATTATAAATACCATACAAAGTAATAGTTTACAATTCAAGTAAGTTTATGATAGCTTTGTGGCAAGTTTGAACTGCCAATTGATCTACTTAATTGACCTCACCGATCTTTTTTTATTTAAAAATATGAAACAAAGCTTAAAATAAATTTTGTTCAATAAATATTTTGATATCATAACAAAAAATGGTCTTAAACAATGAGTTCAAAAGACTTTTGAAACCAATTTATTTTTGATAATAAACTGGTTTCCTATTTTATTATCACCTAAATTATGTCGGGTTTGACATGTTGTAGAGGTATACTAGAAACTAAATAAATGCAACAAAATAAATTTTGTTCAATAAATATTTTGATATCATTACAAAAAAAAGGGTCATAAACAATGAGTTCAAAAGTCTTTTGAAACCAATTTATTTTTGTAATAACTTAAAAGAACACATATTTTAAAACTTGCTTTCCTATTTTTTTATCACCTAAATTAAGTCGAGTTTGACATGTTGTAGAGGTATACTAGAAACTAAATAAATGCAACAAAATAAGTGGGTCCAATTCAACCCGTTGAATTCTTCACAAATCAATAGCACACATAATAGCAGCATGTTGCAACACTGTTGTGTTTTGTATAAAAAGTTACAGAAACCGACGACTAGTAATGTGACTGACGTTCGTTTTTGTCGTCAAAAGATTTTGGCGCTGCAAATGAATCTCGCTTAATTATAAAGAAAGAAAATTGTGGTCTATATAGATCACTTGATCGATCAATTTCTATCAAGGCGATATATTCTGGTTATTACAAGATAACATAGATTGCGCGGAAAAAATTTAAGCGCTGTAAGCAAACCCCCAAATAGGGAAGCTCACTCTTCGTCCCCTAGTCTGATGTAACGCGTGTATGTAGTGTCATGGACACGGGATATAGGTACATACAACATACCCAGATCATGAAACAAAAATGTTATTATACAAATATTATTAATAAATAATATCTAATCAGTTTGCTTAGACTAAAATTGAGTAACTCTTTCAGTACAACAGTAACTGACACGTATCTCATTTGAGCATTGACCACGACAAAAAAAATATTGTCCACTAACATGACACATTACATTTACATAAGAACTGTTTAATAAATTCCAGTTGTCCACGTCTTTGGCAAACATCTCACGTCAGTAACTGTAGGACGGGCACTGAACAGAGACCAATGGCATAGCGTGGTTGTCACAATCGACGTGCATGGAGCAAGATTAATAGCTAAAGTTGATCAGCTCAAAGAGGAAGTTTATTTGAAAGTTAGTACCGCATATATCTTTATGTAATTTTGTTGGTCAATCCTTATTTTGCATTTCATGTAATAGAACATTAACAAACCTCTAGGCCGTATTATTTACCTTCGGGTGATATTTGTAAGATCTCAGAGGCCACTTCTTCTCATCCCAAGGGTATAGTTTATTAGACCAAAAATGGTATTTATCATCTACTCTTAGTATGTATCATCCTTATTACTTCATTACTAGTGATGAGGCAATCCATCTTAGTTCTCAGAGGTGATAAGGCATCTGCATTTTGATGTCTTATCAAAGGTGAATGTCAACTTTGTTTTGCTTGTTATATGGTGAAACATCAACTTAAAGACAACACCGACACATTTTAGATAAAAATCGCGATATATAGCGCGTTGCTGAACTTTCTTGCGCCACTTCTTCTTCAGCGCCAACGCTTTCCGAAGTGTTGGTAAACCATATCTCAAATACTAAGAAGATTAGTCCGTTAGAAGTAACTGATCGAACCATGATCCAACCCTCTCGGGCACTCCCTAATCAGCTTACTTACGCGATCCGGGTAACAGACGAGGTTCCCTCTCGGGAACCCTTGTGCTAGTTACCGTAGCGCTCGGCTACCTTATCCGGTTAAGTTGTAAAAGCCTTTGGACTAACAGCATTAATCATCCGTAAAAAAAGCATAGGCCAGTGCTTAACCATTACGAAGACCATCAGTATAGCTCATAAGCCCAGCAAATGTTTATTAACTGTTCTTACACGTTTACCCTCTCTACTTACAATGTGTGTTTTAATTTATATTTTGTACCCAATTATTCTGTATAAAACAATTAAGGTTACTTTGAAACGTAAATTGAGGAAAACGAAAAAGGTAAACATAGAAAAAAAAATACAGACAGTATTAAAATGTACATTTTGCTTTTTCGCACAGGGTTTGAGTTTCGATACCAATTACGGTATTACCGACAATTTGACTTCTGTTATTCTAATTGGAGGTAAGTTGATATTTATTTCATCTCAGTTAAAACCTTAATTTCTTTTCAAATTTACAAAATAGTGTGGTCCGTTGGACCCACATTAGGCAATCCTTGAATTTGCTAACCATATGGTGGAACAGCGTAAATTAATATATAATATGAAATAATATATTAAAATGACAAAAGTAAAATTTATTTCAGGATTACCACTTCCGTATATTAATGTTCTAATAGGTTTTCTGTAAAGTCATACATTAAAGTAGCCAGTTGGAAACCTTTATAATTATGTACTTTTACTGAGCATATTTTTATCTCACAGGATGATACGTAGTGTAGGGAACCCAGGACCCGGTTACAAGTAATTTTTCATTCCATCTCAGTCCTCAGCGGCGACAACGCATGTGAATCCAGAATCTTCGTTGAGGATGGATGTAGATGTCGTGGGCTGCAGTCATCACTTAGAAGGGTCCCTTTAAATTTTTACTTGTTCGCTCGCCATAATTAGAAAAATCGATGCACTAATGTATGGTCCTCTGCATATTTGCGCATTATTCTGCGAGAACATTCAACTATTTTAAATTAAATAAGAATGAACAGTTAAAGAACAAGCGTTTTGAAAAATAAAATGCCATGGTAGCTTTTAGCTTTGGGATTTTTAGGTAATCTAAAGAGGGGCCATTGGCATTTCTGAAGTGGTTTAGAGGAAAGGAAAAATCGTATAAGATGTATCCAAGGTGAATTCAGATACCTCAAAAATCTCAAAGTCAAAAGCCTTGTGAACCTTGACATTTTTTTTTTAAATATGCATAGGATCATATATAGGATGAATCGATTTTTCTAATTATGGCAGCAAGTTGTTATCGAACAAGAAAAATATAAATGGGCCATTTATGTCCCTTATTCGCCTTTGCCACCTTTTTTAAATCTATATTTTAATAAGCATTTTACTGAATCCAACACTCAAAAAAATATGGATGATATTTGATAACTATCTCTTTTTGAAGACAGCACTTAGCAGTCCACAATTTATCTCTGCCGAAAGTAGGTTTGCTTGTATATTGTCCTAATTTGGATGGAATGTAAACACAATACAGTAGGCAAGTTTAACTGATATTCTAAGCTGCTAGGCTGTGCTTGTTACTTTTATTCATATTATTAATAATTGACAGGTTTAAGCTCCGAAGAGAAACTCCATGGAGTTAAATATATTATAGAATCATTTGTTGGTTGTATCAGTGATATGGTTCTAAGTTCGGGAAAAGCAGCCTCGGATCTCCTACCTATAGTGCCACTGATTGCTACTAAACATGAAAACGTGAACGAAGGCTGTACAAATAAATGCAGAACTATTGAGAATCTGTGCTTCGAAGGTTCTAGATGTATAAACGAATACAACGGATACAGATGCGACTGTTTTGGAACACTGTATGAGGAGCAACTGTGTGATGTTTTTAGTAAGTATTTTGATTTATTTAAAGTAATCATTTATTATTTTGTCGTGTTAGTAAAGAAACGCCAACTTTTCCCCAAATTGTAACATCTCCTTGGTGTATCGAAAATATCTAATAGTGAAAAATCCATTCAAACTTCACTCCGAACCCAAATTTCACTCAATATTAACCTGCACTTGAATGTCAGGCACCACTTGATAAATATGGATAACTTCTTCAAGCAAATCAACACTAGAGAAAAAGGAAGACGCTTATACAACCAAAACGCTATACAGCACGCTATATAAGGCAAAAAAGTATGTTCTACTTTATTCCATACAAAGGATCTTGTTGTTTTCGTCCCTAATAACGTCAAGGCGAAAGTTTGTTAGCATTCGCAGTCAGTGGTAGAGCCACGTTGCAGCTTGTTTCTAGTTGCATCGTGAATGCATGGTCAACCGAGAAAGGACCATGACCTCGCAGAATAAATAATAACAACATAGCCCTGCAGTGTTTAATCTGATGAGTGTTAGGTTCCGGTGATCCTTATTACTGGTCATAAGGCATTCCATCTATGTTCAGGAGTGACCCGCATCTACATTATAATTACTTATCAATTAAGAATCGCTAACCATCAAGTGAACTTCATTCTCGTTTTTCATCCTCAATGCAATAAAACAATACATTCGTTATCTCGACGTAACCCAATTAGGAGGACAAATGTAAGATCTAACGCTATTAGTAAATAGCAAGAATGAAACGAATTTTTCATTTTGCATTTTCCCAAATTTATTAAGGCAATAATATAGATAGATACACAAACTATATCAAGTATTAATAGACGACCCTTTTCTTAAATTGTTGACCGATAGCCGAATCATTTTTTAACCAACTTCAAAAAGGAGAAGGTTATCGGTGCGTATTTATTTTCAGTGTATGTACACAAATTTCTAAATCATATTACATGATTCATATTTCGGTAACTTTCGAAGATTTTTCTTCTAAATTTCATCGACTGGAACGACAATAGCCTAAAGTTTAGGTTACGGTCTGCGAAACTTAAGGTCGTAGGTTCCAATCCGCCATTCGACTATCGTTGTGCACAATCTCCTAGCACAAGCAAGCTTAGTTGGAGTGGTTAACTGGAATATTAGTAATAATTTTAGGAATAATAGCTTTTCTAATATTCTTTAAAAAAAAAAGAAGAAAAAAGAACTTTTATTGAGTACATTAGCTGCTTAATATGAATATGTTTTTGTATTCTTACAGAACTAAATCGGTACAAAAACGTGTAAATAAAATTATTGTAATAATCAAGTAACCAAAACTAGTGATTGGCAGGGATGGCTGTGGCGATGATAATGATCAATCAAAAAACCGACTTGAAGGCGTCACAAAAAGTTTAAATGATTTCTTGATATGTGTTAATTTAATAAATTTTATTCTAAAATACTCTGACCCAAAATTGCTCAGCTTCTCGAGTATATAGCAAAAGTTGGTAAATATTTCGTGAAGTGTGAATCTAACAACCCGGCACTAAAAATCAATATAGTTCATCTTAACTTCGACAGTGCCGTCAGAAGTTATCTAATAGCACTAAGTCCTTTATGCTCCGGCGACCTGGTAATCTAAAATAGATGTGGTGTTTTTTTTTAAATTTATTTATTTACTCTTTATTGCATTAACCTTAACAAAGTTCAAAGTTCACAAAGGGCGGACTTAATGCCAAAGGCATTCTCTACCAGTCAACCGTATGTGTGGTGAGATATGTGTTTGATAGGTGTAGCAATAAACTAATTAATAAAAGAATAAAATTAATTAAAAAAAAACTACACATAACTAATACAAGTAAATAATAATACATACACATATAGATATTAAATACATAATACATGTATAAATACACAATATATATACACATATACATTAATCTTTACACAACATACACATATAATTTAATCTTTACTTTTATTAACACTATTTTTTTTAAATTAGTTGACCGCAAATTATACGGACATAAAAATAAGTCACATTAGTAAAAGAATTTTAGACGTAACTACATTACTAACGAAATTGTAAACAAACGAGTTTCAAAGAAACAAGTACACAACCAGTTTAATGTATCATAAAAAAGGCATGTTACTTCTATTGGTTATTCGCTTAAAATAACGGTAAAAAAATTATTAACGTCCGCCGTTGATATTTTAACGTAATGAAAATTATTTGATTGACTTATTAATGGCCTAGTGGTCACTAACCACTGACTACTGATTGGTTATCAATTTGGGTGTATTATTACATGCTTGACAAGGAATCATAATGCAGATGCGTTGTCACCCTTGAGGAACGAGAGGGAATGCCTCATAACCAGTAATAAAGTTCTCCGGATGCCTACACTCACCAGACGAAACACATCTGTGAGGGCGTGGTCCTACCTCGGTTGAGCTGACCCATTCATTCAAAAGCTATAAACAATCATCAGTGTAGCTTTACCACTGTTAATATATCTCGTATACCTGATACTAACTGAATCTTATTATACTTGTCTCTTTTTTAAGAATCCAAGGGTTATAAACGAGCACACTCTATACCTGGTGGTAAGTGATTGCAGACCATAAATACCTACATCAATCCCTGACGACTGTAATGTAATGTATCGCTAAAGTAACAGGAACTCTGGATACCTACACCCACCGTTCTCGGGATCCCAAAACACAGCAACTATAAGCTGCTACTTCACGCTGCTATTGTGTGCGGTCGTGGTCGTTCCCCAATCGAGAAGTGGCCTTACTGCTGTGACTGTTGAGTCGTGGTCGTATCGTGGCCGAAATCAATCAGTAGAATATCACATTATTAACAGACCAGCCTTTTTGGAAATGAAGAAGCATTATGTCTATTCGCACTCGTACACATAGAAACTGTAAAAACATCGACCTCAGCATATAGTTGTTACCATTTCTTTTACTTTCCTTATTTTATGTCAGCTTAAGTGACAAAAATGATAATAATCAGTCCTCGCTTACCTTCAGATGACCTGTTTTCTCATCCCCCTAATTTGAAAAAAAAGCTAAAGACGAACAGTCCATCGTTCCTGGTTCTTGACACAATTTTTTAGGGTAATAATCCCACTGAAGACATTGGTGCAATACAGTATTCGGGATGTAATCTCTCACCCCGAACTTACTTCCAACATTAGGAAAAGCAAACATGTGTGAACCAATATGTCTACGAACTAACTCAAATACTAACGGTATTTTCGTATACCCCTAACAATTGACATGTAGTAATAACTGGAAGATATTGACATCGTCGAACACTGCCTGGAATAAATCATAAAATATAATGTAATAATTTAAATAAGATCCCATCTCAGTGGAAAGACACCCCAATCCCCTTTCACACACTTTCACAAATAATTGTAAGCACTTTATATTTTATTTTCCATTACGTCATCATTTATTATTGCAGCGGCGACAGTTTTGACGTTGCGAGGCTCAAGTTACGTGTCTTATCGGGTTTACGATTGGAAAGACCGGGTCCACTCCACCAACACGCGAGTCAGTCTGCATTTTAAGGTAAAATCATTTTGTTTTTAATAGCTGTCACGTATTGCAATTATACGACGGCTGCCAGTGCGATATTATGACAAAACTATAACGATAAGCCTCGGAATTAGCATAACATCTTTGCAAATGGTAACAGACTTTACACCATCCACCAAATATTGCAAAATATGGTGCGATAAATAAAACCAGTATTTGTTTCTTTTAAAAGATTTTTGTATACAAATAAACAGTTCATGTGATTGCTGCGGCCTTTAATACCCATATTCATTATAGACTAGGCATTATAATTCAGATCGTCACTTCTGAGGAATTGAGGAATATATGAGGGATATACTATAATAATATAGTGCCGTCACTAGTACCGGTTTTATTCACCAGACAATATTTAAACTACTATAACGTAGATGACACTGAAAGTTACTAAACTTTTGAAAAATTCTTTTAAAATTCGGATATAGAACTCTTTGGTCTCCTAATGTGACATATTGCATTAATTTGACATTTGTTTTTGTGAATTCCAAGTCTTGTTACTCTTCAAAATTAAATTAACGCGAAAATTTTCGATCAATGATTTATTACGACTTTCGTTATGGTCTTAATCAAAAAAAAGCTATAATAGACTTCGATTGACAATTATTAAAAAGCCCCATATCGTGCCACTATTTACAATTGGTTTAATGAGTTTAAGCGTGAGCGTAGCGTGAGGGCCGTCCCTCAACAGCATCTGAAGATAACATCAGTGCTTTGCGACTCATGAGTTGCATGATAAAGATAAGAAAGTGACCTACCAGCAGATGCAGGCAAGCATTGGTATGAGTCAAATACAAAAAAAATTACACGAACACTTAGGCGTATGGAAACTTTGCACGAGATGGATTCCCCATACTTAGACCGAAGACCAGAATCGCCTTCCCATGAATACTTGATACAGAATTGTAAAAGCGGTAATGGCCCATCCAGAGTCGAACCTATCTATTTGTGCTTAAGATATTTAAACTATGGCGTGAGTCTACCACGACGAAATTTTAAAAATAATTGTATAACAAAAGTATTGATATACAATAACACGATCAGCATAAGCGCTCAAAATGAGATTGTGTGCTCCCACCAATTACATATTTGTTGTTATATGAAAAATGTTTGAACATGGTAAAAACGTAGAAGGGATTTTATAAGAAGTAATCGTATACATAGGTGGTAACCAGCTGTATTCCCTAAGCTCACATTACGCAAATTGTCCGCACACATACAGAATGAGAAGGTGAAATGGTAGCGTTTACATTATTTATAAGTCCCAGAGCGACATTATGTTATGACCAGTTTTTCCTTTATTTCTTTGTTTATTCTACCTGTTATTTCATACCCTAATAGAATTATTACAAAGATACGTGGTACAGTCCCGCTGTAGCTGGAAATGGACTGTAGGATCAATGGGTTGGCTTGACTCGACTCGACTCAAGGTACGAAATCTAGGTCATCAGTTCCATATTTGAGGCCTTCAAATACGCATTCTTAATTAGGTGAACGTGGTATGACGTGGTGGGACGATATTGCTGCGAGGATGCTTTACGCAAACTTCCTCTGACACTCCTTTGGTTTTCAAAGAACACTGTCATGTAATATCTTGATTTACCGAAAAAAAGCAACCATATACTTGCCGGTGCTCCGACTTTTCTTAACTTTCGTCAGCAATTTTTCAAAAGCAAAGACCTATTCTGGCATTTCTTTCCGGTCTAAATCAGTACACCCAGGTTTCGTCAACTGCCACGATATTATAGTCAGTCAATGACTGTCCTCCATTAAACTTTTTTATTATTTTACGGCACCATTCTACACGTAGTTGTTTCTGATCTTCCGTTCTCGTTTGCGTTTCTCTCCGTGCAGTATCCATCGATTGCAAAGCTTCAGAAGCAACACAAAATATTTTGCACTTGGCTCATTCTAATGCCTAATACAATACGAATTTGCTGACAAGTAATTACTTGTCTGCAAATTCTGTTTTCTTATGATTATATAATATTCGATTCTGTAACCGCAGTCACCGGAATACCTTCATATACTTCGTCATGGAGATGATCAAGTCCGCGTCTAAATTCTCCGAACCACGAAAAGCGTAAAAAGTAATCAAACTAAATTTTCACGAGTTAAACTCGTCAATGTGATAGCGACACGCAATTTCTTAAAGGCCGCCACAGTGAAAAAGCAAATGATAATTTTGTAAATTAGAAGTAACATGTTCCATTTTCAGTTCCATTTTCGAAATTTTATTTTCAATGTTAATTTTTTTAATTTTCACGTACAAGTACAAGCCAGTTCCGGATACTTTCATTATACCCCACGTATGTTTCGTATGGCATATTATGATAGGGATCCGGAAATCCAATTACAGGAAACGACGAATCCCATCTCAGTACTCAGGGGTGATAACGTAACATCTTAAATCCATGTTAAGGATGAATGTAGATATCGTTAGCCGCAGTCATCACTTACCACCAGATAAACTGTGTGCTTATTTATCATCAAAGACTTTTTTTTTTTTAATGTGGCTACAATTGTATGGCCTGGCCTTATTACCTAGTTAAAAACAGAGGTTGTTAGTTTTCGAAAACAGACAAACACAAATGTATCGAACTGTGCAACCAAATAACACAATATTTAATATATTTTTACGTATAATATATGTTTTTACTATATACTATAGACAACTATATATATTTTTTTCTATAGTATTATAGAGAAGTAATTAGTTATTATAGAAGAGTAAGTGATCACCGCCGTCCACGAATTCCACAACAATAGATCAGTCGCAAATACCTATACGTGCACTTTACTCTATAAAAGCGTACTGCTTTTCACGTTGTGTAGTCCGAATTAACCACTTCATTTGCTACAACAATTATCACATCACATTTGACATCCAATTCTAGCGTAATATCCTCCAAATATTGGGCACATTATTTATTACTGAGTTGTTGAAACTAAACTTTCATAATTATAAAACTGAAGTATATAAATTAACAGATCACATTCCAAACATTCAGACCACTCATACGTATCTTATATACAGCACCTACCGGTCTTACCAGTTCCGACAATAATAATCCATTTGATAAAATAAAGAAATCTGGCAATAATTATGTCGAATAGTTTCAATATTATCTTATCTATGAATTGTAAAAGGTGGACGTTGAAGAAACTACTTCACCAACGAGAGATATAATACGGCTTCGTATCCAGTTTTATTATCTTATTGCGTAAAGTCTTATCAAATCTTTAAAGATATCGAAATTTTTATTCGAAGGCGATTTGACGGGTCCTAATGAGGCCAATACTCAAACATTATTCAATTTACCAATCCACTTAAAGACTACTTGAAATCAGTACTAGGTATTAATTTTTGATATTAACGGTCATAAACATTATGATCTACTATAATTTGAGTAACGTTTCAAAATTAGACCGACCTTTATGTAAGTGCCTGGTTTGGGATGAAGTCCTACAATTAAAAGCTATGTGGAATAAAAGTTGTATAAATGTTTAAAGTAGTACTTACTGTTAACTAATATATTACGTTTCTTTTTGTATTACAAGAAATTGAGTTAGAATGTTTTCAATCATTCAAAAAATCAAGGGCAATTCTTAAGTTGATTGTTTAGTTGGTTATAAGAACATTTTGTAAAAAAAATAATAATTATATATTAAACTTCTTCACCGTGTAATTAATATGTGTCATGCTTTATTAAAATAGCATTATATAATATTTAAAACACTTCAAACATTACTATACTGTTTTAAAATAAATAGATACAATATTATTCGCATTAAAACCACTTAAATGTCAAACGCTTTAGCAGGTTTTGCTAACATAGTCATTTTGTAAATAACCAAACGACCTTTGCAGACTCGTTTCGATGATTCAGCCTTGTTCTACGCCAGCGGTCAGATAGATGACAAAAACCATTACATCGCTCTATCAATACACCAGGAAAAGGTAGCCGTACAATTTGATTTAGGGGACGGGCCGGTAGAAGACTATTTGGGAGAGAAAGTTAACAACAATCAGTGGCATAACCTTACAGTTATATTGCAAGAAAAATATGTCTTTGTCTACCTTGACAACGTAACAGCTACTTACGAAGTACCAGGAAATGCGAGATACGTTTGTATTGACCCAGAAATTTACATATGCGGTGGTCCCGATCTGCACAAAATGAAAGGATTGAAATCCTTCAACAATTTCGCGGGCAACTTGAAATACGTTTATTATAACGACGTATCGATTCTATATGAGTTAAAGCAAAATAACCCCAAAGTACACTACATTGGAGTCTTGGATCCTTTATTTGAAGAGATTGATATCGAGGTTATACCTATAACTTACCCTTTCGCTACTTCACATATATGGTGGCCTTTAAATCAAAGTAATAGCATCAATTTAATTTTTGACTTTAAAACTAGCAAAAACATGGCTGTTTTAGCATACAGTCAAATTACAACTGGACAAGGATATTGGGAGGTAAGTTATAAGATATAGAAAAATCAAACATTATTAGTAATATCTGCAAGGTTATATTGTGTAGAAATGAAAATGAATAAAAGCATAAAAACACGTTCAATCTGATATCACACAGGTTGCTCAGTTGAATACATTTTGCAATTTGTAAACATCTTCGTATCTTCCAATAAAGTGTTTTTAATTTATTAAATACATTAAACACGTAGACAATAAAAGAAATTCTACTTACCTCAAAAACTCTTATCATGCATTTTTAAATTACACAAACATAAATTATTGGAAACTTTGTCTATTCAAAAATTACTTAGAGGTGACCTCTAGTAAATGTTGAGGTCACTAAAATACAGTATTGTTATTTTACTTTTAATTGCTATGATATAAAAAAACTTTACAGTCTTTACACTAATCATGTTTTCTTTTATATATTACAAATATCTTACATTTATTCCTACAAAGCTACAATTTAAAATTTCGAAAATTACGAATTATGCTAAGCTTAGCTTAGATTAGGCTAACGTGAACCGTAGAATTAAATCAGAAATGACAATGAGGAACCAATAATCAAATCACATATTTAAATGAAATAGAAATATTTAATATATAAATTATATTTATTCTTAGAAAAACTTTCTTACCAAATGTTAGATTTTTATTGACCACCATGCTTGGCATTGCATTTAAACATTTTAATAAGACTTTATTATAACCTTATAGAGAGAAAATATATAAGGTGTAGATAATTAATGATCGTAGATAGCTATATCGTCTTTATCTGTCAATATTTGAGTTTCAACGTTTGTGCGATTTTAGGTTAGAATGGTGAAAGAAGAAATAAGGTTTGAATTGGTTCCCGATATAGGCACTAATGTAACTGTACTAAAGTCAGTTAAATTTAACGTGAGCAACGATTGGCACACTGTTGAACTTGATTATAGGAAAGGAAGGATCAAACTAACCGTTGATCATCATAATAAGCATGCACAAATGTTTGGTAAGTGTATTTAAAGTGTATTTTATACTTAATTAAGCAACATCACCTGTAAACACTAATTGGTGGATCCGATCTACGACAATTTCAAGTTTCCATATCCAAAACTGTCTAGATTGTAGATGATGTGATAAGAGTGATAAAGCACTTGGTTGCTGCAACGCAGGCCCTGGATTCGGTTCCTAGCTAATAGTATATTTGCATTACAAATTGTTAGTTTTCGGGTCAGTGTGTACCTAAAAGTGAACATAAGTAAAATTAATTAATATATACCTTTTATTTATATATTTATGCTATTTATATACTGTGTAAATATATTAGGTCTTTACCTATGAAATTGCCGTTCTTCAGTATTGACCATTTCAAACCAAAAAAAAGTTTTGATTGGCTGTGAATTTTAAATTAAATTAATTTTAGTTTTAAAAACGTGACATTCTTTTCACAAAGTCAGTCTTTTGTTTATTGATTAGCTTTGTATTTTCATTACGTTTGAACATTTTTCGTCATAATGGATACTTTAAATTCGTGTAATTATGGAATATGAGTGCCGTCGTGGCATCAACGCGGCACAAACGGCACGTTAAATCAACAACGTTTACGGAGATAACTTTACAAACGAACGCACAACCCGTTATTGGTTTGCCCGGTTCCGTTCTGGCAATTTTGATTTGAAAAATGAACCTCGTGTTCGTCCGTACACTTTGGTTAACAATGATGAATTAAAGGCGGTTATGGAAGCTGATGATACTCAATCTACAGCCAAGCTAGCAGCAGCTTTAGATGTTAACATCAAAACAATATTGCTAAAAAAGTACAAGGTAAAGAAGCTTGATAGATACCACGAACTTAAAGATCGCGTTGAGACCTGCCTCGCACTGCTCAACACAAACAGAAATAAAAGAACTTTGAACCGAAGTGGATTCTGTTCGACAATCGAAAGCGCTCAGCAAGTTGGTTAGATCCTGGTTTAGCACCAAAGCAATGCCCTAAACGAAGAATGACAGAAAGTTGACTCTAGAAAGTTGATGGTCACTGTTTGGAGGTCTAGCGCCGGTGTTATTCATCACAGTTTTTAGTGGGAGAAAAATTCAATTCCCGTGAGGCAGTACAAAATGCCTTTGAAGAGTTTGTTGTCCAGCTGATTTTTACAAAAAGGGCATTCATAAACTACCACTGCGTTGGCAACGTTGGCAAAGATGCAACGATTACATGGGTGATTACTTTAAATAACAAAATTAAAAAAGTTTGAAAAAAAAAAATTACTTATTTCATAGTAAACGGCAATTTCATAATTATTTATAATAATTTTTATATATATAGTATGTTATGATATTTTTATTAGTAGAATTATTTCTAATTGATTATTATAATATATATATTTTTTAGTTTTAAGTTTTTCTTTTTTTACAATGTATGCACTACACCTACCACAATCTCTGTCCACTCCACGGATTGACTGGAAGAGAAGCCTTAAGGTGTTAAGTACACCCTTTGTGACGCCTTTTTGTAAGATGTGACCAATAAAGTTTAAATAAATAATAAAAAGTAATAATCGGCTTTACTTCGGGTTGGGAAGGACTCTACTAAGTGTCTATGGGAAGCCCAAAATACTGACGCAAAATACTTACGCAAAATGCCTACGCTAATTGGTGCCATCTAGATATAGTAAAGAAATCTAGATATAGAAAAGTAGATGGTATCGGCGAAACATCATAACCACTGTCTCTACAAAATTTTAAGATAATCTTTTATATATGAAACTAGTAACAAAATTACACTTGGATTATATATCGAATTATCACTAAAATAGGTTGTTTATCTTTGACCCTCATATACCCTAAAATGCTTAAATGTATCTTATTGTATCAAAATACACCAAAATAACAAAATGGTATAAATAAATTAGACTTAAAGAGACAATAGACAATTTGCAATCATAGCAGGCGTATATTAGTAGCTAGTAACCATTTAGCACCATGAAAAGAGACACTTACTAGGTCCAATAGCTATTTTGTGTATTAAAGGGCCAGAAGAATTGTCATTAAAAGTATAAAATTAAGAGCGTATTCGAAATTTTACCGTTTTGTTTCATAGGAATACAATCAAAAGAAAAATTGTAAGCATAATAGCCATGTATTACCACATTAAGTAGGTCTTCGGATATAATTTGTTAAAAGCTTTAAATGAGGTCAGCCATTAATTGACGGTCATAATGATAGTCATGTGTTTATTACTGTACTTTATTTAAGGGCTTAGTGAATTGATCATTTTCTTATTTTGATATCAACGCACGCATAATTTTAAATATCTTAAGTTTTTTTTATTTTTTTATTACATTTTTTTTTATTATTATTACAACTTTTTGATGGAATGCCTCAATGCTATCTGCGTATGTAAAGTTCTCGTTTACAGTGTACTTATCAAAAATACTGAACATATTTTATGATTAAACACTAATAAATATACTATGTTTATATATTATGATATAAAATATGATACTAATTAATATACATTCATGACTTACAAACAGGTTTAGACTTCCATCTTCAAGATAAAATAGTAATCGGCAGTGGCCTAAAGTCAGCGAATTTGGGTCTGATAGGATGTATGAGAAATATAAAAATAAACGGCCTCACAATCGAGCCAAGGTAAGAATGAATGTATGTATTAAATCTTTTTTTTTGTATAGAGGGTGATAGCATGCATAGCCTACAGCCCATAGCACCTACATCATTCAAAAGGAATCATAATGTCAATGCAGTGTTAGCCCTGAGGACAAGACGGAATGTCTCATCATCAGTTTAAAGATCTCTGAATCCCTACACTCACCAGAAGAAACACAGCTGATATGATTATGATATTATTTTACGTTGCTACTCTGTGAGGGCGTGATTATTTCGCGGTCAAATCGACCCATTCAATGCCCACAACGAGCATCCGCAGTAAAGAATAATATATAGCGTTGTAGATACGTTGTCACTTCTGAGAACTATAATATATTTTTTATAATATTAAGAGTGCACACATTCTCACGATAGTCACATATCTCTGTGACACATTTATATCTATCAACAATAATAATTCAAGATCCACATACGCTGTCACCCTTTAGCACTGAGATTGTATGCCTCGTTACCTACAATTGAATCCCCGGATCCCTACACTCGCATACGAAACACATCAGCGTAATGCTGCTATTTCACGCTGATTTTCTGTGAGGGAGTGCTCCTTGCTCCAGAAAATTCCCATTCATGCATTAGCTAGGAACTAGCAAAAATGTTAACGTAAGATAGAATGCCGCAATACCAACGGATCTCTCATTGTTATCCGAAACACAAGTCACTTTGATAATATGCGAAAGCATGAGCCTACTCCGAGTCAATCAATCCATTCTGGTGTCATCCAATTTCTAGCTGCACAGTGCCGAGCTGCTCGATCCATATATACAATTCCACATCTATAAAATTTGTTAATTGAATTTTTATTTTTGATTTATAACGTATACGTACATATGTTAGTTTTTATGAAATTCCGATTAGTGTTTATATTTCATCTACTTACTACTACTTTATAATAATGTTTAACTGGAATCTTGTTAACAGGCATTATTTATATTGTATATGTATGTATTTTTATATATTAATATACCTATTCTAAACCCTTCGAAATATCTGTTTTCAGATATTTTTTATTTTATATAGAATATGTTTTCTATTTGATAACAAATAAGCTTATTTTATTTTAGCGTGCGACTGAGAATAGGTGGACAAAATATTACTGAAATACACGCTATGTCTAACACTGCTATATTTTTATTTTGTAAATACGTGTTATTCTACGTTAAACAATCATAAAAATGCGATCAATATATAGCGACATTCTTAATTACACCATAAAAATGCCAACAAGATACTCTTAACTACACACCAAATTAATTATATGATTTTTTTCTGTTATAAGATTCGTGATCAACACCGAGAGGGTAGTGGGTGAGGTGGCAATCGACGACTGTCGATATGTAGACCCTTGCACTAGACCAAATACATGTGAACATGGAGGAATCTGTTCCATCAGAGAGGATAGAGTTATATGCAATTGTGATAACACGGGTAATACAACTTTTAAGTGCATTATCTACCAAAACTATTATCTACTACTATCTTAAGATGGTTAGTTCGAATCTGTTTCTTCCTATGTGTGTTTGTTTTTTTTTTGTTTTGGTTGTTACGTATAAAACTTTACATCTGTATCCGGTATACGCATAGACTCTCCATTGTCTCATTCATGTGTTCAGCTCTTGACGTCTCTTATAATTACGATAACATACAAACAGTTCACTTATATATTTTCTTCTTTTATTACTTTTATACACCGATAAAAATGTAACTTATATATTTGTCAGTTCTTGAAACAATGATGTATTCACATTTCATATATATAATATATAACAATGTATATATATAAACAGATATACATATCACAGATTTTCACGTGTTTTTGATACTGCACCTAAAAATTCCTACGATCGTATTGCACATGCATTATATGGGACTAGGGTACGACGAGTGAGTGTGTTTGTGCAATTGTTTACTCTTTTATAACATATCCTGTACTAAGGATGTCATCTGGTAATAACCAAAACATATCGCTGTGGTTAAAATCAACTAGCAGGAAATCATGATCAAAACACTTTATTTTTATATATATATCATTGAGAGTAACAAACGAGCAGACAGTTCACGTGATAGTAAGTGATTCATGATCACATCTACATTCATCCTTGACAAGGAATCATAATGCAGATGTGTTGTCACATTTGAGGACTGAAATGGAATGCCTCGTCACCAGTAATAAAGGTCTCCGGATCCCTGCACTCACCAGACGAAACACAGCAACATTATGCTGCTATTTTACGCTAGTATTCTGTGAGATGATATTCGTCCTACCCCGGTCAAGCTGACATGATTTTACATATTTATTTTCACCCTTTTAAAATTTTCAAAGATTCATTTCAAAAACAACACTCGGTAAAGAGTAACAATTTTAACTTCAAAGGAAAAATTTAATATTCTTTTGAAAATTATTAACATTTTATACCTGAGAAAAATTATTTTAACAATATTATTATTGTATAAATTAATAATATTAAAAATGATAACCATTATAAGAAAATATCTCGTTAAATAAATAGACCATTTTTTTTGTTTTAAAATAATGCTCGATTTGTTTTTCATTACTTATCGTTCTTGTTAACCACTCCAACTAAATATTAATGCCTGTGTTAGGAGACGATTCAAGACAATCATTGAATGGTAAGTTTTAACTGTAGACCATTATACTTTTAGTTTCGACTCTTATATTCTAAACTATTAGACTATTGATTATTAAAAATAATTTTATCATTATAAAGATATGGTTCTTTTTAGGTTACATTGGTGAAAACTGCCATTTTGCTACATTCAGAAAGACCTGTGAAGAACTAGCGCTACTGGGCTATACACGAAATGATGTTTATCTTATTGATATAGATGGAAATGGTAAATTCCCACCAGCACATGTCAAATGCGAATTTCAAATCGAAGCCGATTCTTCTACAACGGTGGTTGAACACAATCTTCCTAGTCAAGTTGTAAGTTGTGTGCTAATTTTATTATATTAAAAGATATTTTAGCAGCGGTTATTTATGTAAAAGAATGGAACAAATATTTATTCAACGCATATAAGTATACATTATTTATACACATAAAAACTAAAAAACAAACACGGCAAAATTTAAAATTTACTTGTCGTGTCAAAATGGGGTTGGCTGGGCATGTTTAGTTTATTGTAATTAATGTAAAAAAGCATTTATTTGCCTTTGTATTAGTAACTTATAAAAGGTTAGAGATAAGAAAAAATAGATAAGACATACATTCTTGTGCTTATCCTTTAAACTTTGAGCGGTCGTCATTGATTTTATGCGCCTATAAGAAATCTCATTACGATATGGCCCATAAAATGTACATCTACGGCCGTTATATCAAGAAATCTAGATAAACGCTGCCATTTTAATCTATTACACCTGTGTTACGTATATAAGCAAAGGTGACTAGTCAGCCAATTACTAATAATAAAGCTTTGAACTTAAAGCTCAGGGGTGACAACGCATCCACTTGTTAAACCCTAGAGTGGACTGCATACAGTTACCATGTACCGCATCGCATACCTCTATGACCATCAGGTTAACTATAAAAATATAAGAAGTAAAAAAGCTAATTCGTAAAATCCAATAAAATTAATTATTAAGAGTGAGTGTTCTGCCATTAATTTAAAGCTACAAAGTTTTCGTTACGTAGTAGAGTCACGCCGCAGAGTTAAGAAGGTAAGGTTGGATATGACCAAAGTAAAAGTATGCTTTCCAAAATACCGGCGTAAAATGGAAGTTTAGCACTATCGCCTTTTATATAGTGATGATTATATAGTGAAACCGGAAACCTTATCACAGGTTATGAGCTATTTAGTCTTAGTACTTAGTGCTGAAACACATCTGTGTTTTTCCTTATTGTATGTATGTGGGCGTAATAGGTCATTTATCATAAGATGAACTGTGTGCTCGTTTGTCACCTTCCATATAGTAAAAAAATATTAACAGATATTACGATACCCACACAACGTTATGGTTTAATACATTCTCTTACTCTGAAACGATAATTATAAATCAAAATAATCCTTCATTACTTAGACATAATAAACTAAATCCATCGATCTAATGTAGACAAATGACTCGTCTAATTATAAATTATAATAAAAAGTAAAATTAATTTTTCCCCATAAAACAGTCAAATAATACTTCTAGACTTCTAAATGGAGCCTGCTGTTCTCAAAATTAATTTTAAAGTCTTAATTACTTAAAACCTAACTTACTCTTGACGCTTTCGTCTAAAATATATTTAAATTTAATATTAGCAATGAATATTAAAACTTTTATATTACCATACTAAGACCTTGTGATTCAAATGAGGTCATGCGCTGACAAATATATTAAAATGTTAAAGTTAAACTATTTTGTGTTTTATATCCTTTTTTCCTTTTAATATTTAGCAATCATTTTTATCGATCTCGTGACTAGAAAGTTTTATAGGTCAGACCACATGAAGGGGATAGATGAAAGTAAGGAATACCGGCGTGATGTTCCTAGGAGTTATTATGATAAACTATATGAACTAAAATGAATGTAAAATCTGTGTTTCTAGAAATATAAATAAACTCTAATCTTTAATGGTATAAATAATAAAAAAATAAATGTTCTTTGTTACCGATATTGTAGACAGAGGTCTGATATTTCTTCCAGGACGTTCGATCTGCATCAGGTCAAGACTTCAGTTTCAAAATTAAATACAGAGAATTTACAGCAGAAATGATACAAGAGCTGATCTCCCACTCCTTATTCTGTCGTCAGTACATAAAATATGATTGTAATATGGCGCCTCTGGAACTTCATAGCGCTACATGGTTTATTTCTTCGTCGAACGACACCGTAGACTACTTGGGTAATGTTAAAAGGTAATTAGTAAACAGTTTCTTATACACACTAACAATTCACCTGGTGGTAAGCGATAACTGTGGTCCATAAGCGCAAATCCATCATTAACAAAAACTTACTCAAAGTGGAAATGTTTTTCAATTGCCGGATTTTCTGTTACCTAGACTCACCATATGAAACTCATAAGCACTAAGCTCCTATTTTTAGCTGCTATTCAAGGAAGGTGCGGTTTTTCTGACCTGACCTGACACTGAATTGAACTGACACGTTTATACTGGCTTGAACTACCGCGTGGTGTTACCACTGTACTTAATAAATTCAATCAAGTACAAAAAACGACAGCAATTGTGTCATTAAAACAAATGCACTGTGGTGATTGGCAGCGAGGCCTTATCTTACTCCTCCATTTTTACTTCTTAATTATTACATTCTGTGCGGATCCCAAGACATTTAATGTTTTCTGTACCGCTTCAATTCGTGTACTTCTGTCGAACCCAGACTCCAATGCCTGTTACTGTTTGCTCAATATGGTTTACATCCTATTTTCACATTTAAAGAAATTTACAGTACCTTCCTAAAGTAATAAAGAATGAGAGAGATAATATCCCGTTTTAACTCAGTAACTTCCTAATATTTCTTTATTACTTTTATTTTGTTGGTTCATTTATTAAGTTTTTTGTGTACAGCCGGTACTTAAATTAAAAATAAAAAACCAACAAATTTATTAAAACATCATTTTCTCGTCAAGATTAGTTCAACTGGAGAATTACTATTTGATTACGCTTGTTTGATTGCCATTTCTACTTTTAAATCGGCATTAGTCTATAATGTGCGCCTGATGTCTTCTTTAATTAACGAAGCTTATTTCTTTTGGTTAATGATATATGTAAATTACCATATCTGTATTCTCTGTTCCCTATATAGATAAATAAATAAAGTCAAAAGTTACGCATTTATCATTTACATAATATAACAATAAAGATTCGACAAACATAAAAACTCAAATTATTTAACAGAATTTACTTGTACCATACTTATAATTTGTCATCAAGTACATTCCGTTAAAACCATTTGAATCAATAACAACTTGATAAGAAAACTCATTCGATCCTATATGGTGTTACCAATTCCACGGAACAAATGTGTTCTAAATTTGCAGACTATTCAGTACTTTTGATTCGGATGCCCCTATATCCGTTAATAGGACCCTTAACCTTCCTTAAATTTTATCACCAGTACCTTTTTAAGTCGATAATCACAATCCAATAGGGTCGATAATACTTAGTGAAAATTAAATCGAAAGTTCCCTACATGCTATTACATGTGATCCTTTTTTATTGCTTATTTGATAGTCTTTAGCCGTAACAACTGCTGCTCACTTGACCCTTTAACCATAAATGTTACATGTTGGGACTGTATAAACGTTTTATTTTCTAAAAAAAAATCTCAAAGGACATGTAGATAAGATTTTATTTTACATTCCTTGCCGCCAAAAGAATATCATAAAATATATGTATTTTCGGATCATGATGACTATCAAATAATTAAATAACCTGATTCACATCAATTTTATTTACGTTTATTTCTTTGATAAAACAAAGTAAACATTTATTAACAGATTGGAAATTGTCGACAGGGAATTCAAATTATACAGATAATGAATAAATGGTACTAGGAATATCCAAGCACATGGTTTTGTGTAAACTACGACGGTTTAGTTAGCGATCTAAGTTAAATCGTGTATATAAAATTACTTTATACAGAATGTAACTATTCAATAATTATGTATAAGATATATGCCAATTCAAATTATTTAATGGAAAACAATAGTAGATCACCTTGATTCTTTCACCGGTATTTTTGAACAAATACGACATTACCTAGATTCTCTTGATGTTGATGCTGTTAGCCTATGCGGCTCTTATAGCTTCATCGGACACAGGATTCACGGTACTGAGGAGTCCATGACCTGTACAATACGACATTTGGCTTATGGGTTCTTTCTCTGAGAGAATTCAGAAGCAATGAACTAGCGTCTCTTTTAGTTGTTGGTAGGCATAGATCGCGGTGTTCATTTACAATTAAGCAACTCGATCGAAATTGATTTACTTAACTATGAATTTCATAAATATATACTTGACACACAAATGAAGGTAAGGAATGAAGGAATGAAGATAAAGCTTTGGTTGCACTCTATAAAATACCTATAAACAATTTTAGGACTACTTTTAAATAAAAAACGATTTTTCGTAGCAGGAAAATGTTTCAGCTAAAAAACTGGCTGTGGGATGAATGAGACCACACATTCAGTGAAAACTGGCGTAAAATCGTTAAGCACTGCTATATATTACATGGTTAGCGAAAAAAACCTGGTGAGGTGACCCCGTTACTGTAATTGAGGCCATTTATCTTCGTCTTTTGGAGTGGTTATATTTTATCTAAGATAGATATAGAATGTAGGGGCGCAGGTATCACTTTCCATCAGGTGAACTGTGTACTTTGCTCTTTTAGCTTCGTAAATTATATATAGGCAGAAATATATAAAATGTACCAAACATGTGTAATAAATCGTGCTTACTCGGGATTAATTCTTGCCAAACATTCATCGAAAAGACATTTAATTTTCAGAGGATATTGTCCTTGCGGTGTGAACGCGACATGCGTAAATCCAACGCAGTCCTGCAACTGTGACGCCAATGAAAACAAATGGCATTCAGACGAAGGAATCCTTCTCGATCCAAAGAGTCTTGGTATAACTGAGATGTTCTTTCTACAGCAGAAAGACTTAACTGAGGAAGCCCAGGGTAGAATTACGTTGGGGCCACTGGAATGTGTCGAAACAAGTAGGTTTTTTTGCTTATTGTTTTAACATGTTTATCTGAAGCATCATATGACTAAAAACAATTTTTTTAATACTAAGGGCTGCGAAATATTATATTATTTATATTGAACAGCTAATCTCTCAAAACATATGAGTATCCTTATGCATAGAACCCTATGTAAGTCTTAAATTTATTAATTAACAGAGTGTTGAAACAAAACTAACTAGAACTAAGAATTTTATAATCTTGTGTTTCGTTACGTAACCGGCGTCTCGCGATCCGGGGCCCTTACTACAGGTAACGGAGTATTCCATCTCCAGTCCTCAGGGTTGACAACACATGTGAATCCTGAAACTGTGATGAGTAGCAGGTAACTTACCATCAGGTGATCTGTTCGTTTGTCCCCCGGATTAATATATAGGATACTTGCACGTACAATGATCATTAATAGGTCCTAGGGCCATAAGCTAAAAGTGGAAGGAATTAATATAAACACTCCTTGCCGCTCACTCAGATCAGTTTTATGTCGTTTGCTCAAGAGTATCGAGTACCCTTACACGTAACGACGGAAAATAATAAATCATACAATGTCGTCTCACACATTTTTCATTTCTCTCTGGACCTAATGCTGATGTCCATGAAGATCAAGTCGCGTGCAGATACTAGTATTTATTATAAATTATCAGTTTTAATACTGACAGAAGTTTTTAAAACATGCGTTATTTCCAATAGTAAAAATGTATACAATTCATTATGAACAACTTTTCTAATTATATATAATCATTTCAAGATAGTTCTACTGCAGAATTCAAATGAAGATCTCTGATGGACCAAATGCATTGTCCAATAATAAGATCAAAAGTCCTTATAATAAGTTCAACGCTAGTAAAATTATAATATTAAAATGTAACACAAATTCTTCACAGACACACAAAGATACGTGGTAACATTTACAACTTCTCAATCGTACATCGAAGTGCCAGGGTGGAGGAAGGGAGATATAGCATTCAGTTTTCGTACGACTGGGACCAGCGCCATTTTATTGTTCCAGCCGCCTATTAGACCGAACTATCCATCATTCATGGTTGCCTTAACGAGTGGTAAGTTAATAACGATTAAAAAAGTAAATGGTACGATAGCCGCTTTAGTAAATTACAACAGTCATCTCAGAAGTAAGTATTTATACATTTCATATCTAGTATCCACGCCAAATACCAGTAGTGCGTTGTTTTGTTGTGTTACGTTTAATGAATGACATAAACGGAAAATTGAATTACTGGTAATTACAACATAATGTTCCACGAGTGTGTCCAACTTCCAGTTGAGGAAAAAGAAGTGTGCTTCACAATTTGTTGCTTTTCTGGTCTGGGTTATTTGTATGTCCCGTGTCCACAAAACTGCGTCTTAACCCTCGTCTGGCTACATCGCACGTGTATTCGAACTAGAGAAGAGTTTTTTTTTTCGGGCTTTTGGCCGTTGTTAGCCCGAGGGCTTTTACAGTTTCATCGGGTTGAGAGGTGTCCGAACGCTTATGGCGCTCAGTCGAGACCTCTATTAGTGGGTCGCCTACACAAGGGCGCCGCGGCTCGGACCGTTACTCTGTTTCGGGTGCCCGAGAGGGCCGAACCGCGGGCCTAGAGAAGGGAACAACAAGTAAATACTTCTGGCTTTGAGCGAATTCATACGGCACTGTAACTTATCCTGAGCATGCAATATCATCTGGTAGTATACAAAAAATCACCAAGCTCGAAATCGACCAATAAAATATCACAATAACAGACTTTTACGTATAAACCAAATCGGTCTTTTTCTTTTTGCCTTATATTTCTAAGGTTTAAAAAGTATTAGAATTGGCAGCCTAAGTTATAAAGTATCGGTTAACAATATTTCTAAACAAAGCCTAAAAAGTGTAATAAATAAAACAAATAAAAAAATGTTTGTTTTGCCAGTTCGACAAAGTATTATTCACCTCTCGGGAGTTGCAGTGTGTAAAAATTTTGAATATATTTCAAGTTCGTAAAACCCTTTTTTAGTACACTTCTAAAATATTACAAATGGGATCGGTGCATAAAAAAAGATGTGAAAACATTTGTAGCATGAATGTTTTCTCCTCAAATATTTTTTTTGTGAAACGTGTAAAATACCGCAAAACTTTTGAGCAGAATTTTAAAAAAACACGTTGTGAATTATAATATTCTAAAGTTATAATTTAATGGGATATGGGGATGCCCTTAAGGGCTAACCCGTTAAATTAATATTTATAAAGCTTCTTTATATTATTACAGGAATCCCTTTCTAGTAAAATGATGTACATATAAAATTTATGTATATTCTTAATGCCATTTTATCTCTCTAATACGATTCTTCTTATGATAAAATTTACGTCCATTTGTCGTTCCGAATTCATTACAAAATCTTATTTAAAACAGAGAACAATTTATACAAATTTCATAATTGAATTTTTACGTCGCGGTTCGCAGAGCACGAGTTAACTTTCAACTTCACGCTGAACACGGGTACGACCAGAAAATTGGTGATCAATTCCAAGAGAAAGCTGAACGGGGGAGAGTGGCACAAAATATGGATCGACTATAACTTCTATCATGTGCGCTTTATGTTGAACACGGAGTACCAAATGTTGAACTTATTGTTGGAAGAGGAGTTCGGTCCATTTGAAGGGTCCATGTTTATTGGTGGTGCTACGGCGTAAGTTTAAAATTATATTTAGTTGATTTTATATTACCATTTGCACTTTTAGACAGCATACCTTATTATATAAAACTTAAGGTGACATACAATGGTGATTCTACAGTCATCTGTGTACGCAGCACAGTTCATCTGAGGTTAAATATTTAATGCCACCCATGAAAACTAACTACCATCCACAACAAATGCAATATACACATGCGATGCCATCCGTGAAGACTCGAATGTCTCGTCCTCATAACCTGTAATCGAGTCCCCGAATCCCCACACTCACGATTCTCTCGACGTATCCCACAACAGCGACTAAATAAGGTACATACTGAAATCGAAACAACTATTCCAAGTGAGTTTAGACGTCAGTTTAGCTGTATGTCTATAATATGGTTCCCAACATTTGGACTGGCACGGCGATGATCCTCAAGGATCTCGACTCTGATGGTCGAGATATAAGTAAGACCATTCACCAACACTCACCATACGATATATAGCAGCGTTATGCTGCCATTTCACGCTGATATTCAGCGAGAGCATGGTCATTCCCGGTTGAGGCATTCAATCTATAGCCAGTCTATCACTGTTTGGTTATTAATGATGATAAGGTCTTCCAGATAAATAATTTGATCAGCGTTGTATAATATAAGTAAGATAAAAGTAACGTAGTAAGTTTTATAATTTTTCGCCTTAGCTGGAACTCGTGACTCTCTCTTACTTATAAATCATGTTACTGATGTTTGGTTACCATTGTGCAAAACTAGGTTTAGGACCTAGTAATCTTCTCTTATACCGGTTTTATTTACGTATTTATGTATTTATATACATATTTCATTTTATTATTTGTTTGTTTATTTATTTAATTAATTGCAGTTTGTGTAAAGCGATGTGGTTTTATTTTATTTTATTTTTTCAACAAACGAGCATACAGTTCACCTTATTGTAAGTGATTCCTATGGCCCATGACATCTACATTCGTCCTTGACAAGGAATCATAATGCAGATGCGTTGTCACCTTTGAGGACTATGATGGAATGCCTCGTCACCAGTAATAAAGGTCTCCGATTCCCTGCACTCACCAGGCGAAACACAGGAGCATTACTCTGCTATTTTTTGCTGGTATTCTGTGAGGGTTTAGTCCTACCCCGATCGTGCTGATACATTCATTCTGCTGCTTGAAACAAACTGCAGTATAGCTCTACCACTATTAAGGTTAGTAATGATGTTAGAAAGGGCTAACTAATTTATTTCATTATGCACCCTTGCTTGCATAAAAGAACAAAATTAATAGTAAACAATTATTTTACCTAATTTCGTGACATATATAGTATGTTTAATATTATAAAATTATTGTACATTTACTTTCATTATTCAAATTACAGAGAACATCTGAAGAAATCAGCGGTACATCAAGGCCTTATTGGTTGCTTCAGGGGCTTGGTGGTAAACGGGGAAGTTCTCGACATATACAGTTACATGTCTGTACATTTGTCAGAAATCATCAAAGACTGCAAGCCTTCGTGTGTACCTAACCCTTGTCAGAATAGAGCGACTTGTAAGGAGCTGTGGTCCACATACGAATGTATTTGCAGGAACCCTTGGGCACATTTGGGAGTACATTGCGAAGAAAGTCAGTAATAATTTATTATAGTTTTGACTATTTTATATAACTTGAATCTAGTTTTTCACGCATATCGCGGCCACTCAGCAGCTATAGACTAGCTGTAGCAGGAATGGTTTGGCTCGACCACGTTTTCACAGAAAATCGGCGTAAAGTAGCTTAACTCTATTGGGTTGATGTGACTCGATCTAATCTGAGCGTTAGAAACCAAAGACCTTACTATTTATGACGAGGATATCCATCTCACTTCTTGGGGTCACAATGCAATCTGCATTATGATTCCGGATCGAGGAAAAATTTTAATGTCACAAATCGCATGTATCACCTACCACCATTCGACTTGTGAGCTCGTAAGCCTAAAATAATAATTGCACCTCTTTTGCACCTCTTGCAAGTGTATAGATATGTGGTTTAGGCGATCCATAAAGATCAATTGATTGCATTACTTGGAATACATGGTGGACTTTACAAGTACGTAATTAGCAATTAATGATGCTTCAACTGTCCTTCGTATATATAATTCTAACCCGTACAAATGCGGAATCCAAAGATATATGTATGTGTATGGATATATATATATATGTGTATGTATTATTATTTGCTTGTATTAGTTATTTGAGTTCTTTTATTAATTAGTTTATTGCTACATACACATATCTCACCACCTTGGGTTGACTGGTAAAGAATGCCTTTGGCATTAAGTCCGCCCTTTGTGAACTTTGAACTTTGTTAAGGTAATATTTAATGCAATAAAGAGTAAATAAATAAATAAAATAGAGTACATATATATTAACTATCGTCTAATAAAATCATTCTTACAAATATTCTAATGTACCGTTAGCAGAATAAAACGTGAGTTTTATTATAAAAACGTAATTACGCAAAACAAATGTATATTTCTATTCTCCTTCGTTACAGCTATCAAGTTATCAAAAACAGATAAACACTATTGTAATGATTAATAATGATATTTATTACCGCTTGTAACAAAAGATATTACGATAATAAATTTCACAGCATTTATAAATCACCGTAACAAACACGTTAGCAATTACATCACGTAATATCTCATACATTTTAGGAAGTAAGTTGTAGACTCAATTATCGTCTGCATAACGTGGTGTCGAATCCTAACATAATTGATCTGTTGCATGCACCGTGTAATGTTTGAAACACGTTCCACAGATATAAATGAAAAAGCACTGACATTTCAAACCAAAGAAGCGTATTTAAAAAAGAACTATTTGGTCGACAACGAAACCGATGCGGAGAAACACAGGCTGAAGGAAATGATGATGGAGAATGTATTGATGAATCTAAGAACGTATGATGATAACGCTCTTGTCTTATACGCTAATGACAATCTCAATAATTTCATTCATTTGTTCATACATAATGGGAGCCAAATCATTTATCTTTTTAATGATGAGGACGAAATCGTTGAAATGAATGTCACTTATGATAAAATTAATAGTAAACAATTATATTACCTAATTTCGTGACATATATAGTATGTTTAATATTATAAAATTATTGTACATTTACTTGTCAAAATTATACAAGCAAAAATGATCCTAAATCGTTTCATTATTCAAATTACAGAGAACATCTGAAGAAATCAGCGGTACATCAAGGCCTTATTGGTTGCTTCAGGGGCTTGGTGGTAAACGGGGAAGTTCTCGACATATACAGTTACATGTCTGTACATTTGTCAGAAATCATCAAAGACTGCAAGCCTTCGTGTGTACCTAACCCTTGTCAGAATAGAGCGACTTGTAAGGAGCTGTGGTCCACATACGAATGTATTTGCAGGAACCCTTGGGCACATTTAGGAGTACATTGCGAAGAAAGTCAGTAATAATTTATTATAGTTTCGACTATTTTATATAACTTGAATCTAGTTTTTCACGCATATCGTGGCCACTCAGCAGCTATAGACTAGCTGTAGCAGGAATGGTTTGGCTCGACCACGTTTTCACAGAAAATCGGCGTAAAGTAGCTTAACTCTATTGGGTTGATGTGACTCGATCTAATCTGAGCGTTAGAAACCAAAGACCTTATTATTTATGACGAGGATTTCCATCTCACTTCTTGGGGTCACAATGCAATCTGCATTATGATTCCGTATCGAGGAAAAATTTTAATGTCACAAATCGCATGAATCACCTACCACCATTCGACTTGTGAGCTCGTAAGCCTAAAATAATAATTGCACCTCTTTTGCACCTCTTGCTAGTGTATAGATATGTGGTTTAGGCGATCCATAAAGATCAATTGATTGCATTACTTGGAATACATGGTGGACTTTACAAGTACGTAATTAGCAATTAATGATGCTTCAACTATCCTTCGTATATATAATTCTAACCCGTACAAATGCGGAATCCAAAGATATATGTATGTGTATGGATATATATATATATATATATGTATGTGTATGGATATATATATATACATATATATATATATATACATATATATATATATACATATATATATATACATATATATATATATATACATATATATATATATACATATATATTATTATTTGCTTGTATTAGTTATTTGAGTTCTTTTATTAATTAGTTTATTGCTACATACACATATCTCACCACCTTGGGTTGACTGGTAAAGAATGCCTTTGGCATTAAGTCCGCCCTTTGTGAACTTTGAACTTTGTTAAGGTAATATTTAATGCAATAAAGAGTAAATAAATAAATAAATAAAATAGAGTACATATATATTAACTATCGTCTAATAAAATCATTCTTACAAATATTCTAATGTACCGTTAGCAGAATAAAAACGTGAGTTTTATTATAAAAAAACGTAATTACGCAAAACAAATGTATATTTCTATTCTCCTTCGTTACAGCTATCAAGTTATCAAAAACAGATAAACACTATTGTAATGATTAATAATGATATTTATTACCGCTTGTAACAAAAGATATTACGATAATAAATTTCACAGCATTTATAAATCACCGTAACAAACACGTTAGCAATTACATCACGTAATATCTCATACATTTTAGGAAGTAAGTTGTAGACTCAATTATCGTCTGCATAACGTGGTGTCGAATCCTAACATAATTGATCTGTTGCATGCACCGTGTAATGTTTAAAACACGTTCCACAGATATAAATGAAAAAGCACTGACATTTCAAACCAAAGAAGCGTATTTAAAAAAGAACTATTTGGTCGACAACGAAACCGATGCGGAGAAACACAGGCTGAAGGAAATGATGATGGAGAATGTATTGATGAATCTAAGAACGTATGATGATAACGCTCTTGTCTTATACGCTAATGACAATCTCAATAATTTCATTCATTTGTTCATACATAATGGGAGCCAAATCATTTATCTTTTTAATGATGAGGACGAAATCGTTGAAATGAATGTCACTTATGATAAAATTAATAAAGGGGAAAGTGTGCAGATCGCTATCATTAGAACAGAAAACACAACAACTTTACACGTGAACGATAAGAACAGTACAATTGGTAAAGTAGCGAAACTTCTATCCAACTATACCAATAAGCCTTGGATTAACCCAGAATTAGGTAAGTTTTGTTCCTGGAACATCTGAAATTTTAGCTTATCTCTAATGTACTTGTAGTAGTTGTGTAAATAGAAATTGCGAACTTAAACTCGAGTCGGTGGTTTACGTTTATTGTCTCACCTAAATTAGTACCGTGGAAATTATAGTTTTACAATAGAAAAGTAGTTAAATAGAATTATTTAGAGAAGTGTTTAAAAAATGCCAGTAATAATATAATAAAATAACTTTTCTATGAGTCTTAAAATTGATAAATAAATATTATTTATATACAATTGTTACCCTACAATAAATTAATATAATTACGTATTTAACTTTAACCGAAACTGTTATACTACAAAAGAATTAACGTCGTACTAGTATATGGATGTCATGTTATTATTAAAATATTATAAGATCACGAATTAAAACTGGATATTAAAATCAATATATCAAAATTACAGTCATTCTTTTATAACCACATACCTTAATGTAAACATTTTCAGAAGTAATACGACCACAGAGGCCCCCCGCTCCTCCAACGGATTACTTCCAAATGAACCTTGGGGGCTACGATCCATATTCCTTACACCTGGCCCCGAGAGCAAATCTGTTACCGCAGGGAGGATACGTGGGCTGTGTTAGAGGATTTAAGATAGCTGATCACGTTGTTGACTTATCGCGCAAGGCCTTGCAAAATATTGATCAAGGTAACGATTCGATTTAAGAAAATATTGTTACTTATACTAATTACTATAACCTGAAATATATTCATTAAAGGTTGTTAATTATATGTTTATTGAAATATATAATTAACAACCTTTATACATACACGAAATTAATGTAGTAATAAAAGTTAATCGTGGTAGAATGTAACGTAGAGTCGTCGATAGATAAAAATATAACGAGTCACAGGCCCAGACTCAATTTCCAATGAGGGTTGAGGAAATCTTTTTGTATCTTGAGACATATTCGTATAATACACAAAGACGTCGTCTTCTATGAACACAGGTTCTAAATTCAAATTCCAAATAAGGCAAAAACTAGGTAACCTACTACAGTAATTGCATGCTCATATGCTTTAAACAATGTCATCACACTTACATTTGAACTTACTCTTCAGGATTTATATCATATTAGGAAAGACGCCTACAAGGCCATGACTTTGTATTTACGCGAATGCTTACAGGAAATTTATATAACTCGGATCGGATTACATATCAGGGGGACTTTATCATCGTCATCGTAAATAACCTAACAGTCTAGATTCTGTTGATGTTGATGTTGTTAGCCTATGCGGCTCTTACAGCATCCTCGGACACAGGCCTCAAGAAACTGAGGGGTCTGGTAACCTAATAAACTAGCTGCCATGTGATTGGTTCGGCTCGACTGCCGAAAGACCAAGTCCTCACAGAGTACCAGTGTGAAATGATAGCATAACACTGATGTATATCGTATGTAGAGTGATGGTGAATGGTCAGGCTTACACCTCGATCATATGAATCGAGGTCCTTAAGCAACATCCCCGTGCCTGGACTGCCAAAAAACTAAAGTGAAGTCTAAACTCACCAGGAATATCTTTTTATTAACCTGACTTAGTTTTATAAAAAAACATTTAAAAGCACGTGTCCGTTCATGTCGCTTACGAAAATGTAGACATCTTGGAATTTTTATCAGATGATTTCTACTGCATAGAATCTATCATATTATACTATTTACACAAGAATAGAAGCTCTCATTTATCATTTACTTCCCAATTATGTTGAGTAGCTACACGGTATAATACAAACTCACTCAGATCTTAAAATCAACAATTAATGTTACTAATTATTTGCTCGAAACTCTAGACCAAGGTTTGCAATTCAGTAGACACGTAATCAGAACATTAAGTAGCCGAATAATGAGAATATATATTACTAGATATCTGAAATAACTATGATAATTTGGAACGTCATGTTAAAGATCGTAACTGGTTTTTATGTCAATGATTTTCATTATTTTCCTGTGAAAAGCGTACCTTTATATTTTGTGGAATGGTGGAAAGATTCAAAAGCTTATCTCTAAAAAAGGTTTAAATTGAATTACAAACTACAAACCGAAACCAGAACACCAATAAACAACATTATCTTGTTTAAGCTATACTAGGAGCCAAGATCTTCCAACATCGAAGAGAAAAGTTTCGTTAAGCAAAACAAAGGTTGTTTTTTATTTGTGTTAAACTCATGTGCTGTTTTAACAAGGTAAAAATTTTTATAGATCTAACCGGAGTTCTACCAGAATGCAACATGAAATGTGATTCAGAACCTTGTAAGAATGGAGGAGTTTGCACTGAAGACTTCACAAATCAAGAAAGTAGCTGTGATTGCGAACTAACGAGCTACTTTGGAGAATACTGTATGGAGGAAAAAGGTGCTGATTTCAACGGCGAAAGCATATTGCAGAGAAAGTTTGTTCTTTTAGGACCTGTGTTTAAAGTAAGTTTGCATTAGAGTACAATAGACGTAACAATCTCGGATAAAAATAAATAGTTAAAAGAGCTTTTTAATTGTAGGTTAAAATAAAATTGGCATTTTCGAGTAATGACCTCAGACAAAAGAATACAGTACTTTTATTGGTACAGACAGAAAATAAGTAAGTTTAGAATAACTTTATTGAAAATAATTTTAGTTGTTAAAATATTATATTGATAATAATAATAATCAAAATTTTTAAAGACGCAGTTATTATCTATTAGTGGCAATAACACAAGACGGGTATCTTAAGTTTGAAGAAGACAGAGAGGAATCCGCTTTTGGCGCTGAAGTGAAAAACAGGAACTTTCTAAATGGTAATTGCATCAAATATCTTATTATAACAATAAATAAAACAGTGTCTGGTTTTAATATCCAAATTTTTGTGTATCATGTTTTGTATTTTATAACAAATGTATCTTTTTATCTATACGCTATTCCCTCTCAATGATTACAATAAAGATTTAGAAGGAGCTGTAATGTACCTTCTCCAAAAAGTGGCTTTGTTAGCAATATCTGTACATACAAAAGTTAAAAAAACAAGTAAACGTATGATACATTCTTATTAATTAATTATTAATAAGAATGTATTTTATAATTGCCATTGTTCAGTACCATTTCAAACCAAAAAAAGTTTTGATTGACTGCGAATTTTAAATTCAAATTAATTTTGTTTTAAAAACATGACATTTTTTTACAAAGTCAGTCTATTGTTTATTGTTTAGCTTTGTATTTTCATTACGTTTGAAGATTTTTCGACATAATGGATACTTTAAAAATTCGTGTAATTATGGAATATGAGCTCCGTTGTGGCATAAACGCGGCACAGACGGCACGTAACATCAACAACGTTTACGGAGAGAACTTTACAAACGAACGCACAACCCGTTGTTGGTGTGCCCGGTTCCGTTCTGGAAATTTTGATTTAAAAAATGAACCTTGTGGTCGTACTTTATACTTTGGTCAGCAATCTCAATCGGTTAAAGGCGATTGTAGAAGCTGAGGATACTCAATCTACAGCCGAGCTAGCAGCAGTTTTTGATGTTAGCATCAAAACAATATTGGTCCATTTGCGACAAATTGGCAAGGTAAAAAATCTGGATAGATGGGTGCCCCACGAACTTAACGATCGCCAGCGCAACGTACGTGTTGAGACCAGCCTCACGCTGCTCAACAGGCACAGAAATAAAAGAATTTTGAACCGAATTGTTACGTGCGACGAAAAGTGGATTCTGTTCGACTATCGAAAGCGCTCAGCAAGTTGGTTAGATCCTGGTTCAGAACCAAAGCAATGCCCTAAACGAAAATTGACCTCTAGAAAGGTGATGGTCACTGCTTGTTTGCTAGTGCCGGTGTGATTCATCACAGTTTTTTACCAAACGGTATGAGCATTACTGCAGATATGTACTGTGAAGAACTGAAGACAATGATTGAGAAGCTGGACCATCTGCAACCAGCTTAAGTCAATCGGTCGTCCCCGCTGCTCCTACACGCCATCACGCGATCCCATACTGCACAACAGACAGTCTCCAAGCTGTAAGAGATGGGGTTGGAAGCTCTCCCTCATCCACCGTACTCACGAGACCTTGCACCCACTGACTATTACTTTTTCCAAAATTTGGACAACTTTTTAGCAGGTAAAAAATAAAATTCCCGAGAGGCAGTACAAAATGCCTTTGAAGAGTTTGTTGCCTCCCGTCCAGCTGATTTTTACAAGGGGGGCATCAATAAACTACCACTGCGTTGCCAAAGATTCATGGATTTCATGGGTTTTTTTTCACTTTGCATAACAGAAATAAAAAAGTTTGAAAAAAAAATACTTATTTCATACAAAACGGCAATTTCATAGGTAAAGACAAAGACAAAGAATTTCATAAGGAAAGAAAATATGACCTATAATGATGAGGTTTTTCAACAACATTGAAGTCATTAATATTTAAAGGAAGTTTTTACTCTTTTTATTTATTATATACCGTACGACAAACGGTACGAACGTTAAAAAAATTGAGCAACAATCATCTTCTGCGATGGAAAAATAAATGTAATTTTACTTATTTTCAGGTGCTCGCCATACAGTTTATTATACACGAGTAGGTCAAGAAGCAAAACTCTTAATAGATAGAATAGAGGTACCGCTCGAAAAACTTCCGCCTCAAGGGCTATGGGAGGTGTTTGATGTGGGCTCTAACGAAGTACAAATAGGAGGCTTGAACACCACTGACCCCCGACTTATGATCTACAAAGGGTATAATGGATGTCTGTCTAGTATGTAACTTGCTATTTTAAATAATTTAATTACTTTAAAGCGATGAATCTACTTTCACAATTTTCTCACGATTGAATTTAAGTTTCAATATAAACAAAGCTTTAATGAAAATTGAATAAAGAATATTTGAAATTAGAATTTTTAAGATGTTTTAGTAAATAATTGGATAAAAACATAGATATAATTATCTTATTGATCAATTATAATTATGTTATTAATAAATATATCGTCTGAGAAAGAACGGTGCTCTCAGGGAAAAGTATAACGCTGCTGTCTCTTAAAGTTTAAGAGGATTCGGTAACACAATATACTTGCAAAGAGTAACAACATCTTAATTCTTAGGAGTAGCAAAGTCCCTTCAACTTCATTCCTCTCAAAGTTATTTTGTTGTGTGTACTTTTGTCCTCTGCAACTTGCAAGCTGAAGTAGGGATGCTCGAAATTAGGTCTATAGGGGCCACAAGTGTAATAAAAGTTTAATTATTTACTTGACTTGATATGCACAGACATATTCGTGGAGCTGAACGACTACGAAATGAAACCACTAGAGGAGTACATGCTGTTTACGCGATCGGATTCCGAGAAAGTTAATGCCGTAAACGCGCGGGGCGTACGCAGTGCTCAATGCTCCGCTGAGTTCGACGACGCATGGCCTGAACGCGACCTTTCCACACACAATGGCAGCTTCCTTATCGTAAGCCTGTTTCATTGTTATCATCATCTTCTGCCCTCTATTAATCCATATTGAAAGGTCTGGAAAGAATCCACAAAACAATCCTAAACCATCTGAATTGATCGACTGTCCTTGATATAACTATTTTACTAGACTGTTGTGGACACGAATAGGTCGACTCTAAACAGGGAAAGACCACGCCCTCACCGTATACCAGCGTAGAAAAGCAGCATAACTGAGCGTTTGGTATTGTTAATTTAGTTTAGTTTAACCCTGAAGTACAATTATTAGGAACCAAGCATTCCATCTAAGTACTCAGGAGTGAGAACGCCTGTGCAACTTGAAGTTTGTTATGGACAGTTGTAGGTGTTTATAGCCTCACGTTGTGGACTATTCGTCGAAAAAGAAACTCCTTGCACAGATCATACCTCCAACCGATATGCAATAGTTCCTTGCATTTGATAATTTGTTAAGAATGTGTTAAGAACAATCTCTAATTGCTTTTTACGAATACGAGCAATATGGCCCATTGCCACTTTAACTTGCGTATCCGTTGGGCTTTCTCGATCTGTATAAGATTTTTTCGTTCCAAATTCTATCATACAAAGAAATACCAAGCATAGCCTTCTTCCGTCGATCCCTTGTATTGCGTTATATATTTATTAGACCCTTTATTACTGGTGACGAGGCATTCCATCCTTGTCCTCAATGCGTCTGCATTATGATTCCTTGTCAAGGATGAATATAGATGTCATGGACCTCAAGAATTACTTACCATCAGGTGAACTGTGTGTGAATCTTTTTTTTACTACATTGAGAGTAACACATGAGTTGTTACTCTCAATGTAGTAAAAACAAGATACTTTGTTATTATTAGTTCTATGAATCTCACAATTTTGTACTTTTGTCATATAATAGAAGACAAATTTTATGATCGATGGATGCAGTAAGACATAGCAGATTTAACTTAAAAGAACTTATTATAACAATGATATGAAACAGTAAAATTAATAAATTATTTTTCAGAGTGTTGATAAGACTTGGGTAGAAGATCCCCCGGCTCGGGCCCCTTACGACTCCTTACATCAACAGCCCGATACAGAAGAAGAAAACACTGACAAGTTCTTCATAGCCCTGATTGTCGTATTTTTACTAGGTCTATGCTATTGTGGCTCTCACGTATGTATTTTAAACAAAAGAAGTGTTAACATTTTAAAATCTTCTCTCAACCACAATAGACTTATCCTATATAAGTCTCAGATAATACTACAAGGATTCTATTTTGTCTGTGTGTCTGTATTAAATGTTGAACATTTTTTAAATTAATATTCAACATTCAATACATTTATACATTAATATAATTTTGGTAGTGGTTGAGCCACGCTGCAGATAGTTTTTAAGTGCAATATGAATGGGTTGGCGAACCCGGGAAAGGACTAAACCCTCGCACCCGTAGAACGCCAGTGTAAAATAGCAGCATAACGCTCTTGTGTTTCGTATGGCGAGAGTTATGATCCCGGGACCCAATTACTGGTCACAAGACAATACGTCTGAGACCCCAGAGTGGCAACGCATATAGATATCGTGGAGCTACAGTCGTCATTTACAATTATGTGAACTTGGTGCTCTATTATCACCAATATATTAAAAGAAACCTGGTTAACAAAATCTTATAACTAAAATCATATTTATGGTAAAGTTTGAAAACGACCTTTGTGACATATATAAAATTTTGCATTTAGAAAAATAACTATTTTTTTTTTTGTTTTACAGATGTGGCGAACGCACAAAGCTCACAAGTTACGTTTAGAAAAAGAAACAGATGAAAATATTATGAGGAGCAAAGAGAAAGCTATAAAACTACAAGAACCAAGTGGCTCTTACCTGCAGGTTAGCTATAAAATAAAATAAAATATGAAAATGTCCTATAATTAATATATTATTAGAAATAAATGTAATTCAGTTAAAGGAAGATGGTGTTCAAGGAAAGGAGTTAGAGTCGAAGTCAAACGGTGTTACAATAGATATCATTCCTACCGTAATCATGGAAACAAACGAAGAAAAACCGGCACTCAGAAAAGGATCCTTAAGGTTTAGAGGTAATTTATATTCACAATCAATTCCAACATTAGGATGTGGTTGGTCTCGACAAAAACTATATGTTTACTTTTTATAACATAAGTAAAATTTTATACGCATTTAAGTAATATGAAACGTTTTGTGTACTGTGTGTATTATATACAATTATTATTATTATTTAACTTAATAGGTGGCAAATTAGCAAGCATCTCACCTGATGGTAAGTGATCACCGCTGCCCATAAATATTCGCAACAGCAGAAGAGTCGTAGATGCGCTGCCGGCCTTTAAGAAGGTTGTAGACCCTTTTCTTGAAGATCTTAAGTCGTATCGGTACGGAAATACCGCTGGTGACAACTGATACAGAGTAGTTATGCGTGGCCAAAATTACGCATAAAGCGCACAGTGGTAGACTGCTAACCATCTAAAAGAGGTACATCCTCATTTTGAATATCTTCATATACGATAATTAAACTCAGCGGTTAGAATTAATCCGAAAAACTCCTCAGTATAAAAGCATAGAGATGATCGGAAAGTACCTTCAACGACCATTCTAGCCGCTCTTCGGTGAATACGGTCAATTGGAAAGAGCTGGGACCCCAGCCCAGAGATGAGAACAGTATTACATATGAGACCGAACTTGAGCCTTGTAAAGTTGCACACGGAGGGCTGACAAAAAATATTGTATTGCTCTATTAAGCACGCCCAGTTTTTTAGAAGAAAATTTAGCCCTTGCCGAGCTGAACGACCTCCACGGAACGTACTGGCGGTCATTTATCAGCAGGTTCTCCTCTAGGTACCTCATGCGCTGGCAGTTATTTTCGAGAACAAAGGGCTAATGGCATTAGGCCTGTAGTTAGAAGGATCTGAGTGATCAACTTTTTTAGCAATCGGATGCGCCAAAGCTCAGCAGTTTAATTATTATTTGTAGTAGTTTTAATAAATATAAGAATCAAAATTAATAAATAGATTAAATTTTCAGAAATTATAGATAAAGATGTGGCTTTTGAAACTTTAGAAGAAAAAGATGAAACTTTAGAAAATGAAGAAGAAGATGAAGCATGTTCAGAAAATAAAATGGAAAACGAATTTAAAATGGTATGTCTGGGTAGCCTCTCCTAACTGAGAAATAATTTAATTTTTAATAAAGATTCTAGCTTTTTAAGAAAGTGGTACGGTTAATGCATATGGGGATTGTTAATAATAATATAATATTTTAAACACTAAAGAATACTTTGATAAAACGGTGATAGATAGGTTGCATTACATAGAGGGAAAGATGTCAGACCCATAGTTTGTTTTACGTACACAATATAACTAACTAAAATCTATGCCGTACACCCCGCCTTGTTTGAGACTGAGATTTATAGCTTTTGAAGCTTTAACACTGGAGACGTTATATCTAAGCGCTATCCACAAGGGTAATCTTGACTTATATTGGATAGTACTTGCTGTCTCTGTGTACTCCGCTATTGAACCTAACCTAAGTACGAAAGACTTATATACAATTTGGTGATGTAAAACATTGTAGCTCAAAATTTTGAAAAGGAATGTTTAGAAGGCCTAGAGATATAAAGTTCGCCCAACCGCTACATGACAGACTATGTTTTGATACTCTAAATGGAGAGATGTAGGAAATTTTTATCTTACTTCATCTTTACTTCCATTCTAATTATATATTTTGACCGTAAAGGTTATATTAGATTTTTTTTCTTCCGAGTAGATCTGTTCCCAACATTCATATTGTAGTTAGTTATTTAACACTTTGCACATTACTTTTTATTCACTCCACAATAATAAGGTACAGGACTGTGTGAGATCCTGTATTATTGAATATTAATAACATATATCTTGATCTTTGTGACGTATATGAAATTACGCACATATGTTTGCATGTATGAATGAATATCAGTTCGCAGAAACTACAAATCTTATTATAATAATTCTTTTTGTAATGGTTTAAGTATCTTTCCATTAAGGAAATATAAATTTCATCAAACTCGGTTCCTTGGCTACAAGCATATTCACAATGCAAAAGCATATCCTAAAATAAGTAGGAATATATATACACTAATATATATTATACATCTTAGTTATATGACCACTAAGCTAAGTGTGATAAAATAATGTAACAGTGAATGGCTCAATTTTCTTTCGTGTGATGTATCATTGTCGCATGTTTATTGTTAGTATTATATTATAGTATTATTGTACCATACTCTAGTTATCCAAGCATAACCCTTTTGCATTTGGAAGTGACACTGTATAACTATAATTATCTTACGAAGAATTTCGCAACAGGTACACGATAATACAAAGTTTAAAAATGAAACGTACATAGGTAATATGATACTTGTTTAATAACTGCGCATTCCGGTTATTACATTATTATCATTTTATTTAAATTAAAATCCTTACTATGTTGTATAATATTTAAGAAGTATTTGGAAAGATAAGCCAATATTAATTTATATTGATTTATGAAATTGTTAATTACTTTTTTCGCAGGAAACAAAGGAACCACAACGAATATATGACAATGGGTCAACGTCGTTGCCCTCGCAATTGCCATATAAAATTGACGAGGATAGTTCCATCGAACTAACTACAAGTGCCTAAAAGTATATGTAATTAGTCAAATTAATATAAAAATAATACTTGCGTTTTTTTTTTAATTTATTGTTCCACTTAGAAATTATAAGCATTGGAGCATAGGCCGCTCCCCAAGCCGACCATCTTTTTATTCGGGAAATCTTCGAAAGATATTCCTGGGGTTCTCCCCGGGAGGTACGATATCGTTGTAAATCCCACATAACCCTATCTTCTGATACCCTGAGTGCATTGGGATGGGCTCTGGGATCTGGTGTTCCTCTGCACTGCATAATTTATTTATACACGATAATAGGCCGTTTTATATAATATTATTCTTAATAAATAATTCCTCCTATTATCGCGTTGGCGGTAAGTATATATAAAGTTTATTATGTTGTGCATTTGCGTAAATTCAGTAAATATTCTAGAAACAGTATTTTTAATTGGTGTAAACCTTCTTTTGTGGCTTGAGGGTAACTCTGATCTTTAACGGATGGAAGTAACATTTATGAAACTCTATGGTCTGGTTTTGCAGTTTCCGCGTGTACAAATTTAGCGACTGACAAATGATTAGTTTTCTGACATTATAAATTTGTTTTTGTGTGTTAGTGTATGGGCATTATAAGTATAATACTAGTCAGTATTATATTTAAATTTATATCTATTCTTCAATACTAATAATAATTATTATATCATTAAAATATATTTTATGTATAAATAAAAAAATATTCAAAAAACAAAATATAAATAGAAAATGAGACATTAATATAAAATATATAAATATATAATAATTATTTTAGAAAAAAAAAAAAATATCTAAAATAATAATTATTTATTAAATTCATTAGATTTTTCTTACTCATACATAAAATTTATACACTCTATTTTTTCACTTGTAGTTTTATTTAACTTCAATTCTAAAGCCATGTATGAAATTCCAGTTAAGTTAAAACGGATCCATTTATTTTATTGCCTATTGCAGTAAATATGTATATATTTTCAATAGCGGATTTCTTTCTTTCTGCTTCTACTGTTACGATACAAATTATTTTAATATTTATTCATTTTTCTTAAATTTAAAGTTTTTACATATTTTCTCTATTCAAATATGATAATGACAAATATACCACTGTTTATTTTTTTAAGAAAATTGTATTTCAGTCGTTAGCAAAATTACGAAAATTGATAATTTTTTTGAAAATCGGATTACACATTTTAATCTTTTTTGTTATCTATGAACAAAGTATACATATGAAGTCTGTGGTTTATTAAGTACATTTATTGTCATTTGTCATTTTTAATTTCAGAAATAGGTCTCATTCATTCCTATTATTGTCATAACATGGACGAAATTGAAAAAGAAAAAATAGCGGCTCTTCCTTCGCAGTTACTTGTAACGACAGTATGCCACCCAATGGAATATGCAAAAATTCTTATTCAACTTGGATACGAGCCGTTGCCACCACGACGATCGACAACTCTCTTCGGGCGTCCTGCTATGATATTACCTAATGTCTTTCAATATATAAAATTCATCAAGGCATCAGACGGCTACTTTGGATGTTACAGGGGCCTGTCGGCGCGAATTCTTGGATTGATAGCCTCCAGCCAGCTTACTTCCAAGGTAATCCATGCATGTGGCATTGACCTCCCGGAAATCATCGATCCTCCTAACATTGTAACTGACGAAGAACCTAAGATAGAAGACTACATCAAGCTTGGTCGTCGTGATATGATTATGCATACTGCTTCAGTCATAGTATCATATCCATTCCATGTTGTGGCAGTCAGGATGATGGCTTCTTTTATTGGAAAAGAAGAAGAATATAGTTCCTTATTGGGAGCCATTGTAACAATTTACAGAGATGATGGAATATTTGGTTTCTTTCATGGAATAATTCCAAAACTACTGGGAGATTTAACATGTGTGGCAGTTACAGGAGTTTTGGCTTATTATGTCAATAAATATTTCGTGAAGACTAAAGAACTCCGTTTCTATACTGTGCCATTGCTTACTTTTGTAACAAGCTCTGTGACATACCCTCTGGTTGTTGTCTCTACCTGTATGGCAGTTGCCGGATCAAGCCTTAAAGCAGGCAATCCTCCTGCTATGCCAAAGTATACATCATGGCAATCATGCTGGAGAGATTTATTCCGTAATAAGCAACATAAACGTGGTTCTTCAATTATCTTTAGGTACTACATAGCACCCATTGCAGCAATGCAATAATTCCAGAAACATGAATATAACATTGCATTTATCTATGTGTGTTTATTTTCTAAGTGTTATCACCAAAGTAGAGATTCAGCTCTTGTAGATGTTTTGAATGTCATATGATAATTGTAAATAAATTTAGTATAAAGTATGTACAACTTGAGTACTCTATGCTAGATTGTTGACAAAAGTTGTGGTTACAATAAAATATATTTTGTTTGTCATATGTATTTATTATTAACCCATTACAAATAAAAAACTACTATTTTATTCTAGACAAAGTTTGACTTTTAATAAATTCATTGACTAACTCTTTCTTCAGTGTAGCTACAGCTCTCCTGTAAATTGCTGGTGCATTTTGAGCACTGCCATATTGAGTTTCAAAAGTAACATAATCAATCCAAACTTTAATATTATCTGTACCATGTTGCTGAACTAAGCATTCAAAACATTTTCTGATATTTTTCAAACTTGGCTTCTCTTGTGATCTTTCTATTTGTATCATAACCATATGAACATCTATTTGCGTGGGTGGAATTCTAATTAACTCTTCATACAGTTCCCTGGCTGTTTTTAATCCCCTGCTTTCAAACATTTTATTAAGAAGCTTAGGTTTAATAGCCAGTAGTACAGAATCTTCACAATTTTGAAACTTTTTGTAGCATTTTATCAGCTGAAAGTAATTTTATATTACATTCAAATTAGTTATATTACAATATGTATAATAATGCAATGTCATAATGAAGAAACAAAAAAATAACTGACATCATCACAATATACTTATCTCTGTAATAAAATCAATGTGAGTAATAAAAATGCAGTATTAGGGTGACATGCTTATTGTACATGTATATACAAATAACAAAGTTAATTTGTCATATAACATTATTAAAATAAATGCGACTAAGCATTATAAGTATAGCATCAGGATGAGATCATTGATGTTAACATCAAATAACTTAAGCAAATTTATGACTTAACATTATTTAGCACCAACACTTTAAATTGCAAATAATTTTATTAAAATCAAATTCTATCAAACATAGTTTCAATGAGTGCTGTGAATTAAAAGTGAATACATATACACAGCTATAATGGCACCTTAAGTGCCACACACTTGGTGATGAAGGAAAAAAGTAAGGAAACTGGTATGTCTGAGAAATATGTAAAAATATATATATTGAAAATGTGAAACTTTGGCAAATAAAAATAAATAACTGAACTGTGGTAAACTACCAAATTAACAATGTACAAATGCTTGTTTTATTTACCAATACAAGGGACAACCAAATTCGATTCCCGGCACCAGAATAAATTAAATTGTTAGTTTCGGTTTTAATCACATTTACTATATGCTTGGCAGTGAAGTAAAACATCAAACTATAAATAAAAAAATATCGAAGCCATTATTCCCCCAATCCACCTGGAGGCTCATGACACTCTTCAATTTAATTCTATTAATCTAATTTAAGCTTGTTTTTGTTGTTCTTGTGATTGATACTTTACCCGAAGCTCTAAATCTAAACTCTTTAAAGAACCATCTAGAAAATAGTGGCATCTAGAAATCATTGAATACAAACTGATTGCCACCTTATATAAAAAAAATCACTATAAAGATGTATTATATTATGTATGTATTCTCATTCTACACATGATAGAAAAATTACTAAGGACCATTAAGGTTACAACTATGGAATTGTGCAGCTACATTTACATCACTACAGCCATAGTAATATAAAAAAGACAAAATTTTCAAAATAAAATAATCTTTTTAGAAATTGTATAGGCACAAGCAAAACAACTGGACTTTTTGAAGTAAGCATGATAAGGCGATATTAATATGTAATGAAGTGTGCACATATGGTTACAGTTGATATTACTTTTCATACCAATGGTAGATTTCACACACTAGAGAGCCTGCAACTGGCCTAAATTGTACGAAGAATTTTTGACTTTGACAATTAATTACTTATATCATTGTTTTACTTTCAAAGAGAGTAAAGTACATAATAATAAGTTCACTCACAGTGATACTGAAAAGTACAAAATAATAATAACATGATTATACTAACTGCTTCACTTGTTTGAATATTATCCAACACTAGATTCCAAAGATACAAATAGTCATTTGGTTTTAAAACTTTCCTAGCCTCCTGTAGTATTGATAACTGTTTGATTTCATCAGTTTTATTCAAAAGTATTTTTTCTTCCCATATGTACCTTGCTTGTGGATTTTTAGCTAGAGCAGTCTCTATAATCTAAAAAATGTAACATTTTGGATTGATATGACATTATATAAATCTCCCCCTAGTGAAGGAGCCTCTCGAGTAGGATAATCCAAGTATGGTAAAAAGTATATTTTATAGAACCTCTAAAAACTCTTCAGTTGATAGACCATCTTCCAACTTTAATAGCTCTATGCCAAAAGAATACATATCATTTGACAGCAAACCATTCTGAAGACCATACATCCATGCATGTTTTACAGCATTAATCTTTTGAAGATCTGTACACAATGTGTCATTTAGTCTAAGTAAGCCATGGATGAAATTTGTGCATAAGTTCTCATCTGGAAACTATTAAAAAAAAATTCAGTCAATTGCTTAAGAGATAAATCACATTTAATACAAACAATTACATAAAACATATATAGCCCACCATCCTTGCAAAAGTAGTAAGCACAATAATGATACATAGTTAAACATTTCACTTGACTAACCTGTTGTAGTGCTTCCTCAAATACGTAAATATAATTATTTATTTCTTTGGGAAAATTATATTCTTCATTTATAAACTCATCAATTTCTACCCAGTGATAGCCCTAAAAAAATTGTGTTTAATAAATTCTTAAACAGAAAATACAATAACAAAATGCATATAGGGGACAGAATATCCAAAAGCTTGGATGTGTGGACAATGACATAAATGTGGTAAATGAGATATGTCATGATCATGCAAAATGGGAAACCATGATCTCTACCTATCTGGAAGATGTTCAACAGTTATTTATTTGACAGCAACTAAACATGTGAAGTCCAACTAAATTATTAGTATATTATGAGTCATTAAAATAGTACTTTTAATGACATTCAGCTGTTTGTAAGTTAACAGTTACAAGCTGGAAAGAATGTTGATAAGTTTAATGAACTAAAATTTGAATAATACATACTTCCAATTCTTTAGCTGCAATGTACATCCATATCTCTCGGTTATCTTTATGAGACCATATCTCTTTTTTGATACTATTACTTAGTAATTGGTCTATTCCATACTTCATAGACAAATCACTTATTTTGAATAGAAATGAAATATCCTGTACATTCTTCATACCATTTCTCCACACAACATCTATTCTTCTAAGGTATTTTTCCTGAAAATATGTGGTGAATTTCTTATTAACACTAGAGAAAAAATATCAGAAAATTATATGAAAATAATTAATTATTTTATTATAGTTGTACTCTATACTTCTGCATGATTTTAGAAAATATTGAAAAAGCACTAAAATGAGCATATTATTGAAAAGGAGTTGGATAATACTTTATTATATAATATCCATGTGATTCTTAGCTATTGCTAAGCTGTCTGTTTGTATGTGTGTATCTATTTCAGTATCGGTATATTATCATTAATATTTGCATTTAATTCTATTATTTTCTAAGTAAAATTAGAAGTACATCAAGTTTTAGTCCTGTAAATTTAAACTTAATTATAAACAATTTCGTTTTCTAACAATATGAATATAACTGCATAATGCAGCAGTGTTTGATTCTTAATCAAATTCAGTCCAATACACAAAATATTGTTTTGTTGATTTGGGTTTATTGGATTTACTTTTTTTAATGGTCTGTGTGATAGAACATTAAGATGGTATATTAAAATTAGGGCCGTATCACTTTTTGTATAAAAATAAATATGTACAGATTAGCTAATAAAAACACCAACAAGCAAGATGGTTCAAAACTGCTGTTTTCTTTTCACTTTTCGTTTGTTCACAATATATTGTATTGCTATATATAGTGAAAATTATTTTTTATTATAATTACTTTATTTTCATCACCCTCTGCTTTAAAAGCAAGCATAAGCTCAATTTCAAATAGATCTATATAAAGAATATCAGACTCTGGGTGCCTATGAATTCCTTTGAGTAAGAAGCCTCTTGCATTTTCTAAGTTTTTCTGCTCCTTGCTTTCCCATTTGCTGGCCATCTGCCACATTTTAGGCTTGTCACCATGGATCTGAAATTAATTTATAAAATAATTTTAAATATGCAGACTGAATGGTAACATTTATGTGTATAGTGCAATAGCACAGAATTAAACACATGGGTGGCCAGAATGTTGGATCATTGACCTACAGTTGAAGGTACATAGATATGGTATGGCTTATGCATATTAATAGCTACCTCACAATATATTTGTGATAACATATTACTTATACATCAGATTTCACAAAATATTGTACTACAGTTGATTACCACACTATCAATACAAGAAACAAAAACAAACTTGTGACACCTTTAAATAATAATTGATTTGCCATTAAACAGATTTAAAATTTTCGTTAAAAACCATCTTTTACAAACAGCTTTTACAGTTCATCGGGTTCAGTCATGACCAAGTGCTCAGCCGAGACCTATATTAGTGATTAACCACAAGGCACAAGGGCTCCCAAAAGGAAGCTTTGGCTTGGACCGTTACTCTGTTGTGCAACAGTGAATGACTCGAGGGTGCCCCAGAGGGCCAAACCTCAGCTCAATCAGTTCCTCCTTACTATGATGTAAATTAATATCTCTATTATTATTGACCAACTGTACCACCACTTCAGAATTATAGGCATGTGAAGAGGCGCAAGAATCTTCAGCAGCAGTTTGTGTTGATGGGAGTATCACAAATAGTTCTGTTGTTTGTGATGCCCTGGTCATCAGCGGGGGTGCAGTATATGCATGTAGTTTTTTATCGAGGACTTGAGCCCCTTAAAATTTGTCACAAAACCTTAGCACTCTTTGTCAGAATATAAGTCTGACAAATTTGCTTGGATTTAAACTTTAAGCTCTGGGTTCAATACTGGATGACCCTTGGACATTTTGTAATTTAAAAAAAAGAGCACCTAGTCAGTTTCTTGCTATTTCTTCTCTATAGCCTTCTGAAGTTTTGGTCCTATTACTATCTTGACGATTTTGTATAAACCTACTTAAATAAAGCTTCTTTTGATTTGATTTTGATTAATGCAACTAATTTTCTATATTTCAGATTCTTATATATATATAAATATATAGATATTTCCTATAATAGTTTTGCAATTTCTACCTTTGTTTTTTTTTATTTACATACCTGTAACATCTGGCCAATAATACCCGACACAGCATGATCGAAGCCGACACTCGTGCAAAATTTTATATACTCAAAATAAATTTCGATATCATTTTGAAATCGGTAGATAAATTGTTTAAAAAGCTTGTTTAATCGCTTTGCTATGGCATACTCTATATCGCTTCTTTTCTCAGTAAGTTTAGCCTGTTTTCGCCTTAGTGAAATATCCTCAAGTAAAGCCAGCTCATATGCTATATAGTGGACAAAATCGTCCTTTTCTTTTACTCTACGTTGTATTCTATACTCAAATTCTTTACGTTTACGTGATATTTCCCTGGAATTATATTAAAGAATATGTTTAAAGGAATCAGAAAACAAAATAATAAATTTACAAATGCCATACTAACTTTATTTCATCGTCTTCATATAAATTTGTTCTTCGCATTTGCTCTAACTCATTTATCATACCCTCAATACGTTGATTAACTTGTTCTGCCATCTTTATTTTTTTCTTTTCTTGTATATTAAATATTTTTATCAAAAAACAAATGTAAACAGTATGGATGTTTACTATTACTAACGTGATAATTTAAGGTTAGAGTTTTGACAATTTGACGTTTATAATCTATTATGGCTGTTCGAATAATCGTTGTAAGAGAAATTTTATAATGAAAGAATATTGCCTTGTGTTAAATTATCTTTAATGACCATAATAAAATAACATAAAAAAAACCATTTTCACTACATTTTGATCCAGATAGCATTATTTTATAAAGTGCTAAACAAATTTTAACAATAACAGTACAAATTTAATGATGATGTCTGAAGTGTTCAAATTATAAATGATTTTTACAAATACTTAATGTATTTTTAAAAAATATACGTATGTATAATATATGTAAGCGTGCTTATAGGTTGTGCCGATTTGGTTGCTCCAGCTTTACGCCGATATTCTACAATTATACATTCAGACAACCAAAGATAGACTACCAGAAATTATTTTTATTATAAACAAAGATCTAGATGCCATCAGAAAGTGGACAGACAAGTTTGGATTAACAGTTGACCCTTTGAACTGTCAGGCCACTATCATAGGGAGCTCCCGCATTATAAGTACGTTGGACTTATGCAAACTTCCACCGATAATTTTTTACAGCTCTCCTATACCATTCAGCCCACATGTTAAGAATTTAGGCTTGATTATTGACACAACACTAAGTTGGAATCACCAATTAGCTAGTGTTTGTCAGAAAGTCACTAATGTCCTAAGGTCTCTTTACCGATATAAAAAAATATCCTACTAAAACTAAAATAACGCTCGTGCAGACCTTAATTTTCCCAATAATCGACTTTGGTGACGTGTGCTACTTTGACCTGAATGCAGATCACCTCAATAAGCTTGACCGACTTCTGAATAACTGCATTCGATTTGTATTCAATCTCCGTAAATACCACGTAACGCTATATCGATGTGGATAAGTATCCACAACTTCAGTGGTTACCTATCCGTCAGCGTCAATCGCTAAGAGCTCTAACCACACTTTTTTCTTATGGATTCTTCTTCTACTCCTACTTATTTGTCTTCTCATTTTCAATATCTTAGTTCCGTCAACAATAAAAATCTTCGTTCGACGCATAACGTCTTCTATGTTTCATCGTACTGATTTCATTCACTCATGATTCTTTGTTTAATCTATTCTCCTGTGGAATGCGCTACCTTTCGAAATCAGAATGGTTAAAAGTAGAGTTTAAACGTAAAATTCGAAAGCATTTGTTGGAAGTAGCGTCAACAGATTCACTACATCGATAATAATTATGTATGTATTTACTTTTAGATATGTTTGTATTTATAATATGTATATATTTTTGTGTAAATGTATATAAATATCCATTATTTTATTTAGTATTATAAATTCCTAAGATAATATATAATGATATGTATATATAATTGTATAAGTATTTACATATACTGTATGTTTCTTTTTTCTTTATTATTATTGAGATCTGTCCCTACCTTGATTTCTCTGAACCCTCTCAAGGTTGACTGGTGGATAATGCCTTAGGCATTAAGTCCGCCTATGCATATGTTAGTTGTACAAAAGTTTATAAATAAATAAATAATAATATGCATTGTTGGATTGGCCAAAAGATTTCACAATGCACCAATGGCCAAAAGATACGCACTAAGCTATTTTTCTGTGAGTGCGATCCTTCTACGACTCAAGCAACCCATATGCTTCAAGCTTCAAAACTTAGCTATGATGACAACGACTTATTTGCGACTGGAACTGGGAATTGTAGACACTATACCAGGCAATTATTAAAATGCCTAATAACAGAGCAAAAAGGACAATATCACTTGAATAAGTATTTAAATTGTGTAGTGATCAACACAGAACAAACTTATATTGATTTTTGGTTGTTTAAGTATCCATGATGAAATTGTATTCAATAAATAACTTGATACTTAAATGTATAAAAACATTTTAATAACTTCTAAATATGTATGACCTATATTTACACTGGGTTCAAATTACTTATATTTAATATTTGTCATAAGTTAATCTCAAAGCATAATATAATACAAAGGATTATAAATTAATATTATCATCTGGCTGTGAATTTTGTGACACCACCTTCACAATGTTCAATGACTCCTCGGCCCTTAAAACATGTTAGCCATGTTTTTGAGAATAATTTAAAACCTTCTCTTTCTTCGTCAGATTTTAATATGGGTGTAACATTTATTTCTGGAATGCATCTTCCAAAGTCAACAGCTGGAAGCCACACTTGGAAGTCGGAATCTGGCGAAAATTTAAATATATCGTCGCAACCTTCCAGGTTTATCTGCGGTACAGGTGGTTGACGTTGCAGTAATTTTTTTAATGTAATGAAGGTTAGATAATTGTTCTTGAGGCTGAGTGATTGTAAATGCTTTGCTCGACCAAGGCTCCTAAAAAACAAATAATAATAATAATTACTTCTACAAAACTATTCTTATCTGTTTAGTATATAAATAATATAATTGTCTAGATAATATTAGAGTTTTTTTTTTCTTTAAAACGTTACTTTCAACTCTTACGTTACTAACTTATTTTAATACTAACCTAAAAATCCTTATAAATTGTCCATCCATTAGTTTACAGTTGGACAAACCGAATCTTCGTATCTTCAAATCTTTGGCAGAGTCCATAAACATCGCGATACATCCAACTACACTCCTTTCCATGCCAGTGTTGTCCAACTCCAAATCTATTATGTAATTTGGGCTTAAAGATGTCATAAGTTTGCTCACTATCACTTGTTTTAAATCATTGTTACTTAAATCAATTGATTCTATACAATCAAAATTCATTTTTAAATTAGGATCACTCATGCTATTGTGAGTTATTTTACAAGCATTTAATTTCAACATTTTTAATCTTATATGTTGAGTCAATTTTACAATACACTTAAATCCATCGTCTCCTATAGGGTTGCCACTTACAATTAATTCTTCCAAAGCTTGGCAGATAGGGCGCGTTGATTTCTCAAATATATTTAGTAAAATCTTCATCCCTTCATTAGTAATATTATTAGAACTCACATCTAAATGTGATAAATGCTTCATGGTACATATTGCATCAGTTAAATATTTCATTCCATCATCTCCTAGATTGTTATTACCTATCATAATAGCACTTATATGCGTTTGGTGGGAAAGGGCTCTGAATAGAGGTCGAATTTGTAAAGAGAATAGAGTATTGGCACCCAGTGCAAGCCTATGGGTCGTGTGACTCCTTCCGACAGCTTGCTGAATTTCTTGCGACGGGGCTGAAAGGGCACAAGAAAGGAACTATTGAGTATGCATTAAAGTGTATGTAGAAGTGTAAGTAAAGTCCGAGAAAGATAAATTGCATTCATCACATAAATTACATTTCTATGACTTTTGGTAATGTTAATAACTTTGATGATGTAATAAATATTAGCTATATTAAATTATTTTATTTTATTTTAAAAGGGACACCAACAATATAACACAAAACATATCCTAGAGTCAAAAGTTAAATAAACAACACACATTACAACAATGCAAATAAAACTATATAATATTAAATTAGTCCCATAACTTTTACTTGAATTTAAAAAAATACGCTAATTCAAATATTTCCCTTTATTTAAATTTAATTTATACTATTACCATTATATTTCTAAAAATCTATTTCAGACTTGGGTTATGCCGTTTTATGGAAGTAGAAAATACTATACACTGCAAACTATGTCTTCTCTAAACAACTAGGTAGTTGAAGTTAAACTTACTTATTACTAAGGCCTCACAACATTCCAAATATCTCTCTTCAGCTGGTGATGCCTTCCAATTGCTAATACACGTCTTTAACTCAGGCGATGCCAACACTAAGCTAAGTGGGTCGTCTTCAGAGAGTATCGCGCCATCTGACGTCATTAAACTGAATACTGGCCTAACCCCTGTTAACCTGCAGAAATTGTTCTAATATTATTATAATTTTCATTTGTACTTGGTGATGGGAACCAAAGAACATAATGATGAAAAGTAAAAATTAAAATTTTACAAAAGATTTCTTAATAAATATAATTATTTACAAATATATTAATTATTGAGCAAACTTAGGTAAACCTTATAGATGATATTAAACACAGACCTGTCTGTGTTTAATGGATGAATATTTTATGACACTGGGATCAGCTATCGCCAGCGGTGCCTTCATCAATGACCTTCAAAAAAACCTACTCCATTCTTAAAGGCGGGCAAAACAGCTACAACTACTTTAGTGTTGCGGATGTTCAGGGGCGGCGGTGATCACTTACCATCAGGTAAGGTGTTAGCTCGTTATTCTTGAAAAAATAAGGAATGCAAATGAATACATCGACATGTGATGTACTCATATCGGTAAATTTAGACAGATAATACTCAACTAAACTAAATATAATTCATAAAGTTTTTATAATTTTTTACAAATTTCTTTGTGTTTGTGTTCTTGATTGGTTTGCTCATTAAATATAATTATTTTATAAGATCATCATAACATAATTATAGAAGTTATAAAATGGTACTTGCTTACTAACTTGTAATATCTCGTCTTAACTTCCTCAACCAGCCAGCTGATTGTTAACTTATTTATTGTATCCAATTTCAGGGAGATGAGAAATACCTTATCTTCAACATGAACCTTAACAGCTGCAGGCGGTAATATTTGAGTCTGCATAGCTCTTCCATTCTTAGATTGAAGAATATTAAAAGGTTGTAACACTTTTAGTGGTTGGATTATATTTGGAATATAACTTGGAACATTAAAGCTATCATTTGAGTTGATTTTAAATTTTTCCGCTGATGAATTCCGAGAGAACTTTTCAGATGTTGAATATTTCATATTTCTAGAGTTAAATTCAGTGTCACTTCCACTATTACTAGATTGGTCTAAACTGTTTCTTTTTCTTTGAAAACCGGCTTTTATTAAAGTACTTTGTCTTTTCCATCGTCTTCTCATATTGTCTCTGGTATCTTTAGATTTTGATTCATTTAAATCTCTTTTTATATTTCTCATAGATATAAGGGCGTGAGTTTTTGGAGATATATTTTCACTTCTTTGAAAATTGTCAGAATCTGAACTGTTTTCACTAACATCAACTATGTTACTTATATGTGAATTCTTTTGTCTCAAATCATCATTAGTGTTATTGTTCACAAGTGGTTCAATTTTGTTAATACTTTCAATGCTTTCTCTAATAGCATCAAAGGACGACTTTTTAGCTGCTACAGTGATTGGATCACTCAGTTTTCGTTTTTTGTTGCCCTTACTAGTTATCCCTAAGTCGTCTTCCAACCAATCGTCATCTATCTCATTTGGATCTAATAGAGCAGATTTTGATTTTGATTTCTTAATATCTACTTCAGGTAATTCCATGCTCCTATTTCTCAAGGCTGATATAGCACTTCTATATTCTTGTACCCCTAAGCTCTTGTTCTTGTCTTTTTTCGGAACACAATCATCAGAAGAATCATTGGAGTCGTCGGAAGGAAACGCAGTCTGATTTTTAATATTCTGGGACAGATCAATATCTTCATCACTGTCATCGTCAATAATGTTTCTTCGTTTAAAAACAGGAGATTTTAATTCCTTTATTTTACTGCCCATTTTAGAAGTACTAGGCGGTGAAGTATCTTTGATTGGTTTTACTGGTGTTTTAGATTTGGATCTACTGAAAATTATGTCTGACCCAGCAGTTTTATCAATAAAGTTGTTGATTTTATTGCATATGTAAGTATACAAGACTTCTTCATCTTTAGTTAGAATAGTGCCGGCACGCCATTTTTGTAGAACATTAAGTGGTGTCTCTCCGAAGTCAGTCTTTAATGAAGGTATGGCACCTTTGTCCAGCAATAACTGAACAACTTCCAAATGACCATTGCTTGCAGCGTCATATAAGGGTGTTATACCTAGAATTGAATATTTCAAATTTTACTATTTTACTCATAAAAAAATGGGTATCAGATATAGGACACAAATTGTACATATAAGAGTAAATAAAATTTATTTATTTTTAATTAAGATTTCTCATGTATTTTAAAGGATTGACGCTTGATTGACGTTGATATGTACAGAACGTTGATGAGACAGAAGATAGATAATAATATAGTCCAAGAAAGACAAAATATTTCTTAATTATCCACATGAACTAAAAAAGGTTAAAACTTAAAAGTACATAAACCAATCTGTATAAACTAATAAAACCAATTAATCAAAACTATTCTTACCATCACAATTAGCCCCGCCCCTGTCATTAACATTGGCACCATTATTAATCAATATATTAGCAACTTCCAAATTTCCATGTATGCAAGCCTCATGTAATGGCATCCAACCAGCATTGTCCCTCACATTCACTGGGTGGCCTTTAGCAAGTAACCTCTCTACTAGAAGTTTGTTTCCCGATATGCAGGCCTAAAGACAAAAAAAAAGTATCATATTTTTCTTATTGCCAATTTAGGAAATTCAGTAATTTTTTAATACTTTTGTGTTTAGATTTTACACTTACAACATGCAGTTGTGTCTCGCCTTTCATATTCTTCTTTATAGCAAATCCTTTCCCTCTTCTTCTGGTCTCTCTTTTAGTTTCTGTTACATCCTCATCATTTGTGTCTGATAAATCTAAATGAATAAAAATTTAAATAATCACTGTGTGAAAATTATTGTTATGGAATATAACATGTAACATTGAAACAAACATAAATAGTTTGTCATGTATGGTACCCATGAACAGGTGCAGTCTCAAAATTCACTATGCCACCACTTACTATGACTTGGTCACTTAACTACATGTACATGTTCAACAAGTGATTACTCAGATAAAACATTGAATTATATTACTGTTTAAATTGTATGTTTAAAAACTGTATTTTACTAAAAGACAAAGCAGCATTGCAGCCTATTCACTAATTAAATAATAAAAACAATTGATGAAAATACATTACAAGTTGAAGATGAGAAGTTACCTGTCAAGTCTTCAAGACAAACATCATCTCCAATATGGGTAGTATCTTCATCACAACCTTCAGCAGAGCTGTTTTCATCCTCTGAATTGTCAATATTGTCTAAATTATCATATCCTAAGGCCCTTAACTCTTCTTTTGTTTGCTCCATTTTGTCATTCTCAAAATATTCCTCTTGATAATTTAGAAGCCTTTTTAGTACTCTTATTTCATATTTCTTTTTGTTCCAATCCCTGGCCTGTAAAATTCAAAGATTTAAATACAGATATCAATCCTTAAAAGATGATATATTCCAATGTTAATAATATTAAACACCAAAACTGCATTAAATTAATCTAGGAATTCCATGGGTTTGAGTAAACTTTATTAATAAATTTCTATATATTATTGACTTACCGCTTTCCTTGCCTCAAGACATGCCTTCTCAATTTCACTGTAAGGTTTTTTAGCCAAAAACAAAACTTCAGCAATGTTGATTAGTGTTGTGTACGCCTCTTTAGGGACATCCTTTATTAATTCATATTCCTTATCGTAGTACTGGAGCGCTTCATTATAACATCCCATGTCTTTGTATGTTTGATATAAACTGAAATAATTTTAGTTTTTAGGTATCAGGTAAGTTAAACCTAGTATAGAATATATTATATTATAGCAATCAATAATTTATATAAATAAAAGATTAAGCATATTAACTGTGAAAAAACTAATTATATCAAAAAAATTTAGACTTTTAATAATACTTTAAAATATACCAAAAATAATAAAACAAAAACAACTGAACGACTTTCAGAATTATATACCTGACATAAATCGGTATCAAAGTCTTCCCACGGTCACCTGCTAACTCTGCATGGTCCAACATTTTAAGATAATATTCTACTGCTCCTGTGTAATTGCGAAGGTGACATGCTCCATCGCCGAGTTTTTCGTACAATTTCTTGAAAGCCAGATGATTGGTGGGATCTGTTGAGACGAGTAAGTCTTCTGTGTAACACATTGCTGCAACTGTAAAAAAATTATGAAAGTATTAGAACTTTAATGTAAAAGAGATAATTTGCAACTCAAAAATCTTCACTTCCTAAAAAAAGTAAAGTGAAAGCCATTTATGTAAATCTTACTGCTGGGCATTAGCCTCCATCCTAGACAGGGTGTGGGTGATAAAAGGAAAGAGATTTTTATTGGAGTAAATCCAAGAAAGAAAAATCATTCATAAGGAAGAATAATGGACTTTAATTGATTTTTATGTGAAGTTTTATTTGTTACAATTCCCAATTCAAGAAGCCAATCTTCAAGTTATCTAATCCTATATCTTGTTTTCCCTAAGTGGTCATAGCTATCAACAACATCAAGTATTGCATTCTGAATCATGAATATTATGTTCTGAAAATGATATTGGTGATAACCTTCACTTTATCTATGCTCATTTTAATAAATAGTAATTAGAATACACATGTTAAGAATTCCATATTCTCATTATTGTATCACTGAATTGGACACTAGTCCATCATTATTGCCCTGATCAACGCCAAAGCACCTTCTCAGCGAATTATTAAATTATCATACCAGTCTATCAATAGTCCACAGTTGGCAGCCATAGTTCTACCCTATAGATTGCTATAAAACACAATCCATTTCCCACAAATTCACATAGGTTGTTACTTCATGTAGTAGGAGGTCTTCTTAAACTGGAGTCACGGTGGCCACTCCAAAACCTTACTTCCTAATTGGTTCTACAAAGTATTTAGCCAGATAATATCCTCTTTAGTTTGCATTGAGCTCACACTAGTACTACTGCTATATTCTACTCTTTTAAATTATTAAATATAGTATAACTATTCCTATATATATTGAATAAAAATATATATATTGTTAAAATCTTTCCAATATGAACAGGGCAACAAAAAATATTTCTAATGTTAAGAAACCAAAAAAGAAATTACATCATCTCAGTTACACAATTGTTCTAACATTTACTTATCATTAATATATTTAAATAAGTACACATTCATAAGAAACACTTACCGATTTTTAAATTAGATTCAATATTCTCTCTTTCTTCATCATCAGGAGTTTTCATTTTCCAGGCCGACATAAGCACTTGTTTAGCACTCTGATAATCCGACATTTTGCAAAAGATGTCTGCTTTAACCGATAGTGTTTCACAGGTTTTCAAAACCTAGAACATACATAGAGATAAAGTAGTGAATGAAAATCAGTATTGAGTTTTAGCAAAATAAATTTTATAGATGTGGACTTAACATGATGATTATGTCCACATTTTAGTAACGGTAATTTACCAGAGGAAAGGAATTGTCATCAAATATAACAATAATATTTGTATAATACATAACTTTCATGTGTGTTAGTGTCATTGCACCTGTTGTGCTCAAGCTGGTCCGGAGCAAATCTCTTGCATACTATTAGAATTGGATAGAGATAATTATCAGGGCGAAAATGCTTAAGCAGTTATCCACTTTATTTGTGCTTATGCTCTTGAGTTCATACAAAAACCCCATAGAAAAAGAAATCTTTCTGATTTTGCCAATAGCCTAAATAACTTTTTTATATAAAAATATCCATACTAACCTAATTTGGTCTATCACAAACATTTAACAATAAATAACAAAATCAGTCAAGGCATTTTCAAGTGATGTACCAATAAACAGTATTTACTTTTTATTTATAAAGATATGATACAGCTTTATTTAATAATTACCTTGTTTTCAAGCCTGCTAGCTACTTCCAAAGCTTTATTCAAGCAACTTAAAGCCATAGCAAAGTCCTTCTTCTTATTTAAATATAGAGATGCTTGAGTGGAGTAACAGTTGTTTAGAACCTCATGTAAGTCCTGATGTGAACAAATGGTTATTGCTTTGTTTATGCAGTCTAATGCCTTGTCCAAGCACCCAAGATGTTCTTGGACTACACCAATATTTAGTAGTAAACGAGCACGCATGTCCAGTAGTTCATTCTTAGTGATTTTACCATTCAATCTGAAATAAGATACAGAAGGTTGCTACATAAGGATGATTGTAAAATAATATTCACTTAAATATATTTACATATGTGTATTTTTTATTTATTTGTATGAATTATCAAAAAGAGACAGGAATGCTGTATTACCTTTAAATAGTATAACATATTCTCTCAGTATTACCTCACTCATGCAGAAATTTTATTACTCATAACTTTATAATTAAATTTTAATTATTAAATTTTTCGTTTTTCAATAATCATTTCCATTCAGACATTACTTAAACACAGTAATGTTTGTGCATTTTGTAAAAAAATATAAAAAAGATTGAATAGGATGTAGAATGCATTAAGTTAAATTGATCAGAATATTCTTAGTTTCTTATTAAGTGGCTCAACATGGGGTTCACCTTATTATAACAAATTTTGTAATTTGTCTTAGTAAAACAATTTACTGCTCAATTATATATTTATTATATTTTAGTAAATCATTTTAGATATGTCAAACATTTTTAATAGAGGTTTTCGCCTGATTTTCCAAACTATTGAGTCAGAAAAAGACTTGACAGTATGCAAAACTGTTAATTATTAAAATAATCAATAAATAATTATTAGTCCTTACTTTTCACATAACACAAGACTTTTCATAAATGCTTTTTCAGCTGCAGTCAGAGAGATTTTGGCTTCATCATCATCATTGGTGCTCTGACCCTGTAATAAATATATGCGACCAAGTGTTGCCATAGCTCTTTGTTCCTCCACAAGATTGTTTAATTCCTTTGCTACGGCTAGAAAGAATCAAAACTAGTGAAATTTGAGAGGTTCATTATTGAATTAATGACTTCAGAGTGGTAGAGCTACACTGCAGTTTGTTGCTACCTGCAGAATGAATGAGTGAACTCGAGCAGGGCATGACCACACCCTCACAGAATACCAGCATAATGCTGCTGTGTTTCGCCTGGTCAGTGTACGGATCCAGAGCCCTTTATTACTGTTGAAGAGGCATTCCATCTCAGTCCTCAAGGATGATAATGCATCTGCATTATGATTCCCTGTCAAAGATGAATGTTGATGTCATAGGCTACAGGAATCACTCACCAATAGGTGAACTGTAAGTTCGTTTTTTACTCTCAATGTAATATAAATATAAATATATATATATATATATATATCCTATCCAGAATCCCTGCTTACCAGACGAAACACAGCAACATAATGCTGCTATTTTACACTGGTATTCTGTGAGGGTGTGGTCCTACCCTGGTCAAGCTGACCCATTTATTCTGCAGCTAGAAACAAACTGCATTGTAGCTCTACCCCTTCTCACCACTCTTTATGTCACACAAACATAGAGGCAATTAATGCAAAACATATGTAATAAAATTTGAGAAAAGCTTATACATGGTGTCACTGACATGGGACAAACACAAGATGATCACACAGTCACAAATATTATTCCTCAGTAAGGATTTAAACTCAGGGCCTGGGTTGTAAAAATGCTGCATATAATATTTATGCAATGTTTGATATTGACTCATAAAATGTATATTGTATATTGCCTTACTTTTAAAAAGACCATTTTCCTAAAGTTTATTGTATACATTTTCTCTCTAAAACTCAAGTTCAATCATTGAGAATTGTTAAATAATAGTTTGGTAATCTATCACTAATCTACAATATGGACTGTATAATTGGTGCAATATATGATTGATGAAGACTTGGTATTTGATTAAGAATTTCCGAATAATGATGACAAATTATATATTATATAGCATGTTTGAAAAATAAACAAGATTTGAGATCTTTTTATCCTTAAAATTTTTAATAGTAGCTTAGCAAAAGTACCTTTTATGTTGAGCTACTCTAAGCTGTTCATTCTTCATCTTTGCCTTGCCACACAGAAATAACTATAGAAAAGTAAAGTGTAGATCATATAACAGCATAAATGTTGTCACTGAGACATATTTAACCATTTCTTAAACACTTTTGAAGCATCATATAAATTTCTGCATTGGCAAAGCAACAAAATATTTTTAGAGACTAAATTTTGTTAATGCTGCATAAAATGTTTAATTTATCATTATAACTCCAAAAACTGTTATATATCTCCAACTTAAGATGCAGTCTATTAGTTGAACTCACATGTGTAATATAAAACATAGTAAAATAAATTTGGAATAAATAGAACATTAGCAAATATTGTTGTGTAAGTAAAATAGTAAACATAACTTTACCGAAATGTCGCTCTTCATAACTAAGAGCCTTGTCAAATTCTGCCATCAACATGTACATTTCACCTATCATCCGATTGCAAGTGGCCCACTCCATACGCAGACCCAGATCTTTAAGCACTGCGGCTTCATTTTTATACTCTTCAAGGGCATCACTATAACGATTATGTTTATAGTAATAATTCGCTAAATCATTACAAGCCTCGGCTAGACTGCGTCTATTACTTCCATTCAATGCTTTCTTTTTCTTGCGTGTTAATTCTACAACAAAAAATTTAATGTACACCAGACAAAACAGCATTGTACTTTTAGGCTATTTCTTCACTTACTCTCTTCTTCCATATCTGATTAAATATTAAATTACATAATTTAAATGATATTAAATATGTTATGTAGTCAAACATGAAACATTTACAATTAGCGCGATCTGCAACAAATTTATTTCTCGTTTGACAACATGACAGATAATTGGATACATTTGGATACTTGTCAGCAATCGACAATTTTAAACATCTATAAATGACCATTAAATGAAGAACTAAATATATTAACAAACTTAATAATTTTCAATTCATTAATCAATTTTAATATTTATGTGAGAAAAGAAGCAGGTTGTAATTGAGAGCTGATTATATTCTCGTTATGACACTTTAAACGATATATTTATGATTAGTATTGTTCTATGAGAACATTTGGGGATACGTTTCAATTATTAGAAAAAAAAATAATAATGATTTGTGTGTAACAAAAACTTAAGTTATTATGATTTAAATATGATGAAATGAAAAACTCAGCGATCACTTCTAGCTGCGTGCACTTTGTTTTGCTGAGAATAAATTTGTATTAGTGAGTGAGAGAGAATTAGGATTTCTCTAAAGTGTTTTACGTTATTTTAACGTGTTAATTTATTACTTTAATCCCAAAATTAAAACGTTATTCTGATTTTTTCTCTAATCGCCTAAATATTTGTTGATTGAGAATCCGGTCAGCTCATGAAGAGATCTATGAGCATTCCATTCTTGTATATTTCAATTGTCTATAAACATCTGAAGCATATATTGGTACTTATTGTTTAAGGAATTAATGATTACTTAATATATATCTTATTAATCTTATATATATTATTATATCTTTGGATCATAACTAGTGATCGACCAAAGTTCCGATTTACGTGTAATTAAAAAATGTCCCACATTTCGTTCTTGTTCCAAGATTTAGTAAATATTGAGGCTGCTTACGAATCTGTATACCAAGCATATTCTACGGCAAATACTGATTGTTTTTATGAAATAAGATTCAAACGACATTTCATCTGTTGGTTATTGACGTTTTGGTCCCGTGGTGTTTGTTTACTACTCTAGAGGAAAATATTTAAAACAAATGTAAAATATGACTATTTAATCCATTCAAAGGTACAGGTATATACGTGGTTTCGAATTGGCGTGCTCAAGGAAGTGGTTTGTTTTAGTTGAATACTTAGTTACTTAGTTATACTTAGTTTCAATATTAACGTTGTTTAAGCAACGGGTAAAATTTAGAGATTACACAACGAATTGGTTTGCGCTTCTGCACCCGTTGATACTTATATATTCCATCACCCCTTTGTTCTCGTAAGTCATGACTTACGAGAACAACTTATTCCATGGAAACGACCATCAACTGACTTGAGGTACCTTGAAGAGCATCAGCTGATTAGCGATCGTCAGTACGGTTTCCGTCAGTGTGGTGATCGAGGGCATAGGTCAGGGCCTACGGCGGTTAGTTTGGACGTGGCCAAGGCCTTCGATCGGGTGTGGCACAAAGCACTTCTTTCGAAGTTGCCTTCCTACGGGCTGCCCAAAAACTATGCACCTGGATAACCAGCTTTTTGGAGGGTCGGAGCATCAAGGTCACCCACAGGGGTGTGTACTGTCGCCCACCCTGTTTCTTCTGCATATTAATGATATGCTGATATGCTGCAAATAAGCAACATTCATTTTTATGCAGACGATAGCATTAGTGATGCATTGTAAACGGCCTGCGCTAATGTTTCTCGGGCTACTGCCGATGAGAACCGGACCAAACTTGTGTCTGAACAGGAGACCCTTTTGGGTGAAGTCTCGGATTGGGGTCGACAAAACCTTGTCGATTTCATTTTGAGAACACACCCTCTGGGTTGCCTAACCTAGTATCGGTATTCTCGGCGTCGACATATAGAGTGACATTCAGTTACGCGGTCACTTCACAAGGCCAAGCTTGTTTCAATAAAGCTGGGTGTGCTCAGTAGGGCGAAGCAGTATTTCCAGCCGGGCCATCGCCTACAGCTGTATAAGGCGCAAGTGCGGCCCCATATGGAATACTGGCGCACCTCTGGTTCCATCCTCACCATGTGGATGGCTGGCATTCCTCTACTGTGCGCTTCTCGCGGAATTTTCTGCCCCGCACAGTTGCCTTGTGGAACGGTCTGTCCTCGGCGTTTTTTCAAACCAGTACGACTCCTTCAAGAAGGGTCCTTCAAGAAGCAGGCCTATTCCTTTCTTAAAGGCTGGCAACGCATCTGCAGTTCCTGTGGTGTTGCGGTTGTCCATGGTCGATGAGAACCTCGGTGGTCCCGCCAGTCGTTTAAATACTCCATCGGTTCTCGGAAACTCAGTTATTTAATGGCCGGCGGAGCCTTTGTAAAATGTGGTGAACTGTCATCGTTAATTTGTACGCGGATATGAGGACAGCACAACAATACTTGACGTTAATCCCGTGGCTGTTGTTGTGCGAATATTTAATTTCCCCTCGCCAGCTCGAGGGATCTAAGTATAATAATTAGTATTATCTTCGGGTATCAGTAGATGCTATTTATAAAAAAACAAGTAAAATCGATTTAAGTAGCTAATGGTAAAAATTTCCTGCGAGTTGTCACTCAATATTTAACCACTCACAACCATAATAAGAACGTTGGTAACGTTTCAACCATTCATTAGATGTGAGTTGTAATTTACCCGTAGTCGATCTGGTCGACAAGTAGCTAAGTCTAGTGCGCAAATTTGATCCTTAACATCATACTCATCTTCAGGATAAAATCACAAAGCAAAGCTTTCTTCAGCATCTAAAATGTGCTCGACTCAATGCAGCTAACGCATACTATAAGCATGGGTATCGAGGCATTCCAACTCAATCCTTAGGGGTGACAACATATGGGCAACTTGAACCTTCCCTACGGTTGTCATCACTTACCAACCGTGAACTGTGTGCTAGCTTGGCACCCCTAATATTAAAACCATAAAACAAAACAAGCAGCAGAGACTCCTCTCTGACGAAGAGCATGCATTATCTGTAGTTGTGCACGAGTGGACATATTTCAACTACTTACATGTGGTTTGTAGAGATAGTACACAGACTATAATTACTCTTGGTATTTTTGTTTATATATAAGTGTTCCAGCAACTTTGATAGTACCCAAGTGGATCAGACCGCTAAAAGAGAGCTGCAATTAATATTTTCAAGAAGTTGATATGAATTATTTATAGCACAGAGGCAAATTGCAAATTATTTAAATAAGCATTAAAACGTTTTTAAAATTTATGTCTCCATAATATTTTTTTAAATACATTTTACGACTATAGGCTTATTGGGGATTTAAAAGTTTTAGATGAAAGTGAATAACGCTCTTTATCTCTAAGTATTCGGATTAGGATATAAAATTTAAAGCTTGTTCGTATCCTCTTATAAATCATAACAGATAACAAATTTCAATTTAATTTCATATAGGTGACCAGTGATAGTACATTGAACTTTGAATCCCTATGGCTGAGTCTTCTGTTTTCGTATATTGGTTTGATTCGTTGGTTACGTATCTGTGCAGCGGGTTGAGGGCGAGGGGCGTTGTGGATAAGTGATGTTGATTTTTGAATGTGGATTGTTGATTGTTTTGGATTTCGTTGTAAAACTTATCATCTACTTAAAGTTGTAATAAACGAACTATAAAACAAACTCCGATTTTTTTTTTAAAAGTCATTCGAAGTTTGGAAGCAGCCCTGTACAAAGCCGGCAAATAGAAGTAACATTTTGCAAGTAAGTAAAAATTGAAATGTAAACAAATTACACTATATACAAAATTATCAATTACTGTGTTACTTTAACTTAAGTTTATTTTTAATTGTTATGTCATTATATTTTTTTTTCACGTTTCATTTGTTGATACCTATATTAAGGAATGAACAAATGAAACCAAGTTCGATAAAATAATGTCTGTAAGTCATTCTTTTTAATATCTCTTGAAGTCAAAACTATACACACATATTATATATTGTATATTTTTCCTGAATAAAGCAGTTGTCACTGGTACAAATGTGTAAAAATCTCACAGGACTTCAATATATTTTTTTTTAAATAAATTTTACTGTTTTCTTGTAAATTAAATTAACTTATTTTTTCAATAAAAGATAGAAAATACTTTAAGGGTGAGGTGGAAGTGCTCTCTGCCTTAACAATTAAATATAAAACAAATTATGTGAATTAATAAAAAAAACTAATACACATTTAAATAATTTTAAACATAGTCTGTAAGACATAACATTTTGAATTTTACTGGCTAAGTATGTAAGTAAAAATACAAATTGTCTGTTTGTGTGTAGTAGAAAACAATATTTTTTATGAAGATTTCACTGATAAGTGGAATATCTGACAATGGTTTAAGATTGAGTTCTACCACAATATGATCACCACATTTTAAAATTCAATTATTTTTCATTATAAATAGCCAGGTATGATGATGTTCTTTATGGTTTGTTCAACCATGGTTACATTTTATTATTACCAGACTTATGTATTGTATATATTATACTAATTTATAATATGTAAACAAATATTGTCCATTATTTATTTTGAAAGTATGAATGAATGAAATAGGATGCACCATCCATGCCAGAGTTTCATGTTCAGAGGTTTATGTGATATCATCAGCTAGTTACTCTGATGGTCTGTAACTACTAGGCTGTGGTCATATGTAAAGGTATAACAAGACTAGTACTAAATCTAAAGCTATTTTTATTTATATCATTACTAGAAATTAATTTTATAATTTTATACATGTTATAAGTTTGAACAATTTAGCTTTGTATGGCACAACTAATCTGTGGGTAGAACATGGCTGTGACAGAATGTGTAAATCTGAGTTCAGAATTTTTGTAAGCTTGTTGTTTATTATTACTTGATACTTGGCAGATTATGATGTAACATTATGAATATGGTTGCTAGAGCTAAACTTAGAACTAGGCTTTTGATTGCGGTGTGGTTGCACTAAGACTGAAATATATATTGAATCCTAAAACTGATTATTATATAATATGAATAAAAGTCCATAATAAAAAGGAGATGATTTTTTAATACATAATTGTGATAAAATGTTATCTGTAGAAATTTCATTATCAGATGGTGATTTAATTTTTAATTATTTTCTTTATAAAATTATACTTTGATTGTGTTAATCACATGTATACATAACATATATAAATATGATCATTATCAATATTATTATTTATTGTGTATAAAATAATTTTCATACTAGATTTGCAAGAAACACAAAATGTATCAGCTACATTAACAATCAAGTATGGCAACAAGCAGGTCTATAAGTCACTCTGACATTGACACTGCCTTTCCTCCTTAATATATAAGAATATGTACATACTAATTCTTATAATGTTAATTTAGTTAGATAGACTTATTAATTGCTGTTAACAGCAAGAAAATATTGATTACTAGTACATTTTAATGGATATAGTGCATATCAAATTTGATTGCAAGCTAATAATTATAGAGCTATTTAGAAGTCTGACACCTAATCTAAGCTAGTACCACACACACACATCATTATTATTTTTGCTATAACCATAGATAAATGGAAGAAGGGTCAAATGTAAGTTGTAATTTACAGCATAGGATTTCCATGAAATTAATTAACTTATCATTTGTATATTATACTTTGAAGTGCATATAAAGGTATTAGCAATAACTTGTAATAATTTTTATTAAATGAATATTTTTGTACTAGAAAGAATAGTTTGGGTGACTATTAGACTATAATTATTATCTTATCTCTAACAAATAAAGTGTCATGTTGCTTCCCATCCCTGTCTAATGACACCAGATTGATCTTTCTGCAAAATGTGGACACAATCTTTTGATGTTTGTCAGCAGGGTGTTGTAAAAATATATTTGGACACAAAGAGAGATAAGAGAACATTTCTGTTTGGAAGTCTATTGTTTTGAATCCTGTTGTGTCATAAAGATTCACTCTGTAAATATTTTATTGCCATGGACACATGCATTCATATTTTGTATTCACAATCCTACTTACTTTAATTGGGATAACATTATTATTATTTTATTTAAATTAAACAAAAAAAATAATAAATGCATTTATAAAATTACACTACTTTAAATTTTATGTTTGGTAATAAACTCGTATTCAATTTAATTGTTCAATAATAACCGTAAATTACTTCAAGACTTAATCTAAAGTGCTTTAATTAGTCGTTCATTCGCCTGTTACGATTTGGTGTTAATAATCAATGGTGCTCTTTACGGTACAATTTTGAGAATGAATGAATGAATGTCAAAAACGTTTTTTTTTAATAAGTCATAACGTATACGTAATGTAATATGTAAATAACGCAACAACCTTTTTAATGCAGCTGAATTGAATACTTAGCTTGCATAAATAAATTAGACATAGATATAGAATACAAAATAAAATAATAAAATTATGTTTATTTATAATTATGATTATGATGTTTACCTCATGATTTCGACCACGGTGCTATCTTCTAGTTTATGCCAGATGACATCAACTGCGCAGAGTATTTTTATAGTGTCGTAATCATTTGCGCAAACACAAAGGCTCCGTCCTAGGTGCCATTTTATACTGTCTGCCGATGACTCCGGCCTCTACGCCTCTGGATATAAACCAGACGCTATCTGTAAACGCCTCCAATCTGCAGCCAACATTAGGGAAATGGTTACGGAAATGGAGGATTGAGGTTAACCCACCAAAAGTGCAGCCATGTATTTTTCTCGACGCAACAAAACGCCGCATCTCCTAACCATAGAGCTATTTGATCACCCAATCCCCTGGGAAAAGACAGTCAAATATATACATATATTTATCATAGACACATTCGATGAACGACTCACTTTCTCTCCGCATATCAACCGCATACGGTATCGAGCAGCTTTCGCCCTAGGTCGTTTGCTACGTAATAAAATTACTATACATTATATACATACTTTGTGCATGCCGCCTACCCGCGTCTCATGCATGGACTTCAGGTAATTCAACATCGATTCATGCGCAAGGCCACCGTATAATGTGATTCTTGCGTAATGAAAATCTACACATAGATCTTGAGCTACCGCTACTTCAGTAACTGAAGTTCAGTACCTGACCGCCAATATTTCCACTCTGCAGTCAGTTACACACCCAAAGCCCTTGATTGCAAGTGCCGCACAATCTCAACGCGAATCATAAACTCACCCGAGTCCGAAGGAGACCGGAGCACGACCTAGACGACCCCGATGATGTCGACGACCACCAGGGTCCAAGCGTTTCAGAAAACCTACAATTTGTCATACACAATTTTTTTTTAAAAATTTTTAATTAAAAACTTTCTAAGCAAGTGCTTGACCACAATCCCACCTGATGTTAAGTGGAAATGCAGTCCTGGATGGTAAGGCATACTAGCTCAGTAAATGCCTACTCTTGAAAACACCCACATTGTAATCGCAGGGAAAGACAGACGCGGGCAAACTATTCCAGTCCTTTGGTGTACGAATAATGAAAGACGAAGTAAAGCGCTTCGTTCGGTTTTGAGGGATGTTCACAACAAAAGGATGAAATCCAGCAGTGCGTCGTGAAGCCCGATGGTGGAACGGAGATGGAGGAATTAGATCATGTAATTCCGGAGCACACTCCAAAATGCATTCTGTAAAACACTGAAAGGCTAGTCACCTTACGCCTGTGCTCAAGACTGAGTAGAATGGTTTCAGCTGCGTCACCAATTAGCGTCTTAGCCCGCCTTTCCACCGAGTGCAAAGCTACTAGATAGCATTTAGCAGCGCCTGCCCAAATGTGACAACAGTATTCTACACACGACCGGACTTGAGCTTTAAGGAGCGTTAAAAGCTGCCCCGCAGAGAAATACCGCTGCACTTTGACCAGGATCCCAGGTGTTTTTACAGCTATATTCGCCTTGGACTCGATGAATCGTCCATAGTTAAGGTTCGATGAAATTTCGATTCCCAATAACTGAAGGCGATCAGTGAGTTCCACAGATAGATCTTGGAAGGTAAGACCCAAGGTGCACTGGCTCCTTTTGGCTAAGAAAAGACACGCCTGTGTTTTGGTGTCATTGAATCTCTCAAGATTGGCGTCGGCCCAACTGGAAACCTCCTGTAATGTGAGACTCATTCGCTCTATCATGGCTCTTCTTTGGGAATGTACTTGATCCTTGGTGGCATTAGCACCTAACTGGGTAATTCTCTACAAATGTGCTGTCGTCTGCATACCCAAAGATACCGGGTTTCAGCAGATCATTAATTTGCAGCAGAAACAGAGTGGAAGAGAGAACAGACCCCTGAGGAACTCCAGCGTTTATCACCATTGTCGCAGACGAGCATCCATGTATGACTACTCGCAGAGATAGCTCCTTCAGGAAGTCAGCTGTTAAGGTGATCAAGCCAGGATAGATGCCATACGCTGGAAGCTTGCTGATAAGGCTATCATGCCAGACCCTGTTAAAGGCCTTCGAAACATCAAATAAGACTGCTAGTGATGAGTGGCGTGCACTAGAGGATCGCCAGTTGACTGACTTCGACGAACCTCGGCTGAGAATCAAGCCGAGGACGTTGCAGCAGCCAGGTACGCGGTCGTCTTTATTTATATAACATTGTACCTACACCGCACCTCGCACCGTTGTAAGACTTTTGCCGTTAAACTGTTTGAATAGTAGACGAGAAGATACATCGCAATTTCCGAACGCTGTTCAGTCGTTTTGTATATGGTGCCGGTTGAACTGCTGGTGGCTTAGGTGACAACGAGTCTTCATGACTCCCTCACAGTGATGGGAGTGTTTGGGTGAATTACCGTGATGAAAATGAGATATCGTAAAATAGGTTATTTGTTAATAAAAATATTACAAGCTACGTGCGTCATTTTTTAAATTTTTAAAATATATTATTTTTTTCATTTTTAATCACTTAGTGAGTGTAAAAGGAGAAAATAATTACGTTTTAATTTAAATAGCTACGTTTGTTCTTGATCGGTTAAATAATATGTTTGTTTACTATTCATTAGTAAATATATAATCTTACATCATCACATACATTATATAATTACAAGTAAATTTATGCTGGTACCATGTATTTGTTGATAAGATTAAAAAAAATATAAATTATTCTATGTTTAGTATTATTATCATTATCACGCGTAGCTCAGCAGTCGAACTACGTCACAACTTGTGGATCGTGGTAAGGAATGATAATTTTTCTTCAATATACAATTCCTTGATTTTGCATCAAAACGTCTAAAATGTTTTCACATACGAGCCACGCTGGAAGTATAAATTAGCTACAGCACGAATGGTATTGGGTGTAAGCGAGTGACTGAAGAACAAGAACACAGACCACTAGAATATAATAATAGTTAAACACTAACATACAGTCTAAAATAAACTGGTGAATTTGTTGCTGCGGGCCTTGACTTTCTGGCCAGTTTAAGTTTATTATGCAGACATTTTAAATAATAGTTCGTATGGCGTAAAACTTTTTTTATTTTTACATAGAATTGGTGGCAATCGAGCAAGCAGCTCTCCTGATGGCAAGTGATTACAGCCGCCCATGGACATCCGCAACACCAGAGGATTCCACCAGAGCAGATGCGCTGCTGGACTTTAACAAAGATGTAGGAAGATTGAAGCTCCCTAATTCGTATCGGCCTCGAATTCATATTTTAAAATCTACATTATTTGTAATAAATTAGTGAGTGTTGAGAACCCGAGACCCATTTACTAATAGTGAGACATCAAACATCTAAGGGACGTTGACAACGCATGTGCATCTTGAAAAGGATTGACTTCGGTGTTACTGACTGCAATCGTCACATCTGATGAACTGTGCGCTTATATAATATAATCACCAAGAATTATAAAAAAAAATCTTTATCTACGATACACATCTTGATTCTTTATTGACAAATTATTGATTACACATGTAGGTGTTACGAGCATCAGGGATTATTATCACAAGATAAACTGAGTGTACGTTAGTAATCTATATGTCATTAAAATTACATATGTAGTATTGTTCTTGTATATATTTCTTAGAAACTGTAAAATTCTTATTCATTCGGATCTCACCTTATGGGTAAGTTGGTACTTATATGAAGAACTCTTTGTTGTCAGCCTTCCAATACCAGTATAACAATAGGCTGTTCAAGACAAGTGTGAGTAGGCCTCTAGCGCCTTCTTAGTCTAACAGGTTCATCAACATGTACCGGCGATGGTAGATACCTTTTTTTTATTACTTTGAGAGTAATAAGGAACACACAATTCACCTGATGGTAATGTGATTCCTGCGGCCCGTGACATCTACAATCATCCTTGACAAGGAATCATAATGCAGATACGTTGTCAATTTTGCGGAATGGAGATGGAATGCCTATTCACAGTAATATAAGTAACCCCTACACTCACCAGACGTAACACAGCAGCATTATCTTGCAATTTTACTCTGGTATTCTGTGAGGGCGTAGTCCTACCCCGTCGAGGTGATCCATTCAATCTGCATTTCGAAACCAACTGCATCGTAGCTCTACCACTGTCAAACGTACGTACCGTCGCCGGTACCGATTTCGACAGGCCTACAATTAATTCCAATTTCAGGGTCTTTTTTTTAGTCTAGGCAAAATTACTACAATATAACTAATATAAAAATTTGCCAAATTTAGAGATACTTAGAGTGGTAGGCCGTTATACTCCTGGTCTGGAAGTTGCGGCCTTCATGAGTTGGGTTATCTGTTAACAAAACCCGGATGGTTATCGACTGTGATAAGTTCTTCCCGTCACCTTTAGGACCTAAGCTCAAGGTCAAATGTGTAAGTAACACTTGCTATGTCTCCTACTAATGATTTAGACGCATGAGAGCTTTGTCAAATGTATGAATCGGTTTACATTTAGGTTACAAAAAGCTTTTAGTGCGCATATGCAGATCTATTTTATTTAATTAGCTTATTATTCATTCACTCATGTAAAAAAAATCATAAGGTTTGAAAATATTTCTAAAAATAAAAAAATAAAACAATTAAATAGGATGCGTCCTGTGCTCACACAGTTACCGCTTAGTGATAAATTTCAATAACTCCTCATACAAAGTTGTTGTATTATCTGAAAAAGTTTATCTAAAAAAATTTTTTTCATTTGCATTTACCTAAAGTCTAAAAAATGATTAAAAAATTCTAAAAATGACGATAGACAGAGTGCAAGACTAAATTACACACTCGTCGGTCGCTAAAGAACTCACAACTCGTGAACAATCTCATCGTCATGTTGGGATTAATATATAATGCTGTCCACGCATCACGTCCTCCCTGCTCCATTGGTGCGACGTAACGGCGCCAGCAGAGGCGCCGCTCTGACCTTCCCGGTTTAATGTCAGGAATGGACGTCTTTGTTACAACTACCCTCGTGTACAGATAAATGGTATTAAAGATTGATTCGGACGAAAAATTAGAATTATTAAAAAATCCCTTGTGTTCTATGTGAACAGGGTGTAGGGTGTAATTTATATAAATTCTTTTCATTTATATACCTATTATTTGCGATCAACGAAAGTCTTAGGATTACTTTTTTATGCGATTATGGTGACTTACTTGCATCTTGGATAAGAACTGATGATGTAGGACTGTGTCCTTCTTGAAGATTAAGATGGAAAAGTTCATTTGTAATGGATATCCGCTTTCTTTCATTCCTATACGAAACGACAGAGATAAGTAGCTATTTCACGCTTCTATTCTCGATTTATATTTATATAAATCCGTTGCATCTAGCACATACTAAAGTGGATTTTACGTTGTAATTTTCTCTTATAAAGAATTTTAGAATTTTACTATCTACTATTGTGGTAAAACAAATAAAACTTGTTACCTTACTATTACCATGATATAGTACGTACTCGACCTCCTATTTTTGACCTCATAATTATTCTATGAAAGTTTTTTATGGGAGCAGTTGTATTTTATTTTTACTTTAAAATGAAAGTTTACTGCTTGTTGAATAAATGTTAGAAGTATTTTTTGAATCTAAGACAGTGAATAATAATTATCTAATTGAACATAGTTTATTCGATACAAGTTTTAGAAATTATCGTAATTTTCTTGGAAGTTCTTTATTTACATTTATTTTCAATTCTTTCCTAGAATCCATGCACATACTAGAAATAATAAAACAAGTAAGGCCTTATCGATTAAAACTATACGATACCGTTATTGTGGCAGTTCTAGTATGGTAGGATCACCGGAATAACGGTGTACCAGCGTAAGTTAGTAGCGACTAGTGTGATTCGTCTGATGAAAGAAAGATACCGGAGCATCCGCATTATGATTCCTTATTGAGGATGGATATAAGTGCGTGGGCAGCAGGGATTACCTACCATCAGAACAATGATGAGATCAGATCTCGTTTGATTGCTATGCTCTTGATCGAGTCGATACAAGCGATGGTTTTTTCCTACAGTTGAAAGAAAAAAATCCTATTGTCTTACAAGAGCCCAAAATCTTTATAGCATAAAAATAGAATTATTTTTTAGTATTTACATTTCAATACCAATTTATAAAATTCAAATCTATAAGTATCACAGTTGCATATTACGAAAATAGAATATAACTTTTCCTACAAATGTACATCTGAACGTCGAGAACGACTGCTTAAGGCTAACTTCGCCGGTAACACGACTGACACGAAAATTGTCGACGAACCGGCAAAACTGGGCCAAGAAATGCTTCAACATTTTCACCATATTATTTCGCAGCTATTTCCAATTTATCATATATAGGTCCCGTTGTTTCAACTAGTATTGATGGGACTAAATTAACATATGTCTCTGTGAGTTACTTGTTTTACTAGACAAAATTTGTTGTTTCATTCGCGTTCATAGTAAAAATGACAGCTTGAGGTTTATTATATATTATTTTATTATTTGAGGCTGTACCAATTTCTGAGTGTACTGTCAGAGTGACAAGGTGACATCGTTATGTCAGGTTTTAAGCTGTGTGACACTTTTAGGTCCGGTGATGGAGAAACTGTAGGTGCTTCTCCGATTAAAAAATGTCCAGGGGTGAGTGGGTTTATGTGCTTAGGCTCAGTTTCATCTACTGGACACTTCATTTTAGCTTCATTGCAGGCATCTAATAGTTGTTTATTATCACCCTCAAAATTCCTGCCCTGATCACTCCATAATTAATGGGATATTCCTCTCCGGGCAACAAAACGTCGAAATGCACCTATAAATACTTCTGAAGTGAGGACACCTACTAAATAACTGCGGCTTGCCTTGGTAGCTGATTTTATAGAGGTACCTATGGTTTTTTTTATGACCCTAAAGGTAACAATAAACAAACATAGGTTCTGATAAGTGATATTTGCGGCTTGTAAACCACTACTTCCACCCTCAACAAAGAGGATTTACATGTAATACCACGGTATCTGTAACTGGGCTTAGCCAGTAGTTGGGTCTATAGACAACATATATTCGCGATAAAGGATAAAAATACAGATCGTATAAGCACCAAGATGTCTCGTTACCTATAATTGCATGTCTTCTAGGAAACACGGCACTGTAATGCTGCTTTTGCTCGCTGGTAATTGTTGGCCGTGATCATTAAGCGGTTGTGTCGCTCCACAGCCTGTAGCGAATATGAGAAGCCGCTTCGAATCCGTGACAATGTAATGCAATTGTTTTTCAAATTTGCAAAAATTCTAATTAAAAAATTTTATTCCGTTTTAATGTCTGATAAAATTCTAATAATATAACGACGATATCCTGGTAGAATTCGGCCATTCTTTTTTCTTCTCGTGAGTACCATATAACATTAGCTGCGCAGGTTATGCAATATTATACTCATAGGACGAACCATGACTATTTGCTCAGATACAGAGGCACTTACTCCATCCATCCATTCCATCGCTTTGCTGTATTATGCCGTTCCGGGGCATGCGTAATGTTCGCTACTCCAAACTCCCCTCGAGTTACTATCTCGATGACACTTCTATCATCATCCCCCTTAAGGTTACTACCTTGGACAGAGCTCCCTCTCCAATTGTCTGCGTTTCCAATTTATGGTAAATAAACGTCGTTTGAAGGGCCAGACGAATTAACGGCCTTGTCCGCGAGCAGATTCTTTTCTCTCTCAATCCCGCTCAGCAACCTCCTTTTGGACCATTTGATAGAAAGAAGCTTAAGCCTTTCATGCCGCTAATACTACACCGCTGTCACAACTCTTGCAGGGCAGATTTAATCCGATTCAGCTGACTATGACATATAGTTCGGTTCTCACATAATTAATGTCCGAAACATCTGTGCCCGGAGCGAGTCTGTGGGTAAGTTAAATACTCTATCGCAGCATCCAGGTTGCGAAGACTGCAGAAATAATTTAATCTCAAATCATTCATCAAAACTCATTAGCGTGCTTGTCGCTACTCACCGCGTGCCATGTAGCAAACGTGTTTTGACGTAAGTGCCATTTAACTGCCTCGAGGATGCATACAGGCTCCCTACCACCGCTCTGCAAACTTCACTAGTCCGATATAATGCACGTGCATAAGAACGATGGACACGGGAAATACGTACAAGGACAATCAAACTCGAAAAACATTAGTTTGTGATACACAAATAGTGCAACGCTGGGAATCAAACCCAAGACGCCCACCCCGTTTTACCATTACGCGACTGTCAAGTCACTGTATATTTTTGTGTTATACCTCATATTTGAGATTTCGCAATCGATTTGTATTCATCTTTTTGTTGGAAGGGTTTGGATATTTTATTCTGAATAGATGAAGAACTTGGGTCATTATTACAATGGAACTCGTTTTACACGCCCGTACTTACACAAATGGTCGTAATTAACATAATAAAGGTCATATAACAAAACTTTAAAATAAATGCATTATATGACCTTGCCTTTTACAAAATCAATTCTAAATATCATAAAATAAAATTAACGTTGTCAACTGGTTATTCGTTTCCGACTTCTTAGTAGAAGGTATTTATTTATTGCTTATTTAAGTATTTAATCAAATTATATTATAGTATGTGATTTCATCATAAAAATATATCATTATTATCCTTATCTGGTCCAATTACTGTGTCCGGGGTGTACGTCATAATTATCTTTTTGCATCGATTGCACATTCCTGCATGAAATTGCATTGTTGCCTGATATGAAAGAAATATACTTCAGTCCATCCCTTCCCTTGTCTATAATCTAATAAAAAATAATAAACGTCATGCACATTCCGTGTAGCTATATAGTTTAAATCTATATAAAATACCGTGAGATAATGAATGTACGAATAAACACACCATGGAAGAGTACACTGTCCTAAATTAGTTTTCTCTTTTAGGAGAATTAATGACGTGTAAATAACGCATCGAACTGAGACGATGTATTTGTTCTTTACGAACACAAAAGAATAAATTACCGTATCTGTAATGACTCCTTCCAGAATTAACGTTGCGCTTGCTTACGCGGCGACGTAAGACGGTATGTTAAAGATCGAGTTTGTTGAAACAATTTATGAAGCTCAGACGATGCTCGTTACCGGTTTTAGTTATAGACGAGTAATAGTTGAAAGTTTCAAAAATACATTACGTGGGATTTATTGCTTAAGAACAACCGCTAACCCGTCGTAAATGTACGTCGTGTTTTTTTCCGCTCCCTTTTATCTTGATAATTTCTATTGACAGAAATAGAGCTGCTGCATCATGGGAGGAGTTTTGAAATGAGTATTGTTATAACCGACGGTTTCCCCAGAAAGCGCTTGTTATTTTTCCCTATTACATGTTCTAGGAAATCACGATATTGCAATTACAGCTATGTTAAGTTGTTGGTGGCGCGTATATTATGTTTGTCAAAAATCATGTACAACGTGTTTTTTGACAAACATAATATACTCGTAATATCCACTATAATATAACTTTTTTTTTACATTGATATACATGGATCATCCCATGTTTTTAGCTGGGTATAAACAATTGATAGCCAAAAAACTAAAAAGAGATTGATAAAGTTAGTGACATATGCACTGATGGGCTGTGATCGTTTTTAGATTGTGCCTTTCGTTCACTTACTGATTGGAGGTTCCGAAAATATCGTAATAGGGCAACGACCGGGTAACGGAGTGGTTTTATTATAGACCTTATCTATTATGTATTTAGTATTGCCTATTCGCAGGGCGGGACCGTAAACGAAAATCGTTACCGGTCTCCGAAAGTAGAGCATAGGATGAAAACTTATAAGCAAATAAAATGGATATGTGGATTTACACCTCTTGCTCTTGCAAGGATGCTATGCGCGGAGTTTCGTTTAATACTGATGCAGAAATGAGATCTTGGTTGGATGAATTTTTGGGTCGAAATCGAGTGATTTTTACCAACGAGGTATTGAAAATCTTGTTAAACGGAGACTATATTATCGATTAATAGATGTTAATTTTTGTTAAAAAATATTCCATTTCAATAAAACTTAACTGCTACTAAAAACTAAAAAGGATTTAACGGTAAAGTTTACGATACCGCTTTCATTCGGATTTATAATTATTTACGAAAACACGTTCGTTTCTTTTGCACGAAATTTTATTAACTGCGTGGGCGCAGCAGCTAGTTTCATATCTTATTTTATTTTAATTTGTTGTAAATACTGTTCATCGATTGAAGTTAGTAATCTCAGAAAAATACTAAAATTATGCATGCATCTAATTTGTGTATATTGCGTTTCCATGACCCAAGGTTGTCATGTGCAGGATATATATATATATATATATATATATATATATATATATATACACACTCGTGACATTCTACCGTATGCAAGTTCAACTTTTTCCTTAAAATCCGTCCAAAGATGTTTATGAATGAAAACTGTAACAAAGTGCGCAATTAACATCGCTTTTAAAAACATGAGAGGTGTATTGAAATATATTAGTTAGATGTATGATGCGTGCATGCATGCATAGTGAATAGTCTGAACATGCAATTATATCGCCAAGCCGCAAGCTCCGATTCCAAGCCAGTTTCTCAAGAAATGGATCCTGTACGTTGGTTGTTGTTCAACCCACACGACCATTGTTAGTGTCACACTTCACTTTTGTTCCATGTATATTATTTTTTAATTTCACTCATTGCCTCTTATTTGTCTGTATTATTTTTCAAATACGACAATTACAAAAGTTTAGTTACAAGTCTATGATACAATAATCATTTTTTTTTGACGAACATATTTCGTTTTAAGATAATCAGTGCGATACATATGCGCCAGGAAGCATCCTTGGCGAAGATCAAAGGTTAAGAATTGAGATGTATTGATATTGAACTTTGAAAGTTATTAAGTCTTAGGTCCTTTTATTCATCATGAGGTAATAAAGTAGAAATATGACCATTTAAGCTGGTATTTTATGTGTGTTTCTTTCCTGATCCAATGACCATTCTACCAATACTTTTATATCTTTACTTAGCACTATCGTCTGTATTAATTACTTATTGTGATTTGATTGTGCACTTAGTGTTATTCAATTATTACATTTTATTCTAATTAAACTAATTTTGTATGGCGTAAGTAGGTCTTTAGAGAGCATTCTTATTATAATATATAGGACAATTTTTGTTTGTAATGCATAAACAATATTTTCCTTATTTTTAATAAATGTATGTTTTTGAATGAGAAATAGACCTACAACTGTATGTATACAGACGTAATAAAATTAATTAAATACAGATTCTCCTTCCTTATGATATGGATATAGCATTTCCTGTGTCGGTGTTTCCGTTTGATTAAGACGTTGGTGTCTTTATTAAATAGAGAATAGGCGTATATTATTTATGCAATACATTTTTTTCATTCCATTCTTAATGATTAAAGGTGTTGGTGATGCATTTAGAATGGTAGTAATTATTTCTTCGTTAAATAGCTTGAGCAACCTATGCACTGTTTATGGATGTGTAAAAGCTGTTATTATTTTCTCCAAAGCGAAATCAAGCAGAATACACACCGGTTGCCTTGTTATTATAAATAGTCTCTGGAGAGGTAGAGCTACACTGCAGAATGATGGGAAAGGGTCAGCTCGATTTGGGTAGGACTACGCCCTTACAGCGTAAAATAACAGCATAATGCTGCTGTGTTTCATCTTGTGAGTATAGGGATCCTGAGACCTTTATTACTGTTGACGAGGTATTCCATCTCAGTCCTCAAGGGTGTCAACGTATTTGAATTATGATTCCTTTTCAAGGATAAATCTAGATGTCATAGGCTGCAGGCATCACTTGCCATCAGATGAACTGTGTGCTCGTTTGTTACTCTCAATGTAATAAAAAAGGAAATATTCACAAATATGCCGCATTTCACAACAAGTTAAGTTGCGATCTTGATCTTATCTTGTTGTGTGATGTGTATCGATCGATTGTACATGCTAGCTAAAAGTATTACCAAATTAAGTAGAATACCCGATTGGAACCTAGCTACTGCGTCGCGTCCAGGCTTTCGAGTCCCAGCCGAGGTAAGTTTATATCTTGTTACTACATTCGACCCTTCCTCCGATCTTATTGCTTATAAATTGAACTAGGGAACGTGATTACGAGTGAATGCTTCTGCTTTTGTATAAATACTTATAGCACTTTAAAATATCATGCGCAGTAGATGTTTAGATTAGATGATCAGCGACTAGAAAATATTGTTGCGATCGAAATCGACCAGGAGGACATCAACGTTAAGATCTAAGACTAGCATTGGAATATAGTGTAATAGATATTTCTAATTATACAATTAGATGTGGCGACAAACGGCAAATGTTTTCCGGAAGTCTTCACCTGTGTTAGGTGAATTGGGTTTGTCTTTCGTGGTCAACTATGTGGGATGCCTCTTCACCTGAGGATTATAGTCCTAATAAGGATGATGAAATATGGAATTCTCAGTAAAGCTAGTGGAATAAAAATACCGTGATTACGTACGTGTGTAATAAGTTTGTTATTTAATAGGTTTACGATATTTCCTTTTGAAAAGTTTGACGATATTTGTAACACAAATATCTCTATCTTAAATAACTGTTATTACATGCTTTTCTATTTATATAAAGATACTATTTTTTATTCGTATGTATTGGTTCTTATTAATAACAAAGTTGAAGTCTAGCGATTCGTGTGTATAGCGACTTCAGGTCGGAATTTAACTCTTAACTACATAAGGTTTCGGTACTGAAAAAATTGACCGTTAAAAGTAAACTATGGAGCCAGTAATGTCCTCGCTTCGAACTTTTCGAGGACAGTGCACTATTGCAATGTCACGTTCGTTGAAATGGCAATAACAAAAGGCTGTCTTATTCTAATAAAATGAAGAGTGCCAAAGCCAAACTCAATTCACGTGATAGTAAAGTGGTTACAGAAGCCATACCTAATCACATAACGTTGATAAATCAAGTGAATAAATTGAATCCATTTATTGGATATCCAGTTCTTGTCACCGTATGCTTTCTACGAGGTGCATTTGTATGGTGATCGTTGATAAAATTGAGGAAAATATTTTGAATTTTTGAGTCGTGATAGGTCAATGTCCGAGGTCGCGTTTTTAATTTCACGGTACGTGAGCTAGCTCTAACCAAGTTTTATTCCTTGTGCCGCGACCATTAGAAATGTTATATAAACCTAAATACTTAATTTCAAATTACAATATATCGGACGAAATCAACATTTTAAAATAATGTATGAAACCTACTGTTAGTTTTTAATCAAAATTTAATTGATGATAGCAATATTGTTTATGATTAAAATTCTTAACGTGCTAAACACCCAGTCAGAAAAACACAAATGCAATAATTAGGATACTTTATATCCAAATATAGCATAGCATATATTGTACAAATACAATTTCGTATAAGAATGAAAATTATACATATAACGATGTAGATCTCAGTGAGAGACCGGGCTGTAGCTAAACCGACTAGGTATACTAAATATGGTCTCCGATATTGCGATAGTCCATTTTGGGAACTAATGAATGCGGGGACCGTTGACTCGATGAAGTAAGACAGAGCTTCGCAATAGGCGAATGTTCCTAACACAGTAAATTACTGCTTTGCGGTTTTAAAATTGCGTTGATTATTGATTACGTAAGTTTGTTTCGTACTTTATTCAGACATGAGACAGACATTTCAATAGTAATACTTAAAGAAATAGGACATGAGCTAAGTCTATGCTCGACTAGGAGTGAAAGAAAACAAAGATAATATAATAAAATACTCCTCAGGAAATATTGGCTCGAATGTACGACTTTATACTGTATCTGGACAACATAGATGAATATTTTTAGTTTTCATTTATACTGAGTGAACAGTTTCTGTTTACAAAATAAAATTTTAGCTTTAACTGAACAATCAATTTTTATTTTGTTAAATCATTAATTGGCGTAAGGTGTTGACTGGGAAAGAGTGTGATGGACATGTAACGACATCACTTTTTTTATTTACGTACGTAAAGTATTACGTAAGGGGGGAGCCCTTGTTATACATTTTATGCCTGAGTGGGTGGTGTGAACAAATTAAAGATGGTATTCATGTGTGTGTATTGTGTTACACTTGTTTGGTTTAATCTTCGTTTGGTATATATTTCCATCGAGGCTTTTTACTCGAGGATGATGACCTTGACTCTGAATGATCCTTTCTTCTAATGACACTTAGGCCATCAAAAGACAGATAAATTGGAATCTAGACGGCTAGAAAGGTGGAAGGAGGAGTTGGAGGAAAAAAGGAAGCTAGTGTGGAGGTGGAAGTCCTATTTATCAGTTTCTCATTGATATTGAGGTAATCATTTATCATAACATCACATGATGGGTCAACAATAAATAAGGCGCACATGGTACGTTAGTAAAACATCAACCTATAAAAAAGCGAATTCATACGTTAATAATAACATTTGCAGTACGTCGAATAACACGATTGGAAATTAACTAGACGAAATTGCATATTTACTCCATACTATTTGACCTCGTTCGGGCAACTCATTTACCTCGGCTTTGGATGTGCTTCGTCCCCGGAAATAGTCGAAACGAATTCCTCTTCAGGAAAATTGACTTTTTCATAGGTGTTTCCTTAATCACACTGTTACAGTAGTAGGTTTTAAACCTTTCATCGAGGCTCATTTGGAGAGTAACATCGAATAACTAGGCGATAGCAACTGGGATATTTTATAGACTGGTTGTTGCTTTTCATTAGAATATTTATATAAATTGAAATAGATATTTACTGAACCGCCATTATTTATAAAAATATGTAATATTTGCATGCCATGCTGCATTATGCTAAATGGTGTTGCTATATTACTCTAAAACAACTTTGTACAACCTATATATCCTGTGTATGAAGAGAATAAATTATGAAAAATTAATTTAAAAAAAGTAAAACCGGATCTAAAAATGAAAATCATGGCGATTTTGGCTTCATTCGAGATTGGGAATCATTCCATCTTAGTGTACAACGGTGACAAGACTCCTCATCAAAGAAAGATGTAGTTGTCCTCCATCAGGTTGATTTTGCGCGGTTGTATTGTGTGTTCATTCTTAATAAAAACATGTGGAATGGTATTTCCAGAACCCACAACTGAAAGAAATACATACTCGGTGCGGGTCCCTAACCCTGGTTAATAGGAGACACAATGGCGGCTATATGTGGAGGGTTCTTCTCTCGATGCGCTTAATTTAACTGTGGAAATGTGAAAGGTATTTTCATATATCTAAACAGAATAAATAAGTCAGAAAATTGCAAAAAATACTGTATATTAAAAATATGTACAGCAAATTTTTGAAAGTGGTCTATGAGAAAAAACGTCTGGGAACCTCTGGTTTAAATAATAAAAATTGTCTTCAGCCGTAACACCATTGTTCGTGGAAACGGTGGTACTGTTACTAGTTCGTGGATGATTTTTTAAATACTAGTACAATCGTGTACTGACCTGATGCAGGTCAATGGACACACGAAACGATGTCTTCGCTTATTAAAAATTTATCAAACAAACACGGGCTTATGAATATTTAAAAACTGGTGAAGCAGTTATGTATTTGTATATGCAAGTTGAAAAATCTCATATATCCCAGGTAACAGTTAAATGTTGTCTGAGTCCATATCGGTTAGGTGCTTGGAAGTCAGCGTGGGACTTTCTTGATCTTCGCGTAACAGACGTTACGTGGGTGTTGGGACTTCAATGTATTTGTGTGTAAATCATAAAAAATAAGTTAGACACTTTGTAGCCATTGTATAGAAAATAGTGTAATTTCACACTTCGCTCTTTTAACTGGTATACATTTATTCTTGGGCCATCAACGAAAATTAACTTGCTTGATTACGTAACTTTAGTAATATAATTATATCTAATAGTTATCTTGCACGCCTTACAAAGCGCCAGCGTGCAAGAGTGATCTACTCTCCCTTCCCCTTTTCCAACATTAAATCTTAATGAAATCATAAAATCGTATAAGTTACCATTTTATGATTTCATTACCATTTATACCGTCAGTTGGTTTGTATGTTGGTTCGTTGTGATTTCGGAGGATCATTTGAATCAATTCAAATCTTTTTATCTTACTTTTTTACTTCGGTTAGTCATGATTTTCGTGATCGAACTCACTTGTTCAAAAGATAGTGCACAAAAATATATTTCTAGCTTATGTAATTAGATTAATATTTTGCATATATTTTCTTATATCGTATATAGTCTGATGGAATTTCCACACATCGTTATAATTTTAAGGAAATTTGAAGCTACGAGTATTAGGACTTTAAGTACTTGTCTAAACCACAGGTACACCACATAGGTTGCGATATAAAGCTGGCACCAACAGAACTTTTGTATGGACATGTGTCTCACATACATGCACTACAACGACTAGGTGCTAAAATAAGGTTACAAGGATTTACTTGTTCAAAAAGCGATAAAAATAAATTACAGTTATACCCTTTAAAGGGTTATAGTTAAGAATAAAAAATAGCTATAGCTCGAATGTAATGGCTTGATTGAGGAGCGTAATCTTCACGGAATACTAGGAAACAATTTTTTAAATGGTGAGGAAAGGAAATCGGGCATTCAATTTCCTACCAACTAGGCTTTTCCCTGGGATGACAACATATCTGCATTTTAATTATCATTAGGATAAATGATTTTTATGGAATGCAGATAAACTGTGATCTCGTTAGCTACCCTAACATCGTGAAAAAAAACAACCATAAAGAGTTGCGCTAATAATTCACAATAGAAACGTACAGAATCGTATATGGTCAAAGATTTTTAATGTTGAGTCATATGCAAAAAAGAAAGCTAAAGGTCATATACATTGCCCTAAATAGAAGCTTTCACCAATGCACTTGAAATATCGATGCTTATTAAGTGTGTGTGGACAAAGCAAGGTATCGATCTGCAATAACACAACGCGACGATTGCACTTATTGTAATTAAGGGCCTACGTTTTACTGGATCGGTTCGCTCTAGAAATGGAAACTATTTTTAATGTTCACTTTGCTAATAGTCTAGCTCATGCTTAAGATCAGTATTAAGTACCATGAACAATTAGGTGCTTATGTATCCGCCCCTTAAGCAAGACAATATAGAGTAACGTTCTAGCACTAATAATATTCGATTTGTCAGAAGCAGTTTTATGTCATTCTATTTAATCACAATGTGCCCTTCTTGAGTGGCATCCTCGGACTGGCAGTCGCAGTGTAGGATGACGCCCCACTAGATGGAGCGGAGACCTATGCAAGGTTAATGGATGGAAGTTAATGGATGCAGGTCGTTCCTTCGGGATCGTGCGCTGTGGCATCGAATGGACTGTGGCTCTGATGATGACAAAGTTTGGACATTGGTAGAGCTACAATGCAGTTTGTTTCTAGCTGCAGAATGAATGTAAAATAGCAGGATAATGCTGTTAATGTTTTTCGTCTGGTGAATGTAGGGATCCGGAGACCTCTATTACTGGTAACGAGGCGTTCCATCTCGGACTTCAAGGATAAAAACGCAACTGCATTATAATTCCTTGTCAAGTATGTATGTAAATATCGTGGACCGCAGGAATCACTTGCCAGGTGACCTGTGAGCTCGATTGTTACTCTCAATGTTATAAAAACAAAGTCATAATTATTTGGTGATTGCACTACTCCCAAATTAATGATTGGTTTGAATGGAAGGTCTTATAAAATTATGAATTCAAAATGCAGGACTGAATGATTAAACTCCGTCAGGGTAATAAATTAAATGCTTGTATTATGAACATATCAGCGGAAAAGATAAATGGGCCATTTTAGCTGCTAAGTAGGTGATTATAAAAACAGGACGAATGTTGAAGTAACTCATTATTAATTGCATATGTTTATTTTAATCCATGAACATATCTACTTTTCATTAAAATTTAATTTTATTACATTTACAATAATAGTCTGATTTGTAAATATAATAAAATTATGTAAGTTATTTTATTGTTTACTCTTAATGGCTTTTCAGTATTAGTATTAATCATTTAAAAGAGACGATCTATGAAAATTGTGTGGATTACGATAGATTCAGGTGGCTTAGGGTTCATAGCAATGTGTAGTGAATAAACTCATCATTTGCTCAGAACAAAAGGTTGGTTGAATTGTATATTTATTCCCTAACCGTATATCGGTAGAGCTAAAGGTGTTGTGGTCTAGTTCTTAATCTTTTTGTGTCGCTGGATTGTGCCTCAGATAAGTCTAGATAGAACGTTTATATGTTGTGTATTAGATTAAAGATTGGATGTCATAATGATAATCACAGCACAAAATGTGCACAAATAATTACCGGGACAGATTTCGTTTAATTTCTAGGAAATTCCTTTCTATAACCGTTTCCTATAAGGACACATTAAAGAGAAGTGGCTTAGTTGATTGTGACAATGAACATCGCAAACAACCACGATTATTTAGACCGAAATAGATGCTGCAAATATAGACAAGTCTCTTCAATGTGCGTAGACCTTAACCTATTAATAGTTGCACCAGTAACATCGTTATGGTTTCGTCCTGAATTTACATCGCGTCGAATGGAAATGTATTTCCTTTTACGTTTAAATTCTATGCAAATTTTCCGCGGTCGAATATGGCGAAATAATAAGCGTTCTGACAGTAAGTTTAGCGGCCGTAAATGCATTGCTGCGGATTATGCGAATGTTAAATGAGCATTTGGCTGCTAAGTAGGTGATTATAAAAACAGGACGAATGTTGAAGTAACTCATTATTAATTGCATATGTTTATTTTAATCCATGAACATATCTACTTTTCATTAAAATTTAATTTTATTACATTTACAATAATAGTCTGATTTGTAAATATAATAAAATTATGTAAGTTATTTTATTGTTTACTCTTAATGGCTTTTCAGTATTAGTATTAATCATTTAAAAGAGACGATCTATGAAAATTGTGTGGATTACGATAGATTCAGGTGGCTTAGGGTTCATAGCAATGTGTAGTGAATAAACTCATCATTTGCTCAGAACAAAAGGTTGGTTGAATTGTATATTTATTCCCTAACCGTATATCGGTAGAGCTAAAGGTGTTGTGGTCTAGTTCTTAATCTTTTTGTGTCGCTGGATTGTGCCTCAGATAAGTCTAGATAGAACGTTTACATGTTGTGTATTAGATTAAAGATTGGATGTCATAATGATGATCACGGCACAAAATGTGCACAAATAATGACCGGGACAGATTCCGTTTAATTTCTAGGAAATTCCTTTCTATAACCGTTTCCTATAAGGACACATTAAAGAGAAGTGGCTTAGTGGATTGTGACAATGAACATCGCAAACAACCACGTATATTTAGACCGAAATAGATGCTGCAAATATAGACAAGTCTCTTCAATGTGCGTAGACCTTAACCTATTAATAGTTGCACCAGTAACATCGTTATGGTTTCGTCCTGAATTTACATCGCGTCGAATGGAAATGTATTTCCATTTACGTTTAAATTCTATGCAAATTTTCCGCGGTCGAATATGGCGAAATAATAAGCGTTCTGACAGTAAGTTTAGCGGCCGTAAATGCATTGCTGCGGATTATGCGAATGTTAAATGAGCATTTAGCGCTACAATTGAACGTCATGAAATTTCAAGTGAACATGAAAGATAGGCAGAAACAAATTTTATTTTTCGTCAGTCACATACGTGGCAATACTATCGTGAAAGTATTTTTTCACACAGTAATATTTGTTGTGGAAAATAACGTAATGTTCTCCAAAAGTTTGATCTATTTTTATTTTCATTATACCTAGATTGTAGAGTAGAAATTGAGATGAAGCCATGTTTCAGCAGGATTAAACATATCGAGAAATTACCCCTGCATTTTACACCTATTGGTGATAATCTATAACGCGGCCATGCACCGCATGTCCACCTTCCCCAACACCTGGAAGGACGCCAACGTCATAGGGATTCTCAAGCCTTCAAAGAATCCAACTGACCCATCAGCCTATTGACCCATAAGTCTACTCAAAGTATTGGGGATGGTGTATGAAAGGCTCATCTCTAGGTCCCATTCTCTACACACTACACCAACGACATACTTCGCACTCGCGGTGTAGAACTAGCCCTCTTCACCGATGATATCAGCCTCTACGCGTCTGAATTCAAACCAGACGCTATCTGTACACGCCTCCAATCCGCAGTAAACACCTTAGGTAAATAGGTTTCGGAAGTGGACGATCGAGGTTAACCCTACCAAAAGTACAGCCATGTACTTCTCTCGAAGAAACAAAACGCCGCATCTCCCAACCATAGAGCTATTTGATCGCCACTTCTTCTCCAGCATCTACGCATTTCAAGTGGTGGTATAGATATTTAATAATAATACTGATATGAATTTAGACAATCCGTAGTCAGAAGCAACTGACCGAGCCGTGGTTTGGCCCTCTCGGGCACCCTCGATGATTGGCAATCTACCACTGTGCGCTTTATGTAAAATTTTCTGCGTCGCATAACTATTCTGTGGAATAAGCTGTCGCCAGCGGTACTTTCGAATCGATACAATTTAGGGGCTTTCAAGAAAAGAGTCTACAACTTTCTTAAAGGCCGGCAGCGATTCTGCGACTCTCAGTCCATGGGCGACGGTAATCACTTACCATCAGGTGAGCTGCTAGCTCGATTGTCACCTATTCCATCCAGAACAAATTTTCAAGATGTGCAGCAGTTGTCACCACTGAGAACTCATATGTAACGCATCGCAGGGACTGAGTTTTCTAGTATATCACCATGACTATAGTTCAAAACGTTTTTTAAATAAAATTTAACATGGCTCTGTTCGATTTCGGATACAATCCTTTGCATGGCTAGTTATAAATATGACCACGCGTTACAACTCGTGTCCGTTTATGCAGGCAGTCCTTTTAGGCGTAAATTGGTTTCAGGCCTAAATTATGTGACAGAACTGTTGTATCGACTATGCATAATAGTTTGTCCTCATAAACTATACGTACGTATAATTTTAATTAAATTATTAACACAGGTTACATATTTTCTTGATTTCAATAATGAAGAAAAAGGAGTCTGCGGTCATAATAAAATACCTTAGTATGATTTCGTTCAAAGCTTCTTGTTGTTACCAGATAATTTCAATTGTGCAGAATATACATAAATATAAGTGCAAACACAGAGGCATTTACTAATCGTCACCTCCATTGATCCGAAGCGATATTTGTGATTAGATCTTAAGTAGGAAGCAGTATCAATGTTATGGGACATTTACAAACACTCAGACCAGAATATCTTCCGTTGTATAAACTATTTGTGTTAAACTACGTCCCAATAAATATTAGTCTGTTCTAATGGCCTTACTATTACTCTGACACAGTTGCTATCGGATTTATACTTGTTTATACACACCGTAGTAGCCATCACTTCATCACTTATCATCAAGTCAACTGTGGATTTGTTCGTCACCCTTATTTTAACAACAAAAAAATACTGTATCCTGTTATTATATTAATCATGTTCGTACACAGTGGAAGATACGCGGCGATCCGATAAATCACGTACACTAGTCTATAAAAAAGAGCTTGAAGCGTGAAATAATGAAACTCGTATGGTCGAGCTCTATTGTGCTTGATTGGATTGGTATGTGTGCCATTTGCCAGTTGTAATAGATATTGTAGCAACACTAGTTTCTGAAATAGCTAACAATCGTACGAGTTACACAAATGAATAATTAAATAAACGTAACTATACGTTAGTTTAATATACATTTGAATCATACCGAATTTAAATTATATTTTATAAGTATTTATTTCATAACTTATTATTTCAAATATATAGAAAAAAAACACTATTGTAATAATTTTTAATATATAATTAAGGTGCTGTGTTTCGTCTGGTGATCAGAAATTTTTCTTAGGATACTGTTGTTGTGTTGTAACTCTGACCTGACCTGCCCCCTGGCTTACGTTTACTTTAAGAATTTGTGCTAGTCTTAAAAATATTGCTTTACTTAATATTATATTTACTTAATTTATCTATATCTTATATACATAACAAATAGAAAAATAATACATTTCAACCCAATACTTTTCGTACACCTTAATTATATATTAAATATTATTACAATAGTTTTTTATTCTATATATTTGAAATAATAAGTTAACGTTTTTAGTGCAGCAACTGGAGACGAAGCATTCCATCTCAGTCCACAAGGGTGACAATGCATCTGCATAATGATTCTTTGTCAAGGATGAATGTAGATGTCATGGGCCACAGGAATCACCTAACATTAGGTGAACTGTGTACTCGTTTGTTATTCTTAATGTAATAAAAAAAAGCTTAGTTGGGGGATGCTCATCAATTACTTTTGCGAATGATATTAATTCCATTAGAATTATAATGATAATTTTTAAATGTTATCTGAAATAAGCGTCATATCATTAATATTCATAATAACTCAAAATTAACTGAGTCTGTATTATCTAATTACAACAGTATACGCTATATCATAGCGGAGAAGTTTGATGAAGGTATCTTGGTTGGTATAGGTCACGGGCCCTTCGTCAGCGTATTTAGAGCGTAATTTAATCAACTACCCTCATCGTAGGTGGATTAGCTCTCGGTGACAGGTCAACAGCTTTAAAGTGGTCTGACTGCAAACTATCCTTCAGAATGTATACCTGTAACTACAATACAGAATCTAGGTGCGTGATTACATGGGACGAGAATTTTATATCAAATGTAGCAAATACAACATTCTATTACTTGAAACCTGAACCTTTATATCTGTTAAACATTTGGTTTGTTACAATAATAATATTAGTTATATATGAAAAAGTCCAAAGTAAAATTAAGAGTTAGGATCTATTGAAACGTTTATCTGGGAAGGCATTTTGCCTTTATAAAAATATTTTCTTATACTATTTAGTATTATCCATAAAAACAGCATTTTCTATTATATATAGGAAATAAAACATACTATTTCCTATATATAATTTGAAACACATTATTTTGTAATAATAATATTTAAGTATAATAGAAAAGTATAAAGTTAAATTATGGGATCTAATGGCACGTTTATCTCGGAAGCCTTTATAAAAATATTTTCTTATACTATTTAGTATTATCCATAAAAACAGCATTTTCTATTATATATGAAAAGTCCAAAGTAAAATTAAGAGTTAGGATCTATTGAAACGTTTATCTGGGAAGGCATTTTGCCTTTATAAAAATATTTTCTTATACTATTTAGTATTATCCATAAAAACAGCATTTTCTATTATATATAGGAAATAAAACATACTATTTCCTATATATAATTTGAAACACTTTTTGAAACATTATTTTGTAATAATAATATTTAAGTATAATAGAAAAGTATAAAGTTAAATTATGGGATCTAATGGCACGTTTATCTCGGAAGCCTTTATAAAAAATATTTTCTTATACTATTTAGGATTTTCCATAAAAACAGCATATTTTGAACATTTTCATTATGCTGAAGAACCACTTTGTACCATACTTGGATTAGAAAATCTGTAAAATATATATGTTCATTAATATGTACTAGTCTAGACGAAGCAGTTCGTTAGGACTGACGCTGCAGTATTCCATAGTCGCCTCGGCGAGCAGAGTAGGTAATAGATTATAACAATATTAGAAATGGAAATTTTTATTATGCCATCATAGTCAGCGGCCCAGGGTTTTGCTCTTAGAATAATAAAGTTAACAGTGCCGATTTATGATAAACGTTTTTGAAAATAAAGAAATTTTTCTATTGAAGTGTGGAATATTTTCCAAATATAATATGTGTACACATAAACTAAAAAGTTACGTTTAATATCGAAGCGTCAATAGCCTAATGGTTTAGTGTACGGTCTGCGAAACTTAAGGTCGTAGGTTCGAATCCACCATTCGACTATTGTCGTGAACCATCTCCTAGCACAAGCATTTTCAGCTTAGTTGGAGTGGTTAACCGGAATATTAGTTATGTTAATAGCATTGCTAATATCCTTTTTTTAAAGAAAAAAAAAGTCCAGTTCTGGGTTCGATCCCCACCCGATGAACAATATATGTGCATACGAATTGTTGATTTTCGGCTCTGGGTGTGTTGTACGTATGTCCCGCGTCCCTAACACTGCATATGTACGTTCTTGTGGTCTTATTATATACATGTGGTATTACATCAGAATCGGGAAGGGAACGCCGACTGAGTGCGTCTGTATTTGCGCAAATGCTTTTGGCACTATAAAATATTCTGCGCAGTTGATATAATCAGGCAATCACCAGAAGATATCGCCGCGGTTGAGATCGACTAGGAAGACATCATCATCATATAGACAGCGCAATTAGGAAAATATTTAATATGTTAGGGTACTGTCTACTTGCAATATGTACCTTTATAGTTTTATTTTGTAGTTTTATTTGGCGTCTTGTGCCCTAAGCTTCATAGCCCAAATAACTGATAGCTACGAGAGCACATTGAAAAGTTTTGAGCCCGACCTTAAAAAAGACGATTTTTTTCAAAATGATTATTTTATTTCTCTACACAGTCTCCATAATGATCTATACACTTTTGCCATCTTGTCTCTAGCTTTAGTATTCCTTCTAAGAAAAAGAATCTTCAATTTCATCAAAATATTCAGTCACACCTTCTTGTACCTCGGTATTCGTCGAAAATTTTGTCCTGCCATGTGTTTTTGAAGAGATTTCAGTCGGTCCAGTGCATTGCTACAAATCGTGAATAACGATTCAGTGATGTATAAACAGTTTAAGCTCATTGAATTTCCAAAAAAACTATCAATGTACATACAGACGTCAGGACAGTTTAATTATACATATATTATCAAAGTAAATTAATTAGAGTAATGATACACTATAGTCATTATGCGGTCGTGAGTTTGTATGAGAACTTCAAGGTTTGTTACATACAAAATATTCCTCGGTACATTTTTGGCTAGTGTATGTCCATAGTATGATGCAATCTCAATATTTGTAAAATTGATAGCACTTACTTTTTACGTCTACTCCGGTTAGAATATACGATGTATATTATATATATATATATATATATATATACGTATGTGTATAAATTTCTATTTCAAAGTAAGATTGAAGCTACTGATACTAAACTATTTACAATACCATTTTAAACATGAAAATGCATTCCGAGTCCTTTAGGTAAAAAAAATTGGTAACGGGTCACGTACACATATAATTTGTATTGCTTAGTATCTTAGTATCAAAAACAATCTAAAAGACGTCACAAATAAAATAGTGAAACCAGAGAACCTTACCGTTGATACACGGAATATACAACACAAAGCCAAACCTTGCCGATATGTAATGAGTGGGAAGCAAAACATTTTAATCAAAATATATGTATTATAAGCTAAAATGTAACGGCTTTTTGGCTTCAATGTATTGTTTGCGTCGCTATATTTTTTTCATTTATTGACTTGAGTCTAGTGCGAACAAATGTTTTAAAAATTTGCATGTCCCATTTTCCTAAGATTGCATTAAAACGTACGTAAAATTCTAGCCCTCTATTATCTTTCATTTTCATTTTGGACCAAACTTTTTATTTGTGTACTTCTTGATTTTTAAGCTTCAATCTTTTTATTGTAAGAAGGATAAATCAAACATCTATATAATACGTAGGTATCGTATATCCACAATATACATTGGGTTGGGTTTAAGTGGAGTGTATGTCTTAATTTTTTTTTTATATTCTATTGTTTATTAATTACCAAGGGTCTCTCCGACTAGGGAAGGACCACGCCCTCACAGAATACCAGTGTGAAATAATATCATAGCGCTGCTGTGTTTCTTGTGGTGAGGGTACGGAGCCGGAGATTTAATTCATCAGGTGAACACATAGTTCATTGCTTGTGTGTCATTGTCGCTATTATTAAAAAACCTCATCATCCAAAACATATCAGATACAAAAATTAACTTCGGCGCAAGTAAACATCAGTGCTCATAATCGGTGATTCGGATCTTATTCTAAGGTAAAAAAAACACGAATTCGTGTCCGATACACGATGATAATCTTAACACATGTCATGGCATAATAATACTCTCGACTTTATTCTCATCTCTTTAATCTTTGGTCTATCTTTGGTGACAGGACACGCAAGGCCAGCAGGCCAAGTCAGTCAACATTAGCAAATTTATGAGATTTTCATAATTCTAGTTGTATAATTAACTGTTGGATACAAATAGCGCTGTGCTATCTCATGCTATCCCAATTGCAATAATAAACGTGAGCGCTTATTTTTATATAGCTTAATTTTTTTTATATGTTTATTACAGTTTACTTTACTATTCATTTTCACCATTATTCATCTACTCGTTTATTTATATAAACTTACATCAGAACCGATTTTGTACCTCTCGTTAATAACATCAGTGGAGGCAGGTGGCAACGAAGTTTCTGCCGTAGGCGCTGCGCCAGTGGGTCAACAGGCTCGACCAAGTACCACCGTGATGTTAAGCCTCTTTTAAACCACTTTAAGATTTCGCATAAGCACTAACTTTATAACTTACAATACGTAGCTTAAATATACCGTTTTATAGATTTGACATCCACGTATATCCGTAAAGGACAGAATTTATTTTATTAAGTTATTAAAAATGGATCAGTAAGTTACAAGTGCCGTTGACATATTTCCTAGAACCGGTAACCGATGGGGTAGTTAAATTCTTAATAAACCAGTAATATTAAATAAAATTCTTCGTTAATATGCATAATGACAACTGCAATTCTACAGGAGTATATTGATTGCAGGTAACATTACAAAGAAAGTTTACTGGTACTTATTCTCTTTACACTAGGCATGGTGTATTACCTCTATTGTGGGGTCCCAGCTTTAAATATCTACAAAAATCGAGTGTCGTACGGGGTGCAATAGATATAAATTATATAATTAATATACTTATAATAACAGAAAGTGAATCACAACTTTGTAATATATCGCAATAGAGGACAGCATAGAGTGACGCAGTATTATTAAGGATTATTATTTAAGGAAAATCTGCTAAATACTGGTGTCTCGGGATAGTGCTTCGTGTCTGTTTATTAATGATGCACTTAGGTTACGCTAATGGTGGTATATTATAAACCGACCGATATTTTGTACGAGCATAATTGACATAAATAAATTCTAAGGGGCTTCATCTTATTAGGTGGGGTGAAAACGCATACGAAGTCAAGGGCAAAAATGATACCTGTGTCTCTTTTGCTCCTGCACGTTATATCTAGCTGAGATTTCTCTTTCCTCAGAGTAAGTATTATTACCGTGTCAAATCGTATTAAATACTTTCTTTATGGTTTACCGTTGCTGATACGATAAATAAGGTAGCTCGAGCACAAAATAATATATTTTATTTTATAACTTATTTAAAGGAACACGTCTTTATTGTTGTCTAGCGTTTGTATTTATTAGGCAGTCGGCGTCTACAAACGGATGTCAGATGATCTATTGTGCTCTGAGTGCACGTTTGTTTGTGCCGTCTGGGTAAAGGAGATCTTATTATTTGTGAATAAATTATTTTTATATTTCCCTGCTCTGACATTGGGTTCCAATTTACGGAACTATTTGCGTTAAAAATATTTACATGGACTATGAGACTATTTTTGTAACGTCAGTCATTCTAGGTGTTAGGAACTTAATACACGTATGAGATGTAATCAGGATAAGATTATGCTAAATTATAAATATTAATAGCACGTATGAGCAATTAAAGAACCATGTCTACGGACAGTTAAAAAGCAAAATTTATTTGTAATTTTATTTTTTTGTATATGACAATTTCGGAATCACTATGGTGAGCCATACTTTATTTTGATACACAAATATAGTTTCGAAGAAAATATTTTATTTTTCACTTTGAAAAAAACCGTGTCTTACAAACGCCATATTCTCTTTTATGTGCCGTTACATGCATTACCTGGATTATAGTCAAAATTAAAATCTAGAAGATCCATTCCGTTGTTTGGGTGGTATGAGGGAACGAAAAATCCCACGAACAATCCGAATAGTAAGCGTTAAAAATTTAAAGCTTCTTGGCAGTCCGGCAAAAATTGACAAATGTTCAAGAATTATTAATTGAAGCTGTTCAAGTTTTCAGTCTTAACATTCATTGGTGGAAATCATACTTCAGACGGTATTACTAGGTATGGGATTATTTTATTTATTTTTATTTTATTTTATTATTTTTTTTCTCTTTCACAGAGGTACAGAAAATTAATACAACAATATAATACAATATAAAATGTTCCTTTATGAGAGACTTGTGTATGCACTAGGTTTCCCTGTCTGACAGATTACCAGACCCTAGACTTGACATACAGTTATTGTTATGCCTTAAACTTTACAAGAAAAATAGAGAAATAACAGAAAAATACTAAGAAAAGTGAAAATAAAGAATAGGAAAAATTTAAAAAATAAATAAAAATTAAAATAAACAACGGAAAAACAAAAATGTCTACGAGTGAAATTAATCTACTGGGAGCGTTAGTATTATAGGCTTATTATATGTTATCTAAGGCCCGATATTTCAGTAGTCAGATAGACAAAAGAATAGCGCTTATTCAACGAATAGCAAAATTTTTCGTTTTTCAATCATCATTCACTTATTCGATGACTTAACTCATCTACCTGAGGTATAAATTTATTCGTCGGCAGAACGGCCAGATAGCGCTTATTCTATGGAATAAAATGTTCAAATGCGTCTGATGAGGTGTCATCAGTGTTGCCAATGCTACGGCTGGAGAGATTAAATATCTTGTAATTTTATTTTTTAAAAAGCAAAGAGGGACAATTTGCAAACATTTCATTAATGTTAAAAACGCTAAAATAGCGACGGTTAGCTAATGTCGTTACCCACCGTTGGTTTTTTCTTGTCAACATTGGGTGTCATTGTCAAAAATTTACATACAGTAAAAACTGACAGTGACAAAAGATAATAGAAAAAACCGACGTTCCCTTCTAACGTGCCAAGATAATGTAGTGCTGATCAGCTGGCTGAAGTAAGCTTTCATACGGTGAAAAAAAAGGCTAGATAGTTATTCCGAGAATAAAGTACTATTGAAAAACTGAAAACTTTTATGAGTCGAATAAACATTCTAATATAATTATTACATTGATAGTTATTTAAGCGAATAGTTATGAAATACAATATCGTCCCTAAGACTATTGTCTCGCTAACTCTGAACGCACACCGTACATAATGATTGCGGGTATGTAACAAAATTCGTATGGTTACTCTCTACATAAAACAGTATTTTATGTTTGATGAGATGCATTTCCCAAAATAAAATGTACAAGAAAATATACAATAATTGTATCTGACAAAATTATTATTAATGTAACACGTTGCTTAGTTTTAAAAGTGTTTTGGGTTCGGGTATATTTTGAAGAATAAAAGCAATAACATCAATAGCTTGTAACAAACCCAAATTAGAATTGGAAATAAACTTCGAAATGCATTTTTCCTCTATCAATAAATACTGGTAGCTCTCTTATGGCAACATCCGCCGAATATGAATTGTGCTAAAATCGCGGTATAGTTAATTTCGTGCAAGTCGGGCACGGTCCGCCCGCTTGTATTGATTTTTGTTATTTGCATCGCGTCTGCACTCCCGTGCAGATCCCTCAGATAAGGCTATTGTTGGATGGATGTCCAATTGTGGCTCCTTTATGTAGGCTCTTTTATTGAATTTTTGGGCAGCGCTTCAGTACTACGCCGAAGTGCTTTTTTTGGTCGTTATCTGTTGTCCTTTCTGCGTCGCATTGTTTTTGGGAGCTTTTGAATTAAGTTTTTTTGATCCTATACATATGTATTACGTTACTTACAGCATAAATTTTGTTATGTGAGATAGTACTAATTTATAGATAGTACTAATTGTAATAATAATATTTTGACAGATAAATTAAACATTACAAACAATTACTTTCTAGTATGTTTTTATTGTTTATGTTGTTAAATGTTTTATTTTCTCCTGGCACAAGCATTGTATGCTTAAAAGGATTAAATTAATTATAAAATTATAGTATTTAATTAGGGTATTAAAATAGCACACAATTCGTTTGATCGTAATTCCTGCGACCCGTGACACCCACATTCATCCACTATCCATACAGGATCATAATGCAGATGTGTTGTTGCCACCGAGGACCAGAACGCCCCGTCACCAATAATTAGCTCCCCGGAATCATACACTCACAAAACGAAACAGCATAGTTATGATGGTATTTCATTGTTTATTTTATTTCGCCTATGTGGCCAGTGTAGGGCAATATATTCACTCTCTGTCATATTTGAACTTAGGAAACTCAAGGTGTGAAATATGAATGGTCTTCTAACACCGATTGGATTCAAAATGTTTAACAAGACTTTGTTTTATATCATAATCATTAGAAAATAAGTGTACAAGTGGTACTTTAAACAGTGGCTGCGAATTAACATTAAAATATTATATTTGTTTTTATATTCTTGTTGGCATTTCAACAGAATTTTTATTGCGATATTTAAAATAACCGTTTGAATGAACGTGATTATCGAAAAGTACTAGATTTTTTTTCCTGTAGTTCTTCGTTAGACTTCCAATATAAGTAGAAAGTAATTTAGAAAAATGGGTCTTTGTTCCCTTATACTGTGCATAGAAACTTTTTAAAATGAACATTTTTCTAAAATGTTTCTTTTCGTGCCCAGCAAGAGTCGGCCAAAATAAATTTGAGAAAAATCCATTTATTAAAAGATGTTTAAATCGAATACAAAAAACATACATATACTTAAACATTCTTGATAAAATAACTTAATAATAAATAAATACTTCTTCGGTTTAGATGTTGAACAAATCTAAATTAGTTATGCAAATATGTACTCGTTTTAGCAGTATGAACTAACTGTGACACTTAAATTACGGAGCGTGCTACTAGCGCATCAGAGGGGTTATTTCGAAACCCACCTGCACGATACACCTCCGTTGTCTGGAAATAGTTGAGTATTTGGGTCGAGTCCGCTGTTTATAATTATCTATTCCCGCTTTATCGGCCACAGATAATGGAGCTAAGGATAGGCCTCATTAAGTGACATGATTTTCATTTGATCGTGTATAAATTTGTTGAATGTTTTTTTATATAGTTTCGTTTAGGTATTTTGTACATTCTCATTTTAAATTTAACCAAAATCAAACAACTCATTTATTCAAAGTGCACTGTGATTCAGTTTTTATAAACGTCACATATACAATCCCCTTAAAACCATGCCATCACTACTTCCTTTGGTATAGTTAGGAAGTAGAAGCAATGCAACTCTCCACCTCTGTTTTGTGTCACACGTCTCTGTTGGCCCTCTCGGGCACCCTCGAATCAGACGGCCTCGCGAAACAGGGTAACGGTCCAAGCCGAGGCTTCCTCTCGGGAGCCCTTGTGAATGAGTACACCATACCATCATATATAGAGGTCTCGACTGAGAGCCATAGGCGCTTGACCACCTCTCAACCCGGTGAAACTGTAAAACCCCTCGAGCTAACAGTGGCCCGAAAAAAAAGATGTTTCGTGACTATAAACCTTATCGGTTATAGGGGATATAAGAAAAATAATAATTTATAAAATCAAAGGTTAAAAAATATGTATGGGGTCTTTTGTTATAGATAATAGTTATGTACCTCTATCAGGTATCCGTATATAAAGTCATAAACACATGTCACTATTATGCATTACGATTTAATGTGTTATGTGAATTATTGTTATTTAATCTAAGGCGAATATAAAAAAAACCATGAGATACAAGATATTCAGTGTCTTAAAAACGTCTCAAAACCGTGAATCAAAACCGTTCCATAATCTCCTGAAGCACTTTGATAGCGTCGCCGCCTGTCTTCAGCAAATTGAGTAATTACCGGGTGAGATTGCTCGGTAATACGAGGGGCGGAAGGTATCGATCAGTCCGTTAGTATCACTTCATTTATCTTCGGCCCTGTTAATAAGTTAACACGTATCGGTAATTACCTTCATATACCTTTAAATATACTCGTAAATAAAGTGTCGCGTCTTTTCAGTATGGAGGAATTTTTTCATGATCACGCTAGTTGCTGCAGTGACCGGTACCTTGCGAGCTTTGAGTACGAGTTCGAGCCAAGTCACTGCTTGTGATAAACATGAGTTACCGCCTTTCTTGTCTGGGTGTGTCTGCAGAAGCTAACAAAGGGAGGGCGAGAATAAGAGAGCGTCTAAGTCTAAGTAAATGGTAGGCACTGGAATATTTTAAGGAATATATCTACTATGTACTCGTATTACATTTTATGATACATTTTAAAAATAATTTCAATGGATATGTATGTCTACTTTAATAGTTTTAGTAGCGGTTAATAATAAAACAATTTTTAACAGTGGTACAGCTACACTGCAGTTTGTTTCTAGCTGGAGAATAAATGGGTCAGCTCGACAGGGTTAGGACCACGCCCACACAGAATACCAGCGTGAAATAGCAGCATAATGCTGCTATGTTTCGTCTGGTTATTGTATGTACGATACAGCATAATGTGCAATGTTATGCTGATATTTCATGATGGTATTTTTTGAGAGAAAGATTTATTATTCTATGGTTCTATTAACGTAAGTCAATGAGTTAGTGTGTAAGTTAATAATCTTGCTTTATTTACTTCTCTAAACGCAATAAACTAATTTTCAGTTTTGTAAAGGCTAAAGTGACTGAGGTAGTTTAAGTTAACGTCTTCGAATTTACGACTTGTTGCAACCTTCAATATATTTCGTTTTATGAGATCGTTCACTTAAGATTTTATATTTTCATCGCACCTCGATAACGTTAATCGTTATTTATGTAGCAACTAAAACTGTTTTATTTATTTTTTATTCTTAGACAGTTTTTTTAAAAGTCCAGCTATTTTTTTTTACGATATTGACACGACAAATACAGTTCACACCTACACACACATTCATCCTCGATAAGGAAACATAGTGCCGAGAACTTAAATAGAATGCCTTGTCACCAGTTATGTGGTCTTTGGATTCTTTGACTCACTAGTAATTCTCGTCAGGTACACAGCAGCACTGAACTGTCTTATGCTGGTATTCTGCGTATTCCTTCCCTAGTGGAGAAGATATTTTCTTCCGTGTGTGTGTGAACTTTAAGGTCTCAGTAACGTCTGTCTGTAAACTCAGTCTGGATCAATATTTTTGTAACACAATAATAGCTTTTGGTCTTTTCTATATGTTCTGTCTTTCTTATCTGCTTTTATTGTAAGTGTATTACATCGGACTAGTAGACTAGTAATAATTGTCTGTTTATCCATACATATATATATAAATAAAAAGTTGTTAATGTAACCATAGATTTTATTTTTATTGTAAAATAACTTCTGTGTTTAAAAAAGATTAACTTGTGCGTGATATGCATGTTCTTCAAAGATTTTTAATTCATTAAATACGTGTAGAGTACAGATATAGATGTCTCTTACCTGTCAAAAATATCATTAGCACCAATCTATTTTCTTCCATAGTTGACAATACATTTTTCAAAGTGGGTGTCTTTGTTTGTCATTTTTATTACCATGAATATTACAAGGATCGTGTGAAGGCGGTTTAGAGTATGTCATTCCGTCTTCCGGCGTCTGTTGATAAGGGAACTACCAGAAACGGAAAAATTAGCTTTAAGAGTTATTTATATACACTTAGTACTATGAAAAAATTCGTATGGAAGGTCTAGTAGTTTATAACAACTCTATATTTCTACCTATTACTATGTTGGTGCGTTTATGATATTAAAATGATGTCGTTTATAGTTTTAATTTTGTCTCTTTTATTATTCGAGTCTATTATCGACTTTTTTTTAAAATTGAATATCGCTTTAAATTTCTTTTCGACCAACTCGTCTAGACGTCTCAATAATGTTTAACGTTTGCTCTCTTAAACTTAAAGAACATTGAACTACTGTGTGTCCTCAGTATTTCACTGAACCCTATCAACCTTTTCGCTTAATTTATACATCAAAATCATTTGCAGCCCTGAAAACTCTTGAACTGTAAGTTAACTCCTTTGCTTCGAAAATTCTAACCTTTCAACATTATCTGACCTCTGATATTAAAAAAAATACATTAAAATTGAGTTTAAAATGAAAGATTTTAAATTCAAATCGATTATATCTATGAACATCAAAGCAAAATGTGATTAATGTAACATATCATGTTGGTAACATTTAAATTGGTTTTTTAACGTAACTGCCTTATAAAAACCATTCAATATTCTTTTCGGCGTGGAATTGGTAATAATGGCAATAGCTTTATAAACTCGTCATGGAGAATTAACGTGTTCACTTAACTACATTTTGCATATTGAGTTTAGGGTTAATGAAATATGGCGTCATTGAGATGTTGTCGAACTTTGGAGATTATTAACAGACTCCAAAACAGAGCGTTGGTTTATGATTCGCATCATTTTGTTTGTGCTATCTAATATATCTTTATAGTCTATATGAACATTATATACTTTATAAGTATCAAAATTTCGAAGTATAAACGGAAATTTCTAACATGTGATAACGGTCAGCACTTATCCCGAACCACTGAACGGATTTGAGTCTAGTTTTCACCGATATGATCTTCATTGTCTTTACGTAGTTAAAAATACTTTATTAGTTATAAGAGATGCGCTTAAGAGGTATTTGTGATTGAAGTTAAATAAACTCTATTAGCCGGAAGCCGTGCTAGACTGTTAGTAGTACATACCCTGCCGACCAAAAGTTTAAGACCGCACATAAACAACATAATTATCCATCAATTGTAATAAAATCCCATAGGATCAATAAGAGAAATGCACATCTGCATATTCTATTGTTAGTATCGAATATTTAAAGAAGTCATTCTTTTGTTTACTTTCAAGTTATTGGACAATAAACATCTATTGTTTTCAAACACACGTCTAGTGAAGATAATTTAAATTTATTTTGCATTGCAAGTAAAATAGACGCTTAACAGCACCAGAAATCCGCGTTAAAGTAAACAAAATCCGAGTTAAACCTTTATCGTTGACTACAGTAAAACGGTGTCTGAGAGATGTGAAGTTGTATGGTCGCGTTGTCGTTCGAAAACCTCTGCTCAGGCCGAAAAACGAGAAAAAACGGATGCAGTGAGCTCTTGCCCACCGAGATTGGACAGAAGAAGATTTTAAAAAAGTGCTTTGGACCGATGAATCCAAGTTTGAACTATTCGGTTCAAAATATAGAATTTATGTTCGACGCAGTGCCCAAGAAAAGATGATGTCAGATTGTGTAATCCCAACAATCAAGCATGGTGGTGGCTCAATTATGGTCTGGTGCTGCTTCTCTAGCCAAGGAACTGGCGATTTGATTAAAATTGAATGAATTTTGAAAAAGGAACAGTACAAAAACATTTTAGTACAAAATGCCGTTTCTCCCGGGTTGCGATTAATTGGAGATGGATTCATTTTCCAACAAGATAATGATCCAAAGCATAGCTCAACTTTATGTAGAGGATATTTAGAAGAGAAAGAGGCATAAAGGGTGTTAAAATTGGTTTGCCCTCCTCAGTGCCTCCCGAATCTCAATCCCATTGAACTTTTGTGGGAAGAGCTTGATAGAAACGTCCGTAATCGTGACCCATCCTCGAGAGAAGAAATGTGGAATGCTTTACGCAGTATTTGGAACATTATATCACAAAACACCATTAACATATTGATTGCCCGTATGCCGAGACTTGTGAAAAAAGTCATAAAATGTAAAGGAGAATTTTTTGATGAAAAATCAGTTTACCTAACTATAGTCTTTTTCTGCATGGACTGTTAATATTTCTTTACGCTTTTAAAGTATATTGTTTGTCAATCAATGTTCTATTAGATGCTTTAACAGGTTAATCAAACATTTAATGTTTTATTGGAGTTTTACTTTATTTTATTACTTTAATTAAGGTGGTCTTAAACTTTTGGCCTGCAGGTATAAGTAAAGTGTTAAAAGTGGTAAATTATGTTGTAAATAAAAATGTTCGATGTTTTTAAATGATATTTGTAGCGGGTGAACTATTATATATAAGGCGTTCTCCTTATATATATATATATATATATATATATATATATATATTTATATATATAGTTCACCCGCTACCTTGCCAACAGTTGGGGTGCATTCGCTTCACATCTGTCGATTTTTACTTCGCTGCATCCATTAAGCGAAGACCCTTTGAGCACGTGCTGTTCTTATATCGACATAAACTGTCTTTATTTCTTTTTATATTGTACTTGTTGCTGTTGTAGTATGGAGATATGAGACGTACTGTCATAAAATATTATTAAGCCATTATAAAAATAAAACTACATCATACTGATAAAATACTCCATATATTACAATTTTGTTTTAATATTAATAATGCTTTAATCGCTCAAATCGCCTGCTAAGCGTGTGTGTGCTATGATTGTGATAGTTACACAACTAAGGAACTTACTTAATCCAACACAGTTAACTATTGACTGGTTTGGTGCGAAGTTGTTGCCGCCGTTTTAATGTAACAATAGGCTTAATAACCAATCTATGCTCATATCTTTGAAATCCGGCCTCATCTGTTCAGCGGCTGCATCGCAAGAATAACACGTATCCATTGGTAGGTGGATTGAACACCTCAATTTAATTATTACATAGTTGCCACTTAAAAATATAAAAATATAAAACTTTAAAAAAAGCTTTCTTTCAATTTATTTAACGTATACATGTATGTTTATTGATTATATACATATAAGGAACAATAACTGCTTGTTAACGTTGTTGTGTTTAGTATATATTAAATATTTGCAATGAGCTACGAGCGAAGTTGTGATTGCACTGTATCCTAACATTGTCCAGGGTGAATCTTATTTCATGTGTATGAAGTTTATTTTTAATATTACATTGAGATTAAGTTGCTATTTACTATATGGTAGTATTCTGTGAGCTTCCAACACCGTCGAGTAGACCCATTCATTCTGCAACTAGAAACAAACTGCAGTGTAGCTCTACCACAAGTACAAGAAGTTCTCCATTTACCATAACGAAACACACGCATCGACTTTCATGGGCTCTTTGAACGTCCTCTCATTAAGTGCTACCTTACCCATATTATGTACGAGCATTCATGTGACATAATTACCATTGTCATGAGTGAGGCGACTTCCCGTCACATTTTTTATGGTGAATTTGATACCGTTCTTGTGAGTATTTAAAGTCAATGTGTTACCACCACCGTTACGACGAAATGTTTTAGCGATTGTTTAAAACAAATTTCGGTACTAGCAGAGGTAAACATTAAATTGTCATTACCATGTAATTCAAACCGTGTTAGATAGGCCGCACCGGATATGATATTTTTTATGTAATAATGAATTACATATGTAGACACAGTTCATATGTTCGTCAGCGACGACCGCGGTCCTTAATCATTTACATCAATCCTTTATAAAAAATCGTGAGGTATATATCGTTGTCATATGAAGCGACTCGTTTCCTTTAATCGGGTATTTGGTTCCCTACCCTACACTTATTACCTTATACTAAATGTTGCTATTTTACGCATGCATTCTTTAGAAGTGTGGTCTTTCATAGTCGAGCTGACTCATTCTAAAACAATAAGACCCATAGTTGCTACATGAATGGGTCTGGCACTGAATAAAACCTTCATTTGACCATTTCTTAAAATATATTTTTTGATCAAGATATTATTTTAAAAATAACAGTTGTGTTCGCTCCTCTAATACCCAGTTACCACGTATATAATCAAATCCCTGAATATCAGCCAATAGGAAATCAAATACTTCTAATTTAGCAAACCACATAAAATTCTTAGTAACGATATGCAAAAAATAGGCTGATATATTCTTTCTACATTCTACAATTGTCCAATGTCCACTTGATTTAATATTAGTTTTCGTTTTCGTACTTTTCAATACTTTCCAATACTTTTTTAAACTACATTAATTAATTGTAAGAAAATCTACTCTTTTCATACGTTATGGGTGCTACGTGGTCAAAACGATATTATATTAGGAAGCATGATTGGGTCGGTTTTAACGGGGAAAGACCATGCCCTCCGAGAATACCAGCCTGACTGTTACGCAAGAAAAACTTACTATTGATGTTAGTATAACGAAGTGCATTATTATCATAGCCATCATAATCGTCACTTTTTTAACTACATTAATAAATTATAAGAAAGTCTATTCATATTTTAGGGGTCCGATGTGGCCAAAACGACGTTATGATTTCGGTGTCTAATTATGCGTGCACGCTTTTTGGTATAACTCGTAAAATTTTGGATTTTTGTGTAACAATGTTATATATAACAAATCTTGTATTTTAAAAAAAACGTATTTAGAATTTGAACGCATCCGGAAAAATATTTTTGTTTATCGCGTTCGCGTGTGGTCAAATAAAAACAGAGTAAACAAACCTTGGAAGCTGTATTCGTATTTCAAAACAAATATATCAACGTACGATCACATCGGTTGAATTATTTTTACACGCGTACAACAATTTCACCGTTTCTGAATTAAATACAAAAACCTCAATATACACTGCGGTTTAATTAACGTTTGCGTTGTTCAGTTTGAAAGCATTACTGCAAATTTAAACGGAATTAATAGTTAGCAATTTATAATATACGCCATTGCACTTAATAATCAATGCAATAAGACCCATCCCCTGAGAAATAAACTATTGCCTTGTAAGATTCAAAGCCATAAATCTGCATTACTAAAGCGGTAACTTGCTGCGGAGAATATGAAACATGCTTACTGAAAATATACCAATTATAAAGACTTTTTTGTTCTTAAAGAAAAAACCCAAAAAATATCGCATACATACAAACGAACACATACATTAACACAAACATGCACATACAAGCATACACAGGAGCAATCATAATTGGTCGTAATAGTTAGTACATAGTCGTAGGTCGTAGAAGAGTAAATAAGTTTGCCAATGCTCAAACTTACTTTTTTTCCCTTGTTGCGAATAAACACATTGTACAATGTAGCTTTTAGATGGTTATTGGGGAACCCTCAATTGTCACGACTCCCGCATTACATCTAAGGGAGATGGGAGTGGCTGGAAACCAGCGCTGCATGGGAATGAAATCGATATGCCAATGTTTTTAATATGATTTATGTACACTTTTGTTTTTTTATGTTGCAATAAACTGTTTCTTTTTCTATTGTTTAACTTTTTAAGTGAAACAAATGAGCCGCAGTTCATTTTATGGTAACTGTAGCCCATAAATACCTACATAATATATACTCAAAAATAGATCACAAATGTACACTCAGTTTATTTTATAATAATAATCCTTCAAGCTTATTATCAAAACATGTATCCTCAATAAGGAATCATGATACATATTGTAAATGAATTTTTATTTTACTATATTTAGGGTGCCATACAAGCATAAATTTCACCTGATGGTATGGAAACGGAATGCATTGTTATAAATAATTGGTTCTCTGGTTATGTACACTCAACATAAGAAAAAGCAGGATTATCTAGACTGGGAGAACGTGTTCCCTTCCTCTTCTTCGTCAAGCCGACCCATTCATTTTGCATTTAGAATACAGTGCGGCACTATTGAATTACCGCTGTAAGGTATATTACCCTCTCCATCATGATTCCTTACGAAAGGTCAATGCGTATGTAGACCGCAAGGATCTCTCAACACGAGGTGAACTGATTGCTCGTTTTTCGATCCACTTTATTATAGAATAGGTAAGAGATCAAATCAATCAAAATCGAAAGAAGCTTTATTCAAAAAGGTTTATCCAAAGCACCTTTCGACAACATAACTAATAGGACTATCGCTTCAGTAGGCAGCTGCTAGGGAGAAGTAACGACAAGAAACTAGACTAGTTACACTTTGTTTTAAAATAGTAATTTACAAAAAGTCTAGGAATTGTCCAGTTTTGAACCTGAGCTCAAAGCTTATATCCAAGCTTATTTGGCAGTTAAATATTCTGACAAAAAGTAGTAGGATTTTTGATTAGTTGTTTTATAACCAGAATTTTAAATCTGTTTAATGGCAAATCGATTATTTCGCTATAGTAAAAATATTTCCACTTATACACCCTCGCCCAGTTTAATTAATATCCATAAATTTATGAAGGATTTGTAGGAATTTTAATTTTTAACAACTTTCGTTGTTAAATTAACCGAAAATTCTAACAGTAACAATCCCGAACTCGATACATTGCCTATTTTATTCCGAGTTATTAAATAATAGTGCTTTATATATACCAGCATATTTGGAATATTGGTAGGCTTCTAATGGTGAATGATAAGGACCAAAGTTCCGATACAGAAACTGGCAACGAGGCATTACATAATATTTTTAAACTTGGAATAAAGTTATATTTATTTTTGTATTTTAAACTTCAAAAACTTATGTCCCGCATTGGGACGAAATGTTTTGATTTGTAATTTTTTATTGCGTACCACTGTACGAATGAAATATTTTGCCTACCGATGAATAGAACCTTTGACCAGAGTGATTATGACGTGGAAATCTGTAAAAAAGTATGCCACCTTATTCGAGACTGCTTCGCCACTTGTAAGATGTAAGGTCTTACATGGTAGCCACAGTTATGAACTAGCTGTAAATCGTATTGGTAGAGTAGGAATACGTTTTCCGGAAACCAGTATAAAATAGTAATTTAGCATTACTGTGTTTCGTTAGGCGGAAGAAAGAAACCGGAGAACTTAGATAAAGGGACATTCCATCTGAGTCAACTGTGGTGATAACGCATCTGCATGATTCGTTGTCGAGAATTTTAGACGTTGAGGATTCACTTAAATCAGGTGAAATAATACCACTTATATAAATAGAATAGAGAGAGATAAGACGTTTTACTCTCACACAAATTAACTTAGACAGAGACAGCTTGCGCTGTCTACCTTTCAAGTTCCTAACGTGACAGGGAGTAAGCCTATCGCCGTATTGCGGGTACATGAAAGTTAGCAATTAATTTTATTACATAAGAATCCTGAAAATAGAAATATATTTTTCTATTAAAATTACTCAACTAAGTGACAAACAGTTGTTTGTCATTTAGTTGTATGTATAGTTATATATACCACTTGATGGTGAGTAAATGAAACATCTAAATCAATCATCAGCAAGTATTCAAGATTCACGTGTGTTTTCCCTGAAGACTGTAGTGGTATCCCATTACCAGTAACTGGGTTTACGCATCTTAACCTAACGGAGAGCATCAACGTTATGCTGCTATATCAGGTATTCTGAGGGCGTGGTCGTAACCCGGTTTAATTGACCCATTCATGGCGCATCTAGAAACAAGATACAAATCTAAATTAATGTTTAAAACACATATACACTCTAGAAGTTTTTATGGCACCTAAATATTACAAAGTATACAAACAATGAATGGTGAATTTTGTGATCTTCGCACTTCCCGATACTCAATAATTCTCCTCTGTTTGCATATCAAGTGTCGTTCATTACAGCTTTTTGAGATAAGACGCATTTGCATTAGTTGGGCGTGGCCCGAACTTATGTGAATTCGGTCAATGTCTCATAAAGTATTGTATTCTATTTATTGTGTGAGATATCTTATAGATAAAACATTTCTCAAATTAAATGTAAATAGTATAATCCTAGTTCATCGTAGGCATATTATTAAGAAAACTTTGCAATCTTTCGGATGATCGTACGAGATTTTTCTTTTTTTCTCCTTTTATTACTTATTTTTATTTTTACTTTATTCTCCCCACTCCACTCTTATGTTTTCCTCCACTCCATTTACCCAACATTTTTTTCTTTTTTTTTTCATAGAATAGGTGCTAAACGAACAAGAAGCCCAGCCGATGTTAAGTGATCACCGCCGCTCATGAACATTGCAACACAAGAGGAGTCACAAATACGTTGCCAGCCTTTAAGAAAGGTGTAGGCAAATAGCAAAAAAAGTTAAGTTTAAAAATTTAACTACAATTAGGAGGTCATACATTAAATATAATATAATAAATAAGGTATATTTTATTATTAACGAGGTATAAATTAACAGTAGTAGTATAAATTAACGGTGCGTTCACGTGCATTCGGAGAAGGACCATGTCCATACAGAATGCCAGCTTGAAATAGCAACAATACACGGCTGTGTCGTATGGGAGACTCGATCACTGGTAAAGATGCATTTTCACATATCTAGGAATGAAAAGGCATGCTCATCTCGAAATTTTGTTGTGTGTGAAAGTAGATGCAGGTAAACATAAAAAAGGTGTTTTTCGCGATAAATCTCATAAAGAAATTAAAAAATTAAAAACTAATTAAATAAATAAATAAAAGCAATAAAGGATGTTTATGGAACGAAGTGCATTAGTAATCATAGCCATTATCATCATCATTTCAGGTCATAATAGTCATTAGCAAAACATTGCCCTTTTAAATATATATATAATATTATTTAATACCAATTCTGTAACTGCCGCCACGTTTGTCCGTAGATTATGCGATTTAATTGCACAGCATAATGGTTAGCATAAGATATACTATAAACTATTAGCCTATAGCTTAACTATCTTTTAATTTATTTCCCTATGCCGATTATACTGAACTTTTGGTATGTAATTATAGATTTCTTATTCCATAATCACCGATCGGCATAAAATAAAAAAAAGCTGAATGATTAATGTTATGCCACGGAAGTCTTAGTAAAATATTTCTATAATTTCTTGATGCGGTAAATTGCAACTGCAGGAAGAAGAAAAAGTGTGTACAGATTTTTATCGTGACGTTCTTTTTGACCGTAAGATTTTGTATTCTGTAAGATAGTGGAGTTTATTAATTTGTATGATTGGGAATTTCTAAAATATTTAAACAGCTGAAATATGAATTACATATTATGCGTATTAATATAAATAAAAAATATTATAATAATAACACATCGCATTTGTTTATGTTCTTATGGCGAATGTATACGATTAATATCTTTTAAGCATCATAAAGCATTAAAAGTAAAATCTGCAGGCCTCGAGATAACGTCGGAAATAGATGCGTAGACCTAGTTGTACAAAGCCCAAGATCCCGCGGTAGCCCCAAGAAACTGGTGGAGAACTATCTCACGAAAGCGCATATCGAAGACCGGGCAAACAGGAGAAATCTCAGTCGGAGAGCGGACCCTGGTAGTAGGCCAAGAAGAGGAGATAACAAAGAACACCACACACCAATTGACGAAATCTTCCTAATTTTTACTTACCAAGTGTCGCTTGAAAATATAACTAGTGGCAAGTTAGTGCTGGAGTGTGGTCTCAGCTGTGGTGTCCCTACTTATCTCCGACCGTAATACAGACTTATTAGCGTTTACAATTTTTATTATCTTACTACGACGTTTCTCATTTCCTTATAATTTCCCTTAATATTCTTGTCATTGGTACACTCCTTTGATCAGGAAGTTTATTAAATTGCCTTAATAAAAATAGTTAATTAAGTTTTGGTGTATAAAGTAACACGCATCAAATTTATATTATTAACATTTATTATGCTTCATTTTGTGTCTATGCTTTATACATTTGTATATTGCATGGTGTGTGAACTGGCGACCTAATTGAAAGTAGAAGTCACTATATTTTAGTCTTTAGGGTGCTAATGATGACTTTAATTCGGGTATTTTGTTCTCGTGCTTCTGTGGTCCACAACGATTGTGAACCATTAAATGAACCGTTTTGAAGTGTCAATAGCGTAATGACTTCGGGTACGGTCTGCTAAACTTAAAGTAGTAGGTACTAATCCGCACAAGCATTTTCTGCTTCGTTGAAGTGTTTAACCAGAATGTTAGTAAATTTAATAGCTTTAAAAAAAACTGTGCTTGTTTGCACCATAACAGTGTTTCTTTTTAAAAACCGACATATAAATTTTAAAATTTTCGAATAGAACTAAGTAATTAAGTTATATTTATTTGAAAATCAATTTCTTAGGTGAATTATCAATACCAATCTCAAAAATAAAAATTATAGACGCTCCTTAAATTCGGCTGTCGTTTTAACGACCCCGTGTATTGTAATTTATTGTATTTTCGGCCCCATTCCATCTGTAGCTGTTGCGCGTAACTCCTTAATGTTTGTGACTCAATACGTTAAATGATTTATATTTATTGTTCGCTCGATAGCAACGATTTATATGGGAATCCAAAAAGGAGAGAATCGATGTGTAATTACTTAAAATACAGGCTTAATCAGTCATTATTTACACACGAGTGGGAAGTAATTTAACAGGCAACTGGACGCTTTGATTTTACGACTTATTTTATGAATCACAGAGTATTCGTTAAAACGGGACGTCGGAGTACGTAACTGGTCCACACGCATGTCTCTCATGACTAAGCTTATTGTATCTTTGTAAATCTGTGTACTTAACTGTTAAATAAGTTAAAACTAACTACCTAGTTAGGTTGAAAATAAAAAATAACTTGAGTAAACGCCAACTTTTTGGTCTGATTCGTATGTTAATACCATTACGTATAGTTTGGTGTTTAATGTAGGCCACTTTAGAGGTATATACATTTTTGACAGTAATATAGAAGTATATAAAATTATTTCATACGTATTTAAACATTTGTTCAAGGTCCAGGAGTTGTTTAGGATTAGATGTTGTTACTTCGCTTATAGATGATTTAATAAAAAGATCAGAACGTCCTTAATATCTTATAAGAAAGCGAAAAAAAACCTCATTTTGCAAATATCTGCTAACCATTCGTTTATAAAAACATTCTTATATGAGATTGGTAAGGAGAAAGTCGAGAAATATTCACGTTTTATATTTAGCGCGGCAACAAAACGGTTGCAGGAGAGCACTGCGGTTGTTTTTAACTAAATGAGTGTATCGGTTAAAAATAACAGTTCAACTGGGATCGCTTATTACTTAGCCAAGTTTCGATATGGATTATTTCAAGCTTAAACGAAGCTCGTATTTGGGTCATTTATAACAAATTGTAAAATATTTAATACTGTAGATATTAAGTAGAAGGTTTACAATGTAAGAAGAGTTGCACTACCGGCTTTTTAAATAACCGCAAATAAAACTGGAACATTTTTGAACAGTTATTTACCACGTAGAGAAATACACCGAGCGTTTTGTCTATGTCCCGCAGTTGTGTTCTACCATCTGTGAAATCTGATTTTCGACACATATAGATGAATTTTCCCTCATCGGACCAAACAGAGCATCGTACCATAGATGGGCAGTCCTTCGTGTCCATAACGCCGCCGTGTTTCGTGGTGATACACAATACACTTTAATATAATGAGGCATATTTTTCTATTATAACTTAGTACGTAACACTGTTAAGTGATAACAGAAGCATCTTGACTTATCGCTGGTGATAAGGCAGTACATCTCGGTCCTAAAGGGGTGATAACGTATCTGCATTATGATTTCTTGTCGAGAATGAATGTTGGTGTCATGGACGATTGGAATTACTAACCTTATCCATGTGCTCATGGGTCTCCCCCTAACAATATAAAAAAATCCCATTTTTATATGAACGTAAATGTGGATGTAAGAGGTCACTCGTACAATGGTGACAGTGATCTTTTATTAGCTGTGTCACATATAGACTATATGATGATACTATGAGATATTGGACTTACCGATATAAAAATATACAATAATATATTTTCATATAAATATCACATTTTCCCTGTGGCGGTATCATAAATATTTTATGTCGTTAAGTTAGAGTTAGCAACACGCGCTTACTTAAAAATGTGTTGCTATAATTAAAAAAATATATTAAACTGGACTTTTAACTTTTTTCAAATGCGAACAGTAATGATTCACATTTTTAGTGTTCCCTTCTGAAGAAATATAGATACACTTATGGAATCACAGCGTTGTTTATCTGTCTAGTGCAAGTGTTTTTCTCAGAGGCTATTGTAAGTAAATTTATAGTATTTGTTACATTTAAAATTAGCAGTTACACAAACGCACACGTGAGTTTTGAGTCGAATTATATAAATAGGGGTACAGTTTTGGCGCTATTGTGGGATGCCAGTTAAAAGTTATTTGAACTACTAATTACTAACGAAAGATTCACCAGATAGTAAGTGATGACTGCGGTGTCTACATCTGAAGGCTGAGATGGAATATCTCGCTACCAGCAAATGCGTCTCCTGTCTGCTCAACACTGCAATTGCATTTTTCGTATAGTACTCATTGTACTTATCTACTATTTCAAGCTGGTTTTCTACGATGGCGTGGTCCTTCCCCGATAGAGACGATCTATCCATGCCGCTGCTTGCTTTAATATATCTCAGTAGGATTCTACTTCTGTTTAATTAGTAAAATACTCAAAGAATCGAACGTTAAAACTTTTTTATGATAAGTATTGGCGTTATATGTATATGTTAGATCGCAAATTAATGTATATTTTTAAATTTGTTTTCTGATGCTACAAACATATATCATTGTACCAATTGTTATGTCATTTTAAATTCACAGTTAAAAATCTTTGAAAGAGGTCTATCTTTTTCTTTGTTGTTGATATTACTAAAAGTATTGAGAATACTTAAAATCTAATGAAGAATTAAATGGATGAGCGTGTTGATTTTGTCTATCGAACCACCATTTTGTGCACAACGACGTTTTAAACTAAACAAAAAGATTTCAATATAGACAGCACACTTTGTAAATGGACCATTCCATTTTTGTAATATTCTAAAAGAGTTTTTCAATCTACAAACAAATCATTCTCGTAACATTCGGGGGCTTCTAGTTTGAACGACGACCATATGCTTCTTAATTACGTAAGGCGTAACGAAACTGTCGCTTTTTGTTTTTGTTTGCTTTGGCACGAGCCCGGGACTCGAAGGGCGATCAAGTTTTCAACATCCGTCGTGGAGATAGCATGCGCTTTCGTCTCTTATCAGATACTTAATTTGGTTTCCCGTATCACGAAATACATAACGGAATGCTTTTGTTTGTTAATATGTATATATATATATACATATATATATATATATATATATATATATATATATATATTTATATATATATATATACATATTTACATATACAGTGGTGGTCATATAATTAGAAACACTCCTTATGAATAAAGAAAGTATAACTTCAACGTACAATAATAATTTTTAGCGAATAATAATCGCTTGTCTCGGTGTTGCTTATTTAATTTAGCTTCCACTAATCTTCTGCGTATAAATCTTGACGAGATGTTTCTCGGGTCATCAGGCTTCATTTTTAATCTGGTTGGAGCCTTTACTTGGGTCTTTTTAGCAACACGAACGATTAGCATATCTTCTCTGGGAGAGGTTTTTCTTGGCCGAGCCTTTCTAAGAATATTTTCAACAGTTCCATGTGTTTTATAATGATCAATTGCATTAAAAACTTTCTTAACAGATCAATTTAAATGCTCAGCTATTCTTCTGTACGCCCACTTATGATCTATATGTAAATTAACAATTATTTGCCTAGACGACACGTCACGACTTTTATTTTTGCCCATTTTGAACAAAATATAACTCAGATTAAATTTTGAATTGCCGCCAAAATAATAGAAAAAGCCAAGAAAGAAATGTTATTCTCCAATTTCAAAAAAAGAACGAGCTATGGATGCTTTTTTAAAATGTTTCGCGTCCAAGCGGCCAGTAACAGAAAATAAACTCCTACATGTGTTAGACTCATTTTATAATTAAAAGTAGGATATGTTTTATATTTTATGCATTCAATGAGATTTTTATTTGAGTGGCTATATTATTGCATGATTATTAATTAACATTTGTACGTTGAAGTTATACTTTCTTTATTCCCAAGAAGTGTTTCTAATTATAAGAGTAATAGACGAGCATAGAAGTGATTTCTGCGGTCCATGACATCACATTCAACTTTAACAAGGAATCATAATGTAGATGGGTTGTCACCCTTGAAGACTGAGTTGGAATGCCTCCAATAACCAGACGATATACAGCAGCATTATACTGCCATTTCATCCTGGTATTCTGTGAGGGTGAGGTCCTACCCCGGTCGAGTCAGACAGAGTCATTCATTCTGCAGCTTGAACAAACTGCAGCGTAGCTCTACCACTGTCAATAAGTCAATAAGAGCACACTTACTTTTTTAATCGTGCAATTTATGTAACTACACTATAATTTATATTAATTTAAGTTATTTATATTATTATTAATATATATTTAAATAGTCGTTGGATGATTTACGAAAACTGTGTGTTAATTATTTAGGTTGCCATTCGTAAGTTCAATTGATCTGATTACTTATATCTGTCAATGAAGTTATTTAGATATGCGCGTTGTAGAAATATTGTTAGTTCACATAATCATTATCCTTTTACTCTCCGAGTAACTTACATACTCTTTACTGCCGAGCGCTTGCAATGGAATAAACATTTTTCTTGTTTATTTTTTGATAAGCTGCGCGGTTTACGTTCTCTAAATTTAAGGGCGTTCATCTTTCTGTCGGGCTATCAGCAACTTTGTATACAATCGTTATCATATCACAGTCACACAAGGCTGGTTCGACGCCTGTGAACGCTGCGAGCACCCCCTGCTACGCCCCCTCCTCCCCGCACCTTTCCCCACTGTAAGCCCTGCTTAGTGCAGTCTATATTCAACCGCCGGAGTGGACGGACGTCTCTTGTTTGAATCTTAAGCTTTCCGAGTTCGAGCTTTTTCATTCAGTTGAATTAAAGTGTAATATCTTTTTCTACACTTGTAGCGAATACAATTAATCAGTGCTTGGTGGTATTTGTGTACGATTAATTTCTTACCTAATGTTCGACGGTCAACGTTAACCGTTTTAAGTGTGCATTTCATCGTGTTTTTTTTTCTAAACTAAGTTCGTGATCGTGTTTATATAAATCAACGGAATGAGTCAAGGAGTTTAGGATCTAAATTAGTTAACAGGTGAGTTTTTTTGTTTTGATAATTGAACGTCCGTATATGGTTTTATCGAAATAATTAGTTTAATATAATAAAAATATATTTTCAGTATAAATGTATTTGTATATAAATTTTAATTAACTTTTGGTAGTTGTTGTGCAGTCTGTGATGACATAAATATTTAATTATCTTACGAATCTATGGTGAAGGGCTGGCGTTCGGGTGTGGGGAAATAATACTGACGGGCGCATTCAACGCTGAGCGAGGGGTGGCCAACACCGTGCATTTACAATCACAATGAAGGGACTTTCACGAGAATATTTATAACATTTGCTGCATTTAGTATTTTATACACGCTAATACGTATAACTCAAATACCTATTATAATGATATATTTGCATGGTTTATGTTATGTGTCATATTAATAACTTTTTTAATCGGATAAATATCATAAAATTTACTTAGCAATGAACATTATTTATAGTACAAAATATTATTCAGTATAGATAAATTGCTTTTTATTGCATATATACATTCGCAAATATCGTGTTTGTTTGTATCGGGGTTACGTTACTTGTACAGAATAAAGCTATGGACGCAACAATATAAAACTTGAGTACAAATATCTCTTTATCACCGGAAACAATGGTCTTGCAAAAGGCTGACACAATAGCGGCTTGCATAGTATGGTTTGGTCAACTAAGGCTTCAATAGATAACATCCAATAAAAATAACATTTAACAGACTATTTACGGTATATTACGAGTTAAACAAAATTTTAGTGTAATAGTGAGTTGCGCATTCACGATAGCGCTTGTATTGGAATTATTTTAATTCCGATTGCCTAATTCTTTCATCTTAAGCATTAAGTAACAAGCAGGTATATTCCATGTGACAGGTATGTAGTAGATTGATAATTAAATCATCAAATGTTCTTATTTCCATATAAAATTTGAAGCGCCTTGTAGCAGGCTTGGGCAGTCCTAGGTAACACTGACTTGATTTATTAGATTAAACTGAGAATTATGTAAAGTAATGTCTGATTCTATTCATGATACGAAGTCACGGTAGGTGTACGTCACGGCCGAGAGGCCTCTGGCACGAGTGGGTCGGATAGACCAGAGAAAGTCTTTTGCTTTCATCGAATACTATCGTTAAAAACCAGTACATATAATATTAACACATTGTGAGAAAGAGCTTCTTATGAATCTCAGAAAACTTGTCTTGTCAAGGATAGTGAATTGCATTTTGAGAGCTACATTATTTTTACCATTTAACAATTCTTTATGCCGATGGACCGTCGATAGCCTAATAGTTTAGGGTACGGTCTGCAAAACTCAAGGTCGTAAGTTCGAATACGCCATTCTACTATTGTCGTAAACCATCTCCTAGCACAATCATTGTAAGCTTAGTTGGAGTGGTTAACCGGAATGTTTGTAATGTTTCATTTCAAATGTCTTTTTCTAAAAAAAAAACATATTGATATTGAACTATATAAATTCCATTACTACATAAATTAATCCCACCTTATTCACTATTCACTAATTGTGCTGTGTTATATATATTTTTTATTTTACTGCGGATTTTCTCGAAACAAACGGTTAGCAGTGTTAGAGCCACATCGCAGCTTGTTAAACGTACTCACAAAATACCATAACGGTGTGGTGTTTCATGTTCTAGTGAATATAGGGATCCGGAGACGGAACTGGTAGTGAGAAACTCCGCCTTAGTGATGCCACGCTGGAATTTTCTAAAAGCGAGCTCCTTCTCGTTGCAGCGTGGCTTCACGTCTATTTTAAATCAACATTCGTCATTATCATTTGGTACATTAATTTAATTATATAATTAAATAAACATTTTTAGTAATTCCTTAATTAATTTCGAATCGATTAGTGTGATATCGTCATATCTTCTATGGACGATAACGCATTTTGATTCTTAATCGAAGAAGAAAATAGATCTTTATTATTTGAGATGCTGTCGTGAGAAGTGCAAGGCACCTTAAGGTACCTTGATATAAAAAAAAACGTGTCTTAATCATATTGTAAACTTTACTTTGGATCACAGATTAATTTTCCATTTCGATGACATTTTTATATAATTGTTACATTCTTATATGAGATGTATGTAAGAATGTACCTACCTATACAAATCTCATATAAGAATATAATAATGTAATAATTTTAATCCCATACCAACATTTCACCAATTTATTTCATTATATGTTTAAGAGAAGTATATATATACATGCGCAAGCGATATTATATACTCACGCATAGTTATATAATACCAAATTATGATAAATATTCTTTATACAACTAATAACCATATACATATAAGCGAATAAATTATATACTTCACATTATTACAATATTTGTGTATTTATTTGGCTTAGTAATTAAAGTAATAAATTATTTCGTCGTGATACAGTTCTCAGGGATGACAATAACGAGAATTTACATTATAATTCCTTATAATTAATGAATGGTGATCATGGGCCACTGGTGCTATGAACGTAATGTGATAAAATGTCTAATATTTGTAAAAAAAAAAAAAGGAATTCATTTTAATAAGTTTGTAAAGTCGATTTATAAGCAAATACCTAAAATTCATTATCGCGTATACTTAGTTTCGAAACTAACTATCCACTATCATGTTTGATTAGGAACTACACGACTATATATATGTTAGATCAATTGATATTCGTTTACAAAGCGACGTGTATGTTATCTATTAAAACACGTTGTTAATATTCGACTATATACAAAATCGCACAGACAAATTTAAAAGTTATCTATTGGCGTATGAGTTTTAAGTAGCAGATGATAATGACGAACGTTGAATTGAAATAGAGGTAAATCCACGCTGTAGTGAGAACAACCCCACCATCTTGGAATTCAAGCGCGTATTGCTTGCGTTGCAGCTGAGGACTGAGGAGTCATTGCTCACTAAAATTTCCTGTGCGTCCGGATCTCTGCGTTGTAACACTGTGATATTTCATGTTCAAGGGAATATAGGGTTACACACCATTATGCTGGCATTCTGTGAATCCGTTTAACAAGTTGTAATGTGGGCTTTAACACTGCTAACTGATTGTTTCGAGAAAATCCGCAGTAAAATAAAAAAAGAACTGTTGTATAGTAACACCAGGACGTGTGGCACACAGCGTGCACTACATATAATAAGCAAGATTGCCATTGTCTGATATAATGGATGTGTGTGTGTGCGTTATGTATTGTTCTGCGTGTTGCCTGCGACACAAACTTAAAATCCGCAACCTTTATTACATTCTTACAAGCTGACACTGATTTTCAAGCCATATATGATCACAAGAGAATAATCATGTTTCACGTAAGTGCATAAAATATAAATTCTTCTTCAAAATAAATTTAAAAACATCTATTAAATTTATTTTATACTCAAAAGAAAATCATCCGTATAAAATAAATAATATAAATTTAATAAATATGTATAAATTACTTTATATGAGCGCTAGTGTTAAATTACTTCGTTATTAAATACAATAAATTAGGTACTAAACTAAATTAGGTAAAGTTCTAGTGATAAAATATTATTTATATTTACTTAGCAATTAAATTTGCTTTTGTGAGTTCTCATTGATTTTGTCAGAGATGTTTATCGCTCGCTCTTTAATATACCAATTTATTCTGTGCTTCCATTTCCTAGTTTAAGGTGATGTGAACTGTCACATCATCGTGATGCTGATCTCTTTCGTATTAAAAAAATGAGATGTGAGCTGATGCCTGAAAACGATCCTCAACAAAGATCAGAATGCATATTCGTTATCTCCCTTGTAGACTCTGATGCAGGCTATGTAGATATGATGGAATGTTAAGTTACCTGTAATTGGATCTCCAGATCCCTACACTCTTCATATGAAACACAGCAGCGATATGCTGCTATTTCGAGCAATTCTGCAAAGGGTGTGATCCTATTTTGTTCGAGTCGATCCTTTCAGCTGGAAGCTAGCTGAAACGAGACTAACAATTCAACTGACTACAGACGACTTCTCTCCGAAATGCGTAAAATATAACAAATTTCAGTTGCCGTGTATTGTTTGGTTAGTATAGAAACCAATAATAATCACGGTTACGAGTCGTTCCCTGTTTGTTCTCTCATTTGCTAATTATATGCTGGTTGACCATCCTAGATTTACATAAACCATTTTATTCGTATCAACAAAAAATCATATTTGCTCATTACTATAACTCGAGACGACGGGCAGTATTCCAAATAAAAAAAATCCTTTGCCTTTATCGAGACAATGGCTCGCATCGCGCAAAGTGATATCTATAAACAATGGAAATGTTAAGATTAACCTAGTTATACAGTTAATGCGTTCTACTGACAACCTCTATTTCTGCTCGGTTTGACTTTAACCACTTAAGTTAATCGTTGCTAATGGTTGCACGTTCAGATAAAATAATAATCTGAATATATATACTGTTAATTCTATTTTAACATAATTCATCATAAGAAGTATTTTCGATGGAATTTTGAAATTTGATATTTCAATATGATAGTAGGAATAACTAACAAGCACGCAGTTCACCGATTCCTGCTACACATAACACTCACTAGCATCGTGGATATTGAATAATAATGCAGTTGGGTTTTATATCATAATAGCATAAGGTCCAGGCACAAAAAACAAATACCAGAAATAAGGATTCCGATCTCTGTATAATTGTAACACGTCAAATACGAAAATGGTGTGATTGTATGCACATATATATATATATTATCTTGATGAAAACTCATTGTGCTTTATCTTTTACATATTTAATCCGTTTTCCTAAAAAATTAAATCAATTAAAGCTTATCCTAGATTTGGATTATCGTTCACTGTTTATAATCCATTGATAAGTTATCATTGTTGTTAACACATTATATAAATCCTAGGGAATAAATATAAAGGTGCGAGTTTTAAGATTATTAAATGATTATTCACAACACAATACATATATTTTTATATATGACTGTATATATACAACTAAAAATTTAAAGGTGGAACAAAATGTACATAATTCGTATCATTAAAGTACAAAAACGTTTGATTTCCGCAAATTGTTTTTAATTAAAGGTGAAAATTTAATTAGCCCACTTTCTACCATTATGCATAACAATTATAACAGATTTTTTTAGTGAATTGCAATAGAAAAGGCAAAACAAACGGTGGCTAATTCGTCGGAAGTTTGATTTATCGTCAAGGTTTAGAAAACTAGTTGTCTTAATGTCTTACCAAGTTGCACAACCATGTTTGGGCTTTTTTTTTCTTAACGTGAGAAGTGCTTTATGTGGCTATATACCCCTGCAAATACCTTTTATTTTGCGAATGTAGGGTTCCGGAGGACCTAGTTACTTGGGTAGCGAGATTATCCATATCCAGAGAACCTATGTGTATCTTGGACCTTGGTTCTGCTGCGGATGTAGCATAGCATCATTAAACAGCAGATGAACTGTGAGTTCGTTTATCAACCTTTGTTATATATACATATGAATACGACCTATTAAGAATAAATAGTTTAGGCGACGAGGTCGAGGCAAATAAGCGGCGTCTTAATGAGAGATTTGTTAGAGAAAAGTAGAAACACTTAGCGAACTCTCGAAAGCAGTGAAATTAAATTAAAGCGAGGAAATTTAAGAAACTAAGAGGGGTCGTTCAGGAAGTCATCATAGGTAATGATGGCGAAAACATAGAAGTTCCGAGGGAAGAGTCAGATGAGAACGAAAGTGCGAACGTTCGTTTAATAAAGACCTTTTGAATTGCAAATTCTTTCCGTTACTTTATTAACCGAACAATGGATTTAGAAGAATGAACCCCCGGGCAACGGGAAACGGGTAATTGCTTAAGTGTTTTGACAACAAATTCCTTACTTGCCTACATTTTGCAAATTTACATGTAAAACAAACATTCGAAGTTAAATAATTCCGGGCTGTGTTGATATCTGATATCAACTTTTTTATGGAAGACGTGTACATAAATGGTTACAAAAATCCCTTATATAAAATTAGAAGAAGAATAGGAAAATTTAATGAATACATCATTTCTTTACAGTGTATATGAGTAAATTGTAATTATATTGAAAATTATATTTATATATTTATTCTTTATCATGCCCAAATAAAACGGAACTATTTGGGAGGAGGCGGACTTAATCCCAGAAGAAATTCTTTACCAACCTACTTTTGGGTTGAGCAGAGAATATAATGTGGGTGCAAGAAAAGAAACTTATTTTAATTTTAAAAGTATATAAATATAATCAATAATATATGTATAGAAATGATATACATAACAATTGTAGTCATATAAAATGTATAATTTTTAACATACATACAAATATTGTAAAATATTGTATTTGTTTAATAAAACGTTCAGTGAAAACGTACAATTCTTATTTAATAAGATTCAATATTGTAATATGTGTTCATGATAAAATAAATCATAATTTTATTATTTAACATTAATCATCCACATAATCACAGACAGTCTGACTTTATTAATATTATTGATATCGACGGGGAACGCGAATCGGAAGCACGGCCGTATGGGTCAGTGTCCTATACATTGAATGAGAGCGTCTCTCACAGACAATGAAGCAAATAAATTCTGTTGTGGACTAAATAGATTCCTTAATTTTTAATATTTATTGACAACATTATATTGTATATCAATGCCTAATTATTAATTTACTTAATTTTTAATATTTATTGACAACATTGTATTGTATATCAATGCCTAATTAATAATTTACTTAATTTTTAATATTTATTGACAAGATTGTATTGTATATCAATGCCTAATTAATGATTTACTTAATTTTTAATATTTAATGACAACATTGTATTGTATATCAATGGCTTATTAATAATTTACTTAATTTTTAATATTTATTGGCAACATAATATTGTATATCAATGCCTAATTAATAATTTACTTAATTTTTAATATTTATTGACAACATTGTATTGTATATCAATGCCTAATTAATAATTTACTTAATTTTTAATATTTATTAACAACATTATATTGTATATCAATGCCTAATTAATAATTTACTTAATTTTCTTGCTACAATTACTGCATGTTTACTCCGGGATATTGTTTTTTTTTATTATATTGAGAGTAACAAATGAGCATACAGTCTACCTGATGGTAAGTGATCACGCTGTCATGGGCCGCAGGAATCACTTACCATACCAATATTATGCTGCTATTTTTAAGCTGGTATTCTGTTTGGGCATGGTCGAGCTGACCCATTCATTCTGCAGCTAGAAACAAACAGCAGTTTAGCTCTACCAATGTCAATAGTTATGGAAATTTATGCCACAAAATGTAAAATTATATCTATCCACAATCGTGTATAAACTACTTGATTATTCACATATTTCTCATATCTCCATATCCCCAATTAGGGCGTTGGCACAGAAACGTCACATTTTATTACGCCATGTTTTATTCATATTGCGCATTCCATCTCCCGAATACACTAGGCATTCCTAATTACGACTGAGAAATGAGCATCAAACAATCGGATCGGAGGCCGCTGACCTGTCTCAGGCCATGCACGCCGTTGAGTCGTTGTTTGTCATTAATATTTATGGGATGCGGTCTTCCACCTAGTGCTTCGGGGAAATGTACACCTGAGCGTTTATCCTCCGCGCCTTATGTATGTACGTGTTAATTAGTGGCAGAAGCAACCATTGTTTCTACTTTACCAGAAAACGATAAGTAGGTTTCGACACGGTTGAGTCAGAAATCATTAACGAGCTGTAGCTAAGTGATGGGCTTTTTCGTTTGAAATTTGAGCGTGTTCAATTAAACAGTTTAATGGAATCTGGTCATTACCATTTTTCGTGTGGACATTTTAATGATTTATTCCTTTATTGTTAGTTGTATATTTTATAATTCTTAATAATGATGTAAGCCTGAACTCATAATAATTTCCACTCAGAAGTCGTTGGTAGTTGGAAGTGGTTCGTGTAGTTTTTGAATTAACATTTACAAAGTGTATTTCACTTTGGACTTTGTTTAAAATTCAAACTGATTTAATTATAAATATATTTCCTTATATAAATTATACTATATTTTTTTGACAATTCATTTTAGGAAAATGTATAAAATATTATTGCCTATAACATTGATTTTGTTGAAATCAATTTACACTCGGAAGTCGTTGGTAGTTTCGCGTAGTTTTTTAATTAACATTTACAAAGTGTATTTTACTTTGGACTTTGACTTTGTTTAAAATTCAAACTGATTTAATTATAAATATATTTCCTTATATAAATTATACTATATTTTTTTGACAATTCATTTGAGGAAATTGTATAAAATATTATTGCCTATAACATTGATTTTGTTGAAATCAATTTTATTAGATTTACGCATTATAATTTATACTTGTAATTTATTTTTCATCACGATTATCATCTTTTCAGCCCATCATTAGTCCACTGCATTATTATTATTTTTTACCTCCAAACGTTTTAAAAAGTCCACCGGTGTTATATGCACGCACCTTACGAATAGACACCGTCTCGTATCGCATATCAGTCATATTTTCCAGCCTCGTAATCCACAACAATTTCTGAAGATTCTTATTTAGATACCTTGGAAGGGCTCGGCCTTTTATTTCTCTTATTTTCCGGTTTGATTTTTGTCTCGGAACCAAATGTACGAATCTGACACCGATTGTCCCAATATCTCTCTTGTGATATTTACTTAAAAGTAAATGTTTCTGATCTTATTTCAACATGCCGATCGCAGTTTTACTGCACATTTGCAAGGGACCATTCTAAAACGACTCTGTGTTTGATAAACATGCAAGAGCCAAGCGCGCTGACAGGCGGACGTGGGACGTCAGTGACTCGTTGCGAAACTTACGAGCTTCCACGAATGGTCCTGACCCCTAGCACGCATTCAGAATCAGTAATCTTGACACTAATAACATCAACTATGCTCTTATGCACACATTCACAACCGACTGACAGATGAACGATGTCTCGAAGAAAGTCAACGGTATTTTAACTAATCAAATACAAGTCAATGTTGAAACCTATTGGCGCGATGACTATCATAACGTAAACTCGAGACGTGATTGCACGCCTTAAGTTTATCTACCGTCAGTCCAATGTTGCTCGCTTCGATGAGATTCCAGCTGCCATTAAATTTAGTATACGTCGTTAACCATAATGTAATCTAATGGTAAATACGGGTCGCGGTTTACAGTTGTTATCATTGGATCGATGAAACGTCAAGATAATCCGTTGCGTTCCCTCGATCTCTGTCTGGTCCCAATTGAATGAACGTTCTGACATACATTATGTTGTTATTGTAACGAGAGGCGACAGTATTTTGTACATTGATTTTGACATCAGAAATTGTATAATTAGCTTTTGATGATCAATCAGGATTTATCAAGGAAGTGCGGTGACTTATGCGTGGCTTATGTTTGAATACGACGAGGAGGTTAAATGTTTGTACTAGAAACGGAAGTCTCGGTTCCTATGAACACGCACGACGGAGATTACTGCCATTAGTTTACTTGTTGATCGTGACTCCATGATGACTTTCGGAACTTGAAGCAATTACTGTTGTGATAATCGCTGCAAATATATTATTGTGGACGTCACAGAACAACATGTTGGATTACTTATCATTACGTGACTGGTACAATGTAAACGTTTTATGCCATTATTAAGCCGTGCTAACTAACTATTACAAGCTGGGCTGTTGTTTATATGTACAAAACTAAATTTGATTCCATAAATAAAGTATTTGACTTCTTCTCTATCGCTGCATACAACATTAATGTACTAGAAATCAAGTTTCTCAAAATTTTACACACGCCACCTACTGATTGCGGAATTCTACTATTATTTAAATTGACTATTGATTGGAACTAGTATCATTGCTTTCACTAACTCGTCCGCACTACCAGATGGATATATGCTAAACTCTCAAGTATTAATTGCTGTTTATTTATTGAAGCCATGATCACTTAGTGTACCAAGAATAATGTGGTTAAACATATAAAAGATTAAATTTAAAGCAAAAGTCTTGCAGATCTCTTCTGATACAGGCGGAGATTACGGATTACTACTACACTATTTACATATATTTTGTAAAGATATCCAAAAGACTCCACGAGCCTGATGATATGACCATTGTCCTGTCAAGCTCTCAATTTGATATTTTAGGTCCTCTTCTATTTATATTTAATTTTTATTGTGACCATTTACACATTGAAACCAATTTATTGTTTTGGCGAGTGTCTACTCTTTCAGAAAAATGCCTTCGCTTTTTTTTGTGTTATCATTCCTCTCTGAACTGACGTCTCCTACTGAAATTGGCAATCTTGTTATTTGTTATATTAAAATTTAAGACACCTGAAAAATGCCTGTATGATAAGCTAACATGGTCTTAAACTTAAAAAACACATGTGGGTTTCATAACTTTTTTAAAAGTCCTGAACCTATCGTCCGCCGCCTCCTTTTGAAATTACATCTAAGCCTTCTTTCAATGTGCGGTATAAACACCTTGTGATGCCAAAATAGTTGATTAATATTGTTACTAGTTTACTAATTTTATGGTGCATCTAATATAATAGGAATAGATGACGTGACGAATTGATATAGGATATAGATAATGAACATTGCATTCATGTCACAGATTATATCTTAACTTTAAATTAACAACTTGTAATTTTTAATATGCCTCTCAATCTTTTATTTATGTTTTATGTTTAATTTTAGTATTATATATTTAGGTATGCACAGCGATTGCAAACGGGTTCGACAAAATACGAGTGCAATGGTAACAGTTGCTGTAGGCAATATTCTAAATAATCTGCTTTTTCTTGCTGGAAACTAGTTCAGTTTAACTGCATCTTATAATTGAACTTATTTTGTTTTTAGAATTATTTATAGTTACTAAGATGTTCAAGTTCTTTACTTTTCAATACTGCAGTATCAAATATACTAATTCTTTCTTTACTTTTTTTAAATTATCAAGAATTCATTGTGAAATGACAGAGGTTTAGCGAATTCGAATTTCATATACCTCGCTTTTATTTATCAGAGAGAAAGTTTAATATGAAATGATGACAGTGTTAAGACACCGTAGACTGCTGTTTGTCAGTTTTTTTACGGCACGAAGTGAACTTTTTTAACATAAGTGCAGATGTATGTTAACTCGCGTAAATAAGGTCGCGGCGCCTATATAAAATGTTTGAGTAGACGAAGCTTTTTTATGCGTCATCGCTTTCTTCGAACCAATTGCGCGGAATGTTGTTGGCATTTAAAGATACTTCGGAGCATTTCCTTCTCGGTTTATACGCTATACATTGAAAGACCCTTATTATAAACAATGTTTAGTGTATTCATTCCACAAATAAGACAGTTACTGTAACTATATTATAAATATATATATATACATACACATATATATACACGTACATACATCCATACCTGCTCATATGAAAAATCAAAACAGTGGTCACCTGATGGTCAGTGGCGATAGCTGCAGCGTGACTTTGCTACGTGTAATCTAAGGGCAATATTTTACCATTATGGATCCATATTCTCACCATTATTACACATGAGTGCATAGAGATTTCGAAATCGCACCACATAGCTTATTAAGTGCACATGATGGATTGAGGAAGGTTATGGGAACATCTATAACCAATATCATCTATAATACAATGAACGATATATATGATTTCTACGTAAAAATGGGTGGTCATTGGTACAAATAAGTTGGGGATCCCTTAATATTTTATCCTCTGTTCTTTAGTCAATAAAAGTCGTGATTATTTTTTTATTTATATTTTGTATGCTGGTATAGAAAAGATTGTTATAAGACTTTTATAACTTAGAATAATCTGCCTTCTCATATGTTAGTGTTTGCTCTAAGTACTAGCTAACTCTGGAAAGTATTAAGGTTTCTCGACACAGTTTCCCCTGACCTGAAATGTCCGCGTGTATATACGGTTTATACGGCTTCAGACGTCACGGACACATGTAAATTTAATCAATTATATCGGTTTTTTTCTTCCTGATCTGGAAAAGTTTTCAAACAACTGCATTGTCAGTTAATTTTCATTTGGATATGAGAAGAAGATAAATATAAAACCATCAATCGATTTATTAAGTTTAATATAGAGAGGCGTGTATCAAGTTAACTTCAATAAATGTTTGGATACGGCCCATTAGCTAATCCCGCCCATCATCTCCCTGTAATAAAATCGAACTTTATGCGGGATCACAAAATGACCGTACTAATGTAACATATACGGGTTCCAATATGGCAGTTAAATCTTTTTGTAGGACGCACACGTTTCTTTTATGCATAAAACAATGTGAATTGTTTTGGAATAATGTAAAACATTGTGAGATTAAACTGAAAGTTTGGATGGATACATTGGATTTGGTGTTGTAGAATAAGTTAAATTATGTAACAAATTGAAGGTTTTTCGCTTTTAGTTCCTTACTATTTGTTTTAAGTATATTTACTTCTTTATATAAAACTACAATTTTTTTTTTGGTAATGACTTCTATACAATCTTAAGAAAATGTACTTACTTGTAATGTGGGTGTCGTGACTGCATCAGTATTTTGATTTCTTATCGATGAATATAGATGTCGTCGTGCGTAGGAATTACTTGCTTTGAGACGAATTTACTGTTCCTTATGGGGTTTTAAAATATATGACGAACATTTACATTTACTTAGCTAGCTTTGGTTCTAGCTGTTTATGTATTATAAAAATAGAAAGTTTTCGTATAAAATATTCAATCTGCTCATAACTGATTTTTCCATTACTTTTGCCACGCATAAATTAATAGAATAGGTGTTAAATTAGACTTTACGTAAGTTTTACACGCACCGGCCCAAGGCCTAGGTTAAAGACGTTGAACTCTAATTTTTAATTAATTGTATGTTTTTAATTTTTTGTATGTAACTTTGCAAAAAATTATACATGTAGCAAATAAATAAAAAATAAATAAACCTCTCCACTCGTGACGCCAGTAAGTAGCTATATACCCATTTACGTAGTTTAAAGGACAAACGTCAAATACAGACTATTAATTAGCAAAAAGTTATTACATGGTAACACATTTTTTATTTATTTATTGAGAAAGATACACCATCAACGATTTCAATTTTGCATTTTCCAATTATAGTTTATGTTAACTGAATCTTAATTATTTTCCTTTACAGGAGTATACAAAATTAGTATTTTAAAATACGTATCTAAAATTGTAAATAAATATTTGCAGTTATTTATACAATAAATAAAATAAAGAATAAGTTCACTTCACGTTGATATAAAAAAGCTGAAACTTGATTAATAGTATATCAGCAAAATACCAATAATTTCTATAAATAATACACTCGGAAGCAACGAAATTGACTCAAGCTATAAGCAAGCCTATATATATGTAATTTTTTAAAATACGTTACTTATTCCTTAAAATCTTTTATGATTTAAAACCTTCATAAGTCAGCTTTAAGTTGATACAATTATTGTCGTCATTTATTCAGTTCTTTTTAAAATAATGCTATCTAGTGTGTTGAAGAATGTCAGTAATGTTCCGGTCAACTATCCCCTCCTCGCGGTTTTTCCCTCTAGCTAGATACCAATTTACTTCATGCAGGAGCCGTCACCGTATGTAACTGTTTCAGCGAAACGGCACTGTGCAAATTGCTCGCCAGGATTCCTGTAGATTCTGCCCCTCCTGACTACCATGGAGTCGCGTTCTACCCTCATCAGTGAACAATACTGACTTCCATTGCTCGATGTTCCAATTAAAATGCTCCGGAGCAAATTGAAGGCGCTCTTGTCGATGCCCTGCAGTCAATTTCGGGGCCGTGGCCGGTCTTTTTGGAATGTGATTTGTTTCTCATAACTGTCTTCTAACTGTCCACTTGACAGTTGTTTCTGACAGTCAACCCTCGAACACATTCCAGCTCCTGTTGCACATCAACACCCGTCAATTGTCGCAGCGAAGTTGACACAATGAAAATGTCGTTTATCTCTGAAGTATATCGTTGGCCGCTGGTTCTCGATCTTCGATTAAATACGCCAGTCTCCTGATATCTTATGTATACCCTCAATACAGCAGACTCGCTCAAATTGGTGAGGTGAGCAGCGACTGCTCTTTGACTAATTCCTTGTTACAACAGGGCAACAACTTGAACAGCTTCTGCAGGCGTAGTGTCTGTAGTGTCGTCAAAACAATGAATGCATTTTTTGGAGGTGTGTACTGGTCAACTTCCAGATAAAGGAGTAGGGTACACGTATGTACGTGTTATATGTACATATAGTATATGTTCAATTTTCAGACCTTATACATTTTTTTTATTGTTCTTCCATTTTCATATAAGTTCAATACTAATAATTTTGATAAACACGTTATTAATCAGTGCAAAAATATTAATAATTTGATTATTAATATACTAATAAAATAAATAAGTATCAAATAAATATTAACATCCATTAATTATTCATTATGATGATATCTATAATCTTTGAAAACTAACAAAGTTAAATAGTTGGTGCACATACGTACAATGCTCTTTATCTTACATTGCTATGTGTTTTTTTAACTATTATAAATGAAAAAAAGAGTAATTATTCACTATTATAATAAGAGAGGGGGGGGGGGGAGAAAAATTCTCGTGTGTCAACCTTGTATTGACAAACGCATTTCCCCTACTAGATAGAGTTAGGTCGATACTCTTTTTAGTAGGGGAAAGCCTACATTGCGTTTGTCAATACAATCCTGTCTAGGAATGTTGCTTAGCGGTGAAAAGGGCTTGATGAACACGGTTTCAACGGTGGTTTTGTGAAGAGGTGAGATGATAATGATTAGCTGCATCCTAATCCTTAAAATATTATTCAGCGGTTACAAACCCATCGCAAATGTCGAAGTTTAAAGAAGTCCTACAAACACTCGTGTTTTTAAGCTCTTTATTTAAAGCCCTCGCGGCTCAGGAGTGCTTGTGTTTTTTTTTATGAATATCAAAATTGTTTTTGTGAGCTATTTCGGAGTATTTATTAAAACAGTTATATCATTCATTCGTCGCAACACGATACAGTCTTATAGATTTGATTTATTTTATTATTTGTCTACCTTTTAGTTTATCACACTCTTAGGCGCTTCATGAGAGGCTTTCTTCTCTGGTATAATTCAGTGGTAGTCATATTGTAAAAACTTACGGTATCTACACAAATAGGTCGGCCTTACACATTGTCATCGCAACCCATAACTAGTAGTATATATATGTATATATATATATGTTTATACAAATATATATATATATATTTGTAATGTGTATTTTACAGTGGAAGAGCTACGCTGTAGATTGTTTCTAGCTGCAGAATGAATGAGTCAGATCAACCAAATTACCACGCCCCCATAGAATACCAGCGTAATGCTATAAAACCGTAAATAGCAGTATAATGATACTGTGTTTCGTATAATGAGTGTAAGGATCCGGAGTACTTTAATACCGGTAACGAGGCGTTCCACCTTAGTCCTCAAGGGTGACAACGAATCTGCATTATGATTCCTTGTCAAGGATGAATGTAGATGTCATGGGCCGCCGGTATCATTTGCCATTTGGTGAACTGTGTGTTAGTAAGTTACTCTCAATGTAATAAAATAATGTATAGAAAGCACGATCCTCAGATACATGAATCCATCAACTCGCAGAATTGCATAGGGCTTTATCACATCTAGTAGTTATGGAGATAGCTCGGTGTTTCTCGGCTCTCAGTGCTGTAAAGAGACACCAACTTCGTATAGTCGTATTTTGATTGGTTATATAGTCCTACTGGTTCGAGGCCGACCACAGGAATATCGTCTGTAACTAGAAATACCAGATGCCAGATGCTCAGGCTACGCAGTTGGTGCAACAGATAGTAAGCAGTATGATGTAGTAAGTATGATGGTACGCGGTCGGTTAATCCAATATAATGCACGTGCAACAATATCGGATGAACCTTCAGACGTAATATCAGGTACATGCAACACATGTATGTACATATAAAGCACACCCTGACTAGAAAACTAACAATAAGTGATGCATATATTTTGTTCCTGGCCTGGAAATCGTAAGAATCCAGGGCCCACGTATCATGAGGTACTTTCATCACTACTATATTTTAGTTTTCTTTTAATCAACAAATGTATGGTGACGATTTGATAGAATATTATAAGTGACTTATACCCTCCAGATGTTTTCGGATTATATTCCGGTAACGGTCCGGTTTTACGAAGACCCCCACGGTCATTGGCAAGCAGCTGTTATACGCATGTATTTTATTTTCTATATTCTATAAATAAAAAGTGCCTTCAATGACTCGGTTCACCAAGAAACAATGATGCATTTACAGAAACCCCGACGTAACAAAGTAAGTTCTATCCTTGGTGATCCAGTGAGAGTTAAGTTATCGGTAAAGAGTTATTACATGTTCATCACCAGGAGTGACTACAAACCCTTATCTTAACTGTTTGCCGAGGATGAATCTTAGTGAATTCAGTCCGAATCTTTTACTAAAAAGTAAATCAAAATATCCCCTAGGATGTCAAAGATTCATTTGATCAATTTCGTTCGTATTTCGTTAACAAAGATTAATGATGCATATGCATTCACCCTTGAGAAGATTCCTCGTTTCTTCTAATCTGGTATACAGTCCCCTTTACTCACCATACGAAACACAGTAGCGATATAATGCTATTTCACATTGAAATTCTGTAAGGACTTGTTCCTAACCCTGTAAAACCATTCCTTTCATATTTAAACTAAAACTAACCCAATATAAAATTGAAACGGTATCTAGAAGATTATGAGATTTTACGTCTGTTTGCCATCATTATTCATGAAAAAGAATGTATAAGAATGAATAATTGCGAAAAAGAATTCAAGCCGCGGCACAACAAACGATAGCCGCAAACACATCTGTGTAGTAATCAAAACACTCGATCTACGTTAAACCACATTCATCTATGATTCGATAGACACGTAACTCGACAGAAACCATTAGATTCGGTAATATCCATTAAATTGCAATTATTTCGCAGGTTAACGATTATGTCTGACTCTAACATCGGACTATGTGGAATAATTACGTGAACAATAAACCAGTTTGCTGTTACAAACACCTGTTTTTGACTACTCAAGATATTAATACATTTGAACCAAGGCTGAAGCTTCATTTCGTTGTCTCCTTCTCTAATCAGATGTAATGTAATAAGATAGGAGATAGGTGCGCTGTTGCAATAATAGGAATATAAACCGTGGGATATACTTACATGCAACACATCCAGACTGGAAAAGTTAGCAATTTGTTATCCACAAATATTATTCTCGAAAGGAATCGGATCAAGGCCTCGCAGCAGTCAGATGCCACGCGGTCATCAACTATGTCGTAGATACTCTATCCGAAGGCGGCGAGGAGGTCGATAATCGGTTGTGGTTTCACAATTAGCTGATTTTGTATAAATAACCCATTGCAATTGATGGCATGTTCTTCGATGTCGGGGATGGTCAATGGTAGGAATTCGGACAGGGCAATGTTCGCAAGTACTACAAATATTCACTTATTTATTAAAAAGTACGATAAAGATAATCTTAAGGAACATAATTGCCGTGAACCGACCGTGAAGGAATGAAAGAAAACTTTAAGGTCGTTTAAATTATAATATAAGCGCATCATTGTAATGTAAAACAGTTGTCGATGTATTGTATTTACATGTTCGACCTTAAAATAAATTTGTAAAACTTGCCTCGTCCTACAGGTTTAGGCAAAGCTAGCTAATCAGGGACTCCTCTGTTGGTTGGCAGATTTCATATCTTTTATATACACACACACACATATATATATATATATATATATATATATATATATATATATATATATATATATATATATATATCCCACTCAAAAAATCCTGAGTAAAATTGTCACCATTTTTTCGTGATATTGAGACTATCCATTTTCTAACGCTTATGTTACAATATGCATTGAACTGTGTCAAAATGCAATACATCGTACCAGCGTAAAATAGCAGCATAATGTTGCTGTGTTTTTCTGGTGAGTGCAGGAATCCGGAGACTTTTATTACTGTTGACCAGGCATTCCATCTCGGTCCTCAAGGGTGACAATGAATCTACATTATGATTCCTTGTCAAGGATGAATGTAGATGTCATGGGCCGCAGGAATCACTTACCATCAGGTGAACTGTATTCTCGTTTGCTACTCTCAACGTTATAAAAAAAAATACATAAACAATCATTGCATAATGTTAACTAACTCAATAGCTCCGCAATACGTGTTATTATTGCAATTTAAATATTTTTAACATACTTGTAAGTCGCATATAATTAAGGTTTTGTATCTTAGTAGCCGACATTGACCTTACGGCTAGGATTCACGATCTGGTGGTTGTGAGTGAACTTTAATGGTGAATTTAAAACCAATGTGATTTTGGTTTTTTAAATCTTAATTAACATAGTTCATCAACTATTTCGTTAATCTTATTATCTAATTATTTAAATGCTTTAGCTTAAATTAGTTTAGTCATAAATAAATAATTAATTAATAAATTTCGTTAATTAGCCAAAAAAAATGATTAAAAGAAAAATTAGAGGGTATATATTAATAGGTATATATAAAATTGAATATAGTAATTAGTAAAATCATTAATAGCAACCCTACTTTCGAGCGTAAAACTTCAAAGGGCGAGCTATTCACTCGTATAACGTACGGGGTTTCGAATATCAGCTTATTAATTAACACAAGCAGTTGTGATTGAAATGTGAAGTCCCGCGTTTGAAGTCCCCGAAAGTAAGACAAAAATAGTCTCGGTAGATATAAATAGAGGTATGGGGAGGACTCCAGTTCCCGTAACGGAACGATACGTGTAAATAAATTTAGATGGCATGTGAAAGTCAATTCTTGAAATTTGACGTAATTTATTTATTTTATATTACAAATACCAACGCATGTTTGAAGATAAGATGGCTTATATATATCTAATAAAAATATGATGACTCAGAATTACAATAACTATTTAAAAAAAAAATAGAATTCTAGACTGCTAGAATTCTATTTTACTAAAAATCCCGTTAACCACTCCAACTTAGCTTAAACGCTTGTGCTAGAAGATAGTTTACACAACAATAGTCTAATGGCGGATTTCTGTCGGAACCTACGACCCTAACTTTGGCAGACCGTATCCTAAACCATTAGGCCATTGACGGTTCAGTGAAACAGAAACAATCGTTAAGAAGTTTTGACCTTTAAGTTAGTTGTGATCCGAGCCATCGCAGACATGGACCTTTTGTCGTCGTAAATATGAATTTATTTTGTCTGCTAATAACATTTTATACCCGAGGACACGATAACAGGTAACAGACATTCCATCCCAATTTACAATAATGGCAAACGCGTGTGAATCTTGAATCTTTGTTGAGGGCGGATGTGGATGTCATCTTCGGCAGTTATTATTATTAGTACCTATCAGGTGTACTGTGTGCTCGCTCCTCCTGTTTGTTACCCCCCACTATTTAAAAATGTGTATTGTTTTTAAACAGTGGGGTAGGGGTTTAATGAAGTTAACGTTAAAATAATTTCAAACGTTCACTGTTAAAACGATTACTCATTGATTATTTTAAATCCCAGAGACATGTAGTATTTATTTTTATTATGTATATATGCATTGCAATGACTGGCAGATTATTATACTAAACCTATAGGCTACTAACTATCGCAATAAGTGTGGCAAACTAGCAAACAGTTTTCCTAATGATCACTAAGTGTCACTGAATGAATGAGGTTACGCTGACGAAGAATTAAAATGTTTGTAGAAAGACTGCGCCAATAATTTGCTCTCAATTTCTATCCATTAATGAGAATTATATCAGTTTGTCAGTTGAGCCGAAAATTTCGTACTATCCTCAATTTCTAGGTGCAGCGTGGCTCTATCATATAAATATTTATAATTAATTTTTTGCACATAATTGCTCATAGAAAAAGTCGAGTGAAAACGCAATGAAGGTGACGTCACTATGGCGTCTCGATTAAGAACTAAAAGTTCGGACGTTACTCCGAAATCGATGTTTGTCGTGCGCTGACCTCTACATAATCGTTAAATGAAATGAACTTTCACATCGTGGCTGTTCTTTATTTAAAATCTTAGTAATAACAATTATATCGTTAAGTTAAAATTTCCATTTTAACTTAACGATATAATTGAATAATAATATAATTATTATAAGGATAATAAAATAATAATAATTGAGTAATATAACGATATAACGAAAAATTTAACTTAACTATATTCCTATAGTAAAGTTTTTAACTTCTGTTAGTGAAATAAGTCTGTTTTAAATCTAATATGATTCAATAGTCAAATAGTCTCAATTACTATATCTTAACAATTTTGTTGTTCTTTATAATATCTTATTTTTTATGATTCAATAGTCAAATAGTCTCAATTATTATATCGTAACAATTTTTGTTGTTCTTTATAATATCTTATTTTTTATGATTCAATAGTCAAATAGTCTCAATTATTATATCGGAACAATTTTTGTTGTTTTTATAATATCTTATTTTTTATGATTCAATAGTCAAATAGTCTCAATTATTATATCGTAACAATTTTTGTTGTTCTTTATAATATATTATTTTTAAATAGAATATAATAATCTCTAATTTAATTTTATTATGGTATAATATTCGGTGTAATTATTTGAAATATTTGCATATCATAAGAGGGCATTTTGTGTAATAGGGCATAACGTAACCTCAACTATAAATACATAATATTATATTGATTTGAATACAAATAATAAATAATATTATTATTTGTAATGTTTTACTGATATAAAATTGCTTTGCGTTAATCTAAACATCTATTGTTTCATACAATATATATAATCAAACTTCTCGTGTATGTTTATTTATTGTTATTAACACTGACGTAACTATCCCTCTATCCCCGAACTATCTACAGTTACTTCAATAATTGTAGATAGTTCGGACGGATAGTGAAGTCAACGCCCGGATCAGTGTTTCTAGCGATACTAGTAAATCTAATTCTTGTATTAAAAATATGTCATGATATCATGTCGCCTCGTGTAATTTATTAAGTTAAGGGCATTTTCAGTAATTCCTTTACTTTTAAATTTCACGTTATATCACGTATATTTCGGGTTTCACGGGTCGGTGATTTTTTTAGTCTAAGTTATATGTGTACAGTGGTTAGTAAAATTTGGTGACATTTAAGCATTCGTCCGTAAAAGGACTAATTTTAGAGCGGGGTGTGTACGTACGGGATTCGTGTTAGGAAAATTAACCCAATGGTCATATCTTAGTCCAATATATGTAAATCATGCTCTCCCTGATCGCGTCGGTTGTATCCCAATCGGGGTCAACAGAGATAGCAATTAGCTATTCACGTTACCCATCGAGTTACAGTTCCAAAACATGACAAACGGTAAACCTACTGTAGTTCGCTAGGCACAAATATAAGCGTCGGTCGGCGGTCGGTTAGAGTAAATTTTAGATTGCTGCGTCGCGTCCTAGGTTCCCAGCCGAGGAACAATATTTGCATATCACGAATGTGTGTCTCGTGTCTTGAACAGTGCATCTTAACATTCCTCTAATCTTATTGTACATGCATTAAATAATATTAGGGAAGAAGACGACTGAGCGTCTCCATGTTTGCGCGAATGCTGACGGCACTACAGCATATTCTGCGTAGTCGATATCATCTGGTGATGACAAGAATAATTTATTATATTTTATACGCTATTATTATAAAGACATGTTTTTTTTAATTATTACATTGAGAGGAACAAAATATACACAGTTTACCTGATGGTAAGTGACTCCTGCGGCCCATGACATCTACATTCATCATGAACAAGGAATCATAATGCAGATGTGTTGTCACCCTGTAACGTAGAGGACTGTGATGGAACTCCTCGTCACCAATAATAAAGGTCTCCGGATCCGTACACTCACCAGACGAAATGCAGCAGCATTATGCTGCTATTTCAAGCTAGTATTCTGTGTGGGCGTGCTCTTTCCCCGGTCGAGCTGATCCATTCATTCTACAGCTATAAACAAATTGCAGCATAGTATACTACCACTGTTAGTATAGTATATATAAGAAACACCAATTACTATTAATCATTAACGTACTTTAATTCGTGTGTTTCAGGTACGAGACATGTAATTCCTGTTTTCAATTGGTAAGATATTTCAAGGGATAATTATTAGAATTGATTTACTTTTCACTCGCATATTTTTTTAAACGTTGTGTTTAATGCACTTTTAGCGGGGCACGTCTCAGTTTTAAATAATGAATGAATAAATACGTAAATTATGGGTATTAATACACTATTTATCGCGTTTAGCTTTGACGGTTTCATGGCCTAGCAGTTCTAGTACTTCGCTGCTGTGTTGTCCTCGCCTGGTTGACTAGCGGAATAAGTAAAACACAAATGGTTTATTTTCGAGACTTGATGTGTATACAAAAGGTTCCGGATCATTGGCACTGTCATATCCCAACCTTCTTTTGTTCTTGCCCTGCATATTATTGAGAAGTTAGGTATTGCCGTGATGATGAAATATACGTTTTACATACTTCATCATAACGGCTCATCACTAGCTCCTGTGTCCATATACCATACCACCTGTATCCACCTACTTCCCAGAAACTTGGATAGGTCGTCACTCCATATAGTCTTTTTAGAGGTCGTCGTTGGCGTAGTCAAAGGTATCTATAGATTTGTTTTTCCTTTCGATTTTTAGTTACTTTGTTTGTTATTGTTAACTTGAGTTGACTGATTGATGATATTGGATTTTATTTTCGGCATCGATTTTAATGACTACCAATGAAAACATTTTTATATATTTAATAAAATAGTCAAATTCGTTCGTTTATGTTCATTTTATATTTTGAAACCAGGACAAATTACTATAACCTTCCAGTAGTTGAGCTGAACGATATAATTACCATTTACTTGGTTTTCCATGCGTGACGCGTATGGGCACCGGATCGTCGACCCACAGTTGAAGAAAGCCTACGCTTTTAACCACGAACACAGCGGACTTTGACCTTTAATATTTATGGGGAGAACAGATTCAACAATGCTTCGTTATAAAGGCTTCAACAGAATCAAGACCTTGATTCATGCAAGGAATATGAAATAAGGGCTTAGTTTCATTATCGCCTCGAAATTACAGTGTGTAGCTACAACTTAATACGTAGAGCTGTAAACCAAAATGCAGAGTTAGCTTGAAATTAACTATCATATTCTGTTTTAAAACTTGGACATATTTATATTCTTGAATTGCCTGAGTATCTGAGAAATGAAACGATTGTGTGCGAGTATTACTATTTAATTTTTTATTATATGTCTAATCTTGTCAGTAAAGTAATCCTTATAAACTGTGTGTGTTTGCTAACATCGTATTTTGTTGTTATATAACTTCACAACTATATAACACAATTATTCATTATATGATGTGTGTTTCTAATGGCGTACTGGATAATACATTAATCAACCCAATTAAAAAATGTCGGCTTGTTTGTATTTCTCGTTTTTTTTGTGTACGAACATTGCTGTTGGTCCAGTGACCTCTACAGCTTTATCTAATTAGACTCGCGAGCGGGAGGCCCGCTGAGTAAGGAGACAACGACGTCGCTGCGAAGCGAAGCACGAAGACCGCAGCTACACCACCGCTGCGCTCCGACCCCTGTGGACGAAGAACGTCGACGATAACAGAGGTGGTGCCATAATACGATCCGAGGGCCCCTCATAAGGAGGTATGAAACCTCGACTCGGATCGAAATCTATTTCTCGAATACACTCGACTTTTCAACCGAACGATAGTAATCTCTCAGATTTTTACGGAAGAGCGAACAAGAGTACGATTCTAGTACAATGAATTAGTTTAAAATTAAAAATGAATATAAATTCAATTCTATACGAAATTCGAGACAACGTATCATATGGAGTTGAATGATAGTAGGGAATAAATGTTAACATTGCATTAAGTTGGCAAGGGTTCGGCCATAATAGTAGGTTGTCATGCGGTAGACAATTCAACAGGGTGTAGTTGGGGGCTCCCTTGTTTAATCGCAGTTATTATAGGACACCGGCCATTATCTCACAATGAGGCCATGCAGCACGCGGAACTGGAAACTAGAGATTTCTCACGTTCACCGTAATCGGGCAAACAATGTAATGTTGATTGTTTGCAATTATGTTTGAACTACGAGAAGTGGATGTTAGTGCTATGTTTTGATGACGTCCATGGAATCTGCAGTTTAGGTACCTACAGCGGATGTTGCTCAATTTACGGCTTATGGGTACAACATTAATATGGCGGATTGTGCACGATGTTTATTTTTAATCTGTAAAGATTTTTTTATTATATATACCCATAATGAAGGTGGAACTTGTGAGGAAGATTAACATCAAAATAAAAAAGATTAACATATATTGTTTTGTCTGTTGGTGGATTGTGCCATACGGTTTATAACCTGAAATTAATGGTTCAACTAACGGTTATCAAAATAACGTTTTTGTAAACATAACAAATATGCTTCCTAAATTTTTTTTTAATCAAACTATTGATTAGATCAACCGTGTTTTTTAAACTAGTTGCTATGGTAAGTTATTTTCTCCAAGTTTGATTATTATTTTATAACGATAGTAATAAAATTACTTCTTATTTGTTTTTATTATTTTGTATCAAGGTTTTTCTTTCCTTAAAAGATACAAATTCTCCCTTTGCTTGACATAAATTCTGGCAAAACTTGCCAATGTACTCTGTCGTAATATATACACGTTGCTTCTTTAATTTTACTTAACAGAAAAGATACATAAAACAACCTAATGAATTTATTTCTTTCATACGTTTGGCCGTTATAATTCATTTTGTTTATAAATGTTTACATTAAAAAATGTATTATTTGCTTGGATATTGACGACATGAATTTAATATGCCATTAAATGTTGTTCTCCGAACGATTCACAATTAAACATACGTTAATCAACATTGATAGCTCAAAATTGAAATATATTTATAATTATATAATATAAAATGGTACATTTCTTACAAATTAAGACGTAATATAATGTTTGGCAATGTCACAGAAACAAAATCATTAGCAAGTCAGATCCTCGTTACTTCATAAAAGTGCAAAAACCCCATTAACCCTGTCAAAGCTACTTTCATCCCTGTTTTTATGAGGGGATTCGATGGCAATAAGCTACCGATATCAAATGCCAAGTAGGTTCTGTGACTTGCGGTTTTTGTAAAAACTCTGTCAGCCGGAAAATTGACTGATGATAAGTTTACTGGCGCTTTGAATGCGACATACTACTTATGACGACGGTAAGACTTGTGAAAAGATATATCAATAGAAACTTTAAGATAACTAATCTTTTTTGTAGATAACACATGATTTGTATACGTGTAACACATGTCTATCCCATCATCTTTTATACAATAAATTGCTCACAGGTATGAGTAAACTTAACATTAATTTAATACATGTATATCCCGTGTCGATTACTTTTTATCGGAACAATTCTTCGTTTTTATGGTATATGAATCGTATCGGATTAGCCAAGCGTAGGACGAGTGACAGGAGTGTGCGGAAATATCGGCATTTCGATGCAACCAAGACCAATGAGCACATGTTGCACTTGTGAAATGATGAGGCCAAAACATGAACAGCTAAATCTATTCTCGACAACGATTCAAAATGCCTTGTCATCTCTCAAGACTGAAATGAATGGCCTCGCTAACAATCCACTTATCATACGAGACACTTCACTTCACGTTGGTATTCTGTGAGGGCATGATCGCTCCCCGGTTCTCCCGGAATGATCAATTCATGCTGTAACCAGCTGCTGCGTGCCCTTATAATTGATAAGATTATAGAAACACTTTTTTTACACTGTTATAATCAAATATTATCAAAATTTAATAAAGATTTAGATCACTTTGTTGAGATCGATACTGAGATCGTCAACTCATTGTGGGCCGGCTGAATTCCTATGCTGGACCTCTGCTTACCCTCTTTTTTTAAACGAAATATAGGGTGGCAAATAAGTAAACACCAATATCCATCATTAACGAAATTCAAGATGCAAATGCGTTGTCAGGGTCTGAAATAGAATGTTTCGTTACCAGTTATCCGCTTTAGTTCCCTATTTTCACAGTGTTTTTTTCTCGAGTAAATGGAAAATTATCCGACTTGAAATATATTAAATACACTAATAGGAAAAATAAATCAAGCAAAGTCATATCTCCAAATTATTTCATTTTGAGCAATATTTGTATACATATAAGTATATATTAAGAAGGAAATTGCAAATTACAATTCGATTCAACCGAAAATGCAATCAATAACATCCAATACTTGGCCTGTTCCAATGGATAAGTACGAAATTTGCCAAAGTTTGACTTCAGGAAATCCTAAGGGACACGTTGACCGAAAACCGTCGAGATGTGGGAACGGTTCAGATCAAGTATTTAACTGGAAACATTTTGGGAATTATGTATATTATGCAATAACAAACTATATAGAACGGGCACGAATTATCCTCGTAACGTTGATCGTTATAATTAAATTAAGTATGAGTGATAAAAAAAAATACATTGAGAGTTACAAACGAGCACACAGTTCACTTAATGGCATTTCATTCCTACGGCCCATGACATCATAAAGCAGATGCGTTGTCACCCTTGAGGACTGAGATGGAATGCCTCGTCACCAGTAATAAAGGTCTCCAGATCCCTTCACTCACCAGACGAAACAAGGCCCCCGGTCGAGCTGACCTATTCATTCTGCCGTTAGAAACAAACTGCAGTGTAGAGCAACACTGTAAGTTTACTTTTTGCGTAGTTGATTTGTTTCGGCTTAGGTAATTTACAGCTTCCAGTACAAATGTATATAATTAGTCGAAATTAATAAATAATATATTATTTAATATTTTTATGATAACAAATAGCTAGTAGACAATCCCCGATAAGGTGAAGCTACGACATATGTATATTTGCGGGGTGTCGATGAATCACTCACTCAGCATCTCGCTTTGTGGTAATTATGGAGATATTCAGCAGTGGACTATTGATAGACTGTTATGATGTAGGATAAACCAACTATGATCATTTTTTTTCACGTAAGATTTTTTTGTCTCTTCTGAATGTCTTTTGTCTTCTAACCGTCGCTTGGTGGTCAGTGGCTTCGCCAAAAGTTTCAATTGTTACGTACAGAAACGAATATTTATGAATATTCGAAATATATAGTTCCGAATAAATAAGTATTACTTTCTTCACCTCTACCTAGTCTAGTCTAATATTGTGCGGCTGTCTTGTACCTATATAATAAAAATGTCTGTGTAACAAAAAAGTTTTGTCTTGTTAGTAGATTACACTTCTCATAACTAAATGTTTCTTTCGTATGTTGCCCACTATTGATGGAGTAAAACTATCTTAATTTATTACTTTGTTACAAAACAAAGGTAGTTATAATTAATTTGTTCGACAAAGTTTGCAAAAGGAAGTATGTGCCTAAGTAAGATACAGAAAGTGAAATCAACACCGAAAATAAATCAAGCTACATCCATAAAGCTTTTAGGGATTTGGTCAATGCGTCGACTCTCGGCTATTACTTCAGGAACTTTTGTGACGTCGACAGAATTGCGAAAGATGCCAGAAAAATTGAGAGAATTTCGCGACGAAAAGAAACCCCTATAAGTAGATTTCTGTGTTAACTTGTTCTATATACCGCGCATTCTGCGTTTCACAAATATGTTTGGCTTTATACGAACATATCTATTGTAGGTGATCCAACTAACACTAAAGAGGTTTTATTAATTTTGATTATAACGATTAATTAAGTAACTTCTAGATTGTAAGCTTAATTTTATTTATGTACTTTAATAGATAATTAGACAGATTTGTAATATTAAATCAGTTTTAGGCTTATTATGGGCACCCTTTCAAGTCCAAATGTGGACATAAATATTCTTAAGAGTTTACCAACAGCACTTCCTTTGATGACGGTGCTAATAGCATATAAAATTTTGGTTAAGTTAGATCTGAATACATGACTACCTAGCGATTCCCGTCTGGGAACATTATTTTTGGTAACACTAATTACAGTACGGTTCAGTGTCTGCATGTGTTAAGTTACGCCTTACATCTGATTAGATAAAGCGAGTAATAAAAAGCGCCTGTGTGTAACGTTAGACGGCACTATAATATGTCCTGCGAAGATAACATCTGAGGAAAAACAAGAAAAAAAAAGTGGTAAAATATCAACAGCTTAGATATTTATCGTAGACGTTTTAGTATTGCTTTTTTAAACAATCAAAAAATATCAATCAAATTAAATATTTGAGGAATTTTAATTACTTGTGCAATCACATACATGTAGAAATGCATATATATTGCTTATTTTTAAATCGATGAGATATCCACTCAGATTATTTCGCTGTCGTACAAGTATTTTATATTTCTATAAATATATCGATTAATCATCTGAAACGACAGTGGTAAGTAAGGCCACACTGTAGCTAGTTTCTAGGTGCAACGTGATTGGTTAGGCTCGTCCAGGGAAGGGCTACTCCCTCACAGAATACCAAAATGTAATAGAATGGTGAATGTTTGAGATAAAATATCCAAAGATCCAGTTACTGGTGACAAGGCATTGCATCGCTGCAGATGTTAATGGGCTGTAGTTATGATTTAACAAATAGCATCATACCTATTGCAACCGTGTTGTGTGTCTTTCGGTAAGTGTAGCGATCCCGGTTACCGGTATCGAGACATTGCACAAAATTCTCAGACCCTTTGCCGAGTAGGGTTGCAGTCTCGGTTGCAGTCACCGCTATCCGTTGAACTGTGTGCTTATTTATTAATTTGTTTCATGATAAATAAATATGTAAAATTACCTCAGTGCTGCTATGTTTTTTCCTCTGAAGAAAATGGAAACTTTATTCGTACACAGGACTTGTGACTGAGTAACACAATAATCAGGCGGATATAAGAAACAGCCACGAGCTTGTTAAAATTTAGAGTACTATAACTGTTTTATGGCATGTAGTGTAATATTACTTCAATAATATTAAAAAGAATATAATATTGTACATCATAAAACGTACATAAGTTTGTTTGTATATGCCGTCCCCCTAGCTTTAACTTAATGATTTCCGTAATGACGGGTGACTCACGCGAGCAGTTCAATGTGTGTAACACCTGGCGGCTGTAAAATGCGAACGCGATAATCGAAAAGAAAGAATGCTGTTGATCTAAATAAAGTATTATATAGATCTGACATCCACCTACAACGTAAACATTAACAATACAATGACTAAGGTTGGCAACCATGGTATAATAAGTCCAACCAAAATAATAATTGTAGTCTTAAATACACGAAATTTTTATGGGATAACTTGTATTAGACTATATTTTACATTTATTTTTTCATTACATCATTTATGTGGTAGGGTTAAAAACTAGCATACGTAGACTTGGACAAAAGATTGATCCGTGTCCTTTGCGTTCTATCCAGTTTATATTTAATTCCTTGTTGCGTGTCTCGTTTGATTTCGAAAGTTCATTCTTTTAGTAACAGCGCTGTTGTTGTACATGAAGTCTCAAATAAAGTATTATATGGATCTGACCACTTTCTATAAGTAAGGTTGTCAGCCATAGTATAATAAATCCAACCAAAATGTTAATCATAGTCTAAAATGTACGAAAGTTTTAGAAGATAACTTGACATAAACTATTTTTAAAATTTGGTTTTCTATTTCATCATCTATGAGGCAGGACCAAATGCTGGTATACGTAGACTCGGACAAAAGATTATATCAGTGTCCTTTGCGTTCTTAGCATATCATGCTTAAAAGCATTTCGGTCACTCTCGGTATTATTTAATAACTTGTTACGTATCTTATTTGATTTCGAAAGTTCTTTCTTTTAGTAACAGTGCTGTGGTTGTACTTAAAGTCTCAAATAAAGTATTATATGGATCTGACCCCCATCTATAAGAGACACATTACCAATACATTGTGAAAGGTTGTCAGCCATGGTATAATAAATACAGCCAAAATGGTAATCATATTCTAAAACGTACAAAAGTGTTTAGGAGATAACTTGACATAAACTATTTTAACAATTTGGTTTTCTATTTCATCATTTATGAGGCGGGACCAAAAACCAGTATACGTAGACTTGGACAAAAGATTATACCAGAGTCCTTTGCGTTGTCAGCATATCAAGTGGCATTATCATCTCAGTATTGTTCAGTTTATATTTAATACCTTGTTGCGTGTCTTGTTTGATTTCGAAAGTTCTTTCTTTTAGTCTGTTGCAATACTTCGTCATTGTTCGATGCTTATTCTTGTATTTATACAATGACCTAGATTGTATGTATGTACAGTACAGATTAAGGCATAATGAAATTGCATTCTTCTGTCTGGGAAACGTCTTTTTCTTTTATAGTTAATAAATTATTTATGATTAATTAACATGGTGACCGACGAAGTAAATTTAGATATAGGGTAATGAATTTTTCTCTATTTAAATGGGAAAAATGGGCCGGATGATTTTTAAATCTACAATCTGCCTTGACTGTTCAATTGGGTTTTATTTTATTTAAAATGAAGCTTCTTATTGCTCTTCAAAGACGAAAACTCATCGATCCGCTGCTGTAGTTCCGGGTTTACATTAATAATTATATATAAATATAATCTCTTATCAAACTTAGTACGATCCTGTTTCACATGTATCCACGGATTTTCCGCAGACCTTGCGTATGTCGTCAGTCTATCCAGTGGAAAGACGTGCTTCACTGCGATGGTCAGCATCGTACTCTTTGGCAGTATGTGGCAGAGATCTATCATATGTTCTGGAGCGATATGCAGTATGTGGCAGAGGTCTATAATATTTTCGGTATGTGATCAAACATAGTTATTTCAAAGAAAAATGTGACTTATTAAGTTAAAGCTAAGTATGAAAAAAGGTTGCTTAACGTAACTAATTATGAGTTATACATATGAGCTTGGTAAGACTAAAGTGTTAATAAAGAGATCATTCCCCCCGAATCACATTTTGAAAAGCACATTGTTCTGTCAACTATTACTATTACTGGATTAAAATCTTATTTATAATTTATGTCAATTTACCTAGCATATATAGCGTCATATTAAAAGGTTTAGGTTCATTTTTTTATTTATTGGAGGGTAAATAAACGGCCACACGATTTACCTGATTGTCGTTGATTACTGCGTTCAATGAAACCCACATTTATCCTCCATAAGGAATAATGATGAGGGCTGAGATGAAATCATATGCATCGTCACCTGTAATAAAGGTCGACGGATCCCTACACCCGACGAGCGAAACACAGAAGCGTTATGTGCAGCTGCTAATTCACGCTGGTATTCTGAGGGCGTGGTCCTCCCATCATCGAGCCGACCCATTCATGCTGCAGCTTGACCACTGTAAATGTCGTGTGTTGCTATTGGGTTAATCTTATACTAAATTATTCGTCTGTTGACCCACTAAACATACGGTTATCGTATGGATTTACGGGTTGTACTCTGTATATTAGTATTTATATTTATGTATATTAGTATTCATATTTATGTATATTAGTATAAAATATACATAAATATAAATTTGCGTAAATACGTGAACAATCGACAAGTCGGTGCAAGCACACGCAACCTGTTTGTTTGTCGATAAGCATGCGGCGTGTTGTAACACGAATATATTGTGTATACAGTATTTCTCTGTTATGACATCGCTCGTATATTCCGAACGGGCCATATTTGGTAAATACGTAAATAAGACTTCGTATTGTATGGAATATGTATCTTAAAAACTATGAAATACCTGTCACAATTTTTCTTAATTCTTTGGGTTGACTGGCAGAGAATGTGTTGGCGGAAATGGCGTTAAGTCCACCTATTGTCTTAGGTTTATACAAGAAAGTTTAAATAAATAAATAAAATAAGTGTAAATAATTTATCATCACTTCCGCTATCTATTAAAGTTCATAATTATTATAGTTAATATTAGAATGATATATTTACAATAAATCGCTGTTCATTACTGCATCATGTATCATGATCGTGACGCTTGGTTCAGCTCTGATGGCGATTTCTCAGTTTCGACTTAATTATTGATTATTTCACCGTTGCCCCTGCTTGAACAGTAGAAATATGAGATCCTGTTTCGTGTCCGCTCGCCGTTTTGAGATCTCTCAGGCAAAAATATGTAGTATGTCAATTATATAATTATATTTTTGTGTCCTATATCATTTCATCTCCGGTCGTTACATACACGGTTTCTATCTCTCATATTTATTTTCCTATCGTAAATAATATTTGTGAGTTTATATTTTGCTCGACCCGAACACATCTCCCGCCGTGCGTTGTCCTTCGGTCGTTAGTCTATGTAGACAGCTGATTTTTAAAATAACTTCTAGTAAGCTAAGTAATTGATGGTGTTTTCACATAAAGTTTTTTTTACATTCTGAACTTGTTAAGGGATCGGCTTAGCGCCGTGCCCCCGGGACAAAAAGTTAGCTAGTGTAATTATTAGACATAAAGTATAATTTAGACGAAGACTGTAGGCCCAATGACTAATAATTATTCTTAAAGAAAAACAGTAATTATCGCAATAAAAATATAGTAAGAATTTGTAACACTTTCTTATTCAAACAATAATAAATTAAATGATAAAAAACTAACGAGTGCCGCTTGAAGCTCAGGTAAGGGTACAGGTACTTTTTATAGGACATGACAACCCCTAAAATTGTAAACAGGTGCAAAAATAGTGATTAGCAATAACAACATGATTTTGGGTCGTATTCTTGGAAAAGAAAATATTTGCTTACACTATTTAGAAACCAAAACATACAGCTTTAATAATTCAAAGATTATAAATAAAATTATAATTTTTAAAAGGTTTAAAAATAAATAAAATTATATATTTTTTGAAACCTTGTGCATTAACGTTTTAGTCGATTTTTTTGCTCACGAGTGTATAATAAAATTGTTCGAAGACTGTTACTGTACAATCCAGTTCAATATCAGCTCTATACTATAGACAATTTTGTATCGACCAAAGATTTTTTATTCGTATCACTTAAAGATCGCTGGACTGATTTCAATAGGACTTATATCATTGCTTTAAGGTCGAAAATGTACAGTAACTACGTATCATCACAATGTCTGTTAAGAGCGCTGAGCACTAGGCATATATGGACATAAATTCCTACTGTTCAGCTACCTTAATAAAACATTACGTAAAAGCATGAGTGCATTTTGATAATTAAACCACTCTGTACACGGAAGATAAATTTATATCAAAGTACGTAACAAATTCAGCAGCCAAGTCACTGGTAACAGTTTGTATAAAATAATTTATTTGAAGTAAATGATTGTATAATTGCAAAAAAGTCAAAAGCACCATATTAAGTAAAGTTCTTATTGAATGAACATGGGCATATAGCATATCCTGAGGTGTTTCTACAATAAGTTTGTCTGTCCGAATATAGTTTGGCAGTACGAAACCTATAAATTTGCAGAAAGTTGTTAGACAGGGTGATGCCATCCCCGAAAATCTTCACCGCTACATTGGAAGATGCATTCAAGCATAGCTTGGAACTGGAAAGGGTACGGGATTAATGTCAATGGTATGTACATCATCCACCTTTGATTTGTGGACGATATAGTCATTATGGCCGAATCGTGGAGGATGCTCTCTGACCTCTCCCTATGTTCAATGACCTCAATAGTGCCTCCCACGAGGATAGTAGGTACCTAGGGAAAATAGTCCAGTTAGGTAAGTTCAACTTCAATGCAGTGGTCTATCGACGGATCCAATTCGAAAGGGCAGCGTTCGGGAAACTGCGACATACTTTCTCGTCCAATATCCCACAATGTCTAAAAACAAAAGTCTTTAAAAGTGCGTGTTGCCAGGATGACTTACGGTCAGAGACATGGCTGACCTTATGAGAAGGCTCAGAGCCACTCAGTGAACTATTGAGCGAGCTGAGCCCGGTGTTTCTCTGCGTGACAGAATACGCAACGAAGACGTCCACAGTAGTACAATATTTACTAATATAAGTCCAATAAATTATCAATTATAAAATAATTATCAATTATTTTAAAAGGTTATCGTTCAATACTACGCGGTTATTTTAATGACCTAAAGATGTAAATAGGGAACGGGGTACATGCTGACCAATATGGCGATACTACTTTTCCCAATTGAATCTGAAAGGGAAGATATGAAGAATCGAAAGACGTCGTAAGAGTGAAGAAATCCAAGCAATTCATAATTGATATTGTGCTAGTCAATTTCGACTGCGGTGCAACATTTAGTCTTAATTATCAGATGATGTCCAGTAAAGGCTTAAAATAGTACTTATAAGTCTTGGGGAGGCCAAAGTTCAGCCGTGGACTAGTGCTGAGATAATAATGATGTCGTCCAGTGCGTATAATAATGCAATAAACATTCGCGTAACGCATCCTTCCTTAATCCGATGTAAGGCACATGACATGTGATAGGATATCACCAGTTGAAAATTCTCATTTAAATTTCAATTACTTAAAACAACCTCGGGATCCGCCGCAGTGCAATAAAACATAATGGAATAATATAAATATTCTGGTTATGATTTTATTGGTAACATTTTTTTTCTTATTTATACAAGAATATACATTCGATAAGTTTCGAATAACTCCACAATCAAACCAAGAACACTACATTTAGTGATTAACACCACTACATATTTCGAATAGCGTAACTCACACGTGCCGTGTGATTTTAACTTCTGCTACGGATGTTCGGCTAAAAATATCGCGAATCCAGCTCGGTTCCAAGTTCATGGACCTGGTAATGTATCGGGTGTGCCGTTTAGTCTAGCGTGAAGGATCGCTCGCTGCAATTGGCAACAGTGTTGAGACGGACGGTTGGTTAAGTACGGGTTGTTACTCCTTATTATTATTAAGCTTGATGAGATAACTTAGGCTGAAAACTAGTGATGTCATGTTCGTGTTGAAGAATTTTTATCGATATATCGTCAGACTCACTCTCCCAGCATTATATTTTAAAAAGCATTGATAATTGTTAATAATAATAAATATTCTACAACCAAGGCTGGAATTTTCTAGTACATAAGTGTAATAGCACCTGTGGGCGGAAAATCCTGCTCCTTCCAAGCTATATCCATGATACATTTCTGTCATTTAACATAAATTTATTAATCATAAAACAAAGTAAAATTTATAACATTTTAAGAAAGAACGAAAAACAAAAATGTATGTATTTCTGCGTGTATGTGTTGTGAATAGTATAGACGGTACAAATGTATACATACAAAGTATAAGAGATTATCCATAACCTACATTTTTTTTCTTTATTCTGCTGTAACTTAGCCCACTGCAGACGATATTTTCTATACTCTATCTAGGGTAGGATAATTTAATAAGACGTAAGGGTAATTTTATAAGTTCAGCACATTGCTAATAATTTGTGTTGTTAAAAATAAGGAATTTTGAACAGCATCAATAGCATAATGGTTTAGGGTACGCTCTGCAAAACTTGAGGTCGTAGGTTCGAATCCACTATTAGACTATGGTCGTGAACTATCTCTTATCACAAGCATTTTAAGCTTAATTGGAGTGGTTAACTGGAATATTAGCATTGCTGATATAATAATATATCGAATACAAGCGCCATGTGAGCAAATTATTAATGATTATTCTCAAATCTTATTTTTATCTTAGATATCCCAAGAGTAAGCTATATCTCAGTTACACATACATATATATAAAAAGTGTCGTTTAAGCGTACATATTTGGCCCCTATTCAACGAACAATGCATAGCGAATCCATCGTACCCACTAACAACTTTTTACGAGACAATTGAAATAAATGCGATTTTCACCATTGGCGTGCTCGGTAGTCGTAAACTCGTGTACAATTGACAAATTATTTCCTCTATATATTATGGTACTATCGTACGCTAAGTTGGCCAGTAATAAATAAATATTTATAAATAAGCGGTTACGTATTGCATTTAATCCTTGTCTTGGTAGACAGAGAGTATTTTTTTTTTCATGTGTTATCTGTTAAATGAAAACACGCAAGTAAACGCTAATTGCATTTAAAATGACGGCGTCCCACAGTCTGAACGCTAAGGGACGTATCAGTGATATAGCATTCTTGCTGTTTTTAGTATGTCAATGTAGAGCAACACTTTAAAAATACATTGTTGTGCACAGAAATTTTACCTTTATTTTTTTAATTTTACTCAACGAAGAAATCAATAAACAGATATTTCGTCACTTATGTATCGACTAAACGAATAACGATTACTAGTTGTTCTCTGGGCGTTGGAGTGGTGAATTTTGGTTATTTTATTGTGTCGTGTAATTACGTATTCTTTAAAATTTTTCTTAGGATTACAAGGAACCGTGTATTAGCGGCGAAGTCATAATGAAAACTCGCTGCTGGCTCGACTGAATTGTTGTATGTTTATATTTAAACATAAAATATATTTGTGGTCAAAACTTATTTTTTTTTAATAATTACAAACGCGGTGTATTTTTAAAATGCCTACCGAGGTATTGGATTATGTAACATTTCAAGTGTGTTACGATACGACTGGTGCAATACTTTCATTGAAGTTGAGATCTATCCGAGCATTGTATAGTTAACAGGCTGTTGACCGTGGTAAAATGTTATTTAAGTATGATTGAGAGGCTGTAGATTGCGATAATGACGATAACACAAAATCCTTATCCTATCTTTAATCTAAATCTTAATCCTAATCCTAAATCTCATGGATACTATTTGACTTTAAACCATTCCCGAGACGTGCGAAATAAAAAAAAATTGCTAGTGATTTAAATAGTCATTTTTACTATCAACTGGCATGGTTTAATGTTTTAAAAATATATTAAACCAAAAAATTTTAATTTCATCTTTATTTATTTTTAAAATAATATTTTTGACAAAAATAAAACACTACATAAATAAAATTCGGAACTCTCGCCAAAAATAGCGTTATGTTTTTGAATGGCAACCCTTTTACACACGAGCACGTAACGCTTATAAAGACGCTTTTTGACAATGTAAGCGTGAGTGAAATTAATAAATACCGTTACCGCGTTCAAACAAACTGGTAACCGGTGAGGCCTTTGAGGATGTGAAATGTTTCGTACGTCACGGGTAGGGTCGCCAAATCGAAAGGTAATTATCGGGACATATTCGCAGCATATTTGGATATTAGTGGTAACGCTTCTTAACTTCTCACAAAATCGACGTAATCCCGAAGAAATAATAGCGAAGAGCGAAGTGTATGGGATAAATGTTCTACTTCGCAGGAGCAACAATTGGTACATGTTGAAAATCGGGACAATGAGTGTCCCGCTAACTTATTCGTACGAACCAGACCAGATCTGAAATCAGGACATCCTTCGTTTATAGAGACATTTGGCGACCCTAGTCATGGGCCGCTTCAAGCCAAGCCTGTGTAGCAGGGAGCGTACCTACATTTTTAAAATTCGCTATTTACGACACTACGACGATTTCAAGTACTCCGAGAATTTGGATGTTATCTTTCTAAATTTACGCCATCAAAAATGCTTTGTGTTTTTTAATGTCCATTTTTGTCGGTGATTTATATTTTTTATAAGTTTATTACATTCAAGGGTGACATATGAGTACAATTCACTAGATGGCTACTTACCACCGAAGGGATTTATTTTCAATTAAAGTTATCAATTTGTTATTATACTTTTAATGTATACCTGCAATGCCCAATGCCCAATTTAGGAACAAGGAATCAAGATACAGTTGCCTTCCTTGTTACTACTGAGTACTAAGAGTGTTTGGATTACCGTTTCTTTCAGGCACTACGAAACATAGTAGGACATCATACTGCACAAACATAGTTAACTCAGTCGAATCAAACCAATCGTTCTACAGCCAGCTTATGCTACAGAGTGCGTCTAACACTTTGTCATCTCTATATGTCTTCATTATTTTTTTTACGACTTCGCCCTCACCTAACCCACATCAACTAATGGGTTTATTTTTTAATTTTGCATGATATTCTATTACTCTTTTTAAAGTCGGGGTAAACCTAGATGTCAATGTAATAAACTTGATGACGTAAGACGAAGGGGTCGGTTTGACCAGAATAAACACTAACACCTTAACATGCTAGCTTTTGAGGTGTTCCATATATTATTTATTATAATAATTACAAGAGGCCCGATTACGTAGTTGTTTTCCATATTAGTCTTAAATAATGTAAGCGAGAGAAGATTTTCATTGAAAGATATGGGTGTCTGTGTGCATTGCATTGTTAAACTTGAATCCTGAAACTTTTTTTAGAGATCCATTAGTAGAAATCATTCGCCGCTTTTAATCATCCTTCATCTGAATTGTGTTGTCTTTTACCGTCTCTAATATTATAATAAAATACTTGTTTGCTAAACTTACTTCTAAGAACTGCTGCTCTTTTTATGCTCTTCAATCTGCTGCCTTATATAACAGTACAGAAAATTTCCAAATCAAATCAAATATTATAGATTGATGTCTAATATTATAATAAAATGCTTGTTTACTAAACTTACTTCTAAGAACTGCTGCTCTTTCTATATTCTGCCTTATATAACAGTACAGAAAATTTCCAAATCACATCAAATGTTATAGATTGATGTCTAATATTATAATAAAATGCTTGTTTACTAAACTTACTTCTAAGAACTTCTGCTCTTTCTATATTCTGCCTTATATAACAGTACAGAAAATTTCCAAATCACATCAAATGTTATAGATTGATGTCTAATATTATAATAAAATGTTTGTTTGCTAAACTTACTTCTAAGAAGTGCTGCTCTTTTTATGCTCTTCAATCTGCTGCCTTATATAACAGTACAGAAAAATTCCAAATCACATCAAATGTTATAGATTGATGTCTAATATTATAATAAAATGTTTGTTTGCTAAACTTACTTCTAAGAAGTGCTGCTCTTTTTATGCTCTTCAATCTGCTGCCTTATATAACAGTACAGAAAATTTCCAAATCACATCAAATGTTATAGATTGATGTCTAATATTATAATAAAATGTTTGTTTGCTAAACTTACTTCTAAGAAGTGCTGCTCTTTTTATGCTCTTCAATCTGCTGCCTTATATAACAGTACAGAAAAATTCCAAATCACATCAAATGTTATAGATTGATGTCTAATATTATAATAAAATGCTTGTTTGCTAAACTTACTTCTAAGAACTGCTGCTCTTTTTATGCTCTTCAATCTGCTGCCTTATATAACAGTACAGAAAATTTCCAAATCATATCAAATGCTATAGATTGATGTGGTATTTTTATAGTTATGTGCACACGCTTCGTATGTTTTATAAATCCAATCGAACGCAATGCAGTATGACAAAGGTGTATGTCGCTTAGAGCGAAGGTGTAATTGAGCGTATGATACGCCGCGTTGGCCTCATGCGACTGGCCTCAGTGGACGATAGGGCTGTTAAAACATTAAAATCGAAAATCTAAGTTTGGAATACACGCTCGCAATATACTGTTGCAGCTTAACACACACACATAGTTTTTTTATTACCTGGAGAGTAACTAACGAGCACACAGGTCACCTGATGGCAAGTGATTCCTGCGGCCCATGACATCTACATTCATCCTTGACAAGGAATCATAATGCAGATTCGTTGTTACCCTTGAACACTGAGATGGAATGCCTCGTCACCAGTAATAAAGGTCTCAGGATCCCTGCACTCACTAGACGAAACACGGCGGCGTTATGATGCTATTTTACGCGGGTATTCTGTGAGGGCGTGGTCAGGTGTATTCCAGTCAGACAGTCAGTGTACAGTTGTAGTAGTACACTGAAGTTTGTTTCAAGCTACAGAATGAATGGGTCAATCAATGGAATGAATCAATGGCTCGACCGGGGTAGGACCATGCCTCCACAGAATACCAGTGTAAAATAGCGGCATAATGCTGCTATGTTTCGTCTGGTGAGTGCAAGGATCCGGAGACCTTTATGACTGGTGACGAGGCATTCCATCTCAGTCTTGAGAACTGTGGGTGACAACGCATCTACATTATGATTCCTTGTCAAGGATGAATGTAGATGTCATGGGCCGCAGGAATCACTTGTTTTTTTTTTGTTTGAATTGTGTGCTCGTACTCTAAATGTAATTTAAAAAAATAGCCTAGCCAAGACAGATACACAAGTTGTATAACTTTTGTATTAGCTAATTTAAATACCCCTTAACCTTGAATAAAAATAATTTTACGGATTTCATCGTGTTTATTTAATTCTTTTTAATGGCTTTTTGATTTCACTTATGGTAGAGGAGGGGAGTGGAGGTGGTGTCTACCTTGATTGGGATTGTGATCTCTCTTATATAGGGTAAACAATGTGATCCGATCTTATTCGTGTGGCTATCTAGAATGAAATAAACATAGAATGACAGAAGATGACTGGAATGGAGAAGATGGATACCATTGGCTTAAAGGATCCTGTGATTAATAGAATCATAGAGTCAATAGCGCAAGACCTCAAGACATATACACACAAGAGTAGATTGGTCTTAAACTTTATATTTATAAGCTAGCAATAGCATGCTATAACATTGCGGTCCGGACCTTCGCCCCGGTAACAAGAAATCAAAATAAACGCATAAAGTTGTATTCAATGGTTCAGCTTAATATAAGAAATCATTATCCTCCTTAATCGATAACCCTGTATCTACATTCCGGGGTTACGTACGACGTGACCGCATTTCACCCGGGACGAGGCGTGTGGTCAATCTGTCCGCGCTTTGTGTCGCAAAGCGTCCAAATAAAACACGCACGTGTAGGGTTACTGCATCAGCGTGCGAAGTAATTTGCCACGTATGCACGTGCACCGGTCACGGCTAGAATATATACTTGGATTGTTTTCATATTATTTTCGCACAGATTATCACGTATGTGACGGCGCATTTATTTTATATTATAAGAAATATTATACTTTAGAGTAAGAACTGAGAGAATAGTAGATAGGATTAAATCATAGTAGATCCGGATTGCAGTGCGGTTGTGAATTTGAATCCAATGAATTTCCGCTTGTCGGATTCTCGTTGTAACTTTACTCAATGAAAATGTTGTAATACAAGATATTGGAACATTATCGTAAGTCTTATAAGGTCCCAGTTTTTTTATGGAATAGGTGGCGAACGAGCAAGCATCTTATGGTAAGTGGTCACCGCTGCCCATGAAAATTTGCAACGCGCCGGAGGAGAGACGCAGATACGCTGCCGGCCATTTCTAACTGGGTTCGAGTGGAGGGTCATCCTTTCATTCATTTAATCTCTCTTTTTTTTCCCGTTAATAGTATATAATTTTGCAGATAATTTCTCCATCTATTCCTTAGTCTTCCTCTCTCATTGCTTTCCTCCACAGTCCTATTCACCGATCTCCTATCAACATGAATTTAAATGTGACTTCTTAATTCATCCGTCACAGGTCAACTTTCATACTCCCTCTTATGTATTCATTCTTTATCTTGTCAATTTTTTTTATTACATTGGCACTGCGACATTATTACACTGGTAAGTGATTCCTGCGGCTCATGACATCTACATTTATTCAACCTTGATATGGATTCCTAATTCCTTCCTTACCTTTGAGGACTGAGATCGAAAAACTCGTCACCAGTAAAAAAGGTCTCCGGGTCCCTCCTACACTCACCAGATGAAACACAGCAGCATTATTGCTGCTATTTCGTGCTGCTATTCTGTGAGGGCGTGGTCCTTCCCCGCTCGAGTTGACTCGTTCATCTTGCAGCTTGAAATAAACTGCAGCGTAGCTCTAGCACTGTAGGCACTTTTTAATTCTATTGTAGTACAAAAAAAATTATAATCTCATATCACATACAGCATCATAATTTCATACAATCAAAACCAAAGACAATGTTCGAACAAAATTACAAAATAATGGTTTTTGTGTCTGATGTATTAGTAATCGTCCCTTTGCCACTTGCTCTGCATCTAAAGCCTTCAGATCTCATCGTTTAAGCGTTACATCGATTATTGGGAGGAAAAGAGTAAGTGCTTTTGAATGTAGCACATACTTCGGTAGTAGAACGCTTTCAGCGCAGAGTTGCCTCCTCAAAATGAAATCAAAGTATTTGAACAAAAATAAAAAATAAAGCTAAACATGATTATTTATTATATTTTCGATCACTACGTAACTACAACAAAAAAAAAGCAAAGTCACACGATGTATCGCATGGGGTTGAAATTGGAAAGCTATTACGTTAGTGATATTAAAATATACTAATGCATCAATCACGTCAGAGCTCAGAGGAATGAAAACTTGCCTACACAAACATTGCGGGTCAATATGTGTATACAATCTATTAAAGATATCGCCGTGCACCGATGTACTGTTAGCTAAGGGCGGGAGCCAATACATCACTTAGTAACGATGAGCTACTAGCTAGCGCCCTTCATAGAGAAAGCTTATCATCTATTTTTGTCCTCTTGAGTATTTTATGGTTTTTAATAATACCTATACCTCAACTACCTTATTAATTACGATTTATGATTAAAAAAATTTAATGTTAGTAGTGATTAGGCAATTGATCTTAGCCTTGAAGAGTGACAACGCATAATGATTCCACATCGAGACGGATTTGTGTATCGTATGCCGCAGGAATGAATTAAATCAAACGTATTTGTTTATGTGTAAGAAAAAAAAAAACAATTTGCCAAAGGTCAATATTTCAAAGCATTTAATATGTTAGTCAAAGTTAATAAAAAACAAAAAAACCGCTTGACGAAACGTATAGCCGAGAGTGACGATGAATGATGAGTATAAACTAATTGTTAACAATGTATCTTTGTCTTGTGCAGTGAATTAAAAAACGCTTAATAAGAATACAAATGATGTCCAATTAAGCGTCATTACCACCGCTCTTTATAATCCCCACACAAATTCGCTTTAATAATTTATTTCAGAATATCTAGATACATAAAAAGTCATAGTAGCACTATCTTTTAGTATCGTAGTTATCTAGTATAGTATAAAATGTGTAATAATATATAAAAGCAACTGTAATAAAACATCATGGATTAATCGGTGTATTTTAGTGAAACTTTTCGTTAGTTATTCTATGATGTGCGCGGCGTACTCACAGTTCGTAGCTCTTTGTACTATCGACTTGTTTAAGAATAGCGCTCTCGTTCACGGACGATGGTAAACGACCCACATGACCGATAAATGAGGTTACGTATAATTTTTATCGACAATCGTAAGCCAGTTGAAGCTTTTAGTTGGTAAGCTCGGTCCCTAATAAAAAGTCTGTAATCGTATTGTCGAGGTGATAGAGAAATAGAAACGTTAATTGATGTAGATATGAATTTTGTTTATCCTTTTTTATGAAATTCAAGAACAAACTTATTGGTTAAGAGGTAATGGGGCAATTGGTGTCTGTCGTTCTAAAGAATTTCCATAGAATCGAAGAGAGAGACATAGTTAAAGTGTAAACGGTGAAAGATTAAATGTGTACACAAATTAGAAACGGTGTCATCTGCTGTTTTTTTTTTATTTTGTGTTTATACAAAAGATATACTTGCAATTGTATTAAAATTACATAACCTTACATTAATGAGTTATAACAAGTCCTTAGAAGACGTTATCGGGAGTCATTAAATTAAAAATAAACATTTGCACGACTCAAAGAGGCTGTGCTTTATACTCACAAAGTAATTAACATTGGGTACGCACATCTTAAATCATATTTATTGTGTTGATACTGCACTTATAGGATAATGAAAGTACACGAATATTAAGAAGAAAACGCCATAAAACCTTACCGCATAAACGTATCGCGCTACCTTGCTTATCTAGCTGCATATCCGTGCAGAATGGAACGTTATTAAATAATAATAAAATATATTTATTGACGTTAATGTAAAAAATCATGGTTATGTATTACTTATTACATGACGTATACGTGATCACAATTTTACTAAGTTATTTCAGCTCGTACTTAAGTAGGCATAGTCTTGTACTAAAGTAAGCAACAACCAGCAATCTTCCAGGTGTACGTTATGTATTATGATTTTTTATTTTAAGTACCTAACTTAAGTACTTATTGGATGTCACAAACCTGATCCTCGGACGGGAAAGGACCACACTTTTAGAGAATAGCAGCATAACACTGCTGTTCAATTGATAAATGAGTGGACTGTGTATGAATTATGAAGGTACATCCGCCTTGTGATACCTTTATACCTGGTGATCGACGTTTGTCGCCGTACCTGTCAGCCCTGGTCTTCGTCCTGTTCCTGACAAACACAATCAGAGGGCGTAAGAACTACCCTGACCACTATCCTTAGGATTAGGCATTTGCACGTAATTTATTTATATTTTAAAAAGCAGAGCTTAAAAGCTGTGTGCTCTTTAGTAATTACAAATAAATGGTTACATCCATATATGGTTGTGACGTCACACAGCGGAGTCGAATGACTGCGTTCCTTTTTACACTAATGATACCAAATATTAGTTAAATACTAAACAACTACCGTGTTTTGTATTGTGATAGGAACCGGAGAGGCAGTTACTAGTAGCGAGACTTTTCATTTCATTCGTTAGGGGTGATAAAGCTAAAGTAAATAAAATTTTAGTTATGGATCGCAATCATCACATACCATCAGGAGAACTGTGTGCTCATCAACCTTAGTTTCGTATAAACAAAAAAGAATGTGGTACAGATTTATCTTCGGGGTTAATCTTAATTTAAGTTAATTTGTTTCCTATATAAGTAATATTTTAGGATTGACTGCAACTAGACTGCAAATTACCACTACATTTAACTCGTAAAGCACCAATGATAGTTACACACAGTTTTAGCCTTAGACAGAAACCATGTACTATTCCTGTATGTAACACAGTGTCGTAAAAAGTAAAGTAGTTAAGAATTGTTATCTAGGTAGTTGCCTATATAAATTAATTTAAAAAACCATAGGCCTACACTCTAGAGAGTATCCTAGAGCGTACTTTTTTTTTTTACATTGAGAGTAACAAACGAGCACACATTTCGCCTGATGGTAAGTGAATCCCGCGGCCCATGACATTCATACATTTACATTACATTCTCTCATGGAATCATAGTGCAGATGCGTTAGCACGCTTGAGGACTGAGATGGAAAACCTCGTCACTAGTAATAGTTCACAACGCGACTCCATTGCTTTCTTTATTTCTTAGTCATTCAGGTTTCTCATTCATGTTTTCCTTTACCGTAAAGCACGTGGTAAATGGGCACTTAAAATTGCAATTAACATTTTCATTGAGTACCGGGGATCTTATCTCCGTTTGTACTACCGTGAATTAAAAGTGAGCTTTTAGACACTGTGCCGCCACGGCTCTTGGTGCCGTTCATTTTTTTTTATTATATAATTTTATATATAAAGGCACAAATGGCGAGATATTCTCTAAATATTCAGATTCGTTGGGAAAGTTTGATTAAAATGATTCAGCTGGTGGGGTTTCGAACATATGAGGATCAAATCAAAGCAGCCAAGATTGTGTTCCAATGAATTCTGAAACTGTCCCCAGACAACAATGGCGTCTGTGCCGACAGCTTTTTACTGAAGGTTTAAAATACGAGTTATTAATAACGTGATGTATACTTTTGTTCGAGAATCTAATGACTTATAAACTATAAACCCCCTATTTCTATTATATATTATATGTAAGTTGACCACATCATTGTTCTTCGTAAACGCAACACATATGAAAATTGCAACACTAGTCTCATAATCTGTGCACCCGACTAGCGCTCTATTTCACACTTGATATGTTCGAGACGACGCCGAGCAGCCTTTGAACCTCAATGTATTGCAACGTATGTTTCTACAGCTTGAAACTATAGCTACATACGTGCGATTTGCTTTATTTTTGTGTTATATATATTTTTTTATAACAATATATGTGATAAACGTGCAAGCAGCGGTATGTAGTAAGTGAGTGATAACTACGGCTCTAAACTCTACATCGGTAAAGATACAAGACGAACATGCTATGTCACCCCTAAGGATTGAGAAGCTTCGCTATCTGTTATCGGATCCCAAGCGTATACGCCATACGAGACACAGTAGCGTTATACTTCTATGTTACCTGAGGGCCACGGCCTTGCCTCGGTAGAGCCGCCCCATTCATGTTCCTATTAGAAACTAGTTACAACGGGGATCGACAGCTATTTTTGTTTAGTTAACGACGTTGTGGGCTTGAACATGATATAAAAAATAAGATACTAAAATTATAAATACACCTCGTATTGGGCAAAAGCCTCTGTCTAGAGATTTTTTTTGTATAGTTCGCTACGTCGTTCCGTGTCATCGAAATATTTTTTTTAATTTATATCTTTGATATGCAGTTCTTTTCATGTATTTCTGATGTTTACGTTTACCGCTAAGCATGTGATAAGAATTTTTATCTAGACTATACTACTATATACTACATACTTAATTAAGTTTTCCAACTCATAATTATTACGATTTTCTTGTGTTAAAACAGCTTTCCTTGCTTTGTGACCTGAAAGACAAATAAAGCCTCTTTCTTCCACTATTTGTGTGGTGTGGGCGATGAGATGACGCTTTTGTATGGCGTTGTTCGTTTTTCCATTATCTTTTGTACTATATATGGTCCTTGAGTCCTGTTGCAGTATGCTTATGTCGAAAATTTATGTGTGACTTCTCATAAAATTATATATAGATGTAGATGCATTATAACTAAAATTTATAATATATGATATTATTTCGTATTATTTTTATTATGTAGCTGTTCGTAATCTTCAAACTAGTGCAGATATGTAGGTACAGAGATATATAATAAACTTTGGTAGAGTTATACTGCAGCTCGTTCCAGCTATTTGGTGAATGGGTTGGCACCACGGGGAAGCACCACGTCCTCGCTAATAAAAACAGTCCAAAGTAATAATGCTGTGTTTAGATGCGGTGAGTGTAGGGAAACAGAGACCTTGTTATTGGCAGCTCGAGATTCCAACTCGGTACTTAGCAATGATGTGCACATTAAGTCTTTGTTGAGCATGAACGTTTGTAGGCAATAGCCAACACACCATCAGTGGAACTGTACGGTGTCACTCTCAGTTTCATAAAAAAATACAAACTTAAAATTTGTAAACAGAATTTGTCCACGACAATCTCATTTGAAATTTATTTTAATTTTACACATTATAAAATGCTCTCAAGTTTATGTTTTTAAATTTTCAAAATTCCAATAGTTATATTATATATAATATAAATTTGGATTCATGAGGAAGCGAAGGGTTGGATGGAAATGTTGGCGGCATTGTCTCGCAACTCGACATCTTTATTAATAAAGATCTCGGCTGAGTGCCCTAACCGCTCGGTCACCTTTGAACCCGGTGAAGCTGTAAAAGCCCTCGTGCTAACAGTGGTCATCAACATGGACATTAAAAAAAAATCGACAACTTATAGCTTGTACGAGCTATATGTCCAGCCCATTGCCACTTCACCTTACTCATCCTTTGAAACAATATGCGGATATCCACGTCTTTCATTCGATCACTCTAAGAAATACCGAGCTTATTCCTTTCCATAGCTCGCTCAGTGAATTAGAGCTTCCACATACGTACCGTAGGTCATTACTGGCAACACGCACTGATTAAAGATACTTGTCTTTAAGCATTGAGATATATGTATTCGACGAGAAGACACGCCGTAATTTTTCGAACGGGGCACCGTTATTTTGATTGGACTTACCTAACCGGAATATTTGCCCTAGGTAAACAAACTCGTCAACAACAACGTAGTGATTCCAACAACAACCATACCGGTTGTTAAAACACTTACTTTCATATATTTGAGCGGTTTTTCACTTACCTCAATCTGTCTGAGGTTACGAATTCTTTTTATCATTTCCCTTACTTAAAATGTAAACAATTTACCCTAATCTCAATCAATATTCTGCCGTCCGAACTATAAGACGGTTAAGTGACATTAAGTCAATGTAATTTAACCGTATTATAGTAATTGGACGGGAATATTGGGAATAACGCGTTGTACACACATAACACACAATTTCAAGTTTAAGGTTGGATTTGTGCTTGGTAATTTTGTTCTTAGTTTACCTTTTTTGTATATTAATATTGCAACCCTAATGATTTCTAATCTTCTTAAATCTCTTAGTTTTATATAGCTTTTGTATTATTAACCCATCAAGGTATATTTGATTGTTTAAAATTCTTAAATACTAATTCACTAGTAGGTTTTTTATGCACACAATTAATTACAAAAATACATGCTATCGTATTTCAATTTTTACATTTATTTCTATCTTACACTTTCTATCTAGGTCAGTAGGCTCTTTATTCAAAACGTCGGCTACGACCTGTTCAAAGATCATTATTTAATGATGAAAAAATCTCACCGTGAAATAGGTCGAGGTGCATCCTTTCATCACTTTCATTAATTAAAAGTTTAAGCGTTAAATTGATATAATCCTCAGTGAGATTCGCGTTAGGAAACTGCTGTACCAGTTTCAGACGATTTGCAATCTGTCATCATGCTTTACTGTATTCGCTTCGTTTATTTATGCTTGCCCTACTTCGATGAAAGCAAGATCGATATTTTATTGAGACCTGTTCTCCTAACGATTACAACAGACAGACATTGCTTGATCTTCGATTGTATTTTAACCCGTGGAGTTGTCGATCCGGATATTATATAATGCATTGCAGTTATTTGTGATAGTTGGAAATGTATGTTACTTTTTAATAAAATGTCAATTAAGATAGCATTTGTTATGCCGACTGTTATATCATTATTTTAATTATATAATTACATAAATTTTAAACAGTTTGTAAACAAATTGAGGAAAACCATTTTAATACCTCTTAATGTTGAATTAATTCGAACGTTTATTACGTAAGCTTAGACGTCGAATATGATGCCGCTAAGGTCGATATTGAAAACTATCAATAGTCGCTGGCAAATACAACTTATTTGACGGGAACAAACATGGTTTCCTGCTTACCTGTAAGTAGTTCAATGGTTGACCTCATTCCGTATATAAAACACAGAAGTGCTTAACTGATATTTTAGCTAGTTCTTTCAAGACGCGAACCAAACATGTTGCAGTCAGATGTTAGTTGTGACGTTGACAGTCTCGAACGAAAATTATTCCAAAGCGTTTATCTTTCTCCCATTGTTGTTTAATTTATAAATCCTACCGCAATATTTATTTGCTACCTTAATAATCAATTCATCACGTTTTTCCTAACCATACATTTAATTACGCATTACAAACGATTTATTTTTATGCAATGAAATTTATTTCGCTTGCTCTTGCTTACCGCTGCAATTAATAACGTAATTCCCCATTACGTAATGAAGCTAGCGTAGTTCTCACCTTAAAGTGTTTCCCAATATTTTGACTCAATTATTAATAAATAATACACTCTACCGAAATAACCAATGTAATACTTTGTTTTAGGTCACTGTTGTAACAGTGGCATTGCATATAATAACAAGCTTTAGCCCATGGCTTTGGGTACGTTTTTTGGGTACGTCGACTATTGTTTTATAATCACGTAATATAATAGTCTGTCCGTCTATACTCGATATCGTCAGACCAATAAAATATTAGCAGGTCAAATTAATTAATCTAGTGTTGTATATTATGTCCATTCTTTGGACGAATCTAGACCGAGCTACCTGAATACATTTAGTCTCAACATCCCTTTCTCAATGTTCATCTTTTTAATATATATGTAATATGTCGATAGCCAAGGACATCTGGGGACCTGGGTACGGTTCTCGGCCGAGGAAGCAATATTTATGCATCACATTCGTATACCAACGAACTATGTAAGGGTTCGATGAGTGAGTGCCTTTGCCTGCGTGTATGATACTGACTCTATGATATATATTGGTCAATTATGACATCTAGTAATAACTAGATAATCCCGTGGGCGAAATCGACCAAGACGTACCGTTATGTAACTTTATTATGGCTATCATTTGATGGCTCATAATTTAAATATATTATTGATAATAAATTGTAAACCAGTTGAATTGTAATTATATACGAATTTTTCTCTCATTAATTATCATTTTTATTTTTTGTCAGCATAATTGGTGCGCTAATGATTAGAAAGTTTTTGTTTATGTAACTTATCTTATAAACAGTATCTTATATATATCAACCCACTCCCATCAAAAATACATAATTCAAATAAGATATGCATACCTGGAAATCTTCAATTTATTTGACTTGAGTGCATGTGTGCACAGACTAATTCTTCTTTTTTTTTCCCCGAAACAATTTACTTTGTCCAAAGTTGTAGTCTTTTTAATATTTATATGGTGATGACGTTTTGTTCGATTTTGACGGTTACCAGATGACATCACTCATTCAACAAACAAAAATTTTTCAAATAAAAATGCTGTAATCGAACAATTTGTTTTGGACAATTATTGTTATAAGATTGGGAATCGAACCCAGGACCTGGATCGCAGTAAACCTTTAATCCAAGTAATAATCGTGGCCGTCAATTATTTTATATGATTTTCGGATGTCAAACGAGCACACAGTTCAGATGGTAAGGTTATGGAACCTACGAACACCCACATTCATCCTCCATAAGGAATAATATGCAGATGCGTTGTTAACTCATAAGGACTTTATTCAGATGGCATCCTTCGTTACCAGTAGTAAGATCAGGGTTTTTTTCAGTAAGAAGCAGAAACACTGCTAACCTGGTCGAGATAAGTTTAAGCTAATTTATGCTAAACTTAGCTTATAAATGCGCCATGACCGTAGCCAGTAAAAACACGAGTCTAAAATTTGTTTTCTAAAAACAATACTGTATCATTTAGTTCTTTACACAAACGAATCTATTATGAATATGTTTGTGTAATAATAAAGTGTACTTTTCTTTATGTTTTGACATTGCTTTCTTCTTATTACTCCATTCCGTCCCTTGAGTATCGTGAGTAAAATTCAACATTATGTACACCTTTAGAAGCGCATCGCAAATTTTATGGTCGCCGGTTTCTATCTACCGGTGAAAGTATTTTACGTAACTCATATTCGAGTCCAAAGGTTTTTTTGCTCTGTAACATGTTAAACAATGTGTACCTAACTAGAGCATAAAATGCTTTCAAGAGCTCTCTCGAGTGAAACAGTTAGGTATTTTATGTACTGAGGCGAACGCATTGTAACTTGAGTAGCTTCGAACGTGTTGGCTTTAAATTTGGAGTAAGATTATATTTATTTATTAAGAAAAAGTAATACACAACGTTACGTAGGGTATACGTTAAATGACTTACGCTTTAACTAGCTATAGCCAGAACTATTCTGGCCTGCCAAGCCTGAGCCAAGCTTACTTAACTTAACTTAATGTAGCATTACTGTGTTTCGTCTGATGTAAGAAAGAACGAAAATGGAGACCGTATTTCTAGTGACTATCTATTTCATCCTCGTCCACAGGGGTGATAACGTATTAAGATTTCGTATCAGGAATGTATGTGTGTCGCAAGAATTATGTTTTTTTTAATACATTGAGATTAACCAACGAGCACGCAGTTCACCAGATGGTAAGTGACCCCTGCATCACAATGCAGATGCTTTGTCACCCTTCAGGACTAAGACGGAATGCCATGGCAGTAATGAGAGTCTTCGGATCCTTACGCACCACACGTAACACATCAGGGTTATGCTGGTATTCACGCTGATATTCTGTAAGGGTGCCTCGACCAGGAAGAACCTTCCCGGTCGATGCGACCATCGTGGCTCTGCTGTCAACTGAAAAAAAGAAAGTGTTATTCCTAACCAATGTGCATCAATTTATACTACATATAAAAATATTCTTAAAATATAATAGTTACCCATAATTCTAAATTATCGAAAGTGTTATTCCTACGCAACGTACATCACTGTATGCTTCGTATAAAAATATTCTTATAAAAGCTGGCAATATAATGCAATATTAGTGAAAGTGTTATTCCTACCCAACGTACATCACTGTATGCTACGTATAAAAATATTCTTATAATAGTTAACAATATAATGCAATATTAGTGAAAGTGTTATTCCTACGGAACGTACATCACTGTATGCTTCGTATAAAAATATTCTTATAAAAGCTGGCAATATAATGCAATATTAGTGAAAGTGTTATTCCTACCCAACGTACATCACTGTATGCTACGTATAAAAATATTCTTATAATAGTTAACAATATAATGCAATATTAGTGAAAGTGTTATTCCTACGGAACGTACATCACTGTATGCTTCGTATAAAAATATTCTTATAATAGTTGGCAATATAATACAATATTAGTGAAAGTGTTATTCCTACGCAACGTACATCACTGTTTGCTTCGTATAAAAAGATTCTTATAATAGTTGGCAATATAATACAATATTAGTGAAAGTGTTATTCCTACGCAACGTACATCACTGTATGCTTCGTATAAAAATATTCTTATAATAGTTGGCAATATAATACAATATTATTGAAAGTGATATTCCTACGCAACGTACATCACTGTATGCTTCGTATAAAAGATATTCATATAATAGTTGGCAATATAATACAATATGAGTGAAAGTGTTATTCCTACGCAACGTACATCACTGTATGCTATGTATAAAAATATTATTATTATAGGTAAAATAATATAAAGCTATACTGGCTAATGAAAATCTATAACAGACAAAAATTCTGATCCGCACTTTCATTTGATTTCTCGAGTTTTGCTTAAATAGCTGTAACTCTATAGGCACCATTGCACTAAGTACTCTATTTTTTGCTTATGGCAGCAGACTCTGAATTGGAGGGGTCTTTAGAGTAGTGCCCATAGTGTAACCTAAGCGGTAGGGACGAAACGCGATACAAAGGATAGAATTTTTATGGTTTTAGCTTTATGGGGTCCTCACTACCGGCACTTATTCAGTCTCAGGGGTCGGTGTGCGTGGAATGTATTATTTATGTACTTCTATTCGTCCGTTGGTTAACAAAACGGTTTTGTATGGCAATGGTTATTCAATTTTATTTTAACATTTGTCAATAATATAATAAATAGAAACAGTAGCTCAGTGTTGACCAAACCGAGTTCGATGCCTATGCCGGCACTACGTAAATTATTATATGCAATTTTAAATGATAAATTTATCACGTGCTCGGCAGTGTACATCAGACGTCAGTATAAATTGACAGTGTAATATATAGAATATAGACGTCAGTATAAATTGACAGTGTAAAATTCAGCAAGGTAACTGAAATGTTTTGGTATATTATGGTTATAGTGATATGAATATAGTCGTTAGTTGATATAAGTTCATATAGTGTAATAGTCAATAAAGGAAGAGAAGTGTTTTGGTTTAGGTATTATATGTAGCACGCCGCCAATCTGTCGTTGATGAGTACATAGACCTTTTGTTGACCTCTAAACAATCTCTTTAGTGATGTCAAATGGCTTCATAAGCCCATGATGGTGTGACAACCCTGCATTTATTATAGTGTATAATATATATTTACGTTCCATTGAATAAAATAAAGAATTAAACGCGGAAGCAAGGTAGTGTTATTTATATTCAGTTTAAACATAATAATGGTGTGTAGGAAGGAAACGTATTAAATTATCCTTACAATTATTCTTAGTTATTTTTTACTATGTGAATCTATTCACAGTTCGTTAACGAGTTTTTATGTTTTTGTACGTTGAAGTTTATTACCCGATGCAGATGCTTTTCTGGACGACCTGATGGGTCAGAAGTCACGTTAAATCGTAAATTATTATATCGTCCAGAAACCGTAATTTTCAATAAACATGTGATCGTACATTCTTTTGTAACTAAGCAATACCGTTTATAGGCAATTAAATAAGCGGTCGCAAAGTTTACTATTAATTATTTTGTAGGTTTCGAGAGTTTTTAAACTTATAAAAGTTAAAGTGTGGTTCTGTTTCCTTTCCGTGTTGATGTGACCCGCGTTTTCTTTGCGGAATCGCTTATAATAGTAAGAATAATATTGCTCAATAAATAAAAATTATTTAAGTAATGATATTTTTTCTCTTAAGAATCTGGTAGACTGAATCAGGAAATATTAAATACACCACAAATAGACTGCTATATATTTGTGCTATATATGTAATATATGATCTTACAAAATATTACACCATTAAGGTATGAAGAAAATGTGTAGTGAAGAATTCATCTTCAAACATATCTTGTGATTAGATAAAGCCGTTTACATTTTATGAAAATATTTTCACGCACAGATTCGTGTGTGATTTTGCTGCCACGACTTACTTTAAAAGGAAAATACCAGCAGAATACCAGTGTTGGCCTAGGTCAACAAAATACTGAGCTGGAACCTTATTGATCCAGCATCGTCGTTATGGTTTTTGGTACGAGTATTTTATGCATCTAAAACATGAATATATATATTTTTTTTACTTTTCGTTCATTTAATTTTTTGTTTTACTGAATAACATATTTAATTTTGTTTTCTTTGTGTGTACATTTCTTTTATGATTGGTTTTTCATGTTTGTATTTATGGTTTAATTCTTCGTTTTTTTTGTAATTTTTGTATTATTGATGCTGGATCGATTAAATGAGTTATTATTATTATTATTAATATGTTTAATTATTGTCTTTTTATAATATTTCTGGTGTACATAACTATAGTTTATATTGTCGGGAAAAAGAAGCTAAGCCCAAAGTACATGTTACTATATATGTATTAGTATTTAGTAGTTCAGCCATTTAGTGGTTATAGTGTACAGGTTTCTTCAAACATTGAAGTAACACAATTTCACAGAATATCGACTTAAATTTGCTTCATATGTTGAAAGAAAATCTGAGACTTCTGTGACGAGTGATCTAATAGCCAAATACTCTGGAATCGAAATAATGCTTGTAATAAAAGATAGTAGATAATAATTAGATGCAATGTCAGGTACACGGAACATAAAAACAACGCATGCTGACTCAAAAAAAAACAATTTGTGATACACGAACATAGATCTTAGGCTGGCAATCGAAACCAAGACGCAGCAACCAAATGCCATACACACTACAGCCACCATGCAGTCACCGTCGCTACTAGCGTGGTGTCGATACCATAAATAATATGTTAACATATACAATTGAAATGCCTACAAAACCCGATAATATTTCTTTATCGATTCATAAACACTTGTGATTCAAAATTACACTGGTAAAAATAATAAAAGGGAAACAATATAAATTTCCCGTACTACACGTTTTTCGTTTCAGAACGTAAATAAAGAAAAATATGTTCTCGTACAGAACAACGTTAAAATAAAGCTTTTGCATATTTTCTCGTTTATTCTTCACGGAGATTGCAAATAAAAATCTGTTAGCAATTATGCGACAGGCAGAAATTAAAAATTTCGACAGCCGCTCAATTGTTCTGGATTTGTTTTGAAATTTGCAAGAATATATTTACTTTAAATCCTCTTTAAGGGCCTTTTAATATATTAATGACCATTAGAGTGTTTTTTAACCGTTTCCCCTTTTTAATTTAAAAACTTGGCAGTTTTTTTCTCTAGTATAAATATGTAATTAATATAATTACGTAGTGGTTATTTTTACATTTAAAGGTGATATGGTTACACGTCGGTTTTTTAAATAAAGACAGAACGAAATATCAACCATATATCCAATTAATATAGAGCACATTTGCACGCATCGCGTTGTCTTTCATACTAATTTAGGACTATTAAACTTTCGAGCGATGTAATTTATCGCTTCACGGCAATATTATTTTCGAGTAATTAAGACGAATGGTTCATTTGTTTAACCCTCGGGGGGTCATAACGTCGGCCTTTTTGTTTTAGCTTGTAAATAATTTAAAAATAGTTAATTAGTTATACGTTTAGTTAAGTAGAAAGGATTATATACAACCTTTTTAGTTTCATAAATGATGTTTCAATCATTCAAATTACATTCATGTAACTTCAATTGGAACATCTTTTGAATCTATCTAATAGTAACATATTTCGATAATTTAGATTTTTTTTGCCGCTGTTAGCTCATGGGCTTTTACAGTTTCACCGGGTGGAGAGTTGCCCGTGCGCTTATGATGCTCGAGACCTCTATTAGCACCCACAAAACCAGCGTAAGGGCTCCCGAAAGGAGCCTCGACTTGGACCGTTACCCTGTTATAATTTTGACGACGTATTATAAGTAGCTTTTGCTCAGAATACTGCCTTCCAAGAGGCTATTAGAGCATTGTCTACCAAATTACATGAAATTTAACTATATTTTTTATATTTATTGCTTATGAAATTTTCCTTGCTACGTGGTAAATAAAAATTTCAGTGCACAGTCTTATCAGTGCGCTGTGAGGTTCAACCATATCTCGTACATTAGACGCGTTTGCCTTGTATTTATCAATGCACATTTTATTAGTAATGTGATCCAAAAGCCTTTTTAAGTACTAAAAGTTCCTTTACGATTTTTTGAAATGAATAAGAATCAATAAAATAAAAATATTTTAGAGCGTAAAATTTTAAGATCGATTTATGCAACGTTGCATAAAAGGTGTTGCATGTATTACTCAAAAAGGACGGAAAATGAAAGTGACCATAGAGAGAAAATGAGAGAACTGTATATATACGTGTAGGATCATCTTCGGTTCGCTCTTTCTTTTTATCCCTCTCTCTCTTTCTGACGTTTTACCCCATACTACTTACTTTTACTATTTACTTTTTTTTGTCGATCGCTAAAGAAATTTTACTACTGTTACGTGTACAGAGTTACACGCGTTCTTTTACTTGGTTGTTTTAATCGTTTTATTCGCTCTGAAAGGTAAATAAAGTGTAAAGAAACGAACACTAATCTAAGCGATTTCAAATTAGCAGTCAAAGGACTCAGCGTGACTAATTAAACCTCGCTCGGCGCCTGGAAATTACGACGGCCTATTGTTTTAGTTTACGCAAAGAAAATATATATTATACGACATTTAAAACTTGTCGTCTTATACATTATGGAAAAGAAAAATCTTTAAGCGAGATGTTTAAATATAAATGACCTTAGTCAAACGTTACTTTTAATATTGAGGTTCCTCTGAAAGGGGATCATCTCTGTGTTTGTCTTATTTTTTCGATAATCAACATTATATGTTATACATATTGAGGAATCATTCAAAATATTTATATGATGAAATACGGGCAACCGAAATTAGCGCACTGATAAAAAATGCACAAAGCAAAGAGACAAAACAGAAGCAAAACAGGTTTATAGAGTTTTGATAGAACAGATCACTCGAGCGGTAGCTGTTTACAAGCTGTTGTCAACTGCGTAGCACATAATAGTGCACATATCTACGTAGACACTCGTCTTCGCCTTTTCTAACCCAATGTTAAAGGAAGCAATATATAGAACAAGGGAAATTTACCTAAATACTAATAATTTATGTTATACAAATATTGGGACCGGCTTGTAATCAAACCCGGGATTCCGTAGCTAGATACTCTGAAGTTCTTCGCGGTATATGTGTTTACAAGTTACACACTTTTCGTCGACCCCTTAGTCATACTATGTCGTAGTTAAACCTGTCACCAGCTTTTCCGTAGCCTTATGGTGATGATAGTTAAGTGCTAAAAAGTATATACATATCCTGGTGGATTTCGATTTCTTTATCATCCAGTTGTCACCAGATGACATCAACTACGCAGAATATATATGTGTGTAGCGGATATTCGTCCAGAAATTAGGGCACTCATTCGTCGTCCCCTTCTCTCGACAAATGTAATACAAGCGCTTTAAAATTTCATGAAAAATTGGGTGTCAGAGTCAAGAAAAAACCACACCCGAATCAAGTCAAGGAAATATCAGACCCGAAAACGAACGATATTATTTTTTGGGATTGAAATCGAAACTAAGGTCCGCGACTTACGAGCCAGGTGCTCTCATCGTAATATACAAGCCGGCTGTCAATATAATATACAAGCGGAGATATAACGACGGGCTAGTATTACGAAATTTAAGGATAATGTGGCACAGGTCAAAAAAGTTGGCAACCGAGACGCCCTGGTTTTAATTCTCAGTCAAGGCCGATATGTGTGCAATAACAAAATTTTTATGTTCTGACTTTATCGCATACGCGTTTAGACGAGTCAAGATCTGGGTTTAACCTAATACTTACATAAAATGGTAACAACACATAAGACACCACTGGGAGAACATTATACCTAATTTTTTTTATAATTTTACGTGTGACGGCAGTACCGAAATCATACAACCATACAAGGGCTAAAGCATTTTGCGGTCTCCCATTCTACGACTTGAAGACATATTGAGTTTTCAAGTCCAGCTTATCTACCCTGGTTGTCGATAAATTAGGTGAGAATTGAACTTAAACAGTAAAGGTCACCTTGGCCAAAAGAAATTTAAGAAATCCATAGGGAACCCTTGTGCTGATTAACTTGATATTCTTGTTTTTATACCTATATTTTTGAAAGGTCTCGGCTGAGTGCCCTTACCGCTCGGCCACCTTTCCACCCGGTGAAGCTGTAAAAGCCCTCAAGTCCATCCCAAACAGTGGCCAACAGCGATAAAAAAAATCAGGCTATATACTAGTTTATTAAATAATCGAAAAAACTTTGTAATTAATTAATTAGATTAAAAGCATGATTAAAATTTTGTATATTGTCTATACATTAATGAATAAACATGAAATAGGAAATACTTATTCATGGATTTTTTTATTACTTTTTTCTTTTAAATTGAATAATTTAAAAGAAAAAAGTTTTGTTCTACAGGATAAACAGAGAAGATACTCTTAATGTACCATTTACACTATCACCAGTATTTTTATTTGATACAGTGTTGGCAAGGACGCCCCTAAAAGTTTACCTCTGGGAGCGTGCAGTTAGTCTTGTCAGAGCCAGTAATAAATTGCGAGCTACCTTAAATTTCTAACTTCTACACGTCGCTTCCTTACACTGAGCTCTTTTATATCACAGATTAAATAAAGTACTTTTTACTATTACACCAATTTAGCTTTTATCTTCACGCGGTTTCTTATAAGTTACATACCACTTGAGAAACGTTTTAATACGTTATTATTTTTGCGTTCGTCTAGGAAATCAATTTAATTACTCAATTAACTTACAAAATTAATTAATTAACTACATTACAATTAAATTAAATTTTTACACAACATACATTACAAATTAACTACATACAAAAATTACATTATTAACTTTTCAGCTACATGTTCACTCAAAAAGTTTTCTGTTAGTTTTCATAAATTACGTGAAGAAATATGTGCTGAGCTACATCTTATCAATATATCTACAATAGTTTAGTAGTTATTACTTTTAGTTATATATCTGTGTTCTTAGTAAATAAATCGCGGGCAGGTTATTAAGCGATGTACGGTGAGTTTTCTTGTGTTACGCGTGCGGCTACGGTGCTCAGTACTGATGTAATTTCCTTTCATCATGATCAATCTAAAGGATAATAAGGTACTCGAATACTGATGATAAAAAAAATCTACTATACGTACTAGTCAAAGTAACATTTGAAGATTTAAGCTAGACAAGGCTAGCTAGGACTATTTATGCATTTAGATAGTTTAGTATAGAGCCAAGCTGTAGTTCGATTTTAGGGATCCACCACCTGTTCTGGGACCACGTCCTATACCAGCGTGAAATAGTAACATAGTTTTTGTTTGTTGTATCGTTTTTTTTTGATAATGACAAACGAGCCCACAGTTGACCTGATGGTAAGTGATTCCTGCGGCCTATGACATCTACATTCATCCTTGACAAGGAATCATAATGCAGATGCGTTGTCACTTGAGGGCTGAGAATGATACCTCGTAACCAGTAATAAAGATCTCCGGATCGCTACACTGACCAGACGTAACACAGCAGCATCATGCTGCTATTTTAAGGTGTTCTGTAATAGCACGGTCCTACCCCGATCAAGCGGACCCTTTCTGCATAAACAAACTGTAGCGTAGTTCTACCAATGTTCAAACTCGTATAGTGAGTGTAGGAAACTGGAAACGCTATGACAGAAACTGGTCATGTCATCTCAGTCTTCAGTCTTAGTTTGATGTGGGTGTTTATGGGCCCTAATCATCGCTTACCATCAGGTGAACGGTGCTCAATTATCATCTTTATAAAAAACAATAAATATTAATTATGCTTGATGATAAATTACAATTATAATCAAAGCGAGGATTTTATCTTCCGATTTTTTATCAATGAATTCGTATATTATATTAATCAAGCTTTTGTGTATTATTTAATTTCTAACAATATCCGGTACACATACGCACTGATAATGTGTTTTTTAATATAAAAAAACTTAATTTACTCATGCAAAGATCTAAAATATGTCTGGTTCTATCACATTACAGTGATATCGTCTGCTTATTACCAAATGACATTGTCTCTGCAAAATATATTACAGTGCCGCGTAGGCATTCGTTTAAATACGCTGACTTTTCGTCCTTATCATATTGATGGTTGGCAAACCACCGCTGGGTGCTTTACCCGAAATTTTCTACCACGCACCACAACTCCATGGAATCGGCTGTCGCCAGAGTTATTATCGAACCGATACCACATAGATACTTGAAGTAAAGACTCTACACCTTTCTTAAACACCGGCAACGCAACTATGAATTCTATGGGGTTGTGGATATCCATGGGCGGCGGTAATTACTTACCATGAGATGACATGCTTGCTCGTTTGCCCGCTATTTTAGAACAAATAAAATGTAAATAAATGTAAACGATTGATCGAAAGGTAATGAACGTGTACGACTGAGGAGAATGTAAGATAGAAGGTATGGATGGGGCATTGCAAGTTTGCTCGGGAGGACGATTAGATGTTTACACGCTTCACAAATTAATAGGCTGGTTTACTGTATTTGGTGTATCTGAATAATAAATTAAGTTTCAAGGAGATTTTCGGTTCTTATTTACAATTAAAACTACACATATACATATTTTTTGTGTATGAAGCTAGATATTTATTTTTATAACTGATCCCAACAACTTCCCAGAGGGGTTATTTATAGAAACATTCATTATTATGTTATGGACAACTTGTAGAAAAAACAAATACATTATGCATACCCAACATTCCCTCATGCAGTTCGTTATAAACCCCTAAATTGTCTATAAAACTAGGGTTTGCATAAGTTAAACTTTTATTGTACGCTAGATTTTATTCTTGCTGAAACATCACAAACCTAACCTTGGCATCTAATACGATATTTTCTGACAAAGAACGTTCGACATCCACCCTTTTACTTTTATATGTTCGCATCATACAATAGATAGTTATCAAAAATGTTGTTAGGGATCTTTTATGTTTGTTGCATTATTTATTTGAAACAGATTTATTCACGACTCTCTAAGATTCACTCTAAACAAAAATAAAGAGAATGTAACTCAAAAGCTCATATTTGCTTTATTTTCACTGCAAAAGTACTTTTAAGATTTATTCAACTTGTTTATATCTGTTCCTTTACATTATTTAGATTGGATTGGTATAGTTTATTCAGGGGATGGCAACGAAGTTCACCTGTGATGATATGCATATTCATATAACGCACAATACAACGAACTACATATATAACGCTCCTTAGGAGTATATAATATAATATATGATTTATTGACTCATGTTTGTTTCACTTACCAGACATTACAGAAACACCGGTCGAGAGACACATATTTTGTTTAAAATTTAGTTTAAAACCATAAACCATTTCAAAGCAATGGCATGCATGTATCATGATATTTTTTGACACCGTGATAGAGTTACGCTGCAGTTCCGATGCTAACTACATTATGAATGGGAAGAGTCGAATCTTCAGAGAATCCCAAAGTAAAACTGTGGCCTGACGCTGCTGTACATCGTATGGTGAGTGTAGGGATCCGGTTATTATTACTACGAGGCATTCAAACTTACACATCAAAAATGACAACGCATTATGATCCCATAACGAGAATAAATGTTGGCGTCATGAGATTAAGGTATCAATTTCCATCTGTTGTGTGCTCGTTTGTTAACTTCATATCAGTATAAAAAAAATAAACGATAGAACAACTTTACATCCCTACCACAAAGACACGTAATACGCTAATGGAAATATGTATTCAAATGTGAATACGAATACGATTTGACGCTACATCGGATGATAAAGCGCAAGTCGTAAAAACTGTCACGGAATCAACCATACGTACTTTAATAATAAGCAAGTTTATGTAAAACGAATGTATTACATAAACTTGCTTATATGTTAATACTTCTTACTCGTGTCAAGTAAAATAAGATCAGCTTTTTATTGAATAAAAGTATAATAATTTAAGGATTTTATCGTGTTGAACTTAATTTTTTTTAAATTTCCCTCGGTTTCTGTAGTGCCCTAGGTTATAGCGGCTGGGGTGAGTAAGACCTTGTGATCATAGTTAACTTGGTATAGCTTTTAATTGTTAGTTTAACGCTTGAGCTCTTGCAGCCTTAAAGTCATACCTTCTGATATAATTTCCTAAATAATCAAAACTCCTAAACATAACAACAAAACTATAAAATATGTTACAAAATTTCCATTTGGAAAATTGAACTGACGCAGTCGGGTGACATGATTAGTATCACATTTTGCACAGAAGATCTCACATTTCACTTAGGGGAATACATATATATTAAGTTTCTTTATCCAAAATTTTTGTTTATTTCTTTTTGAGTATCATTTGAACACGCAAGAGTTCTTTTTTCCAATGACGGTGATATTATGGTTACATTTTCAAATCTTTGTTAAATTAATAAATTGAATTAAAACCTTTATGATTACAAGAATTTAAAGCAAACTAAATAACTGTAGATTTATTTACTGGGGATCTTAGGAATATCAATATGACCTGAAATATTGTTCATTGACTCTGAATGTTTTCTATGTCGCTAATATTACACCAGAACCTTCTCACAATCACATGCCATAGGTCTCAGATCGGATTAGACTAGGTAAGTGTGAGTGCCTTCGTTTTTGTGCGTTTTTTCTTCTGAGAGCAATTAGAAGATATCGCTGTGAAATCGGTCAATTAAACATCCTCAATTATTATTACGTTAATAAATGCTGCATTATAAATACGCGTACTGCAGATACCCGATATCTCTACAGAGATGTACAGACAAAACAAACAAAACAACAAAATTACAAGTAACTCAATATTCTGAAGCAATTAAAAATGTTCGTCGTAACGAAGGGTTTATTCCGTAAATCAAATTGGCGTCGTTTGAGCGAAATGAAAGCTATCGTAATTGTTTCGGTAGCGAGTCTAGCCTAGCGGTGCGGCGTGGCGTTGCGTGAGAGACGCCGAGAGTGGTAGCGGCCCGCAGACGGCAGGGAAGCCCTGAGGTATTGATCGAGGCCGCCGCAACGCGTTGTGACCATCGTTAGGGGCCATACACTTCCGAATTACTAATCGGGATAAAAAATATTTTATATATTAAACAAATGTTTTGAATCCCTTCGTATTGCCAGTGACGTGTGACCTACGGAACTGAGACGTCACAGCTGGTCGAATGATTAGGCTCAAAGTCACTAAGCGAGCTTGTCAAGGTTTTATACTTTTTTATACTTTTTATACTTTTATATTTTTGTGTGTTAGTATTGCTGTTGGTCCAGAGACCTCTACAGCTTTTTCTAATTAGACTCGCGAGCGGGGCCCGCCGAGTAGGGAGACAACGACGATGCTGCGAAGCTGAAGTGGAGACTGCTGCTGCACCATCGCTGCACTCCGACCCCTGTGGCCGGACAACGTCGACGACAAGAGAGGGGGGCGATAATAAGATCCGAAGGCCCCTCATAAAGAGGTACGAAACCTCGACTCGGATCGTTATCTAAAGGGAGGATTGTTAGGCTTATGGTCGGTGTTTCTCTGCTTGATAGTATTGTATAATTGATACGAAATGTGAATATCCACAGTAGAACGAATGTTAACGAATTAGAGCACCAAGGATCAGTAACCTGATGTGTCAATGGGTTAGACATATAGCTCGTAGAACCAATATACGACAGGGAAAAAAGTTCTAGAGTGGTCACTTCATACTGATCATATATTTATATATGATATTTGATAACAAATCTCCAGAGAGCTGGAAAGGTCCCTAATACGGTAGATAGCGTTTTTGAATTTTAAAACTTATATATTGAAAAAAGTATGATGGATCATACATGTGCAGTAACTTATAGAAAAACGCATCATATTTTAACATGATTAAATAAAATATTTATGTTTAGTGATGGGGGTAACCATGTTTATTGGTCAAATGGAAAAGAAAATGATAGTTTCCGTAACTTATCAAATTATTTTATATTACTACATAACAAGTAATATATTTTTATATAAGTCTATAATAATCGCTAAGTTTTGCGACATACCAGCAATAATAAAACTAAGAGCTTCCGCACACGGAAAGGCACTTTAATGCGTTTACCTTATCGATATCGTAAACAATTGATATGGTATCAAGTTGACAAAAAATATTTCTAACACATTCGATATTTATTATTTAATGCTATACATTTTTACGATACATTGGGAGACAAATGAACACAATTCAACTTATTGTTGGACCTAAGCAGTCCACAGACACCAAAACTTTATCCTGAAAAGAAGTTCAAAATGCACATGCGTGGTCACTTCTCAGGACTGAGATGGAATGTCTCGTTACTCCAAAAATAACGCAATGTTTGATTGTACACATTTGATGTCCACTACATATTAATACTGTGTGATAATTGTTCGCACTGTTTTCCTGAAAGTTTCATCTGGTTTGTGTTCAGTTTCCACCCTCTTTTAATATTATTAACTATGACAATCAAGCACACACTCCACCTAACGATATGTGGCTCTTGCGACCCAAGACACCCACATTCATACAAAATAATGCGGGTGCAAAGTCATCCCTGCGGACTAAGATAGAATGCCTCATCACCTGTAGTAAGTCTCCAGTCTCTTTCATTGACCACACGGCACATTATTTTACATTGGGATCCTGTCAAATTGTGATCCTACTCGGTTCGGGCCAATCTATTCGTGCTACAGCCTGTTTACAACTGGGGACATCCCAGAATTACATATAAATAAAATGCACGGAAAATCAGACTAAATTTTCAATCACAAATAATAAAAATATTCTAAGTATAGATTTCTACTTAAAAAGTGGGACATATCTTCAGGGGTTGCTATGTATGGGGAATATATCGTCGGCGACAGAAGGGCGCTTCGAGTTTCCAGTAAACACTCCGGTGGGTTCGACATGTGTACTCTGTAGTTTAAGAAGCCTGACTATGACAGCTCTGTTGTATTTAATAGTATGCTAATTTTATACTTCGATACTTTTTATATACCGACATATGGTGGATATATCAAGTTTTATTAAAGTAATATTAGTATATTTAGTCAACAGACTTAATTTGAAGGTAACATTATTATAACACTTTGTTAGTAATAAAACGAGTGGGGAATGCAAACGGCACTGTATCCCGCGCTGTTATCCGTGAAAAAATAGCTAGTAATAGTATAGTATATAGTACTAAATAGTAATATCCGGTAATAAAAAGCTAGTAATAATAGTAGTGCTATGCTGTAGACAAAATTCGACCGGGAAGACCTCATCTTAGCCCATTACGGGTCCACTGCTGAACAAAGGTCTACCCCAATAGTGGTAATCTATTGGGGTAGAATCTATTACAGAGCTAAGCCACCTGCATCCATGGACTTAATTCAGCACCTTCAAGCTGTTTACATATAAACTGATATTTACTTTTTTTATTTCATTCAGAGTAACGAAGGGTCACACAGTTTACCTAATGGTAATTGATTCCTGCGGCCCATGACATCCTGGCCCTTGACATAATGCAGATGCGTTGTCACCCTTGAGGACTGAGATGGAATGCCTAGTCACCAGTAATAAAGGTCTCCGGATCTCTACACTCACCAGACGGAACACAGCAGCATTATGATGCCATTTCACGCTGGTATACTGTGAGGGCGTGGTCCTTACCCGGTCGAGCTGACCCATTCATTCTGCAGCTACAAACAAACTGCAGTGTAGCTCTACCACGTAAATTACTAGCATATAGACGCTATTTTAAAATATTCGATAGTTATTTGTTGCAATACAAAATACTACAGCTCGGAACTTACCGTGTGTCGACCAATACCCAAAAATAAATACGACCCTGAACTAGCAGAATAAAACTGATTAGTTTCCTATAACGAGGGAAAGGACCCACGTTATATTTGATAACTAAACGTGAGACATTCTATAATGAGGGTTAAAAACGCACCTGCGTCTGATTCCTTATGATCTCGTAATTGTGTCATACGCCGCAGTGATCGCTTTCAATGATCAGATGAAATTGCCTATTTATCAATGTGGTATCATACAGTAATGGTTGAACAACACTGCGAGCTTATGTCAAATAACATTTTGAATGGGTCGGCTTGACTGACGAAGGGCAACGCCCTGACAGAACACCAGCGTGACGTAGCAACGTAACACTGCTGTGTTTCGTATGATAAGTATAGGTAATATACCCAATTACTGATAGCAAGGCAATCCATCTAAGGGATGTTAACGCCTGTAAATCTCCGTTGATTAACTGTCACGCGTAGATCCACTCCTTCCTTCTTTTTCATGTCCATCTGTATAATATGAAACTAGTATTATATCCCATTTGCCATTTAACTGCAAACTTATCTGTGAATTCACACATTATGAAACTTGTGGTATCGAACTATTTCTATGGCAACTTTGAACGTTTATGGGATTAGTTAGTGGGAATTACAATATCTATAAATTGACATTTAGGTGAGATGTTTAGCAATATGATAGCAAACATTTCAAAGCCTGAGATCTACATTCTAATGGCTAAGACAGTACAGTTTGTGGAACTTAAGGTAGCATAGGTTCGAATCCTCCGTTCGACTATTGTACTGAACGTTCCCCAAGCAATTTCTTTTAATAAAGTTAAAAGAAAGTGATTCAACGGTACGATCAGCCTGATTAAAAAAGAGGAGATTATTCGCTGGATTGCTTTTTTTTGTTATAGCCTCATATATCTTTTTTATATGGATGATTTGTTTATGTCTTTAAAATTTACAGCCAGTCTTGTGCCACAAAATTTAATTATCAAGATCCGTATCTCGTGAATCATCTTCTTAACTCTCAAAAGTATGTTACAACAATACGATTTGTAAGGATTATTGTTTGTTACATTCCATTATTTTTTTATAACTGTAATTAAACAAAGCGTCTACCATTAATCATTCACCGTCTTGAAAACAAATGTTCCTCCTTTTAGATAGCGATCCGAGCGAGGTTTCGTACCTCCTTATGAGAGGCCCTAGGATCGTATTATCGCCCCCTTCTGTTGTCGTCGACGTTCTTCGTCCACAGGGGTCGTAGTGCAGCGGTGGTGCAGTAGCAGTCTCCGCGCCAGCTTCGCAGTATAGTCGTTGTCTTCCTGCTCAGCGGGCCTTCCGCTCACGAGTCTAATTAGATAAAGCTGTAAAGGTCTCTGGACCAACAGCAATACACACACAAAAAAGAAAACAAATGTATTCTATAAATACCAAAAACCCTTACATTTCTAGGAGTAAAGTAGATATATATGTAGATTCCACTGCTGGGCCTCCTCTCTAGAGGAGATGCTGGTGCAAAGTCGGCCACGCCATACTTGGAGGATTGGCTGACTTCACGTGTCTTGGAATTTTTCATTTATTTATTAGACATGTTGTCCTTTGTATGTTTTCCTTTACCGTTGAACACATCGTAAATCAGCACATAGATGACGAGACATTTCTAAATCCTCAGTGGTGACAACGTATCCACACAAGAAAATACTTCAGTATTTATTGAATAAGTCAAGTTATTTTCATACAAAATGAACGTTAATCCCGCCCTGAATCTCGATAAGACGATGCCGTCAGAGCGCGTGTATAATTTGCATACGAAATTGTAATCGCACGTCATGTAATGATGTGGTGAACGCAAACAACGCCCGTTGGATTTAAAACTGAATTGATCGATGTAACGCGAATCTAGCGACCTTTGACGACGTTCTTCGTCCTCCTGGTGGACTTCGACCATGGTGGCATAATCAGGTTATTAACTATAGATATTTGAAAGCAGTTATTAGCATAAGACATCAACTGCGCAGAATATATTATAGTGCCGTGCTCGTTTATCACTCCTAATACACCAAACTTATATGCTTGTACCATTCCCACAGAGTAAGTACTGGTACTTTCATTGAAACTGTCTTGTCTCAGTGCTCTGCTAAACTCTTCCTCTATCTACTATATGAGCTCCTGTCCAATAGAACAGTAGAAAATTACATCGTTATACTGTTATCGAAAGAGAAATAAATGCTTGGTCTAGTAATAGTTCAGTTTACTTTTGTTGTAGTACTAATTCTGAGCCTGATTGATGGTGCTCTGAATGATATAATTTATTTATTTATTTATAAACTTTTGTACAACTAACATATGCACAAAGGCGGACTTAATGCCTAAGGCATTATCTACCAGTCAACCTTGGGAGGGTTCAGAGAAATCAAGGTAGGGACAGAAGAATAATAAATATAAAAATAATCTAAATGCTTATACAAGTATATATACATATCATTATATATTATCTTAGGAATTTCTAATACTAAGTAAAATAATAGATATTTATATACATTTACATAAACTATAAAACAAAAAAATATACATATTATAAATACAAACATATCTAAAAGTAAATATATATATAAATATATACATAATTATTATCGATGTAGTGAATCTGCTGACACTACTTCCAACAAATGCTTTCGAATTTTTCGTTTAAACTCTAAGCGAAACTACTACATCATCGCAGCCTACCTACAGTGCACTTTTGAAGATCAGATCTTACCCAGAGAACGCCATAAATTACGATCTTGAGTCATTGCTGCTTAACTTTCGCTAATACCTAAAAATTTACTATTTATATATCTAGATATCTTGTTACTATATGAATCCATAAAGATTTTCTTTTTAAAGAAAGCTAGCAGAAAAAAACCTGGCTAACATTCCGGTTAACCACTCCAACGAAGCTAATGCTTGGTTCTCGACAATAGTCTAATGGTGGATTCGTACCCACAACTTTAAGTTTCGCAGACCGTACCCTAAACCTTCATTGACGCTTCAAAGATGCATTAAATATTAATACTTACGTAAATCGTATACATATAAATAAACATTTGCTTTCGTCATTCGTGTCTAGGTCTGTTTAATGTAACAAACACAAGGTCTGCAATATGCAACACATACAAAAGTACGTGATAGCACTATATTGAGAATGTCTCTACTTACGAACCGTTTGTTCCCAAAAGTTTGTTTGACAAATATCCAATATTTTGTTAAGAACCGACTGTTCAATTCATCAATGTATCTTATTTTTACCGAGTGTACAACGCAATTACCACGGACTTTAGAGATTTGTCCCAGTCGGCAGTGGCCGGTGTTGTAAGCAAATAGCGACCCGGTCTCGGCGTAAACATCCCGTGAGCGAAGGAAGTGGGCTAACCAAATATAATTTAATCAATTCCAGTGGAGGAAATGAGTAAACGTAACGTATTCTGAATTTACGTTGAATACTATCCAAGTTTATTTTCAACATTTACGTAGTTTTTTTAGGACGCTGGAAAGTTTTTACGTTTTTCTTTCGTCAATAAGTTACCGTTATTTCTATCAATCTTGGATTAACGATAGCTTCTCAAAGTTGTAACCTATATTTGTCTAATAGAAAAATCACTAGAAAATTCAACTTTTCTGACGGGACCGACAAAGAATGAAAAAAAAACGTTTCGAACAGCATGTCATTTATCAGGGTGCATCCCATTCGGGCGTCATGTCGTTATAAAGCGTGTTAAACGAAGGAATTTCTGTGCAATTATTAAAATGTTGATAAATATGTATTCATACATTAATCTAATAGTAATAACCCTTATCCTGAAGCCACTTTGCCATATGCTTTAAATCCCTTATTTGACTCATGTTTATGGTATCCCAACTAACCGTCCTTGTGTTTAGTATAGTGCTTGTAGGAAAACTTCTAAATAGAAACGGGTAGACAGAAACGGCAAGTCAACAAGATTTATAAACAACATCTATTTTCACCGCAGCGACAATAGGGGTCACCCGTATTCTCTGAGCACCTGTGTATCGCCGAAGGGATTCAGATTAGGGTAACAAAGTGCCATTATGCGGGCCCATTGTTATCTCGTCTTATATTGTGAACGTAGGACTTTGTGCGCTCCTGCTAAGGCTTCGCCGGAAACAGATAAACAGGAAGTGCTCATACACCATCAAAATTACAACATATGGTCTGGTTTAAAACATAAGTGCTTCATGCAGATGTACCCACTGTATTTTTCACGTTAATCTCATTGGTATCGGCACGGTCCATATCTACCTGCGTACTATAAAATTCCTAAAAAAACATCCACGTACTCATCTATGGTGGGCATTTAGTACATACTCACAGTTTCCTTGTACTATTGACTTCTGTGGACCGGTATACGTTTTTGTTATTACATCGACAATATCATTTTATAATTTAATTATAAAGAATATTTGATGAGCTTTTGTGTACCGTAAAAGTTAGTATTCCTTGTGGTTTTGAGGTTGATGTAATCCATACCATATGCGAAAGAAGCGATTTCATATTATTAAATTATTTATTATCTTATTCATGGAAAATATCTCTTGTGTATATATTTACGTTTATTTTTTTAATTGATGTGGGCTCTCTTCAACTTTAAAGACGAAAAAACATAAGAATCTTGTTTTATTTACCTTTGTGCATGCGTAAAAGAATTTTTGCGGTTGTTTAAATGTATGCAATACATTTAGGATGTTTGGGGAAGTCCGGTATCCGACCACATTCCTCACACGCCACAGGAAATGCACAGCGGAAATATGTGCTATATTTCGCCTGTATTAAAATTAACGTTTGATACAACAGATGTTTCATGCAAATTGTGTAGCTAATATAAACTAGAAGAACATAACGGAATTCATTAAAAAAGCGGGTGAACTATAATAAGTAATGTTACATCATAGTCATAGATTTAGAGAGAGAGAGAGAGAGTAGTAGAGAGACGAACACTAGCATAAATGTAATGTTATTTTAATACTTTTAAGTTGTCAACTGATTAACTTAGACGTGAGGTAAAATCAAATAGGACAGTTTTAGAAAGCCTATCGTCGCCAGCTTCGTATAAATTTTTTTTTTTAAATTAATGTTGGCTTCAACCTTCAACTTTTATAAACGAGAAGATATAAGAATATGTTTATTTTACATTTGGTTATTTAAATGTATGCAATACATTTTGGACGTCTCAGAAAGTCCGGTATCCGACCACATTCCTCATACGCCACAGGAAATGCACGGCGGAAATATGTGCCATATTTCGCCCGTCTTAAAAGTACCGTTTGATACAAGAGATGTTTCATGCAAATTGTATAGCTATTAAAAACCTGAACAAAATTATGGAATTCGTTTACAAAAGCGGATGAAATATAATATGTGATGTCAGATCATAGACATACAGTTCTTACAATCAAACCACAAGCATGTTGAAACATATTATTTTAATTAACTTAAGTTGTTAATTGATTAACTTAGACGTGGAGTGAAGTCAAATATGTTTATTTTTACAAAATTCTCACCGTCGTACATAATGGTAGACGACGACCGAGTGGTATAAGTTAGAGTAATTGGCTCGCTGTGTCGCAAACCCTGGGTTACAATCCCAGCCGGGGAACTGTGTATGTACTGTGTGTTTGACATATGGGAACCTTCCTCTGATCTTATTGTATATACATTATAAAGGAATAGGGAAGGCGTCAATGAGTAAGGGCCTCTGTTTTTTCGCGAATGCTAATAAAATATTCTACGTTGATTTTATCTTTTGATAACCAGAAGATATCGCCGTAGTGGAAATCGACGAGGAGGACATGATACTATGATAAATAATTAATATCCAAACCTAACGAAATTAAAAGAAAATGTGTAATAGCATTAAAAGATGATTATAATCTGTTCTTATTATTTATTATTTTAATATTTGATCTTGATATAAATACAATTCTACAAAACAATAGGAACAGTCAATTTCGTAACACTCCGTCTATACCGGAGCTCAGCGGCCAACGATTGTTGTTTGTCGATAAAAAAATATTCAAAGTGTGGAATTAATTGGAAGCAAATCGTTATCGCACCAAGCGCATTAGGGACGCTATGTTTTTATGCGTACTTCTCGCGCGTGGATGTTGTAATTGGTTTTTATTTTGCTTCATACAATCATCTCGAGCGTACCAGATCGAAAAATTGAACCGTAGTCTCAAAGCTTAGTTTTTGGTACCGAGAGTGGCGATACGGCTAGTCCTATAATTTTTTTGATTTTGTTTCAATTTGCAAACTTCCTTTTCCGTCATAGCTTCTTAAGACTGCCATTAGTATAAAATGCTCTTGACAGTTTTTTTTAATGAATTGACAAACGAAGGCATAGGTCATCCGATGATAAATCATGCTGCCAATGATATCCACACTCATCCTCGATAAAAAATATCATAATGCATATGCGCTTTTACCCCTGAGAATACACTTTTGAATTTACATGATCTAATTCCCCAATCCCGTTCCACCATCGGACTTCACGACGCACTGCTGGATTTCATTCTTTTGTTGTGAACATCCCTCAAACCGGAACGAAGCGCTTTGCTTCGTCTTTCGTTATTCATACAGCAAAGGACTGGAACAGTTTGCCCGCGTCTGTCTTTCCCTCCGATTACAATGTGGGTGTTTTCAAGAGTAGAGTGAATAGACATTTACTGAGCTAGTGCGCCTTACCGTGTCCAGGACTGCATTTCCACTTAACATCAGGTGGGATCGTGGTCAAGCACTTGCTTAGAAACTTAAAAAAAAAAACTAAAATGAACTACCTTATCATCAGTAATAAATATCTCTTCTGATCCACACACATCATACGAAACACAGTACTTACTACTAGTAACTTAAGACTGCTATTTTACGTTGATATTTTATCTCAATCTTAATCTGTCGTTTTAATTTTTTCAAGGGTAAATGTATATGTCATGAGCCTCAGTCATTATTCTCCATCAGGTATAACTGTCACACATAAAATTGGAAAAATAAATGGTTTTGAAAATTTTTAAAGTGAAGTATGCGCTTCGTCGCTACACTCAAACCGTTACTTATTTACGTATTTAATAAATCCATATATAAAATATCTTATTTATAAAAGAGTAGGTAAAAGAAGGAAAAATAACCCCAATTATTACTTTCATGTTCCATTCGCAAATTTATAATGGATATGGATAGCTCGTTATACTCTGGGTGCCTGAAGCAAAGCCTTTTTAGAGGTTTGAGTACAATAATATACGTAACCATTATACATACGTCTCAATCGAAACGCGGCTTAACCGATGTTATTATAAAGATTCCCATAGAACCGTTTCCGGCGGAAAGCGTCTCGTAATAATTCCATCGTACCTCCAACGGAGCGTGCATGGGATCTTAATTAGGCTTATTATAATCACGCTGGCTGACACTTGTAACTTACCTTTGGAACGTTTCCCGCATAATCAGTGTCGCTAGGTGCTGCTTTCCTATACGGTTTTGGTCTCTTGGTTTGCATTACAAGGTCCACTGACACTCGTGAGGCTTGAGAACTAAATCCATTGATATAAAAAAATACCCATAGAATAGTTATTTAGGTATTCAAAAGGTGATTTGATTGTTATAAGGTTTTTGTAATCATCTTGCTTGATGCTAATAATTACGGCTTTGTTACGCTCCTGTACTTATATGATGGTTGGTATTATTTTCGTTTTTTTTTTAAATACGAATTTCGTCAAAGATCACACACCGTCACCTGATAGATAGGATAACAGGAATCTTTTATCACCGACATCCATCCTCAACAAAGGTTCAAGATGCACACTGTCCAAGCGTACTGAGATGGAATGCTTCGTTACCAGTAACTCGGTCACCGAATCCTTAGACTCGCTAAACGAAACACAACAGTGTTATGGTACTATTACACGATGGTGACGTGGTCCTTCATTGGTCGACTCGACCCATCCGTGATGCAGCGTGATCAGAATGACAAACGAGAAAACGGCTTACATCATGGAAAATGACCCCTACGGCCAATTACACCTACATCCAACAATAAGGAATCAAAATTTAGATACGTTGTAACCAATGTAACGGTTGACCAGTATAAAAGTTTTCGGTTCCCGTCAAACGAGTGTCCGCGTGGTCACGACAATGATTTCATGCAACAGAAGGTTTGCATCTAAAGCTAGGCTAGAGAATATATTTTGCAAAAAAAAAAACTCGTTAGAAACACTTTCTAAATTACCATTTAAATGATTAAATCAACGGTGATTAACAGTTAGACGACAAGCATAACTATTCTTTCGCGATTATGTACGAAAACAATTTTCAACTTTCACCAAGCGATTATGTGTCTGTCTACACCACAACTACCACTTGCTTACGTGTTACGTAAAGCACGCTTTGATTTAATTAAACCTTAATTACTTGATGGCATCTCTAGGAACATTTTTCCTCGTAGAAAGCTGACGTTTATTTGGCGTATTATACTCCGTCGTGGAGAGAACCGGATATACCGTTTTTTGCCTTTTTTATTGTATGCTCTGAAATACATTTATTTATATCTGTATTGAACAAGCAATCAATTCATGAATTTAACGTCTGAATATTCATTATCTGCTATCCCTTTGTTCTGAATTGTCGTTGACTGATAAAATGTATGCATAGGTAAATTTAAAATGATTATTCACGCAATTACACTATAAATACCGAGACATTTTTAATTTTTGCTAGCCTATAGTGTACCTCGCTAGTCTATTTCGGTAAGGATGTAAAGGCCACTGGGTCAACAGCCATATAATATACTTCAAAAACAGAACAAATATATTTTTGGTGAAACGAAAAGATTTCAAAACCCGCTCATTTTTATCTCTCATGCCCTTGTTCGTACAATGCTAATGGACTGCATGTTATATATATATATATATATATATATATATTTATATATATATAACCATCCTACTAATAAATATAATATAAAATAATATGAATGTCTTTTTTTAATTCAAAACAATTACAATATTTTATTTTATGTAAATAATTTTGTACGTTCGTCGTTGTTACAGTTCCCTGACTATATAACAGTGACCACCGACCACCGGATACCCTTCCGGGAGATTTATTGGTCATAGGGTGCCAGTGAATATGATGTATCGTAATAGCCATCCCTTTCGACATTTAACTGGTTTAAATACATGTTTATTTACATTGAATCGTGACAGTGAACCGACTGACTACATCTGAACATAATTATAGTTTAATTAAATAAAATTAAATAATTTCCTATATAAAAGTTTGATGAAATATACAGTTTATACAATTTTTTTCCTTACGAGATAATTAGAATAAATCAAGTTAATTATGTGTGTACGAGCATTGTTTTCTTTTAAATATAAGTAGATAGTGTCTCGAGTAGAATCTTCGTTACATAAATCTCGATGTGAGACTAATTGCAATAGATAATAAAGCAAATTGAATATTCTATGTTTATATAATATTTATTAAACATATTTGTTTTAAAAATATAACATAAATGTCGATGGAAATATCCTATTACTTCAAATTCACTGACAATAGGACCACGCTATTCCAATAACTGGGACAAAGCGCCGACTTTAATTACAAAACGCTCGTATGATGCTTTGTTAGCACGGGCGTTAATCAAAACATCCAGCGGTATGCTGGCTGTTGTCTAGACGGCTGCATTCCGACGTCCTCTAAATACAAATCATTGTCAAGTTCAACTGCATCATAAGCAGTACCAAATAATAAACCTGACAAGGTAATAATAATACAGATATAGAATAGAGGGAATCGTTTGCTTAAAAGCAAAGGGACGCAATTGAAGTTTTTATCTATGTCTGCATATGCGATTTTCACCCTATCTAATTGGCAATAATTCAACCAAATTTAGAATTTGCTCGTGTTTCATATGAAAGCTTTATATAATTATTTATGTATTTCGTATTATATTGAATTTAGCTGGGTAATAAGTCTGTAGCAGTAAATAAGCAGCTGTAAATAAGATATTATACGTGTATACGAGATTGTCAAAAATATATAAATGACCAGAATAGTACAGACCGAAAGTCTGTACAACACAGACACATAAGTTACTACGTAATTTTTTTTTTAAATTCACTGGTAAAAATCTCATATCTTACTAAAATTTACTCCACACCGACACCGACATAAAAACCGCTAAGTATATATATATATATTATATATAATTGATGTTGAAATAAAATGTCTTATTCCGTTGTACGCTTCTCTAGCATACATTTTTATTTTAATGTTTTTCCCATTTTTTCATTCAACTGGCTTTATAGCCAATGCGATTATGCCACAAAAAAACCAAAGTACTTATTTTCTACTTAAAATTTGTTAATTCAATACAAAAACGCTGTCTGTGTCGCGATAAAGGATCGAAAAAGGACATTAGACATCCTCCAGTCTGAAACAAAACACCACTTGATAAGTCACTGTTACTTAATGTGTATTTTCCTTTATATTATTACTTTTTTTTAATAAATTGTCATAGCATTTTAACAACAACCGCATAAAAATATCCGTTATTTCTGTGGATCCATGAGTTTTTTCTTCCTTATTTGCATTACCTTTTAAGAGGAGCTTTATAGTGGCAGTGCCGCATAACTGGTGGTAAATTTTAAACTGTCAATATTTCCATGTATATTCAAATACGTCGACAAATTGTTTTGTTTATATATAGAATGGGTAGCGAGGTAGAAATTTCTTACCAACAACTCACCTGATGGTAAGTAATTACCGCCGCCCATGGATATCTGCAACACCATAGTAGTCGCAGATGTTAGTCGTTTTATAGATTAGATTTTTTTTAAATCATTTAAGGATATTATGGTATAATATTAAAATAATTATATCGTGGATTGCACGAAAAATGTATAACAAGTTAAATATTACTTATTTGTATTTTTTTATTTTCTACGTAACTATATAGCATATATACTTTATACAGAAAAAAAAAAATATGTATGTGAGTTTTTTCACGTTAATTATATAGTTTTTTGAAGTTTCTTTTTTATATCGCCAATTTAACAATTACACACAAAAAGCACTTTAAAAAATCAATTCGTTATCTAACAGCCGAATGTTTTAGCATCCAATTTGGAATTCAAGTTCAAGATTCCGCCCCGGCGGGTTATTGACCGGCCTCTGAACATGCGCGACAAGGAAATCCAGTTTCCATGCGATTTACTAACACTCAACTTTATAGGTACTTTGTTCGTAGCCCAAAACACATTGCATTATACCTATTATTTCACTTTATAATTCATTATTTTTAACTGCTCTTTTATTCCAAAAGTAACTGAGGGTTCTGCCCTTACATTAAGTAAATTAAATTAATAGCGGGAGTAAGAAACATTTGGAACGGGTAACAAAGAAATTTTATCTATTTTGATCACTTCAAATAATTATTTTTAATTTTATTACATTGTGAGTAACAAACTAGCACACAGTTCACCTGATGGCAAGTGATTCCTGTGGCCCATGACATCTACATTCACCCTTGATAAGGCGTCATAATGCAGATGCATTGTCACCCTTGAGGACTGAGATGGGATGCCTCGTCACCAGTAATAAAGGTCTTCGGATCACTACACTCGCCAGACGAAACAGTAATATTATACTGTTATTCTACGCTGGTATTCTGTGAGGGCGTGGTCCTACCCCGATCGAGCTGACTCATTCATACTGCAGCTGGAAACAAAGTGCAGTGTAGCTCTACCACTGATAATATAACTAATATATTTAAAAAAATATATTATTTATATTTTTTTTATGAAATTAACGATGACGAACAAGCGCAGAGTTCACCTGATGGTAAATTAAGTACAGACCATAAACACCTATCTGCAATAAGCTCAAGGGTGTGGTCCGTCCCTGGTCCAGCACTGCATTCTTGTCGCATATAGGTAGGCATAATCTGGATAAGCTTACACATGTTACGTCCAATTTTTTTCAGCTTGTTTGTATTCCGTTAATAAGTATAAATATATATGATAGGGTTACGCCCGAAAACGTCATATTTGTAGTTACAAATACGACGTCTTCCTTATATGTTGTACGGTTACATATGTCGTTAATTTTAATGCTCCAGCGGCCATTAGGGTTATGTATCGATTGGGCTTATCCGAAGCGCTGCCGTTTGCACAGGATTTTGTGAATCCCCTTTATTGCGATACCGTGTTTGTTAACGATTACTTGCTATGATTTATTTTTGGAATTACTCGTTAGGAACAGATTCAGCATTATTATTTACATTCTAGAGTTCTTTTATAGAAATTACAATTAGCTGAATTTTATCAGTACTCAATAATTTATTGTTCTCCATGGTTCATAAGTGCGTGTAATCATTATTTTTAACGCATAATTGCTTATTGAAACATTGATTATGTTAAGTTATTAACATAATCTCTGGTTTTCGTGACCTCTTACTCATTTGCTCTTTCTTTTATTAGGATAAATTTCTATAACTATTTGAAATATTCTTCTCAGTTTAATTTCTTCTCAACTTTCCTTTTTAAAGAAATATAGTAACCTACCACAGATTACCTAATTTTATTAAATGATTACTATTATATCTTATTTATTCCTATTAAATGACTACCATAATTATAAGAAAATATTAAAACGAGGTGAATATCTTTGTTAAAACATATAATTGTCGGTAAAAATTTTTAAAATGAAAATACACGAGAAAAAGTCTCGTCTGAAACGGGAGCAGCTCTTAAAAAACAGATTAAAGCTATTTATGGTACTCTGCCAGGCGACCCAGTTTTAAGAAATAAAAGTTCTTTTCTATTTTTTCTTACGTTCAATGGCTGAAAAGGCAATTTAAAATGTTACCTAGTTTAAGCATGATCCGAATCCTTGCTACCATGATCTATGCGTTTCAGTAGGAGTCTAGAATAAAGAACGAACGGAAGGAATCGTAGAGTCTGGAGTCTGAGTACTATAATGGCGGTGACATCTAAGAGCACTTAGTGCTATTGGTGTTTTCAGTCCTATGTTTCAGTTATATATTTTTACAGTAACAAACGGCTCGCGGAAGAGTTGCACATCCTATTAGTCATATATGATGACTAATTGGCTACGCTAAACCAGAAAATGTCCAAGTTTGTAGAAAATAGTAGCTGATAATTCAGCTTCTATAAAAATAAGGTCGACCAACGAATACACAGATGACCTAATGGTAAGTGATGACTGCAGCATCTAAACAACCATATCCATCCTCGACAAAAGCTCAAGATGCACGCGCGTAGATACTACTACGAACTGAATTTCCCAACCCCCACCGTTCAACGTTATGCTACTATTTCACGGCGGTGTTCTGAGAGGGCGTGGTTCTTCCTCGGTATGCCCTAATACGTTAAAAGATTATTAAACAATGTATTTAGTTATTTGATTTAAAACAAATGTAATATCTATAATAATAGATTGCATTACCAGTGCGTTCGGCTCAAAATATAACTGCATAGTTCTATTGCTCGGTACCAGTATATTATTCTGTGGGGTCGTCTGTCGAGTGAGGGTTTAGGGAACAATGGTGCGGTGGTGATGTTATTGATTGGCGGCAACAGGTGGTTAGGGCGTCCCGCTCCCCCCGTCCCCCTCCCCGTGTCCCTCGGCGTCCAAAACTTCACTTTCGTCTTCAATTCGGTTCAAGACTCTCAGCCAATTCCGCTCTTATTATGAAGCTACACTTTGTCATTGCTCTTTTGTGTCGCTTTTGTGTTTTATAGTACTTTTTTATTTAAAAATCTAGCAATCACTCTAGTAGTAGACCTACATTTCTTAAAATAAAATTAAGATAGACTCGCTACACTTAGACTATTTAGCTACGCTTATCTATCTATATAATAATATAGATAAAGAGCCCAAGAGACCTAATCAAAATTAGGGGTTCAAAAAGGGGGGACTTAATGTCGAAGGCATTTTCTACCAGTTAACTAACCCAATGTATGGTTAAAAATTCTGATAAATGTAGTTATAAACTAATTAACAAAAAAAAGCAGATTAAAAATAGCTAATATAAAAATATAGAAGTACTCATATAGGAAATATATAAGCTTATATACATAAATACAATGAAATAACGATAGCTACCAATTAATTCCATCTATGGAAGTTGGAATATCTAACTATAGGTGTCCCGTCATGAACCAAACTCTTAAAATAATTGTATGTGTATGTGATAGTAACTTTTATTGATGATTAGTTATCACTTCTTTAGTGGTATTGGAATACGTGCCTTGCGTTGTTTGCTCAAACTTCAGTTTAGCTTGTCTCCTTGTTTTGAAGCTACATTTAGACACGGGCCCCTTTGTGTCGCACGTTTATTTAATAGTACTTTTTTATTTAAAACAAACACCTCTCTAGTATTATATTATTAGCTTTCATGTATGAGTGACCTAGTTAAGAGACCAGTATCACCCAACACTAAAGTTATTGTCTTTACGAGTTGATTATTTATGGTGTTATTTCTTGTAGTACCGTGCCAACCATTTTTGTAAACACTTATGTAAATCAATAAATAATAATAATTATTATATTATATTGTAACACTGTCCTTGTATTGCATTTAGTTATTGATGTTAGTTTTTCTGTTAAGTGGTAAAGTCACGCATGAATGGGTCAGCTCGACGGAGAAAAGACCACGCCCGTACAGAATACCCGCTTAAAATAGTAGCATGGCGCTATTCTGATAAATGTAGTTATTTAAGTATTATTCAATATGTTTATTATTTATATACGATTAACACAATATATTCCCTGGTCAACCCAAAGGTAGGTTGATACGTAATGTTTTTAGGCATTGGCAAATAAACAATGAATATAATAATAAAATGGTTCAAATATGACCACGTGCACACTAGATACGGAATCACAATGCTACTATTATACGCTGGTATTCAAGGAAACGTGGTTACCCTGGTTGAACCAACCTTTTCGTGTTACAGTTAGTTCACAATTGAAGTCAGAAGCTTCTCAAAGGCATGCGTATTAATTCAATGGATGTTTATCATCAAATAAATCCTATATATGAGTACCTCTTCGTTTTTGTTACATTTAAGAAATTTAATTGGATTGGATTCTTTTTACTGTAATTGTTATTGTTATTCAACAATTATAGTAATAGTAGTATGTTTACTTTAGTTAATTTAAAACACATTGACATTGTTACTGCTACGTATGTAATCCCTTCTTCCTTATTGACTACTGGAAATTATGTCACTGAAATATTAAAACGATAATATTACATCCAATGTAACACCGTTAAATCGATTTAATTAAAAATTATATAATTGATTATTTCGTTGCAATCGTACCAGCTCTTATCGTAAGAGACGTAACAGCGATAGGTGTTCAGCTATCTAAAAAGGATTATAATAAGATAAATTTATTTATAATAATAATAAGCTAAAAACGTACAAGCATTTAAATATTGTGCTAGTCAGTCAGTTCATGACAATAGTCGAATGGCGCATTCGAGCACTTACAATTAAATTGTCTTATCTCTCTCTCTCTCGCTCTCTCTCTCACTCTCTCTCTCTCTCGCTCTCTCGCTCACTCTCACTCTGCGCTCGAGAACATTCACATCAATATCGATTATCTGGATGTTCTTATAATTATAATTTAGGTCTTTACTTTCCCTAAAGACTAAAATGGTATGTTTCTTCAACGGTAATAAGGCTCTCTCATCAGATGAAATATCAGCGCTAAGTTTACTATTTTTTATTTCTGTAAGACGTGATTCTTCCACGGCCAAGTTGACTTTCAACTTACTTATAGGTACGGCGTCGCTGATTATTCCTCGTTCTCGTTTCCTCTTTGCTAAAGATTGCAAGTAACGACAGAAGCTCTCTCCTAAATATATAATAGCACAATTGTATGCAGTATGCATGTAGAATCTGCTGCCGTCATTCTTCCTTATAGAAACGAACCATCTGGCTTGTGGCGTCCACCTGCCCAGTTACAACATCTTTATCCAGTGGTGTTCTGTTCGAAGAAACCGTGGATACTCGTGGCATCTTGAGAAGAGAGCGCTGACGTAGCTCTACTATGTGTAAAAACATCTTTCAATATTTCGAACCAGACAACGAAAAATAATGTTTGTAAACCATTAAACTAATGAAGACAAATTTAAATAATTTATTCACATACAGTTTTTTATCGTTATTTATTTATGCTATTTGCATAAATAGCACAATATTAATACCTTGCTTTTAAAAATTTAGAAAACATGTTGACTAACGGTTTTGTCTCGGTTAAATATGTACGAACGGTTTTATTAGTCCGTCCACCTTGCGCGTTATATTACGGTAATCTTAGCTTCCTAAACTGAAATAGGAAATATAAGTCAACTACAAACTACAACTACAAAAATACGTTATTTGCATATGAATTGATTTTGTGGACTGTATTTAATTATTTGTTACAACTTTCACACAATGACAGAAACACCATACAGGTACATAGACCCGATATTACCACAATGAACGAATGATAAAAGGTGTTACCATAAAGAATACATAGTTTTTAATAATGATTGTTTATTCAGAAAAGTTCTGAACACAAGGTATTTGGAGGATTGATATCTTGTCAGTAATCTGTTGAGTGGAAAAAAAAAAGTATTTTCTTAAATCTGACATAGTTTGTGCTCATATATTAAAGATCTTTATTACAGGGAGTTCTTATTTGTTAGTTAAAATATATGTTTGTTACCTGACATATAAAAAAATATTTAGTTTTAAAAAACAGATATATAACTATCTTTTATTATATTAGGTGTAACAAAGGTTCACTCAGTTCACCTGCTAGTAAATGTTGACAGCGGTCCATGATATCTACATTCATCATCGACAAAAATTAAAGCTCTGAAAATGGACTGCAGATGGAATGTCCCCTTTACGTGTAATAGAGTCACCGGAAACCATTTTTTTTTATTACTACTCATTCAAAGTTGTAGGTAGAAATGAGCTGCTACGTGGCTCCACCAATGTTGGCTATGAGTGTAATTTATATTTAGCGGTATGCATTTACAACTTGGTAATTGCTGCGAAAAATTTTGCTTTTAAATGAATTTCTTTGTAGACCTGTTGATATACGGAACACGTAAGCGACACGAGCTTTCTTTTACAAATAGTAAATATATATATATATATATATATGTATATATAATATATTCCGTAGTATTCTGTAGATTCTAGAAGTTTCAACCGTAGCTTTATAATTATAATTATTGACGACCGCAGGGCCTTGTGGTTAGAGACGCGACGCCTACTAGCCAGGGTTATGGTTGGTGTGTCTTTATTCTAGCACAGGAACAATACTTCTGCATCGTTATTTACTTGTTCACCTTTCGGTGTGGTACATGCCACGTGTCGCTATCATCAGCATATTTATATCGTTCACTTGCTTTACATTGCCGCTTTTTCGGTACAGATGTTTACAACACTAAAAAGTATCATACACCATTTAAGTCGTCTGGTTGTAACTAGAACATATTGCCTTGATCCTAGCGCCGCTAAATACCCTAATCTTCGCGTCGTTTCGACATACGCATTTGCGTCTCCTCTGGTGTTGCGGATGTTCATGGGCGGCGGCGGTCACTTACCATCAGGTGGAATGTATGCTCGTTTGCCGCCTATACTATGAAAAAAAACATTTTTTGATGCAATAGCTATCTGGACACTGGCTATAAATAGGTACATCATCATTTTGATACAATATTCTATGTTAACCATTTTCTTTCTCCTCACGAAGATCTAGAAGTCACTTATAGACGTTAATATATCGTATGTCACAATGATCACGTAAAAAAAAAGGTCGTCGCTCCTCCTATTCAGGCGCTACAAAAGCGTAATTCATTATTATTAAACGTTGTGAAGTAATACATCGTGCAATTAATCAAAATAAAGCTCGCAACTGTAGCGTCTAATATTTTACTGAAATAATGAACGAAGGATTTGATGGAACTGTTCCATTTTCGTTTCTTAATTAAAATTTGCGAAGCCCGTTTACAAATTACTCTTAAGGTTGTGTAGTACCTATGAAAATATGCACTGTTTCATTGTAGTAATTATGTAATCACTTTAGATATAACGTGAATATATTTTTTTCATAAATTACTATCAAGTAATATACATTATTTTTAAGTGTGCTAAGTCTGCACGGTACGACAATAACATCCATAACATAAATTAAACAAATTTCTATAATTGAAATTAATAAAAATCCTATTAGACTAAGTCTATTGTCGGGAACTATCTCCTAGCACAAGCATTTATACTTATTTGTGATGTTTAACTGGAATAATTGCAACTGTAATTACAGCACTGCAGGCACTTTAAAAAAAAACCATTTAACTAGGAGATAAAGTAAAAAAGAACTATTTATCATTATTAAAATGTACTATTATTGAATTATAACAGTATTATACACTTAATAATATTGAATGTATATATTTTAAGTGTATAATACTGTTATATTATTATTATTTGTTACATAATTCAATATAATAAATAGACAATGCCCACCATAATAGACAGAAATGTTAATACATCCCAATCTTTATTAATAACAGGCTACCAGTAAATGTCGGAGATGTGTAATTAACTGTCATTAAGAGTTGAAACAATACTGTGAACAGTAAATTTTGAGTGAATACTTTACAATTCTTGTATTAAAAATTATTCACGTGTCATATATGTATTTCATCACCAGCTCAGCCCATCACTAGTCAGCTCCTGAATATAGGGCCTCCCCGGCATTACTGGTATTTTGACTTGTATGTCCATAATACGGCTGAGATATCAAGATGTACTTTTTGTAAGGCTAAGAAACGAGGACTATGTCTAGACCTTTATTACTGGTGGCGAGGTATTCAAGGGTCAATTGTCATTCAAATCATTCCTTGTAAAGGATGAAGGTATATGTCATGGGCCACATGAATCACTTGCCATCTGTGTTACTCTCTTATGTAATAAAAAAAATCTTATCGTATCTTAAAGAGCTGTGGTATCTTATTGTGCATTCTGTATGAGCCATAGCATGTCCCAAGGTGGGTAACGACTCTTCTCAATGTGCTACGACAACTCGGGACCACTCCCAACATTCCCTGGTTCATTTTTCCCCCTGATCGCCCGCGGCGAAGCTGAAGTTCCCTTTTAATTGTCTCATACGATAGCCGCGGTTACCTTAGCCCTATTACATGAGCCCAAACTTAAGATCGTGACGCCTTATCCACGTAGGTTCTATATTTAATAAGAAAAAGTTCCTTCTTTATTAAAATATTGCGATACCGATATCTTTCAAAACCTACATCGTTTGAAACCTACTTCGTGTTAAATTGGTTCCATAACCGATTTATTTAACGTTCCCCAAAACGATACATGTATTTGTTCGGTACACGGTATCGAATAGCACCGAGGCGTACGTTATTGTGTATTCAACACGCGTAGACGAATTATTGACGAAACGTCGAGCCTCTTCGCTCCCCAACAGTTTTTTGCCCGTAATATGACTAAATCTTATATAGTAATTATTATTTAATTAGGACTAATAGAACAGCAGCCTATATATACACATAACTTAGTAAATCTAAACTGACATAAAACTACAATTGAGGGATGTTTGTACATTCATATTTAACAGCTGTTATCAAGGAGGGTGAGAGCCAGGAAAGCCCTAGCAAAGGGTAACCTATTTTGGGCTTCTGACTCATTCTACAATAATCTGTTCCAGAATCCGGTCTATATTTAATATATATATATATATATATAATTTTTGTTTGTATATTCATTTGTAACCTACATCCTTCAAATTTATTTAGATCGTTTAGTAATAAACCGGCTTCAGTACTGTAGATTTCAACACAAAATTGAGGTATTATTGGACCTCCTCGATAACTGTGTATATATAGATAGGTACATACAACAAAATATACGTAGATATAGACGAATACACAGGAAAAGTTGTATGGTAATGGAATTACCAAAGTGTGCCGTGATCACAAATTGTGGTTTAATAAAGATTTAAGATTTAATGTTCGTAATTTTGGAATACTGTAAATTGTTATTAAAATTATATATTTTTTTTATATAAACATATCTATGACAATGGTAATACATACATCATACGTACACTAGATATCTAATAATCATCTTATATTATTAAAATAACAATAATAACCTATTTTATATTCAGAAAGTGTTAATGGTATATGATAATTACACGTTAATAATAGGGAAAGAAAAATGATTATAATTTGCATTCGTGTTCTTCATTAGAACACCACAACTACTTCTGTCCTAGATATAATAAGTCCAAATTAAATAAGTATCTTCATAAAAACTATATTATTCACAGTATGACCTATATAAGAGTTTCTTTATATTTTTTTTACAGAAATAGATATTATTTAGGTTAGAAAAGTTATTGTTAATAAGTAACTTTGTGTGTTGATTGATTTATGGGTAAGCTGCGGTCGTAGGAGCCTATCTAGAAATTCATGTATAAAGACGGATATAGAGTAATAATAAATATAAAGGGCCGCAACAGGAGTTTCATAACTTTTCTCTGAAAATATATGCAATACAAACAGATTAGAAGTTGTAAATACTACTTTATTATCTATATAAACATTTGAAACAGATAAGAGGTGTAACACGTATAAAAATAGATAAAAATGATTTTAAAATTAAACTGTCGTCTAAATCGGGCATGACGAAATTCCGTACATAATGTATCTTCTTTTATTTCTATTATCCATTCTTATTTTTTATACATGTATGTTTTAAATCGGACAGCTGCGCTTTATGCGTTTTATGCATATAAACCTTATTATAAATAATGTGGTTGATAAATAATTCCAAAGTATAAATACTAGCTTTTTGTAAATTATTATTAGGCTGTTACATACATAAAAGAAAATGAATGTGAAGATGACGTTAAAGATTTGCACGGAATACTAGCTTAGATTACATTAAAAAAAAACGCTTCTGTAAATATCAAATTTCACATTTCCTTGTCACATAATTAGTAAGTTAATAGAAAGGTATATAATATGGTCCACATTATTTTTAGGAAGTAATGTAATGCAAACACAGTTTTTGAAATCGACAATTAAAAAAATATTCAAATTGTGTCAGTGAGCCCAATTTTAACACAGTTAACAACAATATCACTTCAGTCAAATTGTTCACGTGCAAACAACACAGAACGACGAAAGTTGGAGCTAGGAATAAAAATTTGTGCACCAAATAAAGTATGAGTCGCTTGACGCATTGTTAAAATGAATTTGATGATATTCTAATGTTTATATTGGTCTATTTATTTACTGTTTATTGAATTAACCTCAACAAAGTTAAAGATTCATAAAGGGCGGACTTTATGCCAAAGTTATTCCCTAACAATCAAGGCAATGAGTGGCGAGATATTTATTTATTTATTAAAAAATTTGCACAAACAGTGTACACAGGCGGAGTTAATGCCTAAGGCATTATCTCACAGTCAAACCTTTGGACCAGAAAGATTGAGTAGCTGCATTTATACATTTTTAAATAAAACAGCATAGGTATACATAAAAACTACATTTATCCTAAGTATATATAAATATAATACGATACATAAATACATATTTATATACACATATATATATTGTTATAGATATAGCAAAAAATTATTAATAATAATTAATATAAAATATACAAATAAAGAATAATACACACATACATCCATACTACAATACGTACATAATACTTAAATAAATACGATATATATACAAAATATAATACAATATACATACATAATACAATACAATAGCCGTAACTACCAATAAACTCCATATATGGAAGATGAACTTATCCGATTACAGGTAATTTAAGTAAGTAGTCATGAATCAAATTTTAAAAATTGATTTTATTACTGACCTTCCTGATGTCATCGGGTAAGGAATTCCAAAGTAGTGGACATTAAATTAATTTGCAAAAAAAAAAACCGGTAAGGTGACCTGGAATACAGATCTTGTTATTAAATGAAGATCGAAGAAGTTTGCTGTGTTGTATTTATGATGATATTCTCGAAATCTAAACCAATTTATATATTCTTGAGCTGTAAATTTTGAAGACATATATTATCCATTGAATTATAAACACATACACACTCGATAATTTTATATAATTGTATGATTTTATGAAGTGTTCCCAGTGCTCCCACTTCCTTAGGTAGGTATAACTGAATTTTAATGGATTAACATTTATGGCGTTTATAATTCAATTAGAAAATACAAAAACAATAAGATTAAGCGTCCATACTTTGTAGGGCACGTTAAACGTTCTACGTGGTGGTGAGGACCACGCCTTACTCAGTCCTGGTCCCGGGCTTTTAGAAGGGTATTGTTTTCAGCCCCCAATGCCACAAGTCGGTCGTGTATGTCGGTAGTGTAAAAATGTATATAATCAATACAAATATATACATATATAGTATACAAACATGACATTTTATTCATTTAATGTACAGAATGACATGAAAGTATAGTCACAGAAAAAAAAAATACAAAGAGCTTTAGAATATTATTTAAACGTCAATCAAAAAACTAATCATTTTGTTCGTCAATCCGCAAATTAAAGAGTTTATAAGAGAGTTTATATGAAGATAATTTGTCCATTTGTAATATTACAACTTGACTCTTTTCAACTGTGTTTTGTATGGTGCGAAAAAGAAAACCTTAGACTTTACCATATTACTGATGACGAGTAATTCTCTTGAAAGGTATAGATAGGTATAGATAGATATACGTAATTTTTGAGCTTGTGTTCGTTGCCCTTACTTTTATAAATTCAGAACATAATACCGTATATTACTATATTATTACATATATTACACATAATTTTTTTTTAATGACAAAGCATTCTTTCTTTTAACAAAGAAAATTACCATCAAAGCAAAATCGCGATTCATTCAGCATCGCAATCGTTTTCAATGGAATGGCGGCAAGATGTAAATCTGTTCCGAAAATTCCAAAATCAAAAGCATTCCTGAGCATCAAATTTAAAATTTTACTCAGTAACATTAAAGGAAACAAATCTTGCTTTTGAAACACAACTAATTTGGAAATAAAATTATCACTTTTTTTCATCATTATCAAAATAAATATTTAAAAGAAAAAAGAAACATTATTTTTGTCATCTTTCCGGTTTATGATATTAACATTACTAAGATTTACCATAATATGTTTTAATGCTTGTGCTAGGAGATGGTTCACGATAATACTGGAATGGCGGATTCAAATCTATATACGCAAATATATACGTAAGTTTCGCATATATGTATTTAGAGGTAGTAGGTATAGGTATAGGTATAGGTTTCTTGTTTAAAAGCAAAAAGAAATATTCTTTTTGTTATCTTTCCGGTTTATGATATTAACATTACTAAGATTTACCTTAATATGCTTTAATGCTTGTGCTAGGAGATGGTTCACGATAATGTGCTGCGGGAATCACTTACCATCAGGTGAAATTAATGCCTTTTTATCGACTTCTCTAACAAAAAATTATTAAACACATTTGATACGTCCGCCTTCGTATACGATACAATGAAACAGCCAGAATTGTTGTGACGCTAATCCACAGTACGAAAAACGAATCACGTAGCCATATATCATAACTTATCAGCGGTCAGACGTGGGAACTCGGCGATAGTGTGGCGATATGGTACCAGGACAGGATCGATAAGGTTGCGATTAATGTAATTGATTTATAACACCGGGCATTCGAATAAAGATGATTCATTGTAGTAGTCGAATGATTATATCGTGCCTTTGACTTTATCTGTTATTTAAATTTAATAATGACGATATACCTAGCGTACGCCGCGTAGATGTATTCGTGTTTATGTTGTATGTTATTTGTCGTACTCCCGGTCCGATTTCGAACACGACGATATAATCTGAGGATGTGGACTGCGTAGGACATGACGACAACGATATCCTCCACGTCGATAAATAACAGGGACGTCAGCGTTTGCGCAAACACGGGGGGGGGGGCACTCATCTACCCTAGGTCCTAGGTGCATTCAGATCGTAGGAAAAGTACCAAGCTGCTGCGCCACGTCATTTTATTTCATAACTTATAGTATCAGACTTGTGTAAATCAAAAAAAGATATTTATATTGTATTGAAAATACTAAACGTATGTCTGCCTTGCCATTGACTAGATCTGGTGCTGCATGTGGAACATAGTCTCGTTTTCCGTTGCTCAGGAAATAGAATATTTTATTTTTCTTTCTTCTCCCATTCTATTCTTACTTTCGTCGTTACATCTGTATGTAAAAGAACTTCATTATGAAATGACGGTTGATGGTAAACATGTTGTCCTTTGATAAAATAAATTAAAATTGTGTTAATAAATATATAATTTAAAATACTGAACTGACTTAGGACCAGGACACAGTCTTCACAGAATACCAGCATAATGCTGCTGTGTTTCGATTGGTGATTGTAGGGATCCGGAGACCTTTATCACTGGTGACGAGGGTGACAACGCATCTGCATTATGATTCCTTGACAATGATGAATGTAGATGTCATGGGCCGCAGGAATCACTTGCCATCAGGTGAAATGTGTGCGCTAGTTTGTTACTCTCAATGTGAAAAAAAATGCATCTGTATTATGATCGCTTATTAACGAAGTAAGTCGATGTCGTAGGTCCGCCGGCGTCGCTTACATTTGGGAGAACTGCGTGTTCGTTTGTGGGGCGACATGTGACATTTGTGACTCACGTACCATTTGTGGGTCAATACAGTTAAAGAAATGTTGTTTTATATAATGATTAATATGAATGTTTTTCTTGTTTCCAGGAGCGGCTTGGCGCGGCGTAGCGGGCGGGCCGCGCCATGGGTAACAAATGCTGTAGCCGCCGCCACGACCCGGACCGACCACTTGGTCAGTTTCACTTAATTGCTTTATCGGACTACAATTTAATTTGTTAGTTTATTGTTTCTCTTAAGCAATCTATCCTGTACTACTCTGTCATATCAATCAATTGAACGTGCTATATAGATTAGGATTTATTTAAAACGCGACGCCTAGGCCTTTCAAATGAATTTCAATCCAGAAACCAAGAAACACTTGTAGAAAAACGATTTTCATGTATTTTTTTACGGAGCAGATAGTTCATCTGATTGTAAGTGATCCCTGCGACCCATGACATGTATATTCATTCTTTAAGTGCAGATACATTTTTATATAAGCTCAAATCATATACAATGATCGTGTCTCTGGTTTTTTCCTTTAGCTTACGAAACATAAGTACATCCGTATTATCTTGTTCATTCCAACTTTTTTAGCAGATTCCAGCACCAACTAGACTACCTCATTTCGCATCATTCCTAACTAAAAGCAAGGATCTGTATTATTAACAATATAATCCGAGCATGAAATTTTTTTTTATTCTCGGATTCTAAACTTCATGTAAACAAATCACTGATAGAACTTTTGTTTAAATCACAAAAAGATTTTCATTACGTCTTATGCGAATTGCATTTCCGTTAACTTTTAATTTTAGATATCTGTGTTACGCACCAGCTCGTGTATGGGAGCATTTCCTCATCGTCTTATGTTTGCCTAATCAAGCTCCTCATTCCAAGCATCCGCGTGTAGCTTATAGCGAGTCATTTACTAACCGTTACCTTTATGAACCGTTATTGAGTGCCTCACTTTTTTATCTTTCTACGCACACAATGTCAAAGCGCAGGCTATCAGAATTTACGTGTGTCGAAGTTTATTTTAATAAAAATAATATAATCAAGCAATTAGACTAAATGCAAATAATCTTTCTAATTTTGGTTTTATTTTAGTTTATTGAGGCATTTCATCTCAGTCCTCATGTGTGACAACGCATCTGCATTATGATTCCTTAACACGGATGAATGTGGTTGTCGTGTGTCACTTATGTCAAGACTAGAAAAAACCTAATGCTACATGTTATAATGATAATAACACTTCATTCAAACTCGATAAGGATCATATCATCACATTACGTATGTATGTGTGTTTTGATCTCTGAGGATGGAGATGCATTACTCGTCAATCGTGTACTGTAAACGGGTTACCTGTTCCATCCTCAACGTAGAAAACAGCAGCGATATGTTCTTTTTCAAATTGCTTAGGGACGTCGTGCGTCGGTCGGCTGGCTTTATCGTACCGCAACTAAAATCTAATAGCGAAATGTCTTTATATATATATATATATATATATATATATAATTTCATTACCCGAAGACATTGTATGTAATCTACGTCGCGCGGTGCATATAACTAAAACAGGCCAGCTTGTTCAGAGAGGAACCACGTGACACAGTTACGCTTCAAATATAAGTAGCTTAGCACTCATCAGGTAAACTGTGTGCTCGTTTGTCACCCTTCGTTATATATATAATAATATAGTATATATAAAATGCCATACTAGTGCGATTTATACTCATATTGTATCGCCACTCAACATCGGGTGTAGTCAAGCAGTTGCTTAGATTATTCAAAAATAAAACTCAAAATCATTACTATGAAATCCATCGTATAAACTGTTTAAAAATTTTCAACGTTGTTTCTTTTTATCGAGACTGGAACAAACCGACGTTGCGGTAAAGTAAGCGAGGAAAGGAAACTAAATCCCTCGCCCACCTCATTGCTAAAGTTTTGCTTTTTTAACAGACTTGAAAACTTAGCGTAACTTTATCGAACTGCTTGACTGATAGGCCAAGGTGGTACATTGGACCGATCTAACTTTTTCCTACTAAACCTTGACTTACGGATTTTTGTTATGACATTATGGGTGATGCACTAGCAACACAAGTTTACCTGATCATAAGTAATAATGATTTCTGCCGCCAGTGTCACTCACTCTCGATAAGCAATCTTAATACTAGTGCGCGGTCACTCCTGAGGGATGAGACAGCGTCGTCACCAGTCATAAGGTCGGGATCAGGTCCCTACACTCACCAAAATATAGTTGACCTGATAGTGAGTACCCACACAGCTGCCCATGATACAATCATACTTACAATCATCTATGGTCAACAGTGGTAGAGCTATGCTGCAGTTTTTTTCTAAGCTGCAGAATGAATGGGTCAGCTTGACCGGAGAAGGATCACATTCACAGAATAGCAGCATAATGCTGCTGTTTCGTCTGGTGAGTGTTGGGTATCCGGAGGCCTTTATTACTGGTGACGAGACATTCCATCTCAGCCCTCAAGGGTAAAAACGCATTATTATTCCTTATCAAGGATGAATGTAGATGTAGCCAAGTGCTTACCATCAGGTGAAATGTGTGCTCGTTTGTTAACCGAGTCTGCACCTGATTATTGAAATATATGGGTTTTTTAAATGTTTCGGATGAATGTCCCTCTTTGAACTTGCTTACATTTTAAAAATATCCTAGTATTTATCACATGTCTCCTGTGTTTCATTTATATGTTAACGCCATTTTAAAGTCCGCATTCTCAGATGACTGAGTCTCCTGTGTTTCATTTACATGTTAACGCCATTTTAAAGTCCGCATTCTCATAAGACTGAGTCTCCTGTGTTTCATTTATATGTTAACGCCATTTTAAAGTCCGCATTCTCAGATGACTGAGTCTCCTGTGTTTCATTTACATGTTAACGCCATTATAAAGGCCGCATTCTCAGATGACTGAGTCTCCTGTGTTTCATTTATATGTTAACGCCATTTTAAAGTCCGCATTCTCAGATGACTGAGTCTCCTGTGTTTCATTTATATGTTAACGCCATTTTAAAGTCCGCATTCTCAGATGACTGAGTCTCCTGTATTTCATTTACATGTTAACGCCATTTTAAAGTCCGCATTCTCATAAGACTGAGTCTCCTGTGTTTCATTTATATGTTAACGCCATTTTAAAGTCCGCATTCTCAGATGACTGAATGCCGGCAATCCATGCATCATTTACGGATTAAGGGCCTTAAGATTATTTCTTTATTGTCTAAATTCAATTACTTAGCCTATTAAAATACCGAGCATACTACACCTATCTATGACAGTTACAGCCCACGATACCGACATCATCGTCGTCCTCGATAAGGAATTATAAATGATATGCTTTGGACTAAAATTGAGTAGTTAATCACCATTATTACACACCGGTTTATTTTACACACCAGACGCGCCCTTAATGAAGAAAGCGTGTTCAACTTATGTTTAATGCTGGAATGAATACCTATGCAACTATATACTTAAACTCGTAATAAATAGCAAGCGTTTAAGAAATAATACTATATTCAATTGCTATAACTATGTTTTCCATCTTTAGCGTCGTTACCTGAAAGTAAAGGAAACGAATACATTCATTGTTTTATGAACCTTTTCGACATGCCTCAGGTATCAGCAATACGCAGATTTAATCCCCTTTACGGTTTCCTAGGGCATTAGGCGGCAACGGTAATGTCATATTGTACGTAAGCCTACCTGAAGCCTTCGATAAATTTAATAAAATAAATAAACCATAAATTACACGGAAGACTGAGGTTTTTTTTATAATTAGTAGAAATAAAAAAAAGAAATAGCATATGCACATACAATATCACTCTAATTATTATATCGTAAATTTAAAACCATAAACTAGAAACAAATGTACATACAAACTTTTTATATAAAATATTCGTTTAGTATTATTATTACTCTTAATATTAAAAACGTGTAGTTCTAAATTTGTCTTTTTTTTTTTGAGAAAAATTGCGCAACAGTAACCCAATTCTGCATAGAGAACAATAGGCGAGATTCTTTTGTATATATTTAAAATGCTCGCTGAAGTAATTAACATTCGCTTGCCACTGAGATAACGTTATGAGGTCGATTTATTTTTGTTCGGTGTATAACAAGGGCGTAAAAAAGGGAATAAAAATCATTATATACTTTATATTAAACTATTGAATTCGATATGCATCAGCGTTATGAACTTCATATCGACCTCGAACCCGACGCTTACTGTTTGATGTTACCGAAATATGACAACTTACCTAATCAACAAGCAATGCATTTACATTATAAGTAATCCAAGACGTGATGACGGCAGAAAAAAAATATCTGGATCATATGCCACGTTGCCTCCCTGTATGACGAAGGGGCAATACGAGTAAAATATTAGAATTTGTTAAGTATAAGCAATATTCATTAAAGCTCGGAGGTACTTAATTAGCATTAGCAGAAATTATTGGATGTTGAGGTATACCATTTTAGACAGTGGTAGAGCTACGCTCCAATTTTTTTCTAACTGCAGAATGAATGGGTCAGCTCGACCGGAGTAGGACCACGCCCTCACACAATAGCAGCATAATGCTGCTGTGTTTCGTCTGGTGAGTGTAGGGATCCGGAGACCTTTATTACTGGTGACGAGGCATTCCGTCTCAGTCCTCAATGGTAAAAACGCATCTGCATTACGATTCCTTGTCAAGGATGAGTGTAGATACCATGGGCCGCAGGAGTCACTTAGCATCAGGTGAACTGCGTACACTCAATGTAATAATAATAAAAAATCAAGATGCACATACACTCGTCTTCTTTGAGGTTGGACTTTAAAGAACTTTCACAGAATACCAGAATAAAAAAAAATATTATGTTTGTATGATATGTTTCCTCTAGTAAGTGAAAGAAACCAGTGAGCCTATTACTGGTAATGAAACATTTTAGCCGCAGGAATCAATCACCATCAGGTGATCTGTGTGCTCGTTTGTTACTGTGTATGTAATTAAAAATCTCAGTCCTTAGGGATGAAAACAATGCATCTTGAATTTTCGTCATGGATGGATAGATGTATGTAGATGCTTATACTGGATAGGTAACTACAGTTTTCGTGTACTATCAAGTGAAATGTCTACTAGTTTGTCATTCTTTAGTTTCATATAAAAAAAACCAAGTGGTGGTTACAACACTACTCTGTCGATGTTAGTGCTGTTTGCCTATGCGGCTCTTGCTGCTTCATCTATTACTGGGTTTGCGGATCAGGAATACGTGCGTTAGTTGTTCGTAGTTCTCTTTCTTACTATAAAGTGCCGAAAGGGCGATCAGAGCGAGACAAAAAGAAAGCGCTATCCGAGCGTGTGTTGACTGCGCAACTCTCAATTTGCCACCGAAGTCTCGACTATCTGATGATTCTCCGGAGTGGAGAATGGGCGATGGTGGTGTTTAGACCATCTGGCTGTTGCGTCGTCGGTCCTGGGTTTGATTCCCAGATAAAAAAAAACAATGGTTGTGCGTAACAAATTGTTGGTTTTCAAGTCTGGGTGGTCTCCGACACTGCATCCGAACTATCCTCCGATATTATTCCAAATGCATTATTATCGGAAGGCAGGGGAACAAAGAGTGTCTCTGTGTTTGCGGTAATGCTTACACACTATAATATAACCTGCGTAGTTGATGTCTTCTGTTCAACCAGATCTAATGATGATAAGTTATAACTTTAACAATAAATATCTGTTAACAATAAAACACTGTTACTCACTATGACATTGGGGCTTAAAACAATATAAATGGAAATATGTATTATGTGTACATATGTAATTGTTGCCTAAGATATATACATATATATAGATAGAATAGTTCGTACGTATAAGGTATTGGAAAGTTATTCTCATATGTTATCTATAGTTGTTACTTAAATATACATATATATATTATATTTTTTTACCTTTTTTCAAATAGAAATTTCTTTCTCTGCTCGTATTTGAACGAACGTATATATATTTACATGTAATATATACATAACCATCGTTAGTAAACGATCTACAGAGTTGACGATAATGAAGTTCAAATGAGGGCAGAGACCCATTTAGCCCCGGTCAAGTGTAATCTCTGCAATTTCATTGCGCTCGCATGCAACGAACTTTTTGTTACTTGTGCATAAAGGAAATGTACATTAAGCTACCTAAAGCTCCTAAAGCTGTAGGAGCTTTAGGCTCATCTGGATTGGAGATATTTTAGCAGAAAGGCTTAACCTAAACAAAATCACGTTTTAACTTAAGAATGGTGTTCTTCATTCTATCAGAAATGATTTAAGACAGTTTAAGTATTTTTAGCTGAACGGGAAGCCGACTTTTTCTTTAATTAAAATTAAAAGTTTATTGTCTAAAACATAGAAAAGATGATTAGCTATACAAAGAAAAAAATGAATAACCAGGAAATATCGCCATATCTAAAACCAACCGACCGACGTCAAATAAAAAAAAAACAATAATAGTGGAATCAAAGAGCGCATTTTCGTGTTTCAGTGTACCCGGCATACAAGAAGAACGAGGCTGGCTTCACAACATGTCCGTCGCTGGAGAACCGGTACACTGGCGAGCCCAACAACCGCGTCGTGTCCCGACGCCCAGCCGACATTGTGCGCACACGCAATCCCGGCACGTGTGAGTTACATTGATAATTAAAAGTAATATTTTTGCATTGAACCTGCAGTTAAATGCGTTTTCAGATCTATAAACTAAAAGAATACCTCATGACCAGTAATTGGATATGCTGATTTATTCCGAGTCTAAGGTATCTGATATAAAAAAATATTTCGAAGACGTGTAGGTCATCCAATCCGCAGGGAATCTGCTTGGTGCTATAGATAAGGTTTAAGTTCTGTAAAGGACCTTTACTTTTTTTGCTCAATGTGTGTTCCTATTACCATTCTAGGTATATCGAACGGGGGCAGGCGCGTCGTCAAAGCGCTATGCGCGTACACAGCCCGCGCAGAATCAGACATCTCCTTCCGGAAGGGTGACCGTATGGAAGTCCTGAGCGATGCAGAACCCGATTGGTGGCGTGTATTGCACCTTACTACTAGGCGGGAGGGATTGGTTCCTGCCAACTTCGTAGCCGAGGAGAGCTCGGTGGAATGCGAGGAGTGAGTTATTTAATTTTATATTGTCTTTATATTTATATTATCTTCATGAGTATAATGAATTTGGCATTTGATCATCTTCTTGAGGTGTTTAATGTGGTTGGAATTTGATAGATTGAAGTAAGTTCGTAAGTTAAGTATCTCTGTGTTAGACGAATTCGAAAAGATTGCTCTTTATTGTAATACTATAATGAAATATTTGGTCCGCTTTAGGGATGAAGTCAGCTCGGAGGAATGCAAATAATGAATGTTTTGTTGTTTTATCGTTGAGGTGTTAAGAATAGAGATGTTTTTTTCATTTATTTATTGTTGCAAATTAAAGCTTTGTTTTAGATTAAATTGAAGTTTAGTAAATGCTTTGCTAATAGGCATCTGTAGACTTAATTATGAAGACAGTTATTAAATTCGTACTATAGTTTACGTTACGTTTATAATACGTATGTATATAACATACTTAAAAATATGTGGCGAATATTTCAAATATTATCAAATTCGGACCACATGTTTTAAAAATTGCAAATTTAAAGGCTCCTGATAAATTGATGAACGAATGAGATATTGTTAGTTATTTTAATCAAGGAGAATTAGCCATAAGTTAATACTACGCACGCTGCGTATTGAAAATATTTAAAATTAAAACTTTATGTAAAACAAATAATCATAATAAAGTGGTAGATCGACACTACAGTTTGTTTCTAGCTGCGTAATTAATGGGTTAGCTCGATCGGGAAAGGACCACGCCCTCACAGAATACCAGCGTGAGATAGCAGCAATCATGCTGCTGTATTTCGTCTGGTGATGAGGCATTCCATCTCAGTCCTCAAGGGTGCCAACGTCATCTGCATTATGATTCCTTATGAAGGATGAATGTAGATGTCGGGGGCCGCAGAAATCATTTGCCGTCGGGTGAATTGTTACTCCTAATGTAATAAAAACAAAACTTTTGATCTGATTTTTGTGTTACAGATAAATATGTAACAATACATTATATAGTTTAAGTATTCAAGGATACATACTTACGAATATTGTTTACCTTTGACATTATTAAGAAATCGATTATATAATTTGCTATTGAATAAATGTAATTACAATCTTGAACATTTCCTAGAAGATAAGCTAGAAAATTTGAATGGAATAATATAGTAAGTAATTGACGAATAATATATTGATTAGACTAGATTATGTTAATACAATATTAAATTGGTTTTAAATTTAAATTCATTAAAATATTTCCACGCTATACGTGGCAGAATATGTCTGTGCGTTTAATGCTATATTGTAACACCATTTGCAGCATACTCTGGCAAATAAACTGATTTGATTTGATTTTCTTATCAACATTACTGTAACATCTACATTATATATTCTGACAAATATTTCTATCGTATATTTTTACATAATACACAATTATTTATTAAATTAGACTTAATTTTTACTAAATTTAAAAACATCCTATATATCTTTGGAGGCGTGTTACCTAGTTTCTACGTCGTGGGGCCTAGATTCGATTCCCAGCCGAGATACAATTTTGCCAAACTTTTTATATTATATATATATACCTAAATTATTGGTTTCCTGTCAGATCATATTGTATGTATGTCCCGTGTTGTTGACACAGCACGTAAACCTTCCTCCGGGGCACACATTACATTGATGATACATGAAACGAGATGATTGCCTCTTTTAACCTCTCGTTTAGGCACTATAATATTTGAATTTGAAGTGTCAAAAAATGCCTAATGGTTTTGGGATACGGTCTGCGAAACTTAAGCTCATAGGTTCGAATCTGCCATGCGACATTCAAGCTTAGTTGGAGTGGTTGACCGGTATATTAGTAATAAAAATTCTATTTTTTTATTTCTCACTACAAACATTAACTAAATGATGAGTAATGGTATGGAAAACAAAAAATTGGATACAAGTGGACTTTCTACTAGGTTTTCACCTGTACCACAAGTCACCAGGCCCCGCCTCATGTTTACCAGTACGAACATATTATGAGGAAACATTAGCGGTGAAAAGATGGTACTAAAGTAAATTAAAGAAGTATATTATATAATTAAAAAATAAAATTTAAGACAATGCCGATTTTTGTAATTGGTGTGTGTATATATATGTATGTGTTTAAGTGTGTTTATTGTGTATTAGCATGCTTGCATATTAGCCTCCAATTTTCATTTAATAATTAGAAATTTAAGAAACAGGTTGGATTAGGGCTTCAGTTTAGTTACAATTTAGTTTCTGTAACCATGCCGAGTCGTAATTTTTTTAGATTTATAAATAGTTAAATGATGAATTAAAAATATATTATTAATTTTATTAAACAAATATGGACCTAAATAGCAGATAGACCTAGGACTAAAGTAATATTAATAACATTGCAATCAAACCCGTTGATTGTAAGTGCCGCCACTTACAATCCCATCGCGCATCATAGATTCACCCGCGTCCGAAGGAGATCGAGGCACGTCCTCGACGACCCCAACGACGCGACCACCAGGGCCAAAGCTCTTCATAAAACACTAAATACGTACATTGCACCCTAATACCACCCCCGCCGACGGCAAGGGTGTCCCAAACAAGGTTATTCGCGATACCGCCATGTAACAGGCCGGTTCTCTCCAGTCAATAGAGTTAGAAGCGTCGCTGGAGTTTCTTGCGCCACTTCTCCAGCGCCAACGCATTCCGAAGTGGTGGTACATATAGCCAATAATAATAGAGATATTAATGTAGATAATTCTTAGTCAGAAGCAACTGACCGAGCCCTCGATGCAAACGCACTCGCGAAACAGGGTAGCGGTCCAAGCCGAAGCTCCCTCATGGGAGCCCTTGAGCTGGTTACCCATATATAGAGGTGCGCCACAAGCGCTCGGTCACCTCTCAACCCGGCGAAACTGTAAAAGCCCTAGGGCTAACAGCGGCCATCAACCTGAAAATAAAAACGCATTGCAATTCTTTTTTAAATAGTCGATCTTAGAATATATCGTCTTAGTCCTTCCTCGTATTCCTTAACACAATGTCAATAACATATTCTGCCGGATAAAAAAATATATTCTTCTGTTAGACTCACATAATGTATGCATTACTTACAGTTGGTTCTTCCCACACGTGTCCCGCAAAGAAGCAGACAAATTATTACTGGCAGAAATCAACCCTCGTGGAACCTTCCTCGTCAGACCTGCAGAGCACAACCCCCATGGGTTCAGCCTTAGCGTGAAAGACTGGGAGGAGGGGCGAGGTTACCACGTGAAGCATTACAAGATAAAACCTCTGGACAACGGGGGTTTCTATATAGCGACCAATCAGACCTTCCCCAGCTTGCCCGCTCTTGTTATGTCCTATACGAGTATGTTGAATATTTACTTATATTTTTAGTATTTGTAAGGGTGACAAACTTGAATGCGAGTCTCCGGAAATCACTTACCATCTGAGAACTGTTTGCTCGTTTGTCACCTCTATTGTACAGTCGGGGTACGAAAACCTTCGCCAGTTTCCAAATTCATTCCTTTATCAAATCATAGACTCTTAGTACCTATTGGAACTAAAGCTATAAGCAGACAACTGCATACAAAATTATACTTACTTGAAATTATAACAAGCGTCATTATAGTATACACATTTGATAAATAATTTAGTTTAATATTAACATTTTTAATTCCGATATTCTGTTTCCTTGAAATTAAAACGTTGCCATGATTGATAATTGCCCTAGTGCCTTTTTTACCCCTAACTGTACATTAATTAAATTTTAAATTAAAAATAATAACTTTTATTTTTATATTTATTAAGTATATTATAAATATTTGATATGAAACGTTGCCATGACTGATAATTGCCCTAGCGCAAGCAGATGTCAACTTTAAGGTGACAACCTTTTTTGTACCCCGACTGTACATTAACTAAATATTAAAATAAAAAACAATAACTATTATTTTTATATTTATCAAATATATTATAAATATAGCAATACTAACTTTATAAATAACATTATATAAATAAAGTGTACTAACCGTTGCAGAGAACGCGTTAGGCCTCTGCCACGTGCTGGCGCGTCCGTGCCCCAAGCCCGAGCCTCAAATGTGGGACCTCGGCCCGGAGCTGAGGGACAAGTGGGAGATACCGCGGAGTCAGATACAGTTGATCAAGAAACTGGGACAGGGCAACTTTGGAGAGGTGTATTATGGCAAATGGTGCAATAGTATTGAGGTGAGTTAAGTTTATAATGTTCTGCTTTTGTTTCTCTGTGCATATTATATACTACTGAAAGACTTCGTCGAGTCTTTTCTTCGCCCATACCTCAAAGCCTAAACATGAAGATTTTCAATTTTTATTTTTGTGTCTGAGTATTTCTGTCGGTCCAGTGTCTCTACAGCTTTATCTAATTAGTCTCGCGAGCGGGAGTAAGGAAGATTTTCAATCAGTGCATCCTACCTGTTATGACATACATTGCTGAGCCAGTTCAAGATCGCTCGGCGATCTATAGAAAGGGCTATGCTCGGAGTGTCTCTTAGGGTTCGGCAGAGAACTAAGTAACAGACATAGCTAAACGAATTAGCAGGCTGAAGTGGCAGTGGACAGGTCATATATGCCGCAGAGCGGATGACCGCAGAAAGGCAAACGTAGTGTAGGGCGCCCTGTAACTAGGTGGGGCAATGATATTCGTGGGGCAGCGGCCAGAGACTAGAGGAGAAGAGCTGAAGACCGAGCTCAGTGGCGTGCCATGGAAGAGGCCTATGTCCAGCAGTGGACTGATACAGGCTGATGTGTGTGTATATTATTCTAATTACTTATTAAAACGCACTTGATAATGTGTAAGCGTTTGTTATTATCCTATTATATATATATTTTGTAAGATTTTGGTGTTTACATTAATTTTTTTTTTCATTACTTCGATTATTAACAAATGTGATAAAATTAAGCATATATTTAATTAATGAATGATTTTTGTGTAACGACTATTATAACGGTATTACACGATGGTTAGGATTGGATATTGGAAGTTTTAAAAAAATAATCTTAAAAGAAACGCCGTTGCAACCAACATAAACGATGCAAAAGAATATATATATATATATATATATATACACATATATATATATATGATTCCCTGAAATAAATCCTAAACTATAACTAAAAAGCAATAACTTAGATTCTAACTTCATTAATATTATTTTAAGGTCGCCGTGAAAACGCTGAGAGAAGGCACAATGTCAACTCAAGCTTTCCTCCAAGAAGCAGCCATCATGAAGAAATTTAGACACAAGCGGCTCGTAGCTCTATATGCAGTGTGTTCTCAACAGGAACCCGTCTACATCGTGCAAGAGTACATGTGTAAGGGCTCCCTACTAGAGTTCCTTAGGAACGGAGAAGGGAAGTCCCTGCAATTCGAAGATTTAGTATACATTGCCGCTCAAGTGGCCTCCGGTATGGCATACCTCGAATCAAAACTGCTAATACACAGGGATCTAGCCGCCAGGAACGTTTTAATAGGAGAAAATAACGTTGCTAAAATATGCGACTTTGGCCTAGCAAGAGTTATTGAAGACAACGAGTATTGTCCTAAGCAAGGGTCACGGTTCCCTGTCAAATGGACCGCCCCGGAGGCGATTATTTATGGAAGGTTCTCGATCAAAAGTGACGTGTGGTCATACGGTATACTGCTAATGGAACTGTTCACATATGGTCAAATACCGTATCCGGGGCTACACGGGAAAGAGGTTATAGAACAAGTGGAAAGGGGTTACAGGATGCCGAAACCTGTCGGACATTACCTGCCTGACGCCATTTATGGGCTAATGTTGCAATGCTGGGACGCTATACCGGAGAAACGACCTACATTCGAATTCCTCAATCATTATTTCGAATCGTTCACAGTGACCAGTGAGACACCGTACAGAGAAGTACAGGACTAGTGCTGTGATAAAATAAATTAGTTTGTTTTCCCCAAAAGCAAAGGTTTCCAGTGGACTTTGTGCATAAGTGTTCGCTATGAGCTTGCTACGTGGCAGACTGTGCTTGGTTCTTTGGGATAAACTAGTTTTCGTTTGGTACTTGAGCCAGATGGGAACAAGGTCGCTTCTTCGAAACTGTGTAAGACATTTTGTGTAGGGTCCTTTAAGCGAATCAAAGGGATTGTGATGGATGTGTGTGATTTTGATATTAAAAAAAAACGTTATTTATTTGTTCATGGTGTCATCAATCATTTGTGATTGTTAATTAGAAGAAAAAAACACTCCGTTAAGCACATTCGAGATTTTGCGCGTTTAGTTTTTTACACACCATCGTAATTCCTTTGTTTGGTATTTTTATACACAAAACATTGACTTAACAATACAGGAATGTGTGAGCTTGTCATTTTTACTATCACGGCTTCTTTTTCATTTTTGTGTTGTTAGAGTTTTTTTAGTTTATAAAATAATGGCCAATAGCCCAAATCGTGTAAGCACACGTTATAAACAACTTAAGACCACAGACAAGTATTTTTAAGTAATTAGTGTCATGGAGAAATACACTTTCTATTTTTCTTATTTATTAGCAACCGTAGAATTTAAGCACACGTAGTGATATTGTTTTGCGTATTGTACAAAACTGTTCTCTGAACGATAAGCAATAAGATTTAAAAACGAATGATGATTGTACGCGATATTTTCATATTCTAAAGTGAAGTGTGATATTTTTTATCACTTAAGTCCATAATGACGATCTCAGCCTCACAATGTAGTTCCGATCATCTGTTAAACATTCCGTCAATACCTACAAACACGCATCCTTACCTCTTGTTGCAAACAAATATCCTGGAAAGGCCTGTCATGATAATTCACACATAATCCCGAAAATCCTGAGTGGGGTAAAATACTTTATAAATCATACTTTTTATTTTTAATTTAGTTATTATTTTGGAACGTGTATTATTTTAAGGAAAAATCATTTGACTTTACATTATCGTAATCGGAAAATAATATTTTAACTATTTTGTTTTTATTAATAAACATTGTTATATGGCAGAAAAATGTATTAAGACTGAAAATTGTATTGGTCATTTTATATTCACCTTTATTATTATATAAAATAAAGTCTTTAATAATTTACCCTGCTTTCAAATATACAAGCGCTCCTTTGTATCATCTTGTGACAAACATTTTACGTATACCTGCGCCTCAATCATTGTTAAATTTGCTCATTTCAAATCTGCAAAGGAGCCAACAACCGACACTAATGTAAAAAAAAAAACTAGCTTTAGGACCATATACCAAAGAGTTTTTATACATTAAGAGCGATAATCTAGAGGCAACATATTTAATTTCTAGCATAAGTCCCCCAAGACCTGTAACATCGTTTGACCAATAACCTCAATTTTGAAATTTATACAACTATATTGTATCATTAAAATAATGTAAATCGTTGGTAATTCTTTCAACTGACTGACTCGATGTAGCAATTAACACCAACTTCATAATCTCAGGTACTTTTGCGCCTTCCAAAAGTATTAACACTATGCTTTAATCACTTAATAATTTTCATCGTCCTAGAGATTGTATAAGTGCATTGTATAAGTGTCTTAAATAACATTCCAAATATCATCGAAACACTAAATTTGGACACTTTTGTAAGAAAACGATTAGGTTTGTAAGATTTTGTACATACAATGAAATAAATGTCATTGATATAAAACTATTTCTTTAATTTTTTATGGCTTTATTAGTGACAAGTAAACACATAGTTCACCTGATAGTAAACGGTTAGTGGCCCATAGAAGCAAGCATTCCTAGAGCACCAGTAGAGCCACGTTGCATCTAGTGCTGTGGCATAAATAGGTTTGGAAGATGGGAAGACAACACCCTCACCGTATACCGGTCAGTGTAGGGATTCGGGGACCCGTTTAAACAGCACAAAAGAAAGAGTTTAAAGATCTTAAGGTGAAAGAAAGACGAGTTAGTCTTGACGACGCTTTCATAACTGGCTTCTTATATCAGAAATAGACATCGATTGTCTATTGCCGACCGCCACTGAACTGACCTGTGTGGATTTTTTCATAGAGACCATTACCTCAGTATAATTAGCACTCTATCCCCTAGCTGCGTGAACACTAGCTTGATGCGTAAGGATACCACGATGCCTTCAGCTAGAGCATATTACCCCAACTCCAGAATCTCCTTGTGTTCCAAGGCTGGAAGCTTGTGCAGTTCCGGTCCTTATTTTGTCTGACTTAATTGATAGTGCAGCAAAGGCATGGGACAGACAGAAATCAATATGTAAATAAAATCATTACAAGATATTTGTAATAATAATGTGTGATAATGAGAAACGTTTTATAATTTCTAGTCTGTCTCTGTGAATTTTAAGTGAGTAGAGACTGCAGCTACTGTGTTCTCATCTCTGGGTCGGGAGACCGCAGTCCGAGCTCCTTCCATTTGATTCAAGGAAGAGAGGCTCGTATCCTCAACGACCAGGTACTTTCCGATCCGTTTGATTCACTGGCATCGCGAAGAGATGTTGCATCTCTATACATTTTTTGCCGTATTTACCATGGGCAAGTGTTCCGAGTTGTTCGGATTAGTTCCAGCCGCTGAGTTTAAATATCTCGATGGTTGGTAATTGACCGCTTTTTACACGGAATGTTGTGCCACTGACAGCTAATCTGTGATATCAGCTGTCGCCAGTATTTCCGTACCGATACGACTTAGGGACCTTCAAGAAAACAGCCTACACTTTTCTATCTGCGAATCCTATGGTGTTGCTAATGTTTATGAACAGCGGTGATCACGATGGTAAGTTGCTTGCTTGTTTGCCACCTATTCTATATACAAAAAAAAGCTCTTCTCTAGCTGCAGCATGAACGGCTAGATTTGACCGGAGGACCGAGCTCATGGTATACCAGCATGAATCGTGATCAGGAGATCCTGTTACTGGGAACGAGGCATTCCAGCTCAGTTATTAGAGTACGCACAACGCATTTACATCATTCTTTGTGGAGGACGGATGTGTATTTATCGATTGTTGCCATCGTTTACCAGATGAACTGTGTGCTTGTTTGCAATTTGTCATAAAAAATATATAGGTAATGTAAAAGCTAAGCTGTTCGCTTTTGAGCCTAGGCAAATATTTGTGTAAAATTGTGTAAAACAATTGTAGGATTTCTAGTTGTATTTGTTCTGTGATCGACAACGCTTTCAACCTTGCTGCGATCCAACACGGGACTAAGGGAGACGAGGGCGATTAAAGGCCTCGCATATAGTGTGTATTGACTTCATCGAAGTAATCAATAATCCTATTCTTAACATACTTAATTTCTTAACTTATCTATATATTAATACGTATTAAAATTTGTAGCACGTGGATCGCAAAAGTATTGGGAAAAGGACAGATTGGGAGAAATATAGGGCAGAGGGTTAGTTATTTCTATAGATAAAACAGTAATAGCGACGCCACTATGCTAAATACGGATATTGATACTATGTCTACTACTGATTCAATGTTCGATATTACTATACTTTTTAATTAATACATTATAATAAGTTCATGTAACAATTCCAAGGTTTTTTTTATTCTTTTTTTTTGCAACCACTATTTTAGTAACATGTATTTTTTGTCAACCCTACTAAACATCAACGCGTAACGTCATGACGTCACGCGTTGTGACTTGATGGTCATCGGCAACCCTGCGCGCGGCCTAGTAGTTACTGTATTAAAAAGCTTAATTTAATACAACAGGGACGACAACTTTAACTTTTTAGTCTTTATAATCGCAACACGACTAAGAATATTAAAGATCACCAATTAGATTGACAAAACTAACTGCTATTTAATGGTCACTAGACGTAGTTCTGAAATAAAGAAACCAAAGAATACATAGCCAATATTTTTTTTATTCAAAATTATTAAACCGAAAATAATACATTAGCATATTGTGCCTACACATTGTTACGCTTAATATAATAAATAATAACTATAATGTCATATTGTTTAGAATTAAAAATGAAACAAGCAATAATATATATACTTATTACAGTTTTAAATTGCATCTACATTAAAAGAAGTTGTTTAAAGTCTTTCAAATTTAAATTATGCAATTAAATAAAAAAAATGCAATTAATAATCTTATTACTAATTATCGTTTATATAAACAGGAACTATTTTTAATCATATGAAAATAAATCAATACTAATGGTATTCACTTATTTATATTGACATAGATTGTATCTCCAGATCTAAATATTTAGACAAATCAATTTTAGCCTATAGCATTCAGTATGTTATGCACATGAGCTGCACTAAGATTTTAAACCGTCTTAAACTGGCTAAGCAAGCATAGTTTAATGCTCAGACCTGGCTTCTGAGTCATTAGTCCTGGGTTCATATAATACCTGGAATATTATATGCAGCACAGTACATGTTATATACTTTTAACCAGAAGATATTGCAGTGGGAAACAGGTTAAGTTTTAGACTTGTTCTGAGGATTGGATTTATATAAAATATATTTGTATATATTTTACTAATATGGACTTTTTAATAAATAAGTTGAATTTTATACAAATGGAATATTAAAATTTTTTGACTAATATACATATAGAGTTTATCTATAAAAAAATTCACTATGTGATAAACTTATCAATAAAAAATTATAACTTAAATGTCATAGTTGGAAATATTAACTAAAAACACAGTTTTTAATGAGCTAGAAGTACTGAAGTGAGATGTAATGTAGCACAAATTTTGTGATAGGTCTAAATAAAAATAATATGACGAATAGGCTACTATGTCAAGTTTAACATAACATAAATACTTCTGCAAACAACATTTTAAAATTTTCATACATTAATATTATTATTTTACACATAATTTTACAATAGTAAAATCAACTTTTACACAGTATCTGCATAAATCTTACTCTTTATCCTAAGGTACCTATATTCAGATTGATAGAAGGACTGAATATAATGCCAACACATTAGCAAGGGCATTGGGACATAATGCGGGTGTTTTTTGCTAAAATGATTTAAATATATTGCAAGTGCGACTAACATTCCCGACCATGCATACCTGAAAAGATTTAAAGCAACACAGATAAAATAACTCATTTTTTCATAAAAAAAATATTATTATAATGGAAATATTTATAATTTCAAAATTAACAGTTATTACAGAAATAAAGAATAATTAAATGAATTATAAGAGTATCACTAAATAATTTCTAAGTTATTTAAGCCTAATTGAACAGTAGTTATTTGGATTCTTTAATACTATGAATTGACACAGAGATATTGAAGTAAAGAATAATAAAATATTATTCTTTCTATATTACAGAATAGATTTTTGATTTTTTGTGATTAAGTTTCAGATTTATACCCACACAATAATAAATAAATACAAATAAAAAGAGACCACACACAAGGCCAAAGGCATAAAAAAGCAACCATGCTTGTGCGTGTACGAACATATGCAAAAGGAGAGCCATTGTAATATTTATTAGACACAATATATTAGTACTTACTGGAAGACAAATGGTTTGCTGAACAGTAAAAACGATAGGACAATCGAGAGAGCTTTCCTCATGGTGGTGACGGTTACGGCTACTGTCGCTCCACATATCCTTACCAGCGTCAATACCGCTTGTAATCCCATATATCCACTCACACTCAGGAGGAATATGTTTGTGTACATCGTCATAGCATTCTGTAAAAGAATGGGTATTTTAAAATCATCAATCATCAATAGTATTCATTTGTGTTTAATATCTATTTTTTTTTTAGTATAGTATAGTGTTTAATGTAGATTGGCTTATGGGTACAGAAAGAATCTTTCATTTCATTCAAAGGGTGTGGTCCTTCCTAGGTCAAGCTGACATCATTAATTTTGCAAGTAACAACCTGCACTTTTTTGACCTGCAATCTGTGAGTTTTTTCTTTGTAAATAATCAGTATGTATCTACCCTTATTCAATTTCAACATTTGATTCGAGTTATTTTTAAAAATTATTACCTTGGAACAATATGCGAATCCATTTACAAAAATCCCACTAGCCCCTGTAATAACCAGAAGATAGCAGCTAGCAATGGCATATGAGTAAAACACTACCTCGTTATTGGAGGCATAGAATTGCTTCATTGCCTTCTCTTGCACATTACCAATAATGGCGTCACAGAGTAACGCTAAAGATATCACTAGCACACCGACTGCATCAAAGTTAGGAGATATTGTTGAATCGGCTGAAAGAAGAAATATATTTTACTATTACATTATGGAAATAAAACATTATTTTTATATTAAATAAAACTATATTTACTATAAAAATAATGTGACAATAACTATTTAATATTAATAGAATTAACTAGAAATAATGGGATTGACTGATATAAAGAGACTCTTTCTGAAGACATAGTTTTAGAAATTATTTTTTACTAATATACTTAACAAAATTGCACTGCAAAGAATGTAGGATAGCTAAAATTAGATATATAAATTATAGTTTTATGTCATTTAAACACTTAAATAACTTATACTCTTTTAAGCATATTGTAAAAGCTATCTAAGGTGAAGCCACAACTATTCAGCACAAATACTTATGGCACAATAATGTATCCTGCCCAGTTGACGACATTTGGTAATAACCAGAAGATACACTATAGGCAAAAGAGACCAGGAGAATATCACATCTACATTTTAAATCTTAATTGAATATGGATTTAAATGTGTATAAACCATAGTAATCACTTTAGATCATATTTCATTACTCATAGAACTAACACCGTGTATATCACATTGAAGTAAAATGTATCTTACCTAGAGTGAACATTGTTAAGCCAACACACATGACAACTGCTGCCAAATAGTCCAGGAAACCATACCTCTTACCCAAAATTATAATACTTCCTATCATCACAGGTATTAGCTTACAACTCTTGAATATCAGTTGAGTTGGATAGTTCAGGTAACTTAATGCTAGGTTGGAGAGTGACATTGTGCCTAATGTTAATGCTGCTAGAACTGCATAGGTTTTTAATGGTACTCTGAAAATATATAATCATCATGAATAATTTTAAAGCATCACACTGTTGTTCTTACAATATAAAGTTTACTTTATAACTGTCGAAAAGATGTAAGCTACAGAAAACAGAGATTTTGGTCCTCAACTTTTAAACATTTTAACTGTTTATTTTTTTAAGTTAGTAGTAACTTTGTATTTATATATTTATGGACAACTAAAAGTCAGTACACAGGTAGTAACAATATTAGAATAATACTCACTTCCTTTTGATTGGATTTCTAATAAATGATTCCATGTAACTCAGCAACATTGTGATCAAAAATTGTACTAGTGTTATATAAAGGCTAACTGATTTTACCTCTGCTCCGGAGAATATAAGCTCAAGAAAATAACCATACGCTAAGTAACATACAAATACAAATACTGAGCAACATAGAAACTGCACTAGTTGACTATATGATGTAATATCAAAGCATAATATATTAATTTCTGTTCTCTGACTCTCCTTAATATTTTGCGAATTATCAATTTTGATCACAATCTCTTTAGAAGAATTCATATTTATTACAGAATTTGTAAGTTTATAAGAAAACTTATGTACATATATATTAGCTAATTTTCTTCATAATCTGTAAAGAAACTTCCAAATTTAATAATAATTTGGAATATTGTACCAGTGTTTTTAAATCATTGGTGAAAATAGTTTTTCGAACTAGACATTTATGAATGTAATATTCAGATGATATAAATTTTAAAATTATATCAACTTACTGCTAAGTAAAACGAATTTATAAAATCAACTTCATGAACATTGTTTACTACGTGTCTTTAATTTATACAAGGGAATAATCGTATGAGAAATGACAATTGACATTGATTGATTTTGATGTTTAAGTCAAACGTCAAAGATTATGATGATATTAATTTATCCCTAATGGGAAAGGCAAAGGACCTTAGTCCATACAGCCAGGTCTTGTTCATGGTAATAATTGGAGAATTTTGGTAGTTTTAAAGGCCGAAGCCACATCTTCAATGTTCTTGATCGTATGGCCAAAGTCATGTCTTGTCTTATTGTTGTCATGTCTTATTATTCTCGGTCATAAGGCCTAAGCCATTTCTTCGATGTTTTGAATTGGTCGAAGTCAAATCCATAAGCAATAATAATAGAATCCAAATAAAAATTATTTATATTTCCAGATGCTGGTTTCAAATCCGATGTTAAGGTAAATCCAAAAGTATGTCCGTTCAATCCAATTAGTCAATCCGGGGAGTACAATCCTTTTAAATGTCTTGAACCGTATTAGAAATAAATTCATAAATGATATCATGCATATCATGGTTCATAAGCAAGTCTTGAATACAGCGCGGGATATTTTCAGGTCTTCTATGATAGTTTTACAGATTAGATGACAAACAAAGGCGTTGGATATGGAATTCAGGGCATTCGAAGAATATGTGGTCTAAAGTTTGATCGACATCTGAATTGCAATACGAACAGGAGGGAGACATAATAATGTGCATGCGGTGTAAATGTGAATTAAATCTGCAATGTCCGAATCTAAGGCGGCAAAGTATTGTGTAAAATCTTCTGCTTCGTCAAAGATCAATGTAGTTTTCTCCATGTATCACCGACCAAAAATGAAGTCCAAAGAATTATGATCTATACAGCCAATTGTGGTTTAGTTTTTTTTATATCCCTGTTTAATATACGTTGGTCAGCCATCGCATACGCCATCGGTCCTTAACTCAGCTAGAGATCGATTTACATATTTTTTTAATAATATGAATACGGCATTAACGTATGAGAATGGTATATTTTACCTTTTGAGCAAAATAAAAAGGTGATAATCATCTCCTCTTCGTTCTTTCTTTGCTTCCTTGTTATGTAAAGATATAGTCCATGCTCTAGCATACCGTAATAAAATAATATTTAATATGTTACATTATTGCTTAGAGGCGAAGTAGTAATGGTAACTGGCTGCTGTGTCGTGGGTTCCATTTCTAGCCGTGGAACAATATTTAGTGCATTACAAATTGTTAGTATTCTGGTCTGGTTGTTTATTTTATATCCCTAACACTGTATCTAAGCCTTCTTCTGAACTTATTGCAGGTACGTTACATCGCATAAGGAAAGGACGACGTGGGAGTATCTCAGTATCTTTGCGAATGCTTACAGCATGTATATCCAAACAGTTAATGCCACGTGGTAATAACAAAAAGATATAAAATACGTAAAATTTGAAATCACATAGGACGACATGGTTTAAGAATTTTTGTCTTACTTTTCATATTAATGTAATCAAAGTATTAAGTAACGTGTAAATTCATAAATACACACGTGAGCAAAAATATGACTCACGCCGTACATTTACAGTCAAAATATTCTCGTAAAAAATCTGTTTCTCAGATTTATTTTTTACTATAGTAGATAAAATATAAGGTAATTAAGATAAAACTCTATTTATTAATAAAAAAATGCTCATACAAAATTAATCTTAAACTTTAAAATATGGAAAAATTTACTCTAAAAAAAATACAGACAAACAATCATTAATTGAATAATAAAAAACTATTCAATATTTAGTGTTACTCCCTCTGGCTCTAATTACAGCTCCTAATCGGTTCTTCATAGACCGGATAAGATTTTTCACTGTATCTTGAGAAACGCCATCACATTTTTCAGCGAATGCGGCTTGAACTCCGATTTCGTAGTTGTTGTACTAGCTAGAACTTTTCTTTTAAGCTCGCCCCTTATATGCTCAACAGGATTTAAGTAGGGCTACGTGCTAGTTATTCCATGCACACAATTTCAGGTCCTCTGCAGGTACCACTGAACTGAAACGTCGAGGTATAAATATGTTGACTAGCATTTTTCTACATTACTACAAAGTTTTCATCGATAAAGCCTGTGAAAGGAATGACATGATCGCTTTATATCTCTTCAATACATCGGATCGTCGGCCGTCAAACCTCCAAATCTGCCATTGTTTTGATGGAAAACAACTCGTTTTTTGCCTCCATTGAAATGCTGGCTCAGACCATCCAGGAACCTCCGCAAGATGCCACATTTTCACTTATGCAGCACTGGGCGAATCGCTCTCCAGGTCTTCTGTAGACTCGTTGCTGTCTATCGCTGCCAAGGAGATACACGCTGTTTTATTCTGAGAAAAGACCAGAGCTTCACTGTTCATCCATCCAGTTGAAGTATCACGTGTTCTCTTGCGAAACGTTTATTTTTCTTCCGACTATCCAGCCACTAACAAAAACTTCTCGCGTTTCTTTGTACTCCTGATGGTTTTGAACGCCAGAGAGAGTCCGATTTCTGAGTGAAATACTGACGAGGAATCGGTCATCCCTCTTTGCTGTGCACCTTATTCTGCCCGATCCGTTTCTTCAGTTAGTCTCCTGGTATCGCTGGTAAACTCTGGACACATAATACTGGCTTATGTCTAACATACGAGCCACTTCTCGCTGACTCTGACCTTGTTCCGATAGGGCAACCGCTTGAGCCACTTCCTCAATAGATGTGTATTGAAGAAGTGGCTCGTGTGATAACTGTACCAGTTGACATTTGACGGGCTCAGTATTTGTTTAAGACATTCAACATCGTGCACAACGTAAGTCGATTTTTTTTGCTCACTCTAGTATATATATTACACGTGAGTTGTAAATTATTTTTTTAATATGTATTTATTCGTTTTGCATATCATATAAAATATTTACGTAACAATAACTTACAAATAACTTTAGGCCTTAAAGTTAATACTATTTACTAAGATGATATCAGATGAAGTTGTCCTTTTCAAGGGAAACTTTCCTTTTTTGGGTCTTTCTTTTTTATGTATAAGCGAAAATATGATAATCTAAATAATTTATTCTTAATATTGTGTCATAGACATAAAATCACATAAACATTGTTGTAAACGTTGTTAAATGGAACGCATTGTGGTCCTGCCTTTGGCTCTATGGCAATACTGATTCGTCTGGTATTTTAGCAAACAAATAGAAGTTAATCACTTTTTATTAAAAATCTGTTGTTAACTTGTTAATTTGCGTGATAACATTTTTATGAATAACAAGGTATGTTTACAGCTAGTGAAATTTGTAAATTTACAGTGTTAATAAGTGATTGCAAATTATACGATAATTTGTCATGTCAATTTTCGCAGATCGTATAATACGCTAGGTAAACTGGATTGAGGACAACAATGGATTCGGACTTGTCCGGTGCAGACTTCTGTCGCTTCTGTAGGTCAGAAGCTTCCTCTGATCGACCATTGTTTCACCCCTGCATTTGCACCGGCTCTATAAAATGGATTCATCAAGAATGTTTAGTGCAATGGATGCGTTACTCCAGAAAAGAAATTTGCGAGCTGTGTGGTCATCGGTTCTCTTTCATGCCAATATACTCACCCGATATGCCGCGCCGTTTGCCGATACGTGATGTGATGGGTGGGTTGGTGACTTCAGTTGCATCTGCAGTGAAAGACTGGCTGCATTATACACTTGTGGCCCTAGCCTGGTTGGGCATTGTTCCATTAACCGCTTGTAGAACCTATCGATGTCTATTTTCTGGCTCTCTGGACCCAGTAATATCACTGCCATTTGATATTGTATCTGCAGAAAATCTTGCTAAAGATGTGTGCTCAGGTTGCTTTGTTGTGACATGTACTTTATTCTCATTTATTGGGCTTGTTTGGCTTCGTGAGCAAATCATGCATGGTGGTGGGCCAGATTGGATGGAGAGAGAGAATCTTCCTGTGCCTCCAGCTGAAGAAATTCCATTGCCTGAAAATAATAATGACCGTGTCAATGAGGCACCAGTAGAAGATGGAGGAGACAGAGAGGAAGGGATTGGAGATGCAGCGGAGGACCCCTTAGTAGGAGATGAAGTAAACTGGAATCCCATGGAGTGGGACCGTGCTGCGGCTGAAGAATTAACTTGGGCACGTCTTCTAGGATTAGATGGTTCCATGGTGTTCTTAGAACATGTATTTTGGGTTGTATCCCTTAACACACTATTCATTGTTGTGTTTGCATTTTGCCCATACCATATTGGCAGGCTGGGGGCTGCTGTAGCAGGCTTAACTGCTGAAGGTCCATTTGCAGGGCCCTTAACAGCTCTAGCTGGTTACGTGTTAGTAGGAGCCATCCTAGCAGTATTACATGGAATGGCTTCATTATTACGTTTAAGGAGTGCAAAGAAAGCTCTGGGTTTCTGCTATGTTGTTGTGAAGGTGGCACTGCTGTCTGTTGTAGAGGTAAGTTGCATTACATAAGCAGCTCTTTGTTCTTTTTTATTTCATAAAGATCTTACCAATGTAATAAGAAAATTACATAATTTTTTTATAAAACTAAAGGACTAGAAGGAAGAATCAGGTGAACTGCAAGCATTCACCTGATTTAAGAAGCAGAAGCAGTTGTCTTGAGATGGAATGCCTTGCCACAAGTAACTGGGTCTCTGGATCCCTTATCTTTATACTAACTTCCATATTTTTTGCTGGAATTCTATGAGGAAGCAGTCCTTCGTTGCATAACTCTACGCATTCAAGGTGCATGCTGTTATACATGCAGAAAGTAGGTTTTTTAAATGTGCTTAGGTCCATGTCAATTTTGTTATTAGGTATCACAAAATCATTTTAAAGTCAATATGTAATGAAAATGGATGTTTTATAATTAATATTCTAATATGGGGTAGAATGGACTCACATTTCTTACATACAATTTGATATTATACAAGATCACCATCTCAGTCGACTGCTAAACTTTGGCCTCCCTAATAACTTAAAGTCACTGGCAAAATCTGTGGCAAAGAAATGATGACATCATTTTACTTTTAAGTCTAACAGCAAATTGTTAAATTCTTACAGATTGGTGTTATTCCACTTGTCTGCGGTTGGTGGTTAGACCTCTGCTCTCTATCCATGTTCGATGCTACCCTCAAAGATAGAGAGTCCAGTCTCCATGCAGCACCATGGACTTTGATGTTTATCCACTGGCTTGTGGGGATGGTTTATGTTTACTATTTTGCATCATTCATATTGCTTCTACGGGAGGTGCTTAGACCAGGTGTACTATGGTTCCTAAAGAATTTGAATGATCCTGACTTCAGTCCTGTGCAGGTTAGTTTTTTTTTATTCCTTAAATACTACAAGCTTCTGCTGTATAAGGAGGATTTGCTGCAACTCCTGCAGTTCCAATAACTATACAAGGTATTTATTAGGCAGTGGTATTTCACAGTGAATTATTTTTGCTAGACTTTCATAATGAATTTTCTGTAATCTCTAGTTTTGCAATTTGAAGTAATAGATGCTTTGAACCAAAGACACTACTGTCCATTATTGTTTGAGATCTTTCAACTAGATTTTATGCAATATAAGATTTTATTGGAATTCTATTGACTTACATTTCCCATTGCGAGCTTTGCCTTTTTTGCCCAAAACAATTTCTTTGGTATTATTACTCTAGAAATCTCTGATTACCCTGATTGGCACCAAATTTATCAAGCTTAAAAATACTATAATAAATTGCTCATATGTTTGAACATTCTTGTTTTGATGGCTTTTTCTTTTTGCAATAGTGAAGCTATAATTTGAAGACAATTTAAAAACACAATTTTTTCTAAATAATAACTTTCTCATACTGTTAATACTACACATAAAACTTCAAATTTATAAAGACATTGACATACTAAAAGAATAAATATTAATTTGTTACTCTATCTATGAAAATAATAAATGTTAAGAATGTGCTTCCAATATTGTATTGTATTAATTATGATTTAGAATAATTTCAAAATTGTGTATAAATAACAATTTGCATATGATATAACAGAATAATATACCACTGACACATACACACTGACCTTAAAAAGGCTACTAAATCTAGTTAGTATTAGGTTCTCTAATAATTTTATGATAAAAGACCAAAGAAAATCTTTAACAAAATATAAATTTAATTGTTATGACATAGTTGTTAATTATTATAATAATTAAAATTATATCTGGCCTTTGTATGTTAATAGGTAACAAAAGGAGAATGGAAATAAAGTTTGATGGGAGTTCTGATGTCTTGATTTTCTAATTTTATAATTTTATAATAATTTTAATGATGAAATATAAAAACTGAAAGTTGTAAGAAAATAGAAATATTTGAGGATTTTGCATTTTTTGAAATACAAAACATTTTCTTCTTACTGTTTCTCTTAAAATAAGTTTTATTAAAGGTTGTAACAAGACACGGTACTGGAAGGTGTAGCGGCTGCAAAGTGACTAATTTAGTAACAATAGAAATTCAACTTTATGCAGTATATTTGCAAAGAATCAAAATAATCTTATAGCATAATAAAATCAAATTAGACTGGGAGAGCAGTTTGATTTTATTTAACTGTACCCATTTCAGTCTTATGCAATATTAAATTAAGTTAATAGTAAAAATGTTGGCAGCTGAGAAAATTTATTTGTGTATCACAAATTTTTCTTTTCGAGTCTAAATGTGTATATCCTATGTCTTTGTTACTGCATCCGAACCATTTTCTGATCTTTTTGAAAATCCATCATGCATGATCCTCTTGTGTTTTCGGGAATGATGTTATATAAATACAACTGTAAGTTTTATTTCTTATGCAGTTGATTGCATCTGATAATAACCAAAAGATAATATCTAGGTCAAAATTGACTAAAAGGACATCATCATGATAGCATGATAGTGTCAGCATGACTGTACTACAGAATGGGTGGGATTGATCTGGAAAGGATCAAATACTCATACAATATCAGTATGAAATAGTATGCATAACTAACTGTATTAGATGAAAATGCATGGTGCCTGTCTTGTATCTTTGTTGAGGTTGAGTATAGGTGTTCATGGGCTGCAGTCTTCGCTTGTCATCAGTTGAACTGTATGCTTATCATAAATTAGAAAAAATAGACTATTATTCCATACAGAGCAAAATTATTATTGTGTTTTAATTCTTTTAACCATTTACATTTTAAGTGGATATATACATATATAATATATTCAATTTGATTTTTTTATTTAACTTTTTGTTCATCTTGCAGGAAATGATACATTTATCTGTATGGTCACATATTAGACGTCTGGTTGTTTCTGCAATGATATTTGGTACTGCTGTTCTTTTTATGCTATGGCTACCAATACGCGTTATCAAATATGTTCTCCCAGGATTTCTTCCATATGCTGTTGCAGTTCACACAGAAGCACCTGTGAATGAGCTAAGTTTGGAGTTACTACTGCTTCAGGTACAAAATTTTAGATTATCATTTAGTTGGTTGGTGGTTGGATACCTTATAAATTTACACACCATTATTATGTTTAAATTTTAAATCAACAATCAAGTTTCGCCGTTCTGTTATTTTAAAGGTTATATTAATCTGTCAGTGCTATAGTTTTGGCATGTTGTTACAGACTAATAAAAAAGATTAGATAAAGATTAATTTATATATTGATTTATTTGGCTGGACAAACAATTCTACACTATATATTATATACATTCTTATATAATTCTATTTAAATTATGACTATGTATGAGAGATTCAAGATATGTTATTAATAAACATTGTCATTCCCAACAACTGATAAAATATTGCAAATTACTTGTTTATTCTTTGTTCCTTGCTTTCATTCTCTGTCAAAAAAGTATATTTTGGTGGTTGTACTAAAAGTTCACAATGGGTTAATTTATATCTATATAAATTGCGTCTTGCGGTTTAATTTTTTTGTGTGTATCTCATTTCTTTTTGTTCTCTTTTAGGTTATTCTGCCAGCATTGTTGGAACAGTCGCACACACGCACGTGGTTGAAAGCTGGTCTACGTGCGTGGTGCGTTTGCTCAGCGGGTGTTTTAGGGCTACGCTCGTATTTATTGGGAGAGGCATCTAGAGAGAACGAGCCTAATCCTCCGCCACACCCGCCGCATCAACTTGGTGCTGCTCATCAGGTCATTTCTTTGGTTTCGTAGATTAGTTATTATTTTCATTGTACTAATTTATTTCGTATGTTGAGTGACATGTGATTATTTGAAATGAGACATTCCGTTTTAGTCTTCATGAATGAATATGCACATCTGTCACATGGTTCCAACCAATGGATGGATAAAGCTGTTGTGGTCCACAGGTATCTCTTACCACCCGAATAGTGTGCTCATTAAGTATCTTGATGCCATAAATAAATTGTTTCTTTTATTTAACTCCATGTAAATTATGTATTTATTTATGTGGCATGCATAAGAAGTATATTTAGCAAAATTTTACAGTGTTAAGCAGAATAAGAGGATTACAGAACAAAGATAGCAAAATGAGATTGATAATATTGTAATTGAATAAATAAAAAAACAATCATGACAATATAAATATATTTTTAATTAAAAATATATTTGTGTTTTTATATTTCTAAAATTATTGAAATTATTCTTACAATTATACCCTTAGTGCCCTATCTATATTATATGCTTTATGAAGAAGTGGAATTAAAACGAAAATGTTAAAGGCGTTGGTGTGGCGCGACGGTCCGGCTGGTTTCGAGCCGTACGTACGCGTGTCGTGGTTCCCGCTGCGTCTTGGCGGTTTGTTGGCCCTCGTCTCCATCTCACTGGTCATGGCCAGTGCTCTCACATTGGTAAGTTGTATTGTTTTAATGGCGACCTTCTAGTCCATTTCGACCACGGCTTCATCTTACTGTTCTGACAACAAATTATTTGTGTTCAACAAATATTGGTTCCTGATCACATGATTTTATGTTAGATACAAATTATATTACTTATAATAAATTATGTATTACCTTTAATACTTAATAAAGTGTGAAAAGCATAATGGTTTAGGGTACGATCTGGGAGACTTAATTTTGTCATAGATTCAAATCCACTTCATTCAATCACTATTGTCAGTAAATATCTCCAAGCACAAGCATTGAAGCTTAGGTGAAGTGGTTAACAGCAATGTAAGTATTGTTTGTATTGCTAGCATATGTTTAAAACAAAAAGAAATAACAAATGTACTGTGTTCTGACTTATAGACTTATAAAGAACTACAAAATATAAAAAAGTTCAGATAAAGATATACAAAGCTCTGGCAGGAAGAATAGAATATTGTATATGCTCAGGGGGTTGTACTGTCAAAACTCACATGCTAGAAATTAAAAGAGCACAGAAAGAATTTCTTAAAGTAATAATGCATCTTTATGGCCAACTATTACAGCATATAATATGCTAATTGTTAGTTAGGAAGCTATAAAGCAATGTATCCAGAGATATCACAAGGAGTAGCATCTGTACATGTTGCATTATAAAATAATTTTAGCAGCAGCAGCATTTGTACAACAGTGGTAGAGCTACACTGCAGTTTGTTTCTAACTGTATGGGTCAGCTCGACTGGGGGTCCGTCCCCGCCCTCAGATAATACCAGCTTGAAACAGCAGCATAATGATGCTGTGTATCGTATGGCGAGTGTAGGGATATGGAGACATTTATTACTGGTGACGAGGCATTCCACCTCAGTTCTCAAGGTTGACAACACTTCTGCATTATAATCCCTTGTCAAAGATGAATGTAGATGTCATGGGCTGCAGGAGTGACATCAGTTGAAATGTGTGCTCGTTTCTTACACTCAATGTAATAAAAAAGAAACATTAATCCACTTTATTGTAATTGTATTACTCACACTCTCTAGACAGGATGCCTATGCCCAGCGGTGGATTTAATTAAACAGGCTTTTATTTAAATTTTACATTATACATTGTTTTACTTATCAGGTTATTCCAGTAGCCATTGGAAGAAAAGTGATGACATTGTGGCTACCAAAGGCGTCAGAGGGAGTGCACGAGTTGTACACAGCGGCCTGCGGTAAGATTATTTTTAAATTTTAGTGTTTTCGATCACATCACTTTTAGAAGTTTTTGAACTTTTTAATTTAGCTTTATGTATTATGGTACATATGTGTGTCTACAAGTATTTTCAAGAAGTAGTGTTCAACATGCATACGCATATTTAACAAAATTCCACAAATAATATTCATTAAACAGATTTAAAATATTGGTTAAAACCAATTAATCAAATATTCTTACTACTTTTGTCAGAATATTTGGCTGACAAATATACTTGGATTTCAGCTTTGAACTGTGGGTTCAATGCAACTACCAACAATATTAGCTGATGTTATTATGAGAAAAAACTGTTTTATTTTCTGGATGTCAATTGGACATATTGCGATGTTTGTGCATTTACAACAGAATATTTTCAAAAAAGGCTCAATAAAGCTGAGCCCAATTTTTATTATGTTGAGATTCTAGTAAAATTTAATCCCATTGAATTTTACTGTAATTATTTTATAATAAAAAAAATCTTTGTTTATTAATAAAAGAAGTTGATCATTGTCAGAATTTATTTAAGTAAGAATGTATATTAATCTGTAAAATATTTTTTATTATTTTATCTATATTTAAATAATTTTATTAAATGTATTTTATGACTAATGAGCCGCATATGAAAAGTTAGGTGTTTACTGCATTTTTTTTAGTTGTATTGATAATTAATGCACTAATTAGATCCTTATATTCCCTACAGATAACAATTAAATACTCTTTATTTCAGCGTTTTTGAGTCCACTGTAGAATGGACGCGTTTGCATGGCAAGCGCATAACAAAACTGGCGCTTGGAAGGTTTTATATTCGTCACGATGGACAGTGGTGAGCACTCTGCCGGTAGCCTTTCCTAGAGATCCCTTGCTCTGCGTCAATTAAGATTTGGGTTCGGCATATTCGAATGCTTTTGTCGGTTAGTCTGTTGGAACAGTCATGTGACACATTTAAAGAAAAAGTTGGTACCCCGTCCAGTAATTAATTAATATAAATAATTATAAAAAGTAATAATAAATAAGCATAATGAGATTATATTACTTTGTGTAAAAATAGGTATGTACGTGTGCTGGGCGGCCGGTCGTGGTGGGGCGCTTGCCGCGGGCTGGGCACGTGGCGGTAGGGCAGCTCTACTGGCTCGAGCTGGTCTATGGGCACACCGCGCAGCCAGGGCCGCCCTCGCCGCGCTTGCTCTGCTGGGCCTCGTGCCGCTCATGTTCGGTCTGCTGCTGGAACTGGTGCGTGCTCTGCACTTTGTACCCACTCTGTTGTACTTTCTTCTTTTATGTTCACCCTATTTTGGTCTATTTTGTACTCTGTACCTTCCACTACGTTTTATGTTAGTTACGTTTATATAGTTTTTACTATTTTTTTTTTTTACATTGAGACTTGATTTTTTTTACATTTAAATTAACAAACAAGCACACGGTTCTCCTGATGGTAAGTGATTCATGTAGCCCATGACATCTACATTCATCCTTAACAAGGAATCATAATGCAGATGCGTTGTCACCCTTGAGGACTGATATGGAATGCCTCCTACACTTACCATTCCTACACTACACCGGCGTTGTACTTCCATTTAACGCTGGCATTCTGTGAGGGCGTGGTCCTACTGGTGGTCCCACAATCGTACTGACCCATTGCAGCTGGAAACAAACTTCAGCGTTGTTATATTTATTTATTTTAAACATCATGCACAAAGTACATAGGCGGTCTTAATGCTAAAAGCATTTTCTACCAGTCAACCTGAGGGTGGTATTGAGAAGCAAGGGTAGGTGCACATATAATATCAAAATGGGAAAAATAATAGTTACTTTTCAAAAAAGAATATATATTTTTTAATAATATACTAAATATACTTAAGAACAAAATATAAAGGATACATAAATTAATATACTTTATAATATATAATACAATAAATAAATATATTATTACATATATGTGTTATCAATCTGCTGACAGTTTATTCAAGACACACTCACACTCTTCCTTTTAAACACAAAACGATTCTCAGCCATTATTACTATCTAATATGTTACGTTAAATTAAGAAAACTGACTGATAAGTCCTTTCTTCAATCCTTAAAGGTCATCTTGATTCTTTGTTGAGGATGTATGTAGCTGTTTAAAGGCTGAGGTCATAAGATACCATCAGGTGTGCTTTTTAATTTAAAAAAAAAATTATAAAAGAAAACCATGCACTAATTTACTTCTTATTTTTTTTTAATTATTCCAGGTGTTGGTGATACCACTACGGGTACCACTTGAGCAATCACCGGTTCTGTTTGTATGGCAAGACTGGGCGCTGGGAGTACTGTACACAAAAATCGTATGCGCTCTCACCATGATGGGCCCTGACTGGAGTATGAGACGGGCCATTGAAAAGGCATACAGAGACGGAATCAGGGAGATGGATTTGAAGTGAGTTTTAATTTTTAATATTTTTATTGATGTTTAAAGATTTTATAATTTATCAAGAGATTATCTTTATCCTTTATCAACAATTGATAACATGATTTTTTTTAATAGCACATTCTAGCTATTCTTCATTGTTACAATACATAAAATCTTGTCCAGTGGTAGAGCTACACTGCAGTTTGTTTCTAGCTGCAGAATGAATGGGTCAGCTCGACCGGGGTAGGATCACGCCCTCACAGAATACCAGCGTAAAATAGCAGCTTAACGCTGCTGTGTTTCGTCTGGTGAGTGCAGGGATCCGGAGACCTTTATTACTGGAGACGAGGCATTCCATCTCAGTCCTCAAGGGTGACAACGCATCTGCATTATGATTTCTTGTCAAGGATGAATGTAGATGTCATGGGCCACAGGAATCACTTACCATCACGTTAACTGTGTGCTCGTTTGTTACTCTTAATGCTATAAAAAAAAAAAACATAAAATCTCAATTAACACGTTGAGCGCCACTCGATTTTTAAGGAAACCCCTTAGAGGCCACTTGCTTTGTGTCGCGGTATATGAATGATAAGCTACTAACAGATTGTAATTGACTCGATACAAAAACGTAATTATAATAGGTAGGGCCATTTTTTTAACACGGTTAAAGATACTTGATACTACTATTCGATTTTTTCTTCGGGCTGATTGCCGGTGTTAGCCCCAGGGCTTTTACAGTTTCGGTCACCTCTCAACCCGGCGCCTCTCCTCTTATGGAGCGGAGCCTCGGCTTGGACCGTTATCTTATTCCGCGAGAGCGTCTGATCGAGTCAGTGCCCGAGAGGGCCGAACCTCGGCTCGATCGGTTGCTTCTGACTAAGAATTATCCAAATTAATATCACTATTATTACTATTGGCTATCTGTACCACCACTTCGGAATGCATGGGCGCTCGAGAAGAACCTACTATTCGAGTAGGACTACTCAAGAGATCCCAATTTACACCGTCAGTTACCGGTGGTTGAAGCGTCTGTCACAGGTGGCTAACGTTGCACTCAACGTGAAATAAGTAATAAAGTTTTAAATTTATCATTGCAGATTCATATTAAAAGAAGTTGCCGCACCGCTAGTGCGTTGGCTGGGGCTTGCGCTCGCGGTGCCGTACGCCTTCGCGCACACCGTCGCACCGTTACTAGTTAGCGCGCCCATACAACGTAACCTACTGGCGCGCCGCGTGTATCCCGCACTTCTGCTGCTCGTTGTACTCGCCGCGCTGGCCGTCTTCCAGGTAACCAACAAGCTGACAAGCTAATCGTACACCTTCCGTTGTACACACGAGCTCCCCCTCTTCATGCTAAACCCTCCACCCCCCCCCCCCAAAGGCCCTCGCGAGCTGCTTCTATCGCCGCCTCCCGACTGACTAAGGGGATAATAGGTGGAGGCGAAAACAGCCGACATTAGTTAGAGGTTAAGTGATTTAATTATTTCACAATTTCCTTCTCTTTTTGTATGTCACGTAACATATATAGACACATCTCACCTGAATCAGTACATGTGGCACCAAATACCGACGGGCTGCTATCCCACGAGTTGATGTCCGGGTGGTGGGGGAATATTCCCTGCAGCCCAGGCAGTAGACGTTCGCACCACCGCACATGAGCTCGCACCACGCGCTGGGTTAGTCATCTCGCGGACCTCTCAGCTCCGTGAGCCCTGCATTCGATGAAGCTGTAAGAGCCGCATAGGCTACCAGCATAAACATCAACAGAACCTGGGCACGCGCTCGGTGTGAACATAAACATTGCGGTGGGACATCAGCTTATTTGTATTGGAGTCTTGTAGAGGAGTCAGCTATGTTTAAATAGGATCTCGATAGAAAAAGCCAGTGCCCCAGCTGTGTTAGAACTGTAGATATGATGTAATAAATTTTCGAGGACTTATGAATTGTGAAACCCCATTTTTTTTGTCACGCCAACGTAGACCCCGCTGAGTCTCGTGGACTACCGGGGGTCCACCTGGATCACTTTGGGAACTAAGGGTTTAGATACAGTATATTACACACGACATACATATAACACATCCAGACCCGAAAACGAACATATTATAAAATAAAAAAAAACTATTATGATACACAAACATAGTTCCTCGGTTGAGAATCGAACCCAGGACCCAATGAGAAGACGGGTGTACTCTAGCAACTACGCCACGAGAGCACAAATGCTATCAGATATGTTAAGTGAAATTTGAAGTGAATTATTGGTTCTCGTTAGGAGGTGATAGGCGTGACAATTTGTAATAATTTTAACCCCATATGAAAAAAAGTGAACCTTTTATGAGTTATGTATTTTAGCGTTTTTCAAATAAGTAAAAAATGCAACATCAATTTTTATTAATAAAAAATGGTTAAATATCATTATTAAAATAACAATTATCCAAATTTAAAAATTCGAGACGATAAACAATATGATTTCAATATCTTTTTGAGATTATTTGCACTAAAATGCTTTAAAAACAAAAAACACGTTATGAAACTTGGCTTGCAGATTATTTTAGAAAAACCGTTTACCGTAACCGTTTTCTTAGTTCTCCCAACAATGCATAACAACTAGGCACTTATTTCAAAGAAACTGAAAAAAAAATTAAACCTATTTGTAAGATATTTAAACAGTGATTTTGATACCGATAATTGTTTTTTTTTAATATTAATAAATAACCAGTGTTTAATCGTTTTTATAAATCAGAAGAAACAATTAGATTTAAAAAATTTTTGATGTTGCATTTTTGACTTAAAAAGCATGAACAACTCAATAATTGTTCACTTTTGCATAATGCATATGGGGGTTAAAATTACCCCTAATATTTACCCCTATCACCTCCTAATGGGAATACGTCGAATTACCAATAACCCTGTATATGATTTGTACATTAAGTTTGTCTAGAGTGGGTCTCTAATAGTAACATGTAATGGCATTCCGTATCAGTCCTAATCAGGTGGCGTCACTCAAATCTTTTTTATGATGCTTAGGCTCCAGTGAGGACATACTGTCAGCTCAATTGTGTGCTTTTTGTCGCCTTCTGTAAAAGTTTAAAATATTGGTTTATGTCTTTAGGTTCGACAGTTCCGCAAACTTTACGAGCACATCAAGAACGACAAGTACCTCGTGGGGCAGCGCCTCGTGAACTACGACCATAGGCGTCACAAGCAACAGCGGAGCGCCGTCGCAACGACCAACTAAAAATCTAGCCAACCGTAACGCAACCTCAGTGAATATGTGCCCGGATATATTTTGTATCGATACACGCCTGATACAAAACGTTTTTGTATCGGATCTATATTTATTGCAAGATTTTGTATCTAATAGAGTCTGTTCACCAATGATACAATTACTCTTATTTTTTGCATTTGTACCGTGACAATATTGATACAAAAGTATCTGAGAGCGCATTTGTAATAACGTGGCGAAGCGTTTGGGAGATTACTTTCTTTATTTATTTCAAATTTAACAATTGATTGGAGGGCGTGTAGATTCAGCGTGAGAAAATATCAACAACAAAACGAATGTACCAAACGAAATCTGATATTTTGTATCTTGCAACAAATATTACCTTTATCTGTTTTTCATAATCTTTAAAAGTAATCTCTTACCCTTTGTCACTTAACAGACTAACGTTTTAACTAATTCGGGCATGTTTAGTGTTTAAAGATAAATAATTTCAAATTTAGTATGAACATATTTATGACAGTACTGTGTAGCTGTCATATTTTCCTTCTATTTAAAAAAGACAAGAGTATAGGAAATTGGCTTCCTAACGTACTTTACGTATTTTAAGCTAGATAAAATGCGGCACTTCAAATTATAACATCTCGATATCTGCTGGATTCAATAATTTCTATCATAAATAAATTCTCTTATATTGGGTAACCTTGACTTTCGTTCCAATTCCAATCATTTTTTGTCCCAGTAATTACGTCAGTCTTCCAGGGTTGTCCAATATGGCTTCATAAATAGGAAGTCTATTACGATGTCGTAGTATTGCTAAAGTTAATTGCGCGTTTAATCGTCTACTACATAATTGTACAGTCCCAATTTTTTATCTGTGTAATCATTGCTAGATTAGTTCATAGGCTTGTATTTAGTTCGTCAAATTGTTGTATAACGGCTCAGATTTTTGTCTGATATCTTTAATTCCAACATTGAAAACAAATTGCCTCATGTTGACTGATCGAGTGATATTTATTCTTTTCTTTAAGCATACGAGCGTGCAATAATAACCGCTGATGTTTAAGAAATAAAGGCGTTATTTACGTAAACCATTTTTGGCTGTTTAATACTTTTAGTTCGTAGATTTTGTGCTTAAATGATTGATAAGATTTTTATTATGATATAGATTCGGTTTTTAAATAAACTTTTTCAATGAATAATAAATCAGAATTCCTGGTAAGAGTTACATAATCGTATCCATGCTTTATGACACTTTGTAACGAATTTCACTAAAGTCACCTATGTTACATAGCCTTCCACATTTTAGAATTTTTTTGAACATTATCATCAATAAATGTATTTTATTATTATTCATAGTAATAAATAAATTTAATTAAAAAGAGAATACTTCCATTTTTCAATTGTTTTAATAACTTAGAATTTAATCGACAAAATACTTTTTAAAAACACTTGTGTACCTTGATTAGTTGTTATGATGTGTAAAATTTTATTGAATAAAATTATTTATAAAAACATACATATGCATGATTTTGAACAGTTTTAATATTTAGTATTAACATCATGTTTACTTCCGTGAAAGGCAATAATAACAATACAATAATATAAACATGTCCCCATTAAAAGTAACTTTAAAATACATATGTGAAGGTGATTGATTCCGTAGTATTGTTAAGTAGTTGTATATTTTATTTCTTGTATATTGCTCAATCTTGTTACTTTATTCTTTATAATTTTTAACACGTTATATCTCGTCATTCTATTGCCTACTTACGAGTCTAGAGCTGAGATCTATAGAGCGGACTTGGATTTCACTCACGAACTATTTCAATATGGTTTTAAACAGGACAATATAAAATGAGCTATAGTATGTGCCATGTGCTTAGACGTATAAAATACTTTAAATTGATTAGGTTATCAGTTTTGTGCTGACAATATAAATTTCAATAAAGCTGATATCAGTTAAGATTCAATTAAGTTGGCTCCATAAATCTTAGCATAAGACTATAATATACTGAGAAATAGGACAAGATCCAAAGCAGCATACTGTCCCTTCCTTACTGTAAGGCAATTTGTAGGCGATATTTGATGGTTCATCAACAGTGATTGATTTCTAGAGAACGACTTTGAATGGTGAATATTAAATGAAACAACATTGTCCATTTACATGTGATGAAAGTAATAATGTATGAATCACTTTGTTCACTATACCGTTGAAACGAGATGTGTTATTTGAGTTTCTTTGTTTATGAATAATTTGATTAAAAAGCTATAGTTTTTTAACAACAATGAAAAATACGTCTATTTTGATGGTGGACGACCATAGACATCGAGTAGAAATTACGCGGAGAATTATTTAGAATTATTTTTTAATAACAAACTTGACTAAGGGAGATTTCGATTTGTATATAAACTTGCGAATATTGGTTACTGTGAGTCAAAATGGACCGTTTGATATCGCCATTAGTTAAGAAAGTGACTCACTATTCAATCATTCATAGCCAGCGGTTTTTAACAATTAGCCTAGATTTACTTTAGAATTAATTTTATTTGTGTAATATGGGCAAACCATATAAGCATCAGATAGTTTTTGAAGCACTTTTGTATGCTTGTACTTCAAATATACAATTTGTAATGTAATTTCTTAAATATGACGTAAATAACATGGATTTGAATTATTTCCAAAGTGTTTAAGGGGGCGCGCGCAATTGAAGGAATGGAAGAAAATATAGTTCGAGTCTGTTGCGGGAATCGACGATCATACAAGACGCCTAGATAGAATATGTAGTTTGGAAATTATAAGTAAGAGTAAACAAATTCATTAAACATTGAATTACCTTTTCGTTGTTTTATTTTTAAGGTGACAAAATCATTGAAATTATTATGTTCCCATTGATCCCACCGATTTTGCATTATGTGTTGTTAATTTTAAATGTAATTCTGAATGTAAGAAATATTAATATGATTTCCTGGTCGTCATGGTTTCTGAAAGATGTCTGTCGCTCATGTCGATGATAATTTACGTTCACTTTTCACACATTTTTTCCAATTTCTGTCAATACATCGGTGGCGTGAGTGGTAAATGGGTCGGCAGAATACCTGTACATAATATTACTGACGACTGCTCATACGCAATTGACCGTTCTTAGATTACATTTCTTAAAAAACTAGAAACTAGACCTACTTATCATGTTATACTGATTTAAAGTGCTGTATAAGAAATAGGAATTGTTATTCGTGAAACCACGCTGGCTTCCGCGTGGTAAACCTACACATCGAGGACATACAAGGTCCTGTCCAGCAGGAAGGCGACTCCAGACCTCTATAAAGGTAAGGCGCTGCATCTTGTGTCTTCCTCTTACTCCTGTTTCTCTATACCAAAAACAGCCTTATGCCCAATCAATGTATACTGTCACAAAGAATATTACAGTCCACAAAACCGCCGATTCTCATTAGCAAGGCTTTGAATTTGAACCGTTTAGACAGTTCTATCCGTTTAAGTTAAATTCCCCGCACCCCTCATTTAAAGGTTATTCCAAAAACCCGCGGCGCTAACACTGCTTATCTTGTTGGAAAATGAATTAATCTCCATTTAATCGCAACCCGGAAGAAACGGCCTTTTTTTTTTTTTAAAATGTTTTTGTACTGTTCCTTTTTCAAAATTCCTTCAATTTTAATCAAATCGCCAGTTGATGTATATAATATTACTGACGACTAAGACTTACTATAGACAATTGACCGTTCTTAGATTACATTTCTTACATAACACACATAGAACTTATCATTATTTTAGTATAGTCGTTTATTAACTAAATATGATTTTAAAAATGTTATTTACTTTGAAATAATGACAGTATTTATTTAAATAAACGGCCAAAATTTGTGTTATATAATAAATGGTTTTGCATTGCAAGTACAATAAATAAATACATGTACACACATGTATTTATTTATTGTATGTATTGTTTACATATACATTATTATTTAATAAAGATTCTGAAATTGTGATCAAAGTTTTAATAGAATGTCTGTTATGAAGTGTCGCACTGTGGTCTTCACCTTACAGGTGTTATTTGTATATCATACTGAAAATTTAATTTCGGTTTCATCTTTCAGTTTTCATCTTAGTTTTATAGCTGATTATGACGTAATACCCTATTAAATTACAGTGTATTACGTTTTTATTTTAAAGAAATATGCCACAGAAACTCGAAATATTATTGCATGTGTATAACATGCAATATTATTTAATAAGGCGTAAGATATATTAAATATTGTGTAAGATATATATAAAGATTATGTAAGATAGCATTCAAAATATACGTACATACCCTAGCTACTGAGTAAGTGTTCGATTTTCATTTCCCGGCAATACTCATGGATATTATTGAATATTAGATTATTTTATACTGTAATGTCCCATGTCGCTGCCTCGAAACTGATGCTACATGATGTATCCAAACGTCCAAACATCGTTTGGATGCAGCAATATATCGCACACATACATATATCACATTTGATTAGATTTCCAGCCTTTTACTGCTTATTTTATCATCAAGTTATTAGTTGACACAGTAAGTGCGCTTATTAAACCTAATGCTATACACAAAAAGTTACTGTAAAGTATAAAAATTATATTTGTACACGATACCCAACCCCTCGAGTCAAGGTATCGTACCTTCTTATGAGGGGCCCTCGGATATCGCCCCCCTCTGTTCTCGTCGACATTCTTGGTTCACAGGGGTCAGAGTGCAGCGGTGGTGCGGCAGCAGTCTCCGCGCCTGCTTCGCAGCATCGTCGTTGTCTACCTACTCAGCGGGCCTCCCGTTCGCAAGCCTGGACCAACAGAATTACTCACAAAAAAAAACATGATAAACTCTAAAAGTCCTCAACAGTTTTTTTGTAAGTTATTACCAAACGATAGACTTGTACATGGGAAAGGTTTGGATATAAAAGTTATCTAATAGTATATCCTGAAAACTACGAGCGAGGCAGAGCGAGCTACTAGTAATTAAAATTTACTTTCAAAAGGTCAACACAAAAAGCATCCTTACGTTTAAAATAAGCTTAGAAGTCTTATTTTAAACGTAAAATATGGTATACGTAGTAATTACTAAGAAACTGTGACCGCCCGGAGTTTTAACACGAAGCTCTTAAATCACAATTTTGTACGCAAATAGGTCAATGGTTTAACGCTAACCAGCTAATGCTCTAGTATTGCACTCTTTTTTTTATTATGCTTGTTGGATATGTTAATTTATTAATGTTAACTATTTACGGCCACGTGGCTCAGTGGTTACTGTACATGGCTGTATTAGTTTTGAATATTATTCGTAGTCGTGGTTAATATCAGCGCTACATTATTTATTTGTTGGTTGACAATATTTTTTTTATTTAATTTTTGTTGCGTTCATTGTGCATTTGAATTCGAAGTTTATTCATTGTTTTGGTACATTGTTCTGTTTTTTAAAATACATAGGTTTAAGAGAGTTTAGTTTAATTATTAATAAAATATTGTGTTGATCTCGTGTATGTGTTCTAGTCATTAGATTTCATCTCTGATCTCGTTGAAGCGTTTCATAATATTTAAAAAGCCTTAGTCAATTAACAAGGAATCCATGGATAATCTAGAAGATCTATGTAGGTCATGGTTCTCTGGTGCAAATTTAAGGAAAAAGTTTCAGTTTATACATTCAAGACTTTTCTTTGGATTACACGTTAAAGTACGTAAGTCTACAAATCTTTGGTTTCCTAGCGGACACCAAGACTAGATTATAGCAATATATTAATTAATTATAGAATTTTCGTAAGTTTTTTATCGCTTATTTCATTTAGTTGAATGTCATCAACGTATAGCAATTGAGTGTTGTAAAAATTTCATACTTCCGTAGTGTTGAATGAATAAGTGAGGTCTGTCTTATATTTTTATTTATTATTATTTTGTCGGCCCCAATCTGAGACTCAGAGACCCAAGCCTCGACTTCAGACACAAGTTTGTTCTGGTATTCGTTGTCGTGTCCCCGTGAAATATTGGAGCGGCCAGTGTATAACGCGCTGTGCTGCCACAGCCTCCGGGAACACAGACGCACAGCCTCCGGGAGCACAGGTACACAGTCTCCGGGAACACAGGCGCACAGCCTCCGGGAGCACAGGTACACAGACTCCGGGAACACAGACGCACAGCCTCCGGGAGCACAGGTACACAGTCTCCGGGAACACAGGCGCACAGCCTCCGGGAACACAGGCGTACAGTCTCCAGGAACATAGGCACACAGCCTCCGGGAACACAGGCACACAGCCTCCGGGAACACAGACGCACAGCCTCCGGGAGCACAGGTACACAGTCTCCGGGAACACAGGCGCATAGCCTCCGGGAACACAGGTACACAGTCTCCGGGAACACAGACGCACAGCCTCCGGGAGCACAGGTACACAGTCTCCGGAAACACAGGCGCACAGCCTCCGGGAGCACAGGTACACAGTCTCCGGGAGCACAGGTACACAGTCTCCGGGAACACAGACGCACAGCCTCCGGGAGCACAGGTACACAGTCTCCGGGAACACAGGCGCACAGCCTCCGGGAACACCAGCATTCACTGGGACCATGCACCGACTAACACCTTGATGCTACGATTTGTGAGAAAACTGGTTATCCACTTGCATAATTTCTAGGGAAGCCCATAGGAAGCACTTTGCGTCAACATCGTTCGAAGGCCTTCACTACGTCCAGACTAACTGTCAAGGGATCTTCCTTAGTCTCGACCGTCTGCGCCCATCGATGAGTCAAGTAGACCAGACGGTCACCAGCTGAGCGACCCTGAAGGAGGTCGAACCTGCTGTTGAGTTGAGTTGAGCTGGCAGTTTACAAGGAATTCCATTATTTTCGAGAACAAGGGTGGAATAGCAATAGGCCTGTAGTTGGACGGATCTGAGCAATAAATTTTGTAGCGATTGGTTGTACCAAAGTTGTCTTCTAGAAGTTCGGGACGACGAGTAAATATAATTAAATGTTGTTTTAGGTATCAAAATATTTATTTTCCTTAATATTATAACATACGTGTTTTGTTGTACCTTTGATGTTTATTATGAAACGTAGAAGGTAAACGAGTTCATTCTTCAGTTATCCACCATTTCACTATTATTATTTTGTATTATTAATTATTATTGTTAAGCCAACATTGAATAACAACAAAAAGTAGATAAAATATAAGACTGATTACACGTGAAATTGCTCTTATGTTCGCAAATATCGTCAACAACGCGTTTCATGACAAATGTTTATTCTCGTCGCTTTCTTTTATCTATTTTCATTAGTAAACAATAAAACGTTTTTGTACAAATACTTTACTACTTTTCGAGCGTCAATTCATCACATAATTAATATGTGATGAGTTGAACACGAAAGTTAATAATGAAAATAATTTTCTGTCATTTGTTCTGATCCGTACTAAATCAACTTATTGCACTGTTGTTGGCAATGTAGTTTACGACATAATAAAAGATTACAGCAAGGCAATCCAAACTCAAAACTACCGCCCTTGGTTTTTTATGTAACCATTGGGTATAGAATTGTTTTTTTTATACACTCGTAAATTGCAACACCTGCCGTAATAATTATATTTCTGTTAGAAAACTCGTGCAGATATTCAGGCGATTATTGCACGTGTGAAACACGTCATAATTTTTTGTTAAATCATTTAAAACACGAAGACAATTATAATAGTGTACCTTTCACACAAAAAAAAACAGTCTGAAAAATTCTACGGACCGTTCTACTGCACTCTATATCACGACGAATATATAATAATAAATTAGAATAGTTTTCGTCGACTGCTATACCGGGGTAATGTTGTCGTGATGAGTTTTACAGTGTAGAAACACTGGCAGAGAAGTGCAGACACATACATATGTAGTTGGAAGACAGACCTTTGTCGAACATTATTTATGAGCGCCAACATTATTTAATAAATTACTACTTATTGCTAACACTTAAACAATAAAACCCTTAGCATTAATTATAATAATTATTTTAGTAGATTACTTAGTAAAAGAGGCACTATACGTACGACTCTAGTACGTAGAGTGTATTTTTTCAATCTGAAGTACGTTATCAGCATACAACAAGCATATATAACAGGTACTCCTCAGTAAAGAAAAGAGCTTAGTGTAGGAGACTAGTGGGATAATTGCGAGTGAGATCGCGGCCAATCTAATTTGCAGGCTAGAAATGGGGTCGAGGGTCTTCAAAGCTTGTGGTTTAATGAGGAGGGAACAAGAATACATTGCATTGCAAACATTGAACGATTTGTGGGTTTTGCGCCGAGATGTTTTTATATATATATATTATATTTTTATCTTGCGAAACACTTAATTTGACGTTGATGCTATTTAGATTATTAAGGTTCTGTCTCTTCTTCTCTTAGGTTCTTATCTTAGGTTCTGCATTATTTCAACTAATTCTCATATGGTCTATATAATATAGGTATAAAAAAAGTTACTAACAAATGAGTCTATGTTACTTGAAATAAATAAATTATTATTATTATTATCGTTGATTCTTTGTTTTTCTCAGCTCTCGCTGATTTTTACTACATTTACGGGTCAGAACCATGAACCACATGCAGTATGAGTGTTGTGATTGTGATAGAAGACAATCAAATAGGACCTATTTGCTTATCCCCATTTGCATGAACTTTCTAACAATTATACATGTATTCAGAATAACGGCTTTTTGCAGGGTTATGTAGAGACTTCCATTTAAATTAATTGGTTTCAGGCTATCGAGTAGATGATGTGGGATAATACTTGTTGTGGAGAGCACTATAGGGTCTACGTAAACTTGTTCTTGTCTCCAGATTCCAGTTATTTCATTTATTATTATTATTTAGGGGATATTTTTTTTCCATCTCCGCCTGGTTGGTCAATTGAATAAATAAATAAAAAACTAAAAACATATAAAGATCCAAATATATACTATATAATATAATACATATATAAAGATCAACCAGACGGGAGACCAAACGGTCGAGGGTAAGGACGAAAGGGAAAGAAACCTGCGGACTATACGCGCGGTGTCGAGCAGCACCGCCTTCTACATTTGAGCCCGGAGTCCCAACCGCTTCAGGTTGGTTGCGATTAACCCGTTCGCAGATACGACTATAGGAATAAATTCGGTCGGCATACCACCCCACATGTCGGTGACCTCGTGTGCCAGGTCCAGATATTTTGTCTTTTTATCTGTTTCGGCTTTCACAAGTTCTCGTCATATGGGATTATGATATCGACCAAAAATATCCTTGACTGTACCCAGTTCATCAACACGATATCAGGTTTATTCGCAAGAATAGTCCTGTCCGTGATGACGGGCCGGTCCCAGTAAAGACTGGCGCGGTTATTTTATGTACGACTTCCGACGTGTACTTATAATAAGGCTATCTCCGATCCACAAGACCATATTTCAGAGCGAGCTCCTGATGGAGAATCCTGACTACTAGGTTGTGCCTGTGCAGATACTCAGAGTTAGAAAGCGCCGAACAACCGGAGATAACATGCCTGAGGGATTCACCAGGGCTATGACAAGCTCGACACACATCGACGGTGCCGTCCTTCAGGATGTATCTCCGATAGTTCTTGGTCTTAATAACCTGATCTTGTATAGCACAGGCGAAACACTCGGTTTCCCCAATAAGGTCACCAAAGCGTAGCCAGTGAAGGGAGGTCACTGTGTCTACAAACGGCTGGTGAAGAGCCTTGTGGTTCCTCCCATGGAGCTCCTTCTTTTTCTATTTGGCCTCTCGGTTGGAGACGCTCATAATTGAACCTAACCTATTGGCCATTTGGGTTCCTCTTAGCTTCACCGTGGTTAACTCCACACCACGGTTACTAAGCCCCCCCGCTACGACAAAGCGAGAACCCTTCGAGGGGAACCTAACCTAACCTAACCTAAACCTAACCTAAACCTAACCTAAACCTAACCTAAACCTAACCTAAACCTAACCTGAACCTAACCTAAACCTAACATAAGCCTAACCTAAACCTAACCTAAACCTTACCTAAACTTATATGTATTTACGTAATAAGATGATCTCCCGTGAATTGATCCTCTCATTCACCTTAGGATAATCAGATCTCCGTATTCATCATTATAAATCTTAGTACTTGATTAGTATCAAAAACAAAAGTTAAAATGTCTGGCTTTCAATGTATGTAATTACTAATATTTTTATATAATACGTCACATGTTATTACATTCTTAAATGCCAAAAGTCACGTACTTCCCGCAGGCGCGATAAACATTTGTATTCGTGCGCCGTTCTGTAGGGGTAATGTCTCTAAGGACTTTTAGAGACACGTGAAGGATTACATAATTGAGGGTTACACTGTACACTGAATGAAAAAACGTACGTTTTAAGATATAAAATTTAGCAATTATTCATTTATAACTTTCCGAAATACTCTTTATTAGTATACAGGGAGACATCCGCCTGAAACAAGTTTTAAAGTACTGACAATAGTTTTTTTTTTGGAGGATTGTCGAAATAAACGCCGCAGAATCCGTTTGCTTTTCATTTTTGAAAAGCGAAAGTAATCGAATTGAGCTTGAGTTGAAAAGAAAAGTGCGAATGCGAAATGCCATAAATATGTTTCAAGAAAAAAATGTTGATCTGCAAATAAAATGCTTTTATCTTTTCCTCATGGCATGCGGAAATCAATTAAAGGATGTATTTTTAAAACTTTCCGAAAACGATGTGGACGTAGGTGTGTGTGTAACTACGTCCACATCTCGCGGCATAAGTAAGATAAGTTGTGTAGCAAAGCGGCTGCTTGCAGACTGAAAATGCATTGAGTTCTTTTTCTATTTAAGTTTTTTTTATAAACAATTTTGTGTTTGTCTGTTAACAATATTTAGATAATAATTATACAGTAATCACTCGTTTTATAGTAATTGAAAAAGTCAACATGACATTTATCTTGGATATAAATATTTTATTTATTTATTTATTTATGTACACAAAGCATTTATAGAAGGAAACTAAGATAATAAAAGTATGGCCAAAGGCGTAGCTTATTTTAGAATAAAAATCTCTTCATACATACATATATTAAAGCCGACATAATATTTCATTATATTTTTATTTTTTATTTATTATTATTTCTTAAATAGCACAACAGATCTCACGGCCCGAATTTTTTGAGTTGGTTTGGTTTGGTTTGTAGTTGGTATAGAAACTACGGTGCAGACGGTTTTATGAGAATGAAATTGAAGAAGGGATCTAACCTGCGATCTGCAGGATTCATTACGCGGATGTACAAAAGAAATCGTCTGCGGAGATATGATGGAGTCATTGGGAAATTAAGGATCTTGAAAAGGAAACAAAGTAATCGAGTGTTCCTGCCAAAACATATGACAACTAAAAAAAAAAAAACTTTTGAGCTTTTATTTTTTTTAGTTGCCATATGTTTTTATTACGTTTACGTATTTTATGTTTACGAAAATAGGAAACACGGTCGGACATTTTTAAGCCCAAAAATGTAACGGGTGCAAGTGTTTGTTGGGTATTACTTAGTCAATATATGCGCTGGAGATATTGTGCTGCTGAGTCCTTGGTCGGTGCTTTTTCAAAAATATTGGTGGTTTGTGGCTCATATGCGATTTATTGTTAGAAATATAGCCCCAATAAAAACGACTGCGGTCTTCGGGTAGGGTAACGTGCAAGGTACCGCCAATAGTATCAAATGTTTGAACTCTGACAGGGACTTATAATATGTGACAATATGAGACATTAGTGTCGATCTACAATATGATGTTGACATGGAAAGGAATCGAATACCATTGGCTGTGTACAGTATACACAAACAAATATCCAATAAAAAAAATTCAGGATGCTTTTGTCGACATAATAAAAGTATTCCGAGTACAATTGCTGATAAGATGAAATATCCTACTTAAAATTAAATGGGGGTGGGAGAGGGTCCGGGTTGTCTTACCAATTAGATAGTCTCATTATCATTTCGAATGGAATTTATATACATATTATATATATATTTAATTTTTTGCTGTAAATAAATAAATATAATTTCCCTAATACAAAAATATATAAAATTAGTCATATTCATTTCTATTACTGCACTCATTACTGATGATATAGTATTATTTGGCACAATGTGTTCTAATGATGGTTTAACTATCCTATACATAAACCGTCAATTTCCGTTATTTATGTACATATAACAGAAACTGCATAATCGATATCTCTCTCTTTCACTCCAGCGAGTCTCATCTTTTAAATTGGTGTAAAAGTTAATTAACTTAATAATATTAGCTAATATGGTTATAATAGTGGCCATCCACTATGGGTAACCAAGACCCCAATGGCCCGTAATATCAAATTGCTTGTTATCTCACTAATTAACTATTGTGGCACGACGGTCCGTCGAGGTTCGGTAGAGTAATCTGGCATACTTTATATGAGGTAAGTCAAATATGACCCCTCGTACTGTAAATATTAAAGTTACACTTATCACATGGTTTATTTTTATTTAAAAGATAAGAAAAAAAACCGCTTTCAGGGAATTATCAATACCCACAACGAATCGACATTAAAATAACTTCAACTTTATGGTGCCGATCAAAAAGGTATTTTAAAATTAATTTATCTTATAAACATTATCTTAAATCGAATAAAAATCATGAAGTCTAACATTATTTTGCTGAAATAAATAAAAAAGGATACTTAAACAAATATTTATTTGTTACTTCACAAAACAGGCAATGATTTAATTTACAATAATAATATAATTATAAACATTGATTTCGTACCATTTGACAGGAATCACTTTCGAGTTAATGAAAACTTGAATACGAAGTAACACGCGCAATTTTCTTTTAACATATTTAGGGACGCGGATGTCTAATAACTTTAAGCTACAGCGTACAGTTTGTTCTTATAAGTTGTTAGCAATCAAATCAAATCAATTGAAATATTTTATTCGTTTAGACTTAGTAGTAAAAAGCTTTCAGTATCAAGAAAAACTGGATAAAAAAGTGGATCATGGGTTTCAAAATTATAGTAATAAACAATAATGTCAACAGATACAAAGGGTGACAAACTGTACCTTATTGACCAGATGCAAATATATTACTTCCATACATTATACATACATGATACATGCTTATCTTCGATACATATTACTTTATAATTTAATCCTAAGGCCCTAATCCAAAATCGCTTCACGCGCAAGGCCACTCGAGAGCCGTGGTTCTTGCGTAATGAAAATCTTCATTCAGATTTTGAGCTTCCGACTATAACTCAGTATCTTAAGCGTCCCGCCGCCGCTATTTCGACTCTGCCGTCACACACTTAAATCCGCTAAACGCGAATCACTTCTCTCGTGTCCGAAGGAGTCCGAGATACATCCTCGACGACGCCGATGATGGGACCCCAGGGCTCAAGCCCTCCACGAAACATTACATATCAAAACTTGCACCATCATACCGCACCCCGGCGACGGCGAGGGCGCCGCAAACAAAGTTTTTCGTGATATATCAGATCGGTTTACACCAATTTACATAGATAGTAGCGTCGCTGGTATTTCTAGCGCCACTTCTTCTCCAGCGCCAACGCATTCCGAAATGGTGTTACTTCTGACGGATTAAAAGCTGGCTACGGGGCATTCCATCACATTTAAAGGTTGCTAACTGCACGAGGCGCTCTGCTATCTTTAAATCCATTGAAACAGTGAAAGCCCTCGGGCTAATACGTAAAAATACGTTTATACATACATACATATATGTTGTTTGAACAGTGTTACAAAAACCTCTAAGGGCCATAAATCTTTCTTTATCTTTAAATCTTCAACTTAAAGAGGAACATCAAAGTTTAAAAGCCTGAAATCGGTAAGTCGTTAGGACCATTAAAAAGTTCGCGAAGTATTGTGCACTATGATCCATTAAGCGCGGCCGCAGGTGCTTCGGTAACAAGGAATGAAGTCAGTGAAGAAGCCCATTTTCAATGTACATTAACTTTAGCACTTAGTTCCTATTTTATATTCTACTCTAACTTTTACTTTTGTGTACAACTGTTTATGCAGATATATACATCGGTAACTTTTTAACCGATTTCATAAAAATAAGATGTGTGTTAATGTACTAAAATTTGATGAATGTATGAATATTTATCTTTATATAATATCAGGGATGATAAACGAGCTGACTCCCATCTACATGCATGCTCAAAGTAGATGGATTAAATATGCGCATGCACCCCTGTTAGCTGAGATTGAATGCCTCGTTACTTGTAATTGGGTCCCCGAATCCCTACACATACCAAACGTAATATAACAGCGTTATGCATGCAATTCCGTAAGGTCGTTGGCTTTCCCCGCTCGAGACAAATCATTCATGATACAGCTGGGAACTAGCTGCAGCGTGGCTCCACTACTGTATAAAATATGAATTTATGAATATATTTTTGTTGACATATTATTAAATACTTTTTCAGTACTTTACGAATATCACGTGTTTAATTATTCATAATTGGTTCAGTATTTACAAAGATATATACTAAGGAAAACATAATCTTACTAAAAACATTAGTAAAGTTATGTTTTACATTTTTCGTTATTTTTTGTTACCTCAATGAAACGATTTAAGATTGCCGTTTGCAGTTTATTCCATTTCTTTTATTTAAGATTGCCGTTTGCAGTTTATTCCATTTCTTTTATTTAAGATTGCCGTTTGGAGTTTATTCCATTTCTTTTAATTAGGATTGCCGTATGCAGTTTATTCCATTTCTTTTATTTAAGATTGCCGTTTGCAGTTTATTCCATTTCTTTTATTTAAGTTTGCCGTTTGAAGTTTATTCCATTTCTTTTATTTAAGATTGCCATTTGAAGTTAATCCGTTACTTTTATTTAAGATTGCCGTTTGCAGTTTATTCCATTTCATTAATTCCATTCTTCTTCTTCTTCTTTTTATTCCTCGTGTAGCAAAATGTCCCATAGCAGCTTTGGACTCAGTGGAGAGGCTAAGACACGAATCGACAATCAATGGCACAAATCGCTCTTGTCAGTATTCAACTCAGGGGTACATTTTGGAAAGTGCTCGTTGGAGTTATACGTTTTAATTTCATTGTACCGGTTCCACCATCGGACAACCATACTTACGGCGAATCTCTTCATTGTTTATTCCCTACATAAGAACGAAGTTATATATATATATATATACATATATATATATATATATATATATATATATATATATATATATATATATATATACTCAAAACAAAATAAGGCCCACCATGTTTTATAACTGAATTTAAAGATTCTTTTTCTTTTGATGTTTTCGTCGGGTATTCGCTCACAATACAATTTTATGTTGATTGGGGTTAAGATCGGAACTCAAGGCCGGCCATGGTAAAGCCGTAATATTGGCTTCAGAGAGAGCTTTCTAGGTTGTTCACGCTGTATGTGGGCGAGCATTGTCTTGCATAAAGACAAAGTTTTCACCCACTCTTTGTGAAAATGGGATGACATGGGGCCAAATTATTCGATCGAAATACCAGGAGGCAGTTATGGAGCCTTCTTCAAGAATTACTAGCTCAGTTTTACCGAGCAAGCTTATTCCAGCCCACACCATAACATTTGGACCTCCAAAACGATCCGTTTCATGTATGCATGGTTCTGAAAAACGTTCTCCTTCTCTTCTCCACACGCGCACTCGACGATCATCGCTGAAAAACTTCACTTTACTTTCGTCCGTAAAGAGTACATTTCTCCAGTTGTCCATTGTCCACTCCGCATGCTCGCGAGCAAACCTCAAACGTGCTGCACGATGCGCTCTTGTCAATTATAGACGAATAACAAGAGATCTGGAACGTTGTCCATCTTCGTGGAGCCGATTTCGAATGGTTTGATCACTAATTCGTATGCCAGTCGATTTTGTAAGGGCGGGAATCGTACGCTCTCGACGTGCAGTCAATCTGATATACCGGTCTTCCTGGACGGTGGTAGCTCGCGCTCTTCCTGATCCAGATCTCCTCCCGACACTACCTGACTCAAGAAAGCATTCCCACGCATTTCGAATAGCTCGTCGCGGTACACTAAGACGTCTTGCCACTGATCTCTGAGATTCTCCCACCTGAAGCATAAACACTGCCCTTGTTGCTGTTTCCACATCCATATGACGCCGAGAACCAGGCATAATGATCGCGAGTAACACCGAAATCAAGTCAAAATGAAAAACAGTAGACGTACGACTGTGACATTCAGAATGTGACTGAGGACTGGACAATACTTCGAAATGTTTAACTTCACTATTTACTACCCAACAATTTTTTTTAGACGAAATTCGAGATTAACTTAGAGTGGGCCCTATTTTGTTTTGAGTAGTTATATATATATATATATAACTACTCCTAAAATGTTTATTGCTATGTTTATAAATATATATACCTAAATAATATATATATATATATGTATATATTATAAACAATATATTATTTAGATATATATTTATAAACATAGCAACAGATGAATGAAACTCGCTTATTTCGGAATATTTTGTTGTGTAATTGAGACATTACATTCTTTGACGACTACACCAGTCACTGCTTGCTGAGTGTATAGTGTGAGCGGTTGTATATATAGTTATTTGTGTTTAATGATATACTACTACTACTCTTTATAGACGAGGCTAAAAATTTACTAACCGGAAAGGATTGTGAGGTCAAGATGCATCTATAAATTGATTATACCTTTAAACAGTTCAACCTTAGTCGAATTCTTAATTTCTAAAATTAACCACAATACACGCAGGGATAACTCACCTTTTAGTGTTTTGTGTGTTTGTTTGTCACCAAAATGGACATACATTTTTGGTATAAAGCATGAGTAATAGTGAAGGAATTGACTTCGAACGGTTCAGTTAGTTTCTAGTTTCATCAGGAATGCGATGGCTTGAACGGAGAAGCCCCATGCCCTCCCTCACTTTATATGCATTAATTGTTTTTTGATTTAAATCAAAGCATGAACGCATGTCTCAACAATATTTTTATTATCTTAGGGTTGTAATAAGGATCGTTTCGTTTTCAATAAAACCTAATTTTGATAATAAAATAGAGCCGGTAAAGTGAACGAATTCGATAAAACATTTCTTTTTATAGGTTCACCGCGATATTCTGCGCGAAATTCCTACAAGGAGAAATTTCTTAATTAATTGTAAGGTAGTGTTAAATTTCGAAACGAGACAATAAATCTTGCAATACAATCTATAGTAAATAAATGTTACAGCTCAATTAAAGACTTTGATATAGTATAGAGATTCATTTATGTTAGTAATAATAATTTTGTAAAAACGTACCAAACGATACGTACGCGCAGACAAGTTTTTGTACAATTATAAATATATTCTACGTAACTCGGCCGTCTGCTGTAATGTAATGAGGACTGTTTTATACAGTCAAAAAACTTGAAAGTATAAAGTAAGTCGTAATTTTTTATATTTTACGGTGAAAGTTTTGTTATAACCTTCCTGCAGTCGTATGTCTTTATTTATAATATATGGGGTGACCGATTGGCACACAGTTCAGCAATGTAATGTTGTGCAGTGTTTATGAGTGTTTCTACTTACGTTCTTTAGCTTCCGGTACTAATTAATAATGATAATATCCAACTTTTTTTTTTAATCTTGCGGAGTCGGTAGTTATATAAGTATATAATTATTTTAAAAAAATTAATATAATATTTCAGACAGCGTAATTTTAATTTTTTTCTACGTATCATTAAATATTTATATTTAAAATTTTACTTTTCTCACAAACTTCCATACGCCTAAACATTGAGGTATTGCCGATTAATTTTTGAAACCCCGCAACATGTATTTTTATGTTCGGTACAGTTAAATTTGAGTTCTATAATAAATTTATATTGAAATAACTTTACGTTTAAACGACAATAGGACGTCACATTTCAGTAAACGTAATCCTCGCCCAATAAGCTGCGAACTTGTCCATTTCAAATATTTGAGCTTCTTATTAAAATTATGTAACAGAAAAAAAACATGATATTGTCATTCTAGTCGATTTTGGCCACGGCGATATATTCAGATTGTCTGATATTACTAGATAATCTAGTCTGTACAGGATATATTATAATGCCGGAAGCATTCGACACGCACGTCGTTCCTTTTCCTAGTCCGATATAATGTACCTGGGTATATCCAATAAGATCGGAGGAAGGTTAACATGCAGTGTCATAGATACGAGACATTTTGTGGTAAACAAAAATTGTTCCTCAGTCGGGAAACGAATGCAGGACTCACGGTGAACTAGCAAAAGAAGGTATTATAATTCCAGCTATACCTGCGATGTCACTACGCGTGCGAGACGCACTTTAAAATTGACACATACTTTTTATTTGTTAATCTATAAAAGTTATGCAAGAAATGCACGAAATATTACGTTAGCCCAAATTACGAGCTATAAGGTTCATTAGATAGAAAATAGCCTTTAACGCAATAGTAGTTTTATTGAACTAAAAATAATCACCTGTAATTGTATTCAGCCTAAAAATAACCCTTATGAAATTACCTTCGATTTTCGATGTGTACCGCTTCGTATCTGAATCGAAAAACTGTCCGTAGCTTATTTTTTTGTGTATGAGTATTGCTGTTGGTCCAGAGACCTCTACAGCTTTATCTAATTAGACTCGTGAGCGGGAGGCTCGCTGAGTAGCTGTTCGTAGCCGCGACCTTACCCGCTTATATAGGTTTGTGCGGTACATCAATGTATAAACTTCGGGAATGTTTCAGTCGAATATGGCTGTCTCCCTCCTTCACGCATACAGCCGTTTCTTGTACACATAATCTGGAACATTACGGATCGTAGTCGAACATGACCATATATTTCTGTCACGCGTGTCTTCTGCACACCTATCTTGCTAACATATTTCTGGAATATTCCGGAGACACGTTTGATATAATCGTCTCTCTTGCTCGTATATAGTCATGCTGCTCACACCTCTATTTGAATGTTCCAGACACATAATCAAATATACTTGTCTCTTTTGCTAATATAGCCATAATTATAGCATCTTTTCTGGAATGTTTTAGAGATATGATCGAATATACTCGTCTCTCTCTTTCACACGTATAGGCTGTCCTTTTAAAATGCACCTTCTAAAATGTTCCGAAGACAGATGAGGCCTGAAACGGCCCGTCAACATAGTCTACACAGGAATCTAATATATTTTATTTTTATTTAAGGAGCATATTATTAACATTAAATGTATTAAAAGATCTTTAATTTATGCATATTGAACCTTTTTTGCAGTGAAAATCTAAGTCATCTAGTCTTAAAATATATTTTTAATTTGCATATAAATAGTAATACTGGAAGGGTTATTACATAGAACGTGGTGTCAAAGAATAAATAGGTTCTGCTATATTTTAATACTAGGAAATACGATTACAAAAAAGAAACAACTTTACTTTTTTTTGACTATATTATAATACGTAATTAAAATTAAGTTTAATAATATTATCAACATTAATTAACAATAAAATAATTATGTAAATTCGCTAATGAAACTTCAAGATAATATTATTTTCCTTCAATCATCTATATATGTATCTAACAAATGGTAAACAGACTTTTTGGTTGTCTATTTTTATGGACGCTTATATCCACAACGACTGAACCAATTTACAGGTTAACAAATAAAAGAGAGGTATGCCAATTTAATATAATTGGTTTCAAATTTTATTGCTATTACATAAATAAATGATCTCGCACAAATACTAATTTCGACTTGGAATAAAACCCAACATCGATATGGTCAGCTTGTGAGACATGCAGTCGATACGAAATATTAATTAATTAATGCATCCACATACATAATAAAAAGGAGGGTAATACTGTCTGGTCTTGCATTAGCTGCTGGCATTAAACCATTGACCCATTTACCTAAAAAAGCTTCATGTCGAAACTACGGGCGGCCATAGCTTCTTAGTAATTCCATTATTATGTATGTATACCATTTATTTTATGTTTTAACCAGGATTGTTTTTGCAGATTTTGCCTTTTACAAAACAAGTTTTATTTGTGATAAACCAGTAATTCGAAACTTAAATATTATTTTACTCATGCACATTATACATACATACATAACCATGACGTTGTTGTCTGCCTGATCAATTTTGACCTTGGGAATGTCTTTAATGATATTAACATATTTTCTTTGGAGTTATCGACTGAGAAGATTCACCGTTACGATCGTACTGAATAGATTATATATAGATAATTTATTTATTTATTAAGGTTACATACATATTTACATGACTAGTTCTAGGTATATAAAATAGTATTACATGTAAATTGGTATTTTTCTAAAGCTTAAAATATAAGAAATGCACATAAAACTTACAAATATTCATCAATTTTTATATTCAAAATAGAACCAATAAATGACAGGATCTATTTTAAATAATTTCGATGAGATCTCAGATTGTTAGACGCAGTGCACGACGACCCCACTAGGTGCATCAACGAACTACGTAAGTTTACGGGAAGTCGATGGATGTGCTTTGTATCGTGCTTTATGTCAATCCATGGGCCTATCTCCAGCCTTGGACGGAAGCTGTGGTGATGACGAAGATGATGTGCAAACGTAGCCCACCTCACGGAGCCACTAGGCGTTAGTGGATCTCTAATATCGCCTTGTCTGTTATTTATAATTGTAGACACAACAAAGTGTTAGTTTTTAGGATACCATCACAATTACGTATTGTAATAGGCTGATAGACTCGTTAAGCTATAAGCGACTTTTTCATTTATCACATTTTTGTAACCGTAAGTACCTTTGATTTTTTTATTATTTTTTTTATATTATCAGGTTTGCTCGTTACACAGTTTGTCTGATAGTAAGAGCTTCCTACGGTCCATGACACTTGCATTCAACCTCGATAAGGGGGAATGTGTTGTTACTTTTGTTATGTGCACCTCGACACCATTAAAAAAGTTTCTAGTTCCACATTTTACCAGATGAAACATAGTAACGGTAAATTACAATTTTAAGCAACGCTATGGTCTTATCCCCGTATGCCTTATATTAGTAGTATAACCAGGAATTGGGTTTCTGGTTTTCATCACTCACCAATTTGCTATAAGAATAGTACCAGTAATTTATACCACAAAAATGACAACTATAACGAAATAAAGTTATAACATAAAACAGTTTTATAATATTTTCTCCTTTAATTTTATATTTCCTAAACTCATTCAAATTTCTTACCGCATTTTAAACGTCAGTCAATTGCAATTTAAAAAGTTATTATGTTTTTTTAAATTCTTAAAATAAATCGTGTTAGATGACTAAGCGATTTATTATTTTCCAAGGAGTTTTAAACATAGATTATATGCTCAAAACTCTTTGAACTCCAAATAGAATTGAAATTGATAAAATGTTAAATAGCAAGAAAACATCGGACAGTGTAATCCTGTAGCAAGTTTTTTTAATCCACGCACTTACGCTGACAATTTAAATTGTACAGCTAAGAGAAGCAAGCCAATTCTTTACTTTAATAAAAGTAAATTACTACAATAGATTTATAAGTTTTTTATTGTATTTAGTTTGACAAACGGGCGCACAGTTCACTTAATGGTTAGTGATTCCTGCGGCAGATAATGTATGATAACTTGCAGATTCATTGTCTCTCTAACCGAAATCACTAGTAATTAGGGTCTCTAAGTGTATATTAACATAATGAATTCTCACCGCTTCTGTCAGCAATCCTATTGTAATACAAGTCTACGCACACACGGATAGAAAAAATATTCCAAATAAGAATAGAAATTCTTTTCAAGACAAAAAAAAATCACCTTGCGTCTATATACGAGTGACTGCTTTGATGCGGACGTAAAAACACCAATAGAAGTCTGTTTTATTTAGTTGAAGGCAATATGAATTCAGAACGCGCGACTCTTTATAAGATTATACGTAATGAAAGTTTACTCAAATGTTTACGCCACGCACTATTCTCTATTCTTATAAAATTATGATAAAATCGACCAGGATCGTTATGTAGGTGAGATATATTAAAATACGGAATTGTAGGTATGTATGTATGTTTGTTAAATTTTAGGAATAGACAAATATCTGCAAGAATTAAATGGAATGCGTCCAAGCTTCTCAACTTTAGTAATGCAAACTGCTATTATTGGAACCGAAATGCGTCCGTAAAAATCGTTTTGTTTTATTATACATAATACTAAGTATAGAATACAACTTATCACGTGTATATAAATGTGAAACTTTGATTTGAATTTTGACAGCTAAGTGGCTAGGATTTCGGCATAACTTCAAAGGTGTAAATTTATTCCCTTGGCTTGTATCGAAGAGATTCCTTTTCCTGATTCACTCTCGCCAAAATCATTATATAATATTTGACTTATAAAGTTTATGAGCAGTGGGTAGTGAAGACATCATTTGCATTGCGTCCACCTTGGCTAGGATGAAATATTTTGTGTGTGTTGAGCTACACGTATCGTGAGATTTGAAAGTTTTATGACTATATTCGCACAAAGAGACAGCAAGCATTTCAGGCTTCATGTTGTATTGCACGCAAGTGTATGATTGATTTTGAGAAAGTGTTAATTTATTTTTACACTGAACAAAATGTAACTTTTATAGGTTTTAAACATTAACATATTTTACTAATTATGTAACATATAATACTTAATTAACATTCCTAGTCATTGAAAACGATTACATAATTCTACTCTAAAGCTTTCAAAGTTTTAGATATGAGCACAAAGCTGACACGAGGCTGATTTCATCAGCCGAGGCTTTTTCAGCATAACTTTATGGTACGATGTACCTTTTACTATTTATTAATCACTGCTGGTTTTGTGTGGCATCCTTGGCTGAAGCTTTTAGAACAAAGAGTTCATTATAAAGGTCTCTTCTTATTGACTATTAGGTATGCAACTCTCGGAGACACATTTGTAATTTAAATTAACAGTCCCTAATAGACAAATATTATCTAGAAAAAAAGTGAATTAGAAAATAAATCAACGTTTAATTATTTTGCAAAATGTGAAGTTATACAACTTCCCAAAAAAAAGTTTAGCTGTAGAATGCAATACACGGGTTCTCGTTCGGAAATGTATTCACAAACTTCTGACAATGAATGTCATGATGTCAGAAGTTAGTGCTAATAATTTACGTGTACGTCCTTATATATAATATACTAGTATCATAATTGCGTCATAAATAATATTTTTTACAATAATAGTTTGTACGTGTTTCTTGTCTTTATATCATCCCTTGAATTATCCTTATTTATAATATACAAGCATTATAACTGCATCATAAATTCTTTTAAGCATAACATTTAAGTCTGAGTTATTTAGTCCGCCTGCGTGCATCGCTGTATATGATGCTTAAATAAATATTCTTAAGTTATAACTGAATACAGTAATCATTAGCTTACTAGCAATTTCTTACAAAGAATGGAATAGAGCAAACAGATTTCCCCGTCGAGGTCACCAATGCAATTGCCGAAGAGTCTAAATTTGATGCGAACATTTAAGTATTCTTATTATATAAGACTTTAATGCTTAATCATGTAACGCTACGGTTCCTATTATTGCCAATATAAAAGTCTGTTAAAAAAATATATCTAACAATATTTCCAATTGAGCAACAACACAATGCGACGGTTCTGTCTGTAGCAATCGTAACTTCGTTTTGTTATTACCGCTGTTTACACTTTGGAGTTTGTAATTCAGTTATTTTCAATACTGCGGCGGACGTTTACCATGTATAGAGCATTTCTGTTCTATCAAGTGTCCTGGGATCGATTCTCAGCCGAGGAACAATATTTATGTAATACGAATAGTTGATTACTGTTCCATATATACATGATGCTTTTTTGAGTGCACAAATTAACTAAAGGTCTGTTTTTTTTTTTAAATTTAGAGTGTGACTACCATAGACCAATAGATCGCGCAGTTGGGTATTATTGTTTTATAAAACCAAGGATGATAAATAAGCACACAGTTCACCTGATACTTAGAAACTACTGCAGTACATTAACACCCGTCTGATTTTACCCGCTCTGCATATATCGCTCTGCGAATCCAAAACAACAACATATTTAGGATTCTGTTGGGGTTTCCACGGTACTGCAGTGCTTCGACCATGTTTGCAGAGGCGTATACACATGACTTCCACGCAGTGGTCAGAAAGAAAGTAGCTTCACTCGTACATCGTACTAAGGTCGTAATCGATAGTTTCCTGATTCGTCGGCCTATGAACCTGCATGTCTTCAGCGTGACAGTACGCTGATTAAAAGTATTTTCTTTGTATTATTTTTATTATTTTTGTTTTATGTAATTATGAATGCTTTTGTTATTATTATTAATTCTAAGTTATTGTTAAATTTATATGTTTGTAATGGATCTTTGTAATCTAAATCAAATAAATAAATAAAAATAAAATATACAGATGTATCCTTTCTCAACAAAGATTCAAGATGTATGTACATGCGTTGTAATCCCTGACCGGATCCCTACACTTACGAAACGAAACACGCCAGCGTTATGCTGCTATATTAGGATGGTATTTTGTGAGGTTGTAGTCCTTCAACGGTCGAGCCAACTCATTCCTAGTTCAGCTAAAAAGAAAATGCAGCGTGGCTCTAATGAGGCTCTGTGAAAATGAACGCGTTTGAATTATTCCCGATAACCTCTCGTCTGAATATAGATAAATATTGAATGTATAATAAATAAACATTATTAATAAGTATTTCATGTACATATTTTAATGTACATATTTATTATGTGTATATATAATATATAACTCATATTAAATTTATTTGGATTATACCTACATATCAAACCATATTACCATACGAAATATTACACGAGTTCACGAATAAATTCTTGACATAGAAATGTGGTTCGAAATTTTAATATTTTCAAAAGAAAACTTAGCATGCATCATTCATTATTTCAACGTAGTTTGAAAAATTGGCAAAATATAATATATAGCTACCTTTTTAGCTGTTAATATGTCACGACAATATTTCATGTAATGATGATGATGATGATATTAATTTATTCCTAATGGGAAAGGCAAAAAACTTTAGTTCATACAGCCAGGTCTTGTTCTTGGTAATATTTCAGGTAAATTCTTTTTGAATTTTAATATTAGAATCGAGTGAATTGAAATGAATAAATTTAAACAGGACGCAGTTTCAAAGCTTATAGAGATCGGATTACGCTTAGCGGATGTGGTTTTGCCTTTGTTGTTGAACAATAGAATCATCAGCAAAATACTGTTATGAAACTTTTAAATTTAACTGTACCGAATTTCTCTTTGCGAAGTATTCAAATAAATTGCTAATACAGTGGTTAGGTTGACGGTGGTTAGTAAAGTTGAAGGAAATGTGGTTTTATTATGTCAAACTGTGAACATTAATCTTCTACTTCAACGTTGTTGTTAAAATTAATCATTATTTCTTCTTAATGGCTAGCTTTTAGCAGCCACAGTTTAAGATTAGGTTATGGATATTATGATCATCGAAAGATACACGAAAACACACTCATTAAGTCCCAGTAACTTGTAATTATCATCATCGTTTTAGTTTGTCATAAGTCAACTGCTGAGCTAAACCATAAAAATATACGAGGCTACACTCGAGAGCCTTTCATACATACTCGTTATCGCTATCGCCCCTGGACTTTTACTCGCAGAAATTAAACTACAGCCAATTAACTAAGTTACTAAAAACTGAAACGAAATTTATATTTACGATTGCGAAAATAAATCTTCACGTAAAAAACATTTCTTTATAAAACACATAAGCTCTTGGAGTGTTAAACACTAGTTTCTTTAAAATTATTATGTTTTCTATTACTTTAAGAGTAACAAACGAGCACACATTAACCTACATTCATCCTTGACAAGGAATCATAATGCGGATGCGTTGTCACCTTTGAGGACTGAGATGGAATGCCTCGTTACCAGTAAATAAGGGTCTCCGGATCCCTTTACTCACCAGACGAAACACAGCAGCATTATGCTGCTTTTTTACGCTGCTATTCTGTGAGGCGTGTTCCTACCCCGGTCGAGCTGACTCATTCATTCTGCAGCTAGAAACGGACTGCAGCGTAGGTCTTCCACGTCAAAAACTAGTTTCACATTTACGGGGAATAAATTGTCATAATCATAATCTCAGACTATCACTAGTCCATTTCTAAACTCGAGTCTCCCCCACAGATTTCCAGAGAGTACAATCCTGAGTTACCTGCATCCATAATATACACCTATTAATAAGACCAAACTTAACAATATTCCTATAAAAACGTAGTCTTCTGTCCTTATTAGCGTGTGTGTACATTAATGATATAAATAATGACAAAACATATATCTTATTTTTCTTCATTACCTTTATTAAGATAAACAAATAGTAAAAATGTCACGTCCGTCCTAAAAAAAGACAAACGACACACTTCCTCGGGCTGTCGAGATTTTTACAGTGTTTAGGATAAAGTATATTGATACTGTTCATTTAGGAACACGAGACTATTTCTCCGTACTGACGTAAAAAATCTTTCCTTTCACACCAAGAGTAGATTTTTCATTATCTCGCGAAAATGCTCGTATTACTGTTATAACTAAAATATAAGGTTATTAGATAAGTTATATGGATGTATGTATATTTAAACATTTTATTGACATCTATTATTCTAGTACATACAATAGCTTCTGATTAACATAATTTATATTAGGAAATTTATCAAAATATTCAATTAAAGTAAAATATATCGTATATGTTAATAAACCTTAGTTTTTTTTTATGAAATCAAGATTAAAAAGGTATTAATGGTTCACCTCACAAATATTAAACACTTAAATACTTACTTGTCACTGCATTATCAAATCTAAAATCTCTCCACAGGAATAATAAGAGTGAATGAAAATTCGGATCCAGTGATTGCAACAAGTGCGTACAATAATAATGGAATAGTAATTTCCATAGAATTTTCGGTAATTAGCAAATACTTCAATGTATACATTTTGATGATTTAAAAGTGTGGTCCGTGAATTTCTTGTCAGTTCTCATGACTGAATTTACTTACTGGCCTTAAAGATTAATTGTTTATTTTCAAGATTTATGAAAATAAACAATATTTATTCATGACGTCCATAAACTTATTATTTGTGTTTTATGTATGTATGTATGTATATTACAACTACAGTTAACAAACAAACACACAGAATGCTGCAAAAAATTTGGTCACCGTGAACATTTGACACATAATTATTTCTGTGCAACAAAACTGAAAATTCATACATTTTTAAATGATAAAATCTTTAGTCTAAAGCAATGTTTCATATATCACATATTAAAGTGTGAATTTCTCTAAAACTATATACACTTGTAGTGAGGTCATATTTGTTTTTTCTTTATTATATAATCATTAGCTGGCACCTGTATTAATATCGATGATTTTTGGGACATGCTGACATACAGCATTTTAATATTAAAAGCAATTGTTACATTTCTTGAGAATAAATCGAAGTATAAGTAGAAATCTGATGACATTCTCATATGGCGAAGGGTTGTTAGTTTATTTTATACTATAAAGTGATAATGGAAGAAGGAAGAACTTGGTACTTTATAGGATCTTTGTGTAAAAACGTTGATAAGATTTAATAAAGTAATTATCTTCTGTAGACTTTATTACAACATAAAATTGTCTTCGCCAATAAATCTTTCGTCATAACATTAACCAAAATGTATATCCATTGCGGAGATAGTATGTTATAAGATAAACATATATCACATGTGCGCCCGTAAAGATTTTGTCTGCAATCAATTCAAAATATTCGGAAGCGACGTCAGCTACTGAGGACCTTTAGAATAAATTCATCCCCCGCAATCTGTAATTTGTGGGTCCAAAATCTTGACTTTCCTTACAGGATAACGGAGCGATAAGCAGTTGAAATATTATTTTGTTTAATTATATTTTTTATTTATTCTATCTTTATTTTAATATATTGAATGCTAGAAATGTACATTGAATTTATTTCTCAGCATGCATGCTTCTGTGGAATGTTTTTTCGAGCCCCCCTAACGAGTCATCGCTAACTTAACAAGCACTTTAAGTGGCGCCTATGATATTTACAGTGGATAGAATGGCAACACTTAACATTTTACTGAACTATACGTTGTACTGATTTGTCCGCGAAATGTGAGATATATATCAATGTATGGATTTTTTTTTGTAATCATTCTATAAAACATTCAGATATTTAACGTATGAAATTGATGATTACATTGATATCTTAGCAAAAGTAAGGAGTTTCAGACCAACCATCATACGAACAAGACCTGGCTGTATGGACTAAAGTCCTTTGCCTTTCCCATTAGGGATAAATTAATATCATCATCATCATTAGCAAAAGTTAATGGAAAAATTACTATCGTTCACCTTAGGGTGGTTGCTGTGTTGCACACATGCCATTTATGATGCTCACACTCCCGATATACCCTTGAGGCCTAATATCGAATACATCGACAGTAATAAGGTTTCTTTTTATAAATCAAAATTCGATCACCTATGTAGGCAATAAAACACCATCCTTAGGGCCGTAATAAAGACTGTTACGTTTTAGATAAAAGTCATCTTTGGCAATAAAGTGGAGCGAGCAAAGTAAACGAATTCGATCAAACGTTTGTTTTTATTGGCTCACCGCTGATATTCTGCGCCTAGTTCCCGAGAGAAAGTTATTTCTGCCTCAATAAATTGTAACAACTTGTTGGATTCACAAATAAAACAATACATTTTCGCAATAAAATCAGTAATAAATAACTGTTGCGATTCAATTAAGGGTATATTTATCTAAATACTATAGATATTCTTTTATCTAAGTAAAGAAAATACTGTTTTTTACGCTAATATACTATATCGTTCCCCACTTGGTTGCTCAGAATATTATTTGTACAACATATACAAATACAGCATGATCTAAAATAATGCACTTATACTTATTTAAAGTAGTTTAGATACATAATCCAATTTTACCCCCTATTAAAATTATTTACCCTATTATATTTATACTTTGCACTCGGAGTGATGCAAATGCAATGTTTTAAGTACACAACAAAAGTGAATTTCATAAAAGATCAATACGTAAATCAAGTACCTTCATGAAATCACATTAAAAATAAAAGATATATACACACAGACATGTACGCGGTGTGCGCGAGTGTGTCCATGGGATGTAGCATAGATGTAACACAGTGCGGTTTAAGTCGATGCGAGTTCGACATAACGTCGCTTAGCCTCCGCGAGAGGGGCTACGCATTGTTAAGGTATTTAGCATTTCCCTGCGCATAAAAAAGCTCGTAAAACTACTTTGACTTATTTACTAATCTCTCAATTACAACATATTGAAAGGTATAAAATAAAACCTTTGACACGTTTTATACTTTCCTCGGCTTCGTTTTATTCGTTTCAATAAAAGCTAATGGATACATTACGCCGCAATAAGCATGTGATGGGTTTCACTAAGTATTGGCTGCAAGCTTGAATACAGTAAAATCTATTTCTGAGATTGGTAACTTTTAGTCATTTTATTTAAGATTTGGAGAATGTAGGAAAACATTGAAAAATAAAATTTAGTTATTTTTTTTTGAATAATTAACTGCTTCTAATTTAAAATAAAGGACAAATTAGCGTAATCGCCGCACACGGCTTGCTGATTGGCGGCTGCAATATCCGACACTTTCTAGTTCAACTTTAGTACTTAATGCCAATCACTGGTCTGTGCACATATTCAAGTTGATTCTATCGCGTTTGAGGCGATTCATTCAAACTGCATCGTTGCTCCACTTTTCTCTGTTGAAATATTTGTATTTTCTAACATCTATAACAATCACTTTTATTATTTATAATATAAATTGTATCATTATTATATATTTCAGGCCGTTATTTGCCCAGCAATTTTAAAAATCTTCACTAAAAAGCTCCCCACAACCATTAACTTCCACTATTCTTGTCCGTGAAGGACAAGGAAGTATTTTAATAATGTATGTGTACTTTTCTTTTACAGCTTAGTTTTAGTTACAAATTATCAGAGAGTATTCTAAGCGATATATTTTTAATTATATTAGTAGTGAGAAATGAGAAGTACACAAGTAATTTTATTCTTAGTGATTCCTGTCGACCATGATACCATTCTTTCATGATAACGAATCATAATGCAGATGCGTCGTCACGTCACAGTAATAAGGTCTCCGGTTTCTTTCACTTCACAAAACGTATTAGCGTTAAACAAGGCTTATTGACTGGTATTCTAGAATACATGCTCCTACCCCGCACCGTGACTCTGCCATATAAAGAATGAGAAATGTTTTGGATTTTCTTACACAGTACAAATTACATATTACCTAAATATATTTACGACACTCGTAAAGCTCGTGTCATAAACTTGCAAAAATTACAAAATAACTTTACGATGCTCTCAATTTCGGATCGAAAGATCTATCTTCAGTGAAACGTGTTCTAAATAATTAAAATTAATGATCCATTCATAAAAGTGTGTGCGACGTACTCGTAAACTTTGAACTACGGACTATGCATTTAGTATTTTTTATTATGACATTAGGGGTGACAAACGAGCACACCACCACTTCACCTGGTAAGTGATGATTGCGGACAATAGACAACTTCATTCATCCTTGACAAATAGACTAAATGAAGACGCCAACGTGTCTTCATTTAGTCTATGTAGATACGTCTAACTTCCTCCGAATATCTACACCTACCATATGAAACAGATCGAATGCTGTTTCCTCGCACTGTTATTCTGTGGGTGTGTAGTACTTCCCTGGTCTCGCTCGGCCGACCAAATACTCCCGATAATGATGCAGCTACAGAAAAGCTGCAGAGTAGCTTGAACATGTATAAGCACACATATATAAGGTCAAAGTAACACTTTCAATGTTGGAATAGAAGAGAAAGAAAATCGACCATGACGCGTGAATCACGCTATTACAGTTTTCGAACGAACGTTATATAGCTGTATAGAGAAGCTCTTATACAACTCAATAGGGAACACGGTTTATAACCAGCTTACGGACCTCTCAGTTCCGTGAGCCCTGTGTCCGATGAAGCTGTAAAAGCCGCATAGGCTAACAGCATCAACATCAACAGAATCTAGCTCTTATACAACATAAGAGCATTGACCGCTCCCAATCTTTCGGGAGATCAGCCCTTTATCATCCTAAGGCCAAACTGTGAAAGTCAGTAAAGGGATTTAAGGTACGTCACTGTACGTCATTATGGTTAATATTCCTGCGTACGACGATTAGAATTATCGTTATTAGACATTTTTGTTTTCAATATCATTTCGATTCAATAAGGAGCGTCAGAACTATTCGTCATTGAATACACTGGCTAAGAAAAATCTATAGTAGTATCCAAATATTTGAATGGATTTTATTAACTGAGATATCACATGACGAACCTATAATAGGATAGATCACGTTACAAAAAAGAAAACGAGATAAGAAGTGAATATAAAAATATTAAATTAAAAATTTTATTAAAAACGTGAAGACTCATCCCGGAGACTATAATAGAGAGAAATATATTATATAATTTGTCTTTTATAATGATTTTTTATTATAATATCAATTTTTATACTAACGATTACTGTTACATTTTAATTAAACATTATTCTTCTATTCTATATTTATTCTTATCAATAATATATAATTCTTATATTTTTTATTTAATATGACTAGATCATTCAGAAGTCACAAGTCGATTTCTAAATTATATAAAAAAAAAAAACGTACTTTCTACAGAAAGTACGTTTTTTACAGTATTACGTACACGGATAGATTATAAAAAAATATTTAGAGTCTATAAGCGACATGATTATGACATATTTCGGGGACGTAACATATCCATAGACGTCTGTTATCTAGTTAAAGTCGATATGAATTCAGAACGTGTGGCTCTTACAACGCAATATGTCACTCAACTGTATAAATTACATTAGGAACTTATTTATTATATAATATTTACTTTTATTGAGCACTTTGCGTTGGAAAGTTAACTTAACTAGCAATAATCCGGGCTCGCATAACATAACAGCATAAAATTGCGGTAAAGCAGATAGTGGTTAGAGAGAGGACTGCCGAGAGAGACCGGAAACTCAATTACTGATAAAGGGACGAGTCATTTTGGTTACTAAAGATTTTTTTTGATCCTTGGCTGACAAACGTGCACCCAGTTCAAGTGATGGTAATCTCGATGAAGAATGAAGATGGACTTGAGTTATCACCCCTGAGGACTAAGCTGGATTTTTTCTTTTCAGGGCTGATGGCCACTTATTATACGTTAACACAGGGCTTTTACAGCTTCACCGAGTTGAAAGGTGACCGAGCGCTTAGGGCGCACAGCCGAGACCTTTATTAGTGGGAAACCAGTCCAAGGGCTCCCGATAGGGAGCGTCGGCTTGGACCGTTACCCTATTGCACGATAGCGACTTATGAGGGTGCCCGAGAGGGCTCGGTCAGTTGCTAATTATCATCTAAATTAATATCAATATTATTATTAACAGTGAGTTGGAATGTCTCACTGCCAGTAACTGGGCTTACGGATGCACTCCCACAGCAACACACAGCAATTTTATGCTGTTAATTCTCGCTGGTGTTCTATAAGGGTGCAGTTCTTCGCAGGTAGAGTCGATCGATAAGTGCTGAAGTAAGAAACTAGTTATGTGTGGCTCTAATGAAAAATAAGTAAGTTAACCAGTATTGAAAAATCATCTTTTCTCCTGATAATTATTAAATAAATTACACGATTAATTTAAGTATGATAAAACATTTTTTCTATACTGGATAGTAACAGTTATCAATATTAAATATTATTAGCAACTTTGACTCCATGGAATAAACATCCTGACTTTTTCAACCAAAAAAATTATATACTATTGCGTGTTCTTATAAAATCCTCGGAGGACATAATTGTTCTCATTTATTTTGGTAAAATATGTAATGACAAATAATAGTTTAATAAGTTTTATCTTGAATACCATATAAATATTTTTCGAAAAACGGATCATCAGATCGCGTTAGAAAGTACAGAAGGCACAACAAAAATTCAGTGTTTAAAATTATTGTCTTTACTTTGCACTTGAAAGTACAGGATGAATTTTGATATGATAATTTTCATCAGGTGGTTTTTTTATTTCGTATAATATATAAAATATTAATAATAATTTATATTTTATAAAATCCAGAGCATTATAGTTAAAAGTTTTAATAAGATACAGATAGATAGATAACAAAGGATTTATTATTTAGGCTCAGACAAATGATGACATTTAACGTAGCGCGTTTATGACGGGCAGTTATCATAATCTGTATTTTAATCTGTACTAAACACTGGTTTATGTATATCGTATTAAATATATCAAAAAGCCATTCATCAACATATAGGTTTCTATTTATTTCAGTTAGTAAAATATAGTATTGTGTTGTAAATATTTCTTACTTTTCTAGTATTGAAATAAATTGAAATTTTCATGTTTTGCATTATCAATTTGAATAGCAAATATTTCTTGAATGTAATTTAGCCTCAGAGTTATTGACGATACGTATTGCGCGTTTCCGAGCTCCGACCCACATATTGTGTCTGCCATCAAACGCGTGCTAAGAATTTACATCGCTTCCAAGTAAATAACTGCCTACGGATGTTTTATGTTCCCATCACAGTAGACAAATTGGATTAAAACGTAGCACGCGTCGTCTGTTTAGCGATCTTTCTGTCGTAGCGCAGACAGACTTAAGGCCCGTTCTACAATCGTCAAGTAACACTAGACGATGGTATCTTTAGTAGCTTGAAAATAGTGTTGAAACACATTTCAAATCGGAATTAAATTGAAATTTATTGAAAAAATGTCAAGTGTGAGATGAGAAATACAAGAAAATAAAAATAAATTTAAACACAAAAGTATTTAATGTGTTTGCACGATTGCTTATGGTGCTTTCATATACTCTGTTCAATTGTAGTTATCTAGTAACAACCATAAGATATCATGACAAAACCTAATGGAACCGTGATAAAATTATAAGGGACCAGAGTACTTGAGGAAATAAGTTTGTTAATATTATACCGATATTACCGAATTCATGTTCAGTTAATAAAAAAATGTGATTTGTTTTTATTTATTTGATTTATTGTATACGGAGGGTTTTTAAAGTCAAATTTGTTAGTGTCTAGGTTTTTTATGTATCGATTACAACAAAGTAATATTTAGTCTCTACAAAAGATTGCCGCTTTTTAGACTTGTGTCGTGTGTCTGGATAATTCTGCGCTGGGTGTGATTTGCTGGTGTAGTGTGCAGAAGTGAGTGTTGGAAGAAATTTGTGTAGGGAGAGGTGGTTTTGGGTGAAGTCTGTGTAGGGAGAAATTTATGTTGGGAGAAACCTGCGTCGGGAGAACGGTGTGTTAGGAAAAATCTGTATCGGGAGAAATCTGTGTTGGAAGAAACGTGCGTCTTCTTAGTTAATACTTGAGACGGAATGAATAAAATGAATCAAGAATGGATCGGTTAACGCACTGCTTGGACAAAATTCTAGTTATAAATGCTGTTAATCTTTTTAGCTTTTATAGCTACATCTGTTACAGGGATCGGGATATATAAGCTAATATTCCTAAATTGTTCTGTGCTACGAAAGTCGTTATTCGTCAACGAAAGTAGTTGTAAAAGATAATTACTTTATTTCATACTTATTGGAATAAACGTGTAGCTTTTTTTATAATATTAGGGGTGACACACAGTTCACTTGATGGTAAGCATCTACACCCATCCTCGATGATGATTCAAGAGCCTCCTTAACTGTAATTGGGTCGACAGATCCCTACACTCACCATACATAAAACAGCAGTAATATGCCGCTAATGCACACTGGTTTTCTGCGAGGGTGCTGGAGTCTGTTCCCGGTCAAGAATACCCATACACCTTGTAGCAAGAAACTAGTTGACGTTTTACAACATTATAGTTTACATCACAAAATCTACATATTACATCACAATCTGCTCTAATTTCGTTGAGGTTGAATTGCTCCAATTTTACTGCGTATGTATACATAGGTATATATTATATATTACAAACGAGAACAGTTTCATAACATTTTCTACTTTATACATGAGTATATCATAACTTATCTATTCCCTAAATTCTCATAAATATCTTAGCGCGCATTGAACTTCAGTTTATTGTAATTTAAAATATTTTAAGTCATAATATAATTTATATTTCCAGTAGTTTAAAGCGTAAGTTATAAGTTTAATATTTTATATAGAATGAGTTATTTAAATGCTCCTTAATTTCTTGACATCAATAGGTTATTTTGTGTTACTAAAGCAAGTAAAGTCATTTTATAAATGTAATATTTGTTACAGTTAATAAATAAGAGATTGATGTTGTATGAATTTGTAATTTTAAGGAGCTAATTTTCAAGCAACCAGAAAGAACAACTGCGCGTTCTGGTTCAACCTACCTTTATGAAATAAAAATTATAAATAATTGTATAAAAAGCTTTCTAATTGAATTTATTGGGATCGCCTCTCGTTGATACCATAGGAAAAGTGTTTGAAAAATAATTATTTACAAATACAATATGATATATAGATGATATTGTTTAAATTTGAACATAAAATGACCGCATTAAAAACATATCTTGTATTGGAATGAACTATATCCCATAAGCTGCAAGATGGAATAAGATATCTGTTAGAATGAAAACATGACGTTGTATGAGTATGACTTACATTATACAGAAGTTAGTATATTAAAATTATAATGAACAGGTCAATGTTTGCCAAGCATTTCCGTGTGATCCCACTGGTGTCGTAAAAGTCGTTTTGGGATAATATCAATTTAAATAAATTACTATGAATTCACATATGGACTGTCATCAGGACATTATAATAAATATACGATGTGAATTTGTTAGTTTTAAATTCACGTGAAGCGTTGCCACATTTACGTTATTATACAATTTTGAAAAATAATCTTAAGAGTTTTATCGTGTTGAATTTTAACTTGTTTAAAAATTTAAAAAAAATATATCGATAAGTAATAAGTGCTTTACGGAAATCACGGGGATTGAGGTGGCGGGCGTAAAAAAAAAAAATATGCAATTTCTACAAAAGTAGTAGGTAAACCGACACACGTCTATAGTTCTGTTATCTACTCGTACAGTAATGAAATTACTAGAGCTATTTGAATTTATTTCCCGCAGACGGCGGCACTATCATTTCTAACATGTCCAAGGCTACGACGGACAGCGGCGACTAATATTCACGGGGTCTCATTTTTCGATAGTCATTCCAACTGGGTTGGTCAACGATAAGTTTTACACGTTTATAGTGGTAATGAGTTATTAATAACACGAATACGTCGTCTTGACTGTAGCGGCTGACCACGCTTTAACAGTATATTTATTTATTTATTAAGTTTACCAACATTTGTTTACAATGATCCGTAGACTAATACAAACGTAATTGATAATATACAGGTGTAAAAATTATACACTATATGTAAATTAGACATGTAAATTATTTATAAAAATAGTAAGAACATTATAATTTTAAGTATATATCAGCGTAGCTAAGTAGCTAGCACTATAGTCGACGCATTATGAACTGAGGCTTCGGGTCATAAATCATATTTATCTGTCTGTCTCGTTCGTACTTACAGGTCATATGGAGAGGTGTAGTGATGTGCGTAAGAATTGTAGAGGTGCATATCGGTAACGGGATAGGTACGATTAATATGCTAAATTATGTTAAGTATTAATAGGAATAATTTTTCACTATCTGAAAATAAAAGATTTTAATTTGTAAGATAAAATTTTTGTTTCGACGTAATCACAGAGAAACTGTATAGATCGTAATGTGGCCCTGAACAGGGCCGTTTTATCTTTTCTAGGGATATTTCTTAGATCTTCAAAAATCCTCATCCGTATCTTCCCCATCTGTGTCATCTTCCTGTAGGATAATCATCAGAGGTGGTGCTTTATTTCTTTAAAATAGTAAAATTAGCCATCTGCTCTTGGATTTTTCTTGAATTCTAGCCACCGATGGATATTCCCTGTTGTCAAAAAATAAATCAATGGTACGTTTTAATACGCTGACATCAAAGCTAGCTAGATCTGTGACAGTCGCTGTCTTCTTAACATTTGCTCTTGGTATATTCGGGTTGCCTACCTGTGATACTTCGGTTTTTATTCGATCCACGGTCACTATACTAATTCCACAAATCAGTGCTGCAAGTTTTCGTGGATTATTGAAATTGAGGCAAGCTTTTTTCTCGGGGTCAGTTTTCAATTCTTTTAAAATTAGGAACACGTTGTAAATTACAGCACGAGCTTGAGCGTTGATGTCACCATTTAATTTCTTCAAAACCATGTTAGAAAATAAAATCAAATAAAATCTTGTATTTATAGAAAAACAACAACCCTTACTCGTAACGACCAATCAGGAGTCAGAGTGCTAATGAAGGTCATGATGCCCCATCGCCCCGCGGGTGCAGGTAGCTAAGTATCGATAACGGGTTGCATTGCGTGCATATTAGTGTCAGTAACATGTATTGCCCGACGACTCAGTTTAAAATGCGTCGAATATACTCAGAGAACGTATTACTTGTTATGACATCCCATTAGTCTTTGGCGATGACTACACATCTACATAATGATTCCCTATCGAGGAGGAACTTTGATATCGTGGATCGCAGGAATAATTTACAAACTTTGTGCTCGTTTATTTTATAATAAGGATACAAGATTTAAAAAGTACATAATATATGTAGCGCATTGTCGTAGACGTTTCAAGTTTTATTTTCATTGGTATCTGTTTTAATCATTCCGAATTTTATCAATTCTGAAAAGGTCTATTTTATAGTTGAATTGTAGTCGAATGTTTATAAATAATCTGTCAATTAATATTGAATATTCTTATTGACATTACATACGTATGCAAATTGTAAACAAACAAATGTTTACGTTCCGTAAATCATTTAAGCAAGCGAAACGTGTGGAGTATCCCTAACGATTTCTTCGGCTTTTGCAATTTCGTTCAAAGATATACTTACCAAATTACTATTTAAGATGTAAAAAATTTCACATATTACCACTCTACCAGCATAGAATAATGGCTGACATAATCTTTATCTCAAAAATTTGTAACAATGATATAGATTGCCCTCAACTACTCTCACAAATTAACCTTCGTGTCCCAACTATGACAAGAAATCAGGAAATTTCTTCAGGAAACAACTAACGGCGAAACTCATATATACTGCGTGCCAGTAAACTATTTAATATTAATTCATTAGATATAAATCTATTCATTTTGTTTCGATTCGTATGTGTAACCAGTCTCCCATATATTTATGTTATAAGTAAGTTATTAGTGAGAACTTGTAATTGGCCTTAGTGTAGTTTTATCTTTTTGTAATTAGTATTCTAAATAAAATGGAAGCTGCCCCCCACCCACACATCCACACACAAACATACACACAACCGAACTAAGTTATTTTAATTAACTAATACTTGTGTTCATATAATCAAATGTTTCTTTTTTTATTTTATTTTTTTAACTTTTATCCAAGAGACATCTTTATTGTTTAACTGAACAATATTTGTTTTATATTATGTATTATAATTGTCTAGCATATGATAGGGTGGAGGGCTGATGACCCGACACGACAAGCCCAGGGCTTAGTTTGGCGCATCAGTCTCCCGCAATATACGTGTCAACATATGTAAATATTATTGTTTTAACTTAATTTAATTACCATGTATTGTGGAGAGAAATAAATAAATTATTATTATTATTATTTTTATTCTAGCTGTAAGTTTTCCGAAAACTGTAAAATAAAATAAACTACGAGGACGATCCTTTATAAGATGGAGGGACGACCTCTGCAAGTTCATGCAATATACATGGATGCAGGTGATAAAATACAGAAATGCAAATATTGTAAAAAACCAAATAAACGATATTCGGATTATTTTTATTCATTACGTGATACTTTGATACGAGCACAAAGATATGTATGTGAAGTCATGAGGGATATAAATTCAGAGCGTGTGTCTCACAAGGCGCAATATGTCGCACAGAGGAACTTCAAATTCTTCTCAACAGTGTCTCGTATGAATGACAATATTTGTTTGTACATAGCTACGAAAAATAAAATAAACTCTGATTGCTTAGCAAAAAAGATTCGTGCCGTGCGAGCAAAGTATTACCGATGGTATTTACTTGAATGCTATGTATATATCATTATGTAAAGTTAGCCGTTATCTACATAAAAACAGTATATATTCACTGTTATTTCCTGTATATGGTAATTTTTAAAACAGATCGACTGACACCAATTTTAATTGAAAGGTTTTAATTGAAAGTCCGTTGCAGGCTTCCGATAAATAGTGGAAAAAGTATAAGTAGTGGTAAGATCAATACGTACTTATATTTTGGCGTTAGTATGATTAGAGTATCTGACTGTGGCGGGTTTGTATTCAATTTCTAGCCGATGAAAAATATTTTCGCATTATAAATTGTTAGTTTTCGAGTCTGCATACATTTTATTACATGTCTTGTCTCTGACGATCGATCTAAACATTTCTTCGATTTTGTTGCATATGGTTTACATGGGATACTAGGAAAGGGGATAACGCCTGTATCGCATATATGTACAGGCGTTATCTCGAAGGATTACGCTTGTATAATATTATATATAGGATACGTACATGATATCAAGTCATCTAATATAATATAAATATCTAAGAAAACGGGTGTTTATATAATTAGGTGTAATTCCTTATTATCCCTGTCTCACGTGTAAATATAACAAACCCACTAATTTGTGGTGAGTAGTGGTAACAGAGTTATGATTACTAGAATGGAAAATTGAGCAAACGAAAAGTAAAAAGTATGTATATCTTTGAATTGTACTCTTTGACAGTAAAATGGTTGGGTCATTTTGGGTTTCAAGAGATACTAATTTTAATAGCCCTTTACGACTAGCGCGACGATATCAACAATATATAAATGTAATAAAAACCGACTTGGTTTAAGTCGATGAAAACCATATTTAGAAATTAAGAGTGGCTACGTAGTTTCTAGCTACAGAGAACTTGACCAGTGAAAGGACCAAGCCCACACGGAATGCCAGCGGGAAGGAAATTTCATAAGACTAACAACAGGCAAGAAATATTGTGTTTTTAACTAATTTAATAAAAAAAATCAAGTATGGTCTGCTACAAGCCTTTATGATCAGATTCAACTATCTGTGATAGAATTGTTAGATGGTCTTAAATCACTGGTTGTCATCGATCGACTTAAACCTCCGTAACTATCTAATAACGAAGATTACTGCAAGGATAATTATAAAGCCCTGCAAAAGATTACTGAAAGGAAAACACGAGGCAGCAGGTATGAATGTCTAATCACTATCGCCCGTGAAACGTAATGAGTAATAATGGATCGGGGAAAAAGTTATTATATTAAATATTAAGTATCATATTAAATAGATGACATTTCAAAAACAGAAAAAAAAACGGTTTCTCGCTATTTTTCTACTGTTTTTCCGTCCGCCAAAAATAACTGAATCTAACCAAGAAACATACATTTCGAAGTTTTGTTACAAAAAAAGGCCAAATGCGACACAATCTGCGAAAACTGAAAAAAAAATTGAGAATTTTATGGATTTAACGGAGTGTCAATAAGAGTTACACAAAATTGGTTTAAGCGTTTACAGTCCGGATGTTTTGATCTCAGAGATGAAGCTCGCTCGGGTGAACCTGTTACAGAGATTAGAATTATTCATTATGATTACTTATACATCAATATTGTACGTATATATGGGAAGGATGTAGAGTCTGCCGAGTTAATCAATTAATGCTGCAACTAGAAATAAGCTGTCACGTGTACATTAGACTCACCAACAATATACATATGTATTTATACATTTAAACATAGATATATATATATATATATATATTTACTTGTATATTACCGCTAAGTTTTTGCTTCATTAAATATCTACTCTTACCAAGTCTTTATCTTCTCGTATCTTATGTAACACATATCTTCTTATATCACTGATGATACAAATATCTTATGCGAAATTATAAAAAAATTGCAAGGAAAAAAAATGTTCATTAACTTTATATATTTTTTTAATCTTTATCAATTTGAACTTGAACAAATATTAATGCAGATGCATTGTTACGCATTACCACTTCAATGTCCCGTCACACATAAATAAGCTAGGATTATATTGCTTTCTTTTACTATTTTATATAGGTACTCTGGAAAGCGTAGTGCTGCCCTAATCGAACCAAACTATACATGCTATAGGTAGTTCATTACTGCGGTATGACTCTACCTTGATGTTCATAATGGAAAGCCTCATTTCGTTGTATATGAAAAGCATCATTCTTTCAAATTTACTTGTGTTGCTACCAGTTTATCACAAATGCTATCATCATGCTGTAAAATTGTATAAGCTTAAGAGATAATATATATTTTATCTTATGTTGATTATTTTTACAATAAACTAAACAATACTAAAGATAATCTTGAATTTGTAAAGGGTTTTCTGTTTTATAGTTTTAATTTACAGACGTCAAAAGCTTTTTTTTTACCAATATTGCATTTATCAATTGTGTGCTCTAAATTTTCAAGGCCAAATTGATTAGACTATTATCATGCTAGTGTACTCATCATTCAAGACTTCATCGTCACTTACCAGGTGAGATAGAAGTCGAACTCCTTAATAATAAAAAAAGAATTACATCCAGCTATGTCTACAACAAAAGTCAGTTAGCTTTAGTTCACAAATAAACGCAGGCCTCGCTCAAATATTACCTCAGTTTACAGTTCTCACCCCTTACATTGATCGGCTTCAACTATCTGTGATAGAATTGTTAGATGGTCTTAAATCACTAGTTGTCATCGATCGACTTAAACCTCCATAACTATCTAATAACGAAGATTACTGCAAGGATAATTATAAAGCCCTGCAAAAGATCACTGAAAGGAAAACACGAGGCAGCAGGTATGAATGTCTAATCACTATCGCCCGTGAAACGTAATGAGTAATAATGGATCGGGGAAAAAGTTATTATATTAAATATTAAGTATCATATTAAATAGATGACATTTCAAAAACAGAAAAAAAAACGGTTTCTCGCTATTTTTCTACTGTTTTTCCGTCCGCCAAAATAACTGAATCTAACCAAGAAACATACATTTCGAAGTTTTGTTACAAAAAAGGGGCCAAATGCGACACAATCTGCGAAAACTGAAAAAAAAATTGAGAATTTTATGGATTTAACGGAGTGTCAATAAGAGTTACACAAAATTGGTTTAAGCGTTTACAGTCCGGATATTTTGATTTCAGAGATGAAGCTCGCTCGGGTGAACCTGTTACAGAGATTAGAATTATTCATTATGATTACTTATACATCAATATTGTACGTATATATGGGAAGGATGTAGAGTCTGCCGAGTTAATCAATTAATGCTGCAACTAGAAATAAGCTGTCACGTGTACATTAGACTCACCAACAATATACATATGTATTTATACATTTAAACATAGATATATATATATATATATATATTTACTTGTATATTACCGCTAAGTTTTTGCTTCATTAAATATCTACTCTTACCAAGTCTTTATCTTCTCGTATCTTATGTAACACATATCTTCTTATATCACTGATGATACAAATATCTTATGCGAAATTATAAAAAAATTGCAAGGAAAAAAAATGTTCATTAATTTTATATATTTTTTTAATATTTATCAATTTGAACTTGAACAAATATTAATGCAGATGCATTGTTACGCATTACCACTTAAATGTCCCGTCACACATAATAAGGTAGGATTATATTGCTTTCTTTTACTATTTTATATAGGTACTCTGGAAAGCGTAGTGCTGCCCTAATCGAACCAAACTATACATGCTATAGGTAGTTCATTACTGCGGTATGACTCTACCTTGATGTTCATAATGGAAAGCCTCATTTCGTTGTATATGAAAAGCATGATTCTTTCAAATTTATTTGTGTTGCTACCAGTTTATCACAAATGCTATCATCATGCTGTAAAATTGTATAAACTTAAGAGATAATATATATTTTATCTTATGTTCATTATTTTTACAATAAACTAAACAATACTAAAGATAATCTTGAATTTGTAAAGGGTTTTCTGTTTTATAGTTTTAATTTACAGACGTCAAAAGCTTTTTTTTTACCAATATTGCATTTATCAATTGATTGCTCTAAATTTTCAAGGCCAAATTGATTAGACTATTATCATGCTAGTGTACTCATCATTCAAGACTTCATCGTCACTTACCAGGTGAGATAGAAGTCGAACTCCTTAATAATAAAAAAGGAATTACATCCAGCTATGTCGACAACAAAAGTCAGTTAGCTTTAGTTCACAGATAAACGCAGGCCTCGCTCAAATATTGCCTCAGTTTACAGTTCTCACCCCATACATTGATCGGCTTAAGTCGACGTGAAGACAATTTACGTTATATGCATATTATTAAACGCACTAACACTTGAACTGGACCTTAACATATGTACATTCTTTCTTACTTGAAAGATCACTGACTTTTGTACATATTATTTAAAAGAAATGCTAGGTATTACTAACATCCCGTTAACCAGTTCACCTAAGCCTAAAATGCTCATGCCAGTAGGTAGTTCATGACAATGACGGATTCGAACCTTACCTTAAGTTACCTTAAGTTTCGCATACCGTACCCTCAGCCATTGTTATATTTTATTTATTATAGGCTATTGATGTTTTTTATTACATTCAGAGTGGCAAAGGAGCACACAGTTCACCTGATGGTAAATGTATCCTGGGGACCATGACATCTACATTCATCCTTAATATATGCGTCCATAATGCAGATGCATTGTTACGCATTACCACTTCAATGTCCCGTCACACATAAATAAGGTAGGATTATATTGCTTTCTTTTACTATTTTATATAGGTACTCTGGAAAGCGTAGTGCTGCCCTAATCGAACCAAACTATACATGCTATAGGTAGTTCATTACTGCGGTATGACTCTACCTTGATGTTCATAATGGAAAGCCTCATTTCGTTGTATATGAAAAGCATGATTCTTTCAAATTTATTTGTGTTGCTACCAGTTTATCACAAATGCTATCATCATGCTGTAAAATTGTATAAACTTAAGAGATAATATATATTTTATCTTATGTTCATTATTTTTACAATAAACTAAACAATACTAAAGATAATCTTGAATTTGTAAAGGGTTTTCTGTTTTATAGTTTTAATTTACAGACGTCAAAAGCTTTTTTTTACCAATATTGCATTTATCAATTGATTGCTCTAAATTTTCAAGGCCAAATTGATTAGACTATTATCATGCTAGTGTACTCATCATTCAAGACTTCATCGTCACTTACCAGGTGAGATAGAAGTCGAACTCCTTAATAATAAAAAGAATTACATCCAGCTATGTCTACAACAAAAGTCAGTTAGCTTTAGTTCACAAATAAACGCAGGCCTCGCTCAAATATTACCTCAGTTTACAGTTCTCACCCCTTACATTGATCGGCTTAAGTCGACGTGAAGACAATTTACGTTATATGCATATTATTAAACGCACTAACACTTGAACTGGACCTTAACATATGTACATTCTTTCTTACTTGAGAGATCACTGACTTTTGTACATATTATTTAAAAGAAATGCTAGGTATTACTAACATCCCGTTAACCAGTTCACCTAAGCCTAAAATGCTCATGCCAGTAGGTAGTTCATGACAATGACGGATTCGAACCTTACCTTAAGTTACCTTAAGTTTCGCATACCGTACCCTCAGCCATTGTTATATTTTATTTATTATAGGCTATTGATGTTTTTTATTACATTCAGAGTGGCAAAGGAGCACACAGTTCACCTGATGGTAAATGTATCCTGGGGACCATGACATCTACATTCATCCTTAATATATGCGTCCATAATGCAGATGCGTTGTCACCCTTGAGGACTGAGATGGAATGTCTCGTCACCAGTTATAAATGTCTCCGGATCCCCACACTCACCAGACAAAACAGTAGCAGCTATTTTACGCTGGTATTCTGTGGGGGCGTGGTCCTACCCCGGTAGGAGCTGACTCATTCATTCTGCATCTAGAAACACACTAAAGCGTAGATCAACCACGTAAACGTGCTTCGAATTATGTTAAAAAATAATAAAACATAATTTGTTATTATTTTTGATATTAATTTCTATTCTCATGTATAATTATATTATGCGAATAATATAAATACATACAATAAATTACACCACATTACAATATATTAAATAAATAAAGGCTTACCAGAAGGGAGAGCCTGGTAACAGGGAAGTCCGAATGGTCGAGAGTTAGGGCCATGGGGAGAGAAACCAGTGGACGAAGAAAACTATATCTAGGAGTACCGTCTTCTGCATTTGAACCCAGAGCGACCAGCCACGGAGCTATTCAGCTCGGACGACATGAGAAACGTGGCTGGATAAGATACCCCTATACAGATTCCAGGTTTGGGCAGACTATGAGGATAAATATTACTACTATAATTGTAAGGGATTATTAAATGTTACTTTTAAAAATTGTGACCTATATATCTGAAAGCTAACTTCGTGGAAGCAGTGGGCCGTCGCGCCGGCTAGAATTAATTACATTCGTTATTGAAAAAATATTTTTTGGGCTCAAGTACTCTACTATTCATATTATATTGTGAATAGTTTCAACAGACATTGCACATTCATGTGCTCACGTTATTTGTTTGAAAATATATCTTCATATATAGGTCCTTACATATGAAATTGACGATTTGTCGAACTGGCTGATTTGATCTCAAATAATCAGGCGTTTTGGTTTGAAATTCCAAATTCAAATGTATTTCAAATTTAGGCTTGTATATTTGTGTTTCGAATGTAGTGATTCTTTTGTTTCTGCGTCATTTGTTTTTTCTTTGCCGTCCTTCTGTTGTACGGCACACTTAACAAGATAAAAAACTTGAAATTTGGCGTTATTTACGAATATGAGTTCCACCGTGGCACCAGCGCTGCAGAAACAGATGTCGATGGGGAAGCTGCTGTAAAGGAAAGCACGGTACGTTTTTCGTTCCAACGTTTTCGTTCAGAGATTTTGACTTCTAAAACAAACCCCGCGGACGGCCAGAGACTCAAGTTGACAATGAAGAAGAATTAAAGGTGATGTGGAAGCGGGTCCATGGCAAATTTCGTCAGAGTTAGCGCAGGCTTCAGCGGGAGTGACAAAACTATATCAATTCACTTGAAACAAATTGTAAAAGCGAAAAAGCTCAAGAAATAGATACCGCATGAATAGCAAACCCACCTACAAACACGCATTGAATGCTGCGTTTCATTACTCAACCGTCAAAATAACGAGGAAATATTGAATCGTGAAAAAACTGGTGATGAAACATGGATACTGTACAACAATCGGAAACGCTCATCACAGTGGTTGAACCCAGGAGATCCGGACCAAATTCTGTCTTAAATGAAAGTTGACTCAGAAAAAGGTACTGGTGAGTGTGTGTTGAACGCGTGCTGGTGTCATACACAACAGATTCCTAAGATCTTGCCAGAATATTACGGCAGATCTATAGAATAAGCTAGCCATTGAACAACTGAGACTCTAGCCCACTGCTGCTTCATGATAACGCTAGATCCTCTAAATTAGAGGAGCTGCGATTGGAATGTCTCCGACACTCACCGTACTCCCCGGACCTTGCTTCAACAGATTACCACTTTTTTCGGATTTTGGACAATCTCTTGAAAAAAAAACAATTCCTATCTCGGCTGGACATGGAATCCAGGATCCGCAACGCATCATCTATCTACTCAGATCACTTCGAAGGATGTACATTGTAATGTTTACGTAAATAAGTGAACATAGGCTTATGTTTAAAAGGGAACTATCGATAGGCCGTGATGTTAATGAAATAGATGAAGATCAGTCTTACCGTGTTTAGAAATGCCTTGGAACAATTTTCGACAACCTCGTCGGAAAGCTTTAGAGTTTAAGTTTCCGAGAAACCGTGGCACATCCTTGCTGTCTTTTATCTGTCTTCTGTCTACCTTTACAATACTGTAAGTTTTGGAATCAAAGTTTTCTAAAACAGAAAATCACAAAAAGACTTGCAGACTAAGTATTGCAGACTCCGTGTTGTATTAGATGTAAGTTTACGACTGATTTTACGAGTCGTAAATTTGTTCATATATAGAACAAGCTTTAAATTTTCAAAGGTTTAGTTCATTTATTTCTTTCCGAAATTATAGATTCTTTAAAATGAAATGTACATTTACGTAAACAAAGTATGCCATCAATATGTGTATTAAGTATTAATAGTGATATTAAGATTAACAAGAATGTGCAAATTGATTACTTTGATGTTTATATTTTTTAATATATTTTTTATTAAATATGTTTCTTGTGCAGATGGTAAGGTCGATGCCATTAAGAACGGAATTCTTACAATGATTATGTAAAATAAGTAAAAACGTGAAAAAACGTTTCGACTCCTATATATGAAGATTTTTGTATTTTACAACTTAAAATGTTTTTCTGCAGCCCAATAAACTTGATGGTGCTCGGGTGAAAAGTGATTGAGAGTCGTATTCATTTGTCGCCCTTAATTACATAAAAATTCTAGTAAACTTTTTATGAACTAAGGGCTTAGTTACAAAAAAACAAACAAAGTTATTAAAAAGATAATTAATCATGTTATGAAAGACTTCAAAAATAAACAATATTTTTTATTACAAGGCATTAATCTAGCTAAGTTTACTACGTTCTCGAGGGCTGTCGAGAAAAATGAAGCTCCCCACAGAGTGGCATTGGGGTCAAGATCACTTTATTTAAGTGTTAAAACGAACATAATGACGTTACAGAGATATTTAAGCATGATTTGAATGATCTTAGAATGCATAAAGTACGAAAGTATTAAAGTATTTATTTCCCTTTTTTTTCTATATTTATTACCAGTATTTATTATAATCTTTTTTGTTTCTATTAGTTCTTACTGTAATGGAACTGAAAAGATGGAAGTATCCAATTCAGCCGCTTAAATTTATTTTTGGAAGCATTTTAATTAAACCTATTTTTAAATTAATATGAAAATTAAAGTTATTTTTATTTAGGTTATATATATATTATTCTATATATTTAGTTAGGGATGTCAAACTTCAAACAAAAGGTTAATCGTTGAATTCAACTGCATGTCTTAGGATAAATACATAAAAGATATTGAATTTTAATTTTTTCTTCTCTTGTACTTCATGAAATTATATGGAAGGAACGTGACACTATTGTCCCCTCTTAATACTAGCTCATCTTACTAACAGCTCACTAGCGAGTGACTATGAAATTCAACCCCTTATCCTAGGCAAAATAAAATCTAGTTCAAAGCTAAATAATAGGAGAACATAGATATGTTAGTAGAACGTCCATACATACCAATGTCCGCGGTGCTAGGTATAGCTCCACGCCGTTGACTATTGGTGTAGAAAATTTAATAGTACGAGTCATGAAAACTAGATTGTATTGTTTCAATTATATTGTCTGAAAATAAATTGTGTAAATATGAAAAAAACGACAAAAAAAAGAAAAAATTTACAATCACAAACACTCAAAGTATAAAATACTGAAGTGATATTTCATAATAATATTGCGCTCCGTCCTAAGTTGAAAAATATTGACTACGTACTAGTATAAAAATAATTATGGGAACAGGAATTGTAGTTTTTGAGCAATATGTGATGCGTATAGGGTATACCTACATATCACATACTGCTACTGCGTCCGAGTAGATTAAGATCAACGCGATTTCTTTCTAGTTGTAGTACTAGAAGACTTTATATCCGTAATTATTCGCACGAATACAGAGGTACTTACTCCTAATTTCCTTCGCGAATGATTTTCCAGTGTTAAATACACATGATATACATAGTACATATTACACACCCAAAATATAAAACCAAGAATTTGTTTGATACATAATTGTTTTTCATTATTTGGGAAGCGAGTCCAGAACTCGCACTACACTATTCGGGCCTCAAACACGAAGGACTAATATGTATATATGTTATATATACAAGCAAATGTGGATTAAATTAAATAGATTTTCTTAGATACTAACAGACTAACATATTATAAATATTACGTATTTTACAATAGTATTATTAGTATTTACCTTGAAACTCTAACCGTGGATTTGTGTAATATCAGGGGACTTTAATCCAATCTTAACACCGTTCACTGCCATCTCGAGACGATGAAGGCGGTATTGCTTTTCTCACCGAGACGCAGATATCTTCTCGGCTGACTCCTCATACTTCTCCTACCCGGAGTACAAATTGGAACACTCGTTTGTGCCGCGGGCTGTAGTGTGTGTACACGCCAGAGATGAAATATCTTGGTCTTGATGGCACGAACAAGTCCATCCTTTAACTGCGCGTAGATAGCAAAGACAATCTCCGCGTATGTGGGTGCTTTTATAAGTCCCGTAGCGGTAATACCGACACTGACCGACTCATCGGGTCCGATCATACGTCCAAATGGCACATCCTCAGAAATCGTGATACTCGGAGATATGTGCCTCTATCGTGGCCGTTGCGGTTGCAGGTCATCACTGTCTGTGGCACTACAGATCTGCGGATTAGGACGGGATGCTGTTTTTTTTGCATCCTACCCATGGGTGGATTTGCTTCTCACTGGATGATCCCAACGCTAATGCCGATTCTGTCTCCGATGTGGTATATTAGGTGATGGAACTCTTCATTCCATCTCCAATGTTGCCCATCGGAGGTAGGTACCAGCCTTGGTTTGGTCACTCTTGCAAAATAGCGTCACGTTATAAGCTGGAGGGTTACTTACACTGGGCCTGGGTAGATGCATCAGCATCTCATTATTTTTTTTTAAAAAAAGAGTGCAACTCTGTCTCCAGATCCTTCAAAAGAGTTATTGCATAGGCAAAGTCAGTGCATATTGGCAGAATTGGCAAGAAACTAGTTCGCCTTCCTTCGGGAACCCGTGTATTTTGAACTCTAGCTGAAGTTGTCCAAGGGGATTTCTGTTAGCCATCTCTTCCATCTCTGCACAAAGGAGACAACACCCAGCGTGTTTCCTCGTCCTTGACGCAAATGAGGATGCCGACTTTTTAGACTCTCTTTTTGCGTCCAATTCAACTCTTGACGACAGGGGAACTCAACGCCCACCATCTTGCGAGTGGGTCACCAGTTTTCTCACAAACCGTAGCATCGTATTGACGCTGATGCTGTGTGCTACTTTGTTTCTTCTGCATATCAATTAAATTTAGAAAAAAAAATATTCCTTGCTATGCGGATGACAGCACAGGGTATGCGTTGCACATTGGCGGTGTCAATATTTCTCGGGAACACTACCGGAACATATTTTGGTCGGTACTAAGGTCGAGATTTAATTAAATAATATATATAAATAAATTTAAAATGAATAACTAAAAGTGTTAAAAAAACTTTATACAACCTAGATTAACAACTGATCAGAGGGTGATAAAGAAAATAAATAAAAATAAAACAAAACAAATTAAAGAAGCATTAATAAAATCCATTAAATTTTTAGTTTTATAACACGCACACGATGACGATTTTCTCGTATACGTGAAGAAATGATCTATTTCCTTTATATGGATGATCTCATTCAAAAATTGGAAATACAAATCTAGATACATTGGTATACAACGATATATATCTATACTATGTATCGCCGTAAAACTTAGTCGACTCGTGTCCTATATCTGTTTCTAGGACACAGATTTAGACTTTACTATTTTATTCTCATTATAACTATACCGAACATGGACATGGTAATATGGTCGAAAGACATCACATTGAAGAAGATAAATACTATTTTGTTTTTATGAAATATTCTCATTTAGGTTTTACTTGGGGCATTCTGAAAGAATTTGGAACTGGCCACTTACAATAAAAAAAATAACGGAATTCAAATATATGGAAACATGTCGCTTTTTAATTTACGAGAATGTTATATATTTTTTATTGTGGCGTCCTTTAGATAATTGGGTATCGTTATTACAATGAATTTAACTAGTGAAAATTTTCGCTCAATGATCTTTTACGATTTTCACTTAAGACAATAAGAGAGTTACCAGTGACTTAAATTAGCATTTGATGATAAAGCCGCATGTCTGCAGCTCTGTGTTTTTGATTCGTGGATCTCCATGACGATGTACATGAAGGTCGGCAGGCGCCTGTGGTAACAGAATCCAATACTAATACCTGATAAGAAAAATAGGTGCAGATTGGTATGTAAACAATTGCTTGTCTAGAGTGTTAGAAAAAAGCGATTCGCTATAAGCGTCCTAGCAATGTCGTGTGTCGTTTTTCACCAAGATAACGCGTCCGTACATTCAGCTGAGATAACGAATGCGTTTTCGTAGGCCTCCAATGTAGAACTTATCCTAAACATCCATCGCACAACTTTGAACTTATAAGGACTAACGACCTCATTCAAAAATAAGTTATTCGTAAAAGGTGGAGTCATGTTTTCGCACAGTAACCCGTATATTAAAAACAGTAGTAGACCGAAGCTATAGCTAGTTTCTAGTAGTATTCAAGGTAGGATAGTTCAAATGCAATTTATACAATGTTAACTCTCATTTGCATATTAACTATTACGGTTAGAATAGTGAGTTAAACTATGACGGATATACATGACGCTAACGGCACGTTATCTCAAATTGCTTGTTATCTCGCTAATTAACTGTTGTGCCACGACGTTCCATCATGATTAAGTAGAATTATCTGTCTCACTTCTTCATATAGTCTCTTTCTAAATATATTCAAATATCCCTTGACCAAATCAGAACATGAAACAAATTCAGTGACGCCGGCACAGGACTATTACGTGTTGAAGTCACTCCACACCTATGAATAGCTGTGACAAGTAGAAGCGTCATTTAAACACTTGCAATGGTGCACTATTGCCTTTTTTTTTCATTTCGATTGTTTATAAAGCTCTGGGTATTTTGGAATTCTTGACGTCATTATTATTTAAGGTATATATATATATATATATATATATATATATATATATATATATATATATATATATATAAGTTTAAGTTGTAAGTACAAATATTGTATCAATATACGGGTTTATAACCAAAAAACAAAGTTATGTACACACATTCATTACCCAAGACAGTTGCAAATAAACACACAGGAAATTTACAGAATGAATTTCGTACAAAAAACTAATTTATATTCATGTTAGATATTCTGTAGACTACACTCAAACCAAACTTCGTTAGAGCAGGACTGGATAGTATCGACTGTGAAAAGATCACGCTTCACAGAATACTAAAGTAAAATACAGAATACTAATGTAAAATAGCACGGTAACGTAGTAACTGGTGAGAATTTCATCGTGATTTATTATCGAGAATAGATGTAGATGTCATGTATCGCTTACCATCGGGTAAACTTTGTGGTTTAAAGGGCTAAGGAAAGAACTTTTATATAAAATACACGCCAGATATATTCTCTAAGAAATAAGCGGAAATAGCAGTATAACACTGCCGTATTTCGTGTCGTAAGTGTAGGAAACCGAAGAGTATTTAAATTAATATTAAAATTTATCTAAGGCGTGACGATGCGAGTGTTTATGGGGCGCAGTTTACTTGGACTATGTAGTTGTTTCATAACCTTAGTTTTATACAGAATAAGGACGATTAAAATTAAGACCTTTCATTATTCTATTTCATTTACGTATTTCGAACTAACAGATGAAAGATGAAACGCATTCGTAGCAACATTGTTTATTTAATTAAAAATGTTATCTTATTAATCACTCAAATAAAGTGATATCGGGACAAAATTATGTTTTATCACTTCACAGTTATTAACTTGACAAAATGGAATGATATTATAATTAAATTATGGACGTTCTATGCATGCAATGCCTAAATGCCAATAGAGGCTTGTTGACATCCCGGAATGTCATCAAATTGAAAATTATTTTTCACGTCAATTGTTTGCTTGTGATGCTGGGCTGGATAATGAAAAGTGACAAGAATGAATTTGCAAATAAGTCCGGTAGGCTAAAGTTAAATTTAAAGTTTCATTGCATTTTAAATCGATGATCATTTATAGGTAAATTTATGTTAGGTACTTTCTCCTAAAATAACTAATCAATAAAATCGAAGGTCGTTTTCTTGACTAATGATTTAAATATTAGTAAAAAAATATTATGGCTTGTATTAAAAGAACTAATAAATAAAAATGCGTTAAAAGTATATTAGCTTGCTTTTATTTGCTTGTGTTTTTCATTTCCATAAGTATCGTTAACATTTTACATCAAGCCGATGATGATTAAAAACAACTACAACTAGGTTTGCTCATTAGGATTATCTGGATTTTGGAGCTGCACAGAACAAAGATGCTCAGGTTAAACCATGTTCGGAGATTTTTAAGCCACGAAGTACGCCTCATTCCAGGTGGTCTTTATCCTTGGTGTTTCGCTCCAACGATGGAATATATACATTATGTTCCAAAGTATATTCGATTAAATCTATTCGTTTATTGAGTGGATTTATATAACGCATTGCTTAATTCATCGCGTATTTTTGAAAAATAAATGAAGTAAGAAAAGTGATGAATGTGTGTGAGTAGTTATATAGCTTTATATAATTACACAGTTCTCCCTTAGTTTTACTTTCCCAAGTCTTAGCTAATGTTTGCAATTAAAATATTTGTCTGATATATTTCAGGTGTCTTTTTAAGTCCAATGCTTTTATCACGCTACTTACTTTTTAACCAAGTAATTATAAGTATTTTATGTTGGAAAACATATTTTTTAAACAAAATTGTATTTCTTTATTCATTGCACACTAATTGTGGTACCTGGTGTAATGGATAAATTAAATCGGCATTCATTCACTCTACACGTGAATTTTGAATGAACGTGGATGAAGTAAACACATCAGATTAAATTTATTATATATTTTTTATCTTTTTTAAATTAAAATATGACTGCAGGTTAAAAAAAATGTATAATAATTTTTTTTTTCATTACACATATTTACCTATAGTTACACTTATTTACCTTACCTTAGTTATAAATTCCACAATTGTTTTATTTATATTCAGAACCTATTAGAGTTAACCTAAATCATACCTACATATGATGTGTTTTACAATAATTTAACTACGAAAGTTTCCTGATATAGGGGTATTAAAATATTAATGGGGTTATTTGCCCCTGAGGCTTTTAATTACTTACTAGGAACTAAGTGGTTATTAAGGTAACGTACTATATATTCATCTACAGTGTAAATTTAAATTTAAAAGCAAATTTAATTACCACCTGCTTTAATTAAAAACAAAATTATGTCTAAGGCGTAAAAATAAAATTTAAGTTGTATTGTTTTGAAGTTATTATGGTTCGCTAAACCTGCCTGCATTTGAATCTTCGTTCCATTCCTCATCGAGGTCTGATAATAGTCCATTGTTGGACTCCTCTTGCTAGGGATGATTTGTCGATGGATTCTTGGGGCTTGATGTCAGTCAGGGGAGTAATTCTATCATTGTCAGATTATTATAAATATTAGTGTATACGATTCGCCTATATAGCTCTCGAAAAGAAATCGAATTGGAATCTTTTTTTTTTTATTAAATTATATATCTTTATGATAATAAGGGGGTGAAAAATATGCACACAGTTCGCATGATTGTCACATTAGTATGTGGCATTACAGGAAGTTCTGAGAAATAGATTTTTTCTAGTGACAACGAAAAATATTTTAAAGGCTATCTAACAGGAGGTATCCCTATCCCTAATGTAAATTTAAAAGATTTTGGATAATAATATAATTATCTACTCGTTACAATAGCTTATGTGATCACAAACTAAATCACGTTATATCAGTATGAATATGGATATAACCAATGCCACACTCAACGCAACTAACGAAATTACAAATTGAGTTCAGCTCACCGAAGCGATTTATTGAATGGGCTATAACGGAAATCTTCGTTCATGTAATTTAAAAGATTCCATACAACTTTCGTAAGGGCAGCTCATTATTTATGTTCATTTCTTTATTTTATTGAATTTTTTTCCAATTGTCACATATTTTGAAATTGTATGTTTTATTTCTTTTCTTTACATTCTTTTTCATTTTCATTACTTAAAAAATAAGTAAACATAGGATATAAAAATATAAAATATAAAATACAAACTTTAATAAATTAAGTTTAAATAACTATATTTAAAATTAAAATATTTTTTTAAATATTATATGAAAATCGAACACACGGCTCATCTGGTAAGCGATGAATGCGATATGACTTCTATCCTACTCAAAGATTTAAGATGTCATACTCGTCAGCTCTAAGGACTGAGATGGAATGTCTCGTTACTTCTAATTGGGTACCCGGTACGTTGCTATTTCAGGCTGGTATTCTATGACGGCGTTTTCTTTCCCCGATCTACGGAACTCATTTATGTACCTAGAAACTACTGTAATGTACCTCTACCACTCAAGCATTAATGTTTTTTTGTTGAAGGCTTTAGCTAATTCTCAATAATAATATGTATAATTATTTAGGTACGTGTTTGTTAATAAATAAAGTATTTAATTAATATTTTTTGTAAGTAGTCTCTTTTTTCAAAGAAATCTCCCATACTATGAGGTATGGAAGAGATTTTTAATATTAAAATAAGTTGTACTTTTGTACATACCTTTTTAAATTAGTTAACTTGTACATATACTTGTACATAAAAGTTAAATAGAATAAATAATTCCATCGTTAATCGCGAAATGAATTGCGTAAATTTCAAATTACATCGTAAAATATATGTCCTCATATCTCAGGAAGAGTAGGCATGAATGGATGAAACCTTAATATCTTTAATTTAACACTGATTGAAATAGACTTATGGAGATGTATATACGTGGGTAAGGGCTATTTTGACTATAGCCTTTTAAGCTAATAGTTTAGTTTTTCTTTTTTTTTTCCTTTTTTTAGTTTTTTTTAGTTTTTTTTTAGTTTATGTACAACTCAAGCGGTACTTTTTCTAAAAAGAATGTTAACATTCCAGTTAACCACTCCAAATAAGCTTAAATACTGCTACAATGCTTACATAAGAGTCGAATGGCGGATTCGAACCTACCATGTAATGTTTCGAAGACATTTTTGCGATGCGAAACTACCAATATAGCGATGATTATTGCTGCTCTTTTGTTTAAATAAAACACATCGTGCTGCTGATTAAAACACGTACGTGCAGAGTTTGTGTGAACACAATTAGCTTAAACACACACACATTTAGCTTCTCGTTTATTAACAGATGGTGATAATTACTGACAATGTATTTTCATTTACAACTGAATTTATATTATCATAAGTCTAACACACGTGTTGTGTTGTAAATAACGTCTATTCAATAAGATCGCAGTCACGATATCGAGGCAATCATATGGTTCGAGTATTCGCGACGGCCTTAAATATCGGTTTTAAGTAAGTTGGTTGGTTTACGTTGGTTAAGTTACGAGGATGTGTGTGTGTGAGAGTGTCTTTATGTTGCGTGTCTTTAAGATATGACAGGATATGGTAACAATTAGAAAAAATATCGCCATGTTAAAGAGTGCAAGGGCCGCGGTGCAGGTAGTTCCAAGCTGAAATATGAATGAATAGCTAGACCACCAGCGCAGTAGTCACAGAACACCAGCTTGAAAGAGCAGCATAACGCTGTTGTGTTTCGTATGGTATATGCAGGGATCGAGGGATCCAATTAAAGGCATTCCATGTCAGTACTCAAGGGTAATAAGTCGTTAGCATCATGAAAATCTATTGTGGATGGATAAAGTGATTTTTACATTATAAAACGAAATTTAGATTTTCCAACATTACATACTGTAAATGTGCATATAATGTATTGTATGCAATTTGTGTAAGATTTAAAGTACAGGTTCTTGTATTTGTATATGTATATATATATATGTATATATATATATATACAAATGTATGCATATATATATGTATATATGTATATATATGTTTGTGAGGCCATATATATATGTATATATGGCCTCACAAACGTACATAACAAACGTGATCCTTGAGTCGGTTACTTTCGTGCGCAGGGTTATCAGGGTCCAAGTCCAATTATCCTAAGTCACCTTTCCATCCGATGATCTTTAACTCGGATATCAATCGGAAATGAACATGAGACCTAAAACCCTAAAGACCTGAAAAAGTATGGCGATAGGCTTACTTACAAAAAAAAAAACACCATATTAAACTCCAGATGAAATAGCGATAGCTCTTGTTATCTTTGCCGATCTTGAATGGGACAAAATGTGTTGTATTATATAATTAAGGGGAAAAGTAATCATATAAAAATTATCAGTAGTCTGATATTGTCCATATTATACTAATTGTCTGAGATTGAAACGGCAATTGCAACAAAATTTTTTATATTTATTTGCACGATATAGTATAGACAAGAAAAGATTTACATACAAAGGTACGTTATACAAACTTTTATATAGCGCATTTCCTCTTCTTGCTTTAGTTGATTATAAATGGAATTAACGATTTGACCCATAGACAAGATTATGAATCACCGTACTCCAAAACAGATATAGAAGAGTAATTACATAGACACGTAGTTAGAGTACACTTCAAAAGTGAATACATTTTTGATTAAATACAATTAAATACAAATAGAACAGACATCCAAAACGATTTGATAGTATTAAACAACAGATACGATATAAATAGAGTTTAAAAGTTAGTAATAGGCTTGTAAATAAACATTAGATGTACCAAATTAAGTAATTATGGTTAAGATTTTGGTCCCATCATAACAATTTTGAAACTAATTCGTATACCAAAATAAATATCTTATAAGTTGATATGAAAGTGTTTAGGGCAAGAGTAGCATTGTAGAAATTCAGATTCACAAGAATATAATCTTTACATTTTTACACGTTCCAAGTCTATTTAAATACAATTTTAAATAGCGAATCGGGTTTTTTAAAGCAAAAATGGATAACGTTCTGAGCCTTTTTGGGATTTACATTTTTAATCCTCTACCTTTCATACCTTAAATTAAACTGGAACACGTTTTTTCTCTTAGTATTCATATAAAATTAACACTGTCGATAAGATAGTTGACCACTTTTATATTTAAATTATAATATATAATTAATTCCAATGCTATTCTAAATTTTGAATTTTGCTTTCAAGACTGCATTTCTCTAGGGATCAGAAATAAAAACTTATATATATGTAATTTACAAACTAAAATTACTTATTAAATAACTATATAATAAATTATTTAACTTCTAGTGCGGTTTAAATAAAACCGCAAAAGGTTTATTATAATATATTCCTATTATTTTGGCATAATTAACAAATTAAAAAAATTAAGATCTACATAGATTATACGACGAACAAACTTTTTCAACAAGAATTATCGGAAACAGTCATACCGTTCTCATCATAGCACCGATTCCAAACATATTTATTGCCAGATATTATCGCCTTATTATATACAAATTTGTTAACACCACATTTAAGCCATTGCGCGTAAAATCTAACGAGTATTACAATAAATATCACTGAATGCAGCAGCTTCTCTTATCATTCTGCCCACTGGTACGGACCAGTCTATTTAAATTGAGCTTGGGACTTCCACTGGCGCTGTCTCCGTCCCCCTTGGCACAAGTCTTAGTTCGCATGATCATGAGATCGGTGCGAATGCTCGGTCGCCGAACGTTCGGCGCGACTACACCGCATGCATCTGACAGCCTTCTCTTTATTGACAGCGTACACTTCTTACTTCTGCTACTTTGGCTACTGGTGGGGGGTAAGGTACATGGGCTACCAAACGCTGTGCTAACTCTCTTGTGATGGTTCGGTGCCATTTCTAAGGGAAGATTTGCTACTACAAATAATTCGTAGAAAAGATCGTCGACGCGGTAGTTCTTCTTCGCTGACGTTTCGACGAATACGCAGGTCGAATCTTGGGTGGCGCAGTACGCGGTTGCTTCATCCGGTTGGACGGTCCTGTAAAAATATAATGCAATTTAGAAAAAAACGAATTTAAATTTAATTAATAGTCTGGTTGGAATATATACGCAGAAAAAGTTATTTACTTTGTATATTTAATTTTTTATTTTTTAAAATTTTATATTTTCCATATTTTCAAATTTTCCATATTTTATTATATACAAGCGTATATGATATGCAGATTTGTTATGCAATGCGATAATTTATAAAACTATATATGAATGTGCACGCGACAGTATCCAATGAAATATATTTTTATCTACATATAGAACACAGACAATTTTCTTTTATCTCTACCAAGAAAAAAGGTAATAATTTTATTAATTTCTAGATAGCAATCACTATATCCATACAGTGCTATTATTTACTTTTATATATTATATATTACTCTATATATTTATATTTAATATATATTTACTTGGACCAATACAATAGCAGAGGCCCAGCGCGGCGATAGCTTTTATGCGAAATATGCACAGTAGAAAATGAAAACAAGGAAAGTTATTATTTAAATTTTAAGTGGTGAAAGAAAACATCATGAACAAACATGCATATCTAAGAAATATATATAATAAAATCATTGCAAAGAACTGTCAAGACCGCAAATCCGCAATACAGCCACGTGTAGGACTAAAGGAGTATTTTATCCAGTATATATCCTTCTATTTTCCTCTATATACGATTCTTATTGAATTTTTTGTTTGTATTTTTGATGTTCGCTACGAGTATATTTAAATATTTGTATACTAAAACTTAATCTTTTAAAGTTATTTAAACTAGTCATCGCCAGCCAGCTCTAGTAATATTTTTATAAACGTACTTGAGGTCCCTGTCACATTTGTTGCCAGCAATGGCCATGGGAACCCTTGGCGCCTGCTTACGTCCTCGACTGCTGCCACTGGTAGCACTGGCCTTGGTCTCTAGTATCTGCTCTCGGAGGCGAATTACTTCTTCGAATGATTCACGGCTGTCCATCGCGAAAACCAAAACGAAGAGGTCGCCTGTCAAAATATTGATTAGAATATGTTAACGAGATTGAGATTGATCTATAATTAGCTCTAGAGGAGATGTACTGTTTTAAGTATTTAATAGATCATAAGTAATCACACTTACAGAAACCTACTACAACTAATTAAGAAAACTGATATTCTTATTAAAAACATGTTCAAAAACAACAACCTATACAAGGCAAAAAATGTATGATTTATTATATATGGTTATTATAGTGCTATAACCACTTGGGCAAACAATGAGACATCCATTGGTCGTCCTGGCTCTAATTTAATGTTTCTGTATGTAATGAAAAGATCGGAGCAAGGTTGGATGGATATAGAGTTCAATTTCCACAGCTGTAAATCGAAGACAGGACTGTCAAAGAACCGGTAAGTTTCTGAGATCACAACGCCACGCGGGTCATGCAAGTATAAAGTAGGTCTCTAACAGCTCTAGCATGGATAGGTCGACTAGACTGGGGTAGAACGTGGTTTCCGGAACACCTATCACACATTAATAACAATTTTCTTTTCAGAAGTAAGGACAATAAACTCGTGGCCACAGATTAACATGGACTGTAATATTACCAGTAATAGTTTCATGGTAACTTTTATATACTCTTCGAAACACAGCATTACCATTAGATACCAGAATACCTACTGAGATATTACGTAAAAATGTAACCCTTGATTTAATTCTTGTAAAAATTGTAGTTTATAATATTAAATTTAAAATTAAAAAAATGTAATATCGACAGTCTTTTGTATTTTCCACATATAAAACTTACCGGTTAGAAAAGAGAGCCGTCTCATAGCCGGGAATGGATGGTTTCCTGAAGTATCCAAAAGATCCAGCTGATAGACTTCCCCGCGTATTCGGTATAACTTACGATGGAAGTCTTCTATTGTGGGGGTGTAACTATCTTCAAACTTCGTGCCTAGGAAACGTGACACTAGAGATGTCTTACCCACTCGAGCGGACCTGGTAAAATAAGTTATATGCTAATATACTGAAAATTATTGCCCAAAGAATGGTAGACGCAACAGGCTATATTGTTTTTTTTTTTAATTACGAATGATATTTGAGTCGCGTTATAATTATTAGAAAAATTAACAATGGGACAGTCACGTAATTCCTAGAACCAATATCTGGCCAGGAAAAGTTCTCTATAGAAAGGTTTCGGCAAACGCAATGTAGAGAGATACCGTAGGGTGGATGGTGGTATGCGCTTACATTCGTTTCACAACAGAAGCATCAACTTTATGTCCAGCAGAACAGCGAAAGATCAGTCAGGGATCGAACAGAAAGCAGGCACCTATGTTGCCTGCTTGGAGAAGTGATTCCACTTCTGCTACCCTCCGTGTCTAAGGTGACGCGTACCGGTGGTGAAGTTGTGAGATAGAGGAGTGTCCGTATTACGACGCCCTGAGTCTCTCCGTACCCTTTGAGGTCAAATTGAAGTTGCATAAGAAATCAGAAAAGGCTGAAGCTTTCAGAGTAATTGCATCCCTGGCTGCCATGGCCTCGGCTTTGTGGAGTCGGGGAGTCTGTTATTCGCGTGAAGGTAGGAGACCAGGTAAGAAGGAGCACCCTGTCATCCGTCGGGCCATGTCTTTAGAGGAGGAGTGAAGGGGCGGGTTTTCAGCTCTGCTGGAAGTTGGTACCTGCCGCTGGTGGAGCCGCAGATGTATGCCGGAATTTTACCGTGCCACTGCGCTTGAAGACGAAGGAACATCATGAATTTTTAGAGTTCAACATTCTCCATCCTTAACCTCGCAAAGTAGGGTGTGTATAATGCATCCCTCTACTTTATTACGTCATTCCTTTTAATATTTATGTATAAATATATTAATAATCATATTTTATTTATACAACTTTTTTGTAAGCAATACAGAGTATTCAATTCAATTTTATGACTGGGTGTCATAGAATTGATAGGCGACAGCCACTAGAAATAAAATCGCACGATGATTTTTCTTCTGCGTGTCTAAATGTTTTCTAATTGCAATCAAATCTAGTATATTTATAAATTAAAAATACTTGATAATAAAAAGACAAAAGATATGATTGAAAACATACAATTTACAGGACTCGGTGACAAGATATTTGAATTACAAATACAGAGGTCAAAACTATTAGAAAATATCTAATTCGGTTCCGTTGCAGAGTATTCGTGTTTATCTATTGCTGTTGCGAGAACAATCAATTGAGCTGGAATTTGTTAATATCAATGGCTGCACATTCCATTCTGTGTAACCAACATATTTATCATTTTCAAGGATGATAATTGAAGAACGCATATGTGCTCAGATATTTTTGTGTAGCTGACGAGTTAAATGAAATATTTTTATTGTATATATTTATATGTATATATATATATATATACATATATATATATATATGTATATATACATGATACATGATTGTTATATTTTGACTACGGCTTATTCTACTAATTCTATAGTACACTGGTAATTGATGAAAGACAAATTTCATGGTTTCCTTTTTAGGTTTTTTGAAAAATAAGTTTAATTTTTCTAATTAGTTAAGACTAAAATGCGTAATAAAATAACTTACCCTAGCATAACCAGTCTGAAGCAGTTCTTGGGAGGAGGAGCGGAATCCTCGCAACTCTGAGGCAAGATACTAGGCCCTGGGGATCGTTCAGGCTCGGATTCCTCTCCAGTTGCGGCACCACGTCGGCAAAGCCAAGACGTGCCGCATTTGTCTCTTGCATCTTCGACCGGAGCGGCAAACTGGCATTTCCGTGGTGATCTTTGTCTCCCAGTGGCGGATAGAGATGACTTCAAAGGGGAGGATGGGGTACGCACAGGGCTTGATGATGCTCTCACTGGTGATGGGGACACTTTCACTGGGGACGACTGAAGAGATAAACCACCGCGCTCTGTTGATCCGTTCAACATTGTTCAGTCTCTTTTCATTGTGTCACTTTATTTTTTTGTTTTTGTTCTATTTCCACTTCACTTTCAAATCACGGTTTTAAACGGACTAATTATGACAAATGCTGGTAATTTACACAATGTCGCTTTACGGCTAAATGAATTGAAATATGATCAAGTATAAAAAAGGGTTTTATTTTGCAGACACATTGACCCCTCCATATATTTTTTTCTTGTAGGTATTTCAATGATATTCCCTCGTAAAATTAAATGATCCTAAATGTACAGTTACTCGGTTTTTATCCTATAGACTAAGCGAGAACTGAAAATGCAATAAATATATAAACGAGATTTATTTAAATTTTATGTAGTAAAGGAATGTTAAGATATATTTTATTTCAGTAATATAGCAGGCGAGTAAAACTTATTAATATTTGTGGATAAAATGCTATTAAAATATTCATATTTTGATCAGTATAAATCTACTTTTGCAACTAATTCATGAGTGTCCTAATGTTAAAGTATATTATGCATCATGCTCTAACGTTATATTGAAATGAAACAGAACTGTTGATAAGAAGCTTGTATAAACAATTTAATTATAGAAATGATACCACTTTCATAAAGTACTTTTTGAGTGCTATAACCTCATAACTGGAAACGCACAAAGTACAGATTGTGCGGTAAAATTTATATAAATAATTTATTTTTCTTTCTTTTTTTCACTTATTTTTACCTGACTTTAAAACAAGGAACTAACTGGCCACTAAATAAATGCATCAAATTTGAAAGAGGTATGTATGTATGTATACTTTATACGAATATGTTTGATTGTTCAGAATATATTACAAATGTGACTGCTGTATTTTTAAAATGTTTTTTGTATCTTGCTGAATATATGGTATAAGTTATGTCATAATCGGTCCAGTGTTTTTTGTAGTTCGAGTGCAATAATCGAATTATTGCTTTTCATATATTGTGTATTTCATCACTTATGTTTCCTACTTTTTATTTTGAGTAGAATAAAACTTAAATAAATGGTATTCAACAATGTACAAACATAGATATTTTACGATAAAATAATAATGAAAATCTATGAAATAGTTTATCTATGAACATCACAAATTTGATATATTTAATTACTCGTATTTCACATAAAATTTCGTTTTGATTATCTGTTTTCAAATATGCGTAGTAATAGAGTGTTTGAGTTTGTCTGTTAGATATACTTAAAACGGATACCAGATTATCACAGATTTTAAAAGAATTATAGAATAACAAATTGTAGAAATAAATATAAATCCAAACACGTCCAAACTAGTGAAGTTATTATTTTAATTATGTTAACTAATACTGTATAACAAGAAATAATAAATAATTTTAGAAGTGAATTAAAGCAGTAAATTTAACTAAAGGAAGGAAAATATTTCCAGAAACCGCTTGCTTGAATGCCAACTCGTTTAAAACTTTATCGCTTTTCCCTTTCTCCGAGAATACTTTCACTATATTTACACCAAATGTTGGGCGCTTTCATTTTATGTGCATCTGTGTTGTGTTTCTCGGCGTTGCTGGTTTTATAAACAGGAATTTAATTCTGTTCAGACAAGAAAGCTTTTACTATTAAAAATCTTAAAATGTGTTATTTGTTTTTGTAAAAATAAATTTATAAGTATTATTAACATGTTCGGGTTTTTGATAAAAAGCGTCTCAACCGAGAAAGTATTATCTCTAAACAGAAAACCTGCAGGAAATAGTTGTTTAGGGCTATTGTTTCACTAGTTGAATAATAAACAAAAACAATGTTATTAATAATGAAGTTGTTCATCATATTCCAGCGCTGTTTTAAAAAACTTAAAAGTGATTATTAGCTTACAAACAGTCCAGTCATAAAAACAGACTGCTGGGAGAACCTCCTTGTAAGTTTTAACCTATAATAAAAATCTTAACTACAACTGAGAGTGCATAGAGTTGAAATAATATTTAATACATTTATTAGAAAATTATTAATAAATAATAATAATGAAAATGATGAAATGATTTAAGAAAATAATAATAATGGAATATAACAAATTGAAATAAATAGACAAAAAAATCCATTCGAGCGTATAGGCTTATAACACTTGAATACGAAGATTTTTTCGATATAATAAAATATCCTAGGCGTTGCGTAAAAGAAAAGATATTTTCTCGCCTTTTCACGCTAGTTTGGAGAAATAGCTGTCTGCGGATGATATCAATATATCTCACCCAAAAATTGTGAATATTTCGAGATAACCTTAGGATATGTATGTCATTAGTCTGTTCATAGAACGGAAATAAGTTATTTATTTAAATTTGTTTCTTATTATAACGATCATGAATATAGATAGACATGGAAAGGTTTCCACTACATAACTTTCTTACTCCAGCGGCTATCGGTTCTGCGACAGATCTGAGTTGCTTGCGGCCACTTCAGTTTGCAATCATGAAGAGCTACGTCGGTTACTCGGAAGGAACCCGCTTTCGTGACTCCGAACTGTTTCTATAGCCCGTTGAACGACTCGCAAATTCTAGATTAGTCGCACCGTGAAAGTCGTATATCGTAAATTAGACTAATATAAATATATAAAATATGCATTAGCGGATTTATAAAATATATTCATTTGCTGAGTAGGACCTTTTATTGTATAATGTAATAAGAACGAGACAATAGCGAGATCTTTAGTATATCAGGTAGTGACGTCATCGCGAAATACATATAAAAAATAATAGATTATTTGGTATCCAATACTTTGTACCAAGTTTGTAATGAAAATAATTTACCTATTAAATTTCCTAATATGTAATATCTTGCTTTTAGCTTTACTTAAACGACTTACTTAATTGAAATCAGATCTGAATTGGATTCGATTGGATTGATGATTGAAGTACTAGTGTACTTTGTGTATACACAAACTAACAGACTAAAACCTCACCATTATTTTTTTAATGTTTACTTATAATAATAAAAGTCTCTTTTCGGAAAGAAAAATAAGGATACTATCTAGGAAGGCTGAAATTAATTAAAATAAAATCGTGGCTAATTTTTTTTAATTACATTGTTAGTAGCAAACGAGAACACAGTTCACCCGTTGGTAAGTGATTCCTGCGACCCACTATATCTACATACATCCGTGAAAGGAATCATAACGCAGATGCGTTGTCACCCTAGAGGACTGAGATGGAATGCCTCGTCACCAGTTATAAAGTTTTCCAGATCCCTACACCCACCAAATAAAAAACGCACCAGTGTTATGCTGCTATTTCACGCTGGCTCTACCACTGTTAAAATATTTAAACATAGTAACAAGTTTCTGATAGATTCATTAACCAAAAATGTGTAGCTACTTAAAAAAACATAGGGACTGTTTAGTTCCGTACGTTCCACCATCATAGTCAGGATGGCTATGTCCTCAATAATCAAGGGATTTGGAGGAATCAGGCAGTGTCCCATTCAACAGTTTTTAATGTTTCAATTTACATATAATTTTAAATTCCAGTTTCGCCTGACTCTTTATATATATTTCATACTTTATTTAAAGGGGTGGATTACAGGCTAGAAATATGTGTACATAAAATATTATATTTCTGACACGGTATATACTTATCTAAATGCCATCTGATGTTATTAGTGAACAATACATAAAATAATGAGATATATTAGAAACCAATATCCGAGTCATAACAATTGCCCTCAAGAACAGTGGTAGAGACACGTCGTAGCGTATGTCTAGTTGCACCCTAAATGGGCAATTCTCGGATGAGCATCGGCTAAGACCACACTCTTATAAAATATCAGTGTAAAATAGCAACATAACGCTAATGTCAAACACATTTTGAGAGTATGGCATTCCATTAGTCCTCATGGGTGATAGCTTGTGAACATCTTTAATCATTGCTAAAGATGGACGTATTTATAGACTACAGTTTCCATACCCTTACGTGTGTACGTTTGATACCCTTAGATTCATAAAAAAATCATGAAGGCCAACTTTGTTCAAATACAAATAACACCTGTTTTACTATATAAATATTAGTATCTCAAATGGAAAACTACATTAAAAGCAAAATAGCTTTGTGAAGTAAAAATAAAGATGTTATTGTTTCATATACTATTATTCATAAATAATATAAGAAGTATTTTTATATATTCTTATTATTGCAAATATATATTGTTTAAAATATTTAGACGAGATAAATTAAGAATAAACGTAAATTTACAATAATTTATACCCCTGTACAAAACGCCCCGTCAACAACATTTCGTCTATTTTATATGTTACACTCAACGCAAACAAAAGGACAAAACGTCAAGATAAAACATAAGTACTTTTCAAAGCTCTGTCACTGACGAATTATTATCTTTAAAGATAATTTCATTAAAGGTTGTATTTTAAGTATCTGTCTGTGATTTTTTACGATCTCTAGATTGGGAAACCGAAAAGCAAACTAAAAATTATTTTATTTCGTAGAATTTTATCCAGGATTCTTCGAAATCGTTTTTTAAATTTCTAAAAATAAGAGTTAATTACAATTACATGACAAGTAACTTTGAAAGATTCTTTTCAAGCATCACTTTAATAAAAAAATTGTATTTGATTTGGCAGAGTTTAATCCATCATCTCATTTCATTCGTCGTTATCCAAATGAAGTTATATTTATGCAATAAGAGATAATTTCCATTTTATCATTTTTAAATCTATTTAAAATTAATTTTTAATTATTAAATTCACATTGACCTCTAAACTAAATATTTTATATGTTAGAATATGAAGTGTTTAATATGTGAAATCATTCATCTAATGATTTCGAATAATAATGAGAATATTATGTATTAAATAAAACTATTTATTTATAAGGATTTTATTGAGTTTATTTTTTTTTGATTCCACAGTGGTAGAACTACACTGCAGTTTATTTCTAACTGCAGAATGAATGGGTCAGCTCGACCGGGGTGGGACCACGCCCTCACATAATACCGGCGTGAAATAGCTTTTATAAAGGCCTCCGGATCCCTCACCAGACGAAACACTAGCATGCTACTGTGTTTCGTCAGCAAATGGCACATTTCACGCTGGCATTCTGTGAGGGCATGGACCTATCCTGGTCGAGGTGACCCATTAATTCTGCAGCTAAAAACAAACTGCAGCGTAGCTCTACCACAGTCAATTGTTTAATATCGACAGTATTACACCACAGTAAAATATATACTATAACATACAATATATAATATAATATCTAATATAATATCTGTAATATACTAGTCCGACTGTTTTTGTACTTGTTAGTTTTGGGAATTTATCCGTAAGACAACAGTATACCACAATTTAACTTTTAAATCTTATTTTAAAAAAGGACTGCAGATCCGTAACGTTGCTTATCTGGTGATTTATAAAAGAACACGAAAGCTTCCTCGCAGCATTGTAGTCCTTCGCCTAGATCAATTCCTCCGCTCCCTCCGCCAATTTGACAGAAGCGTTTTAGAATTTATCTTATATAGCAGTGTATTACAACTTTTCCTTTATAATTTTTTTTTTAAATTAAGAAAATACAAAGATTAAATATTAAGAATATAACAAACTAAATAAATACTATAATAAAACTACTAAAGAATTAGGCTATTACCTTTTCTAAAAACACGTTAACCTTTTCCCGATCATATTTTAATAGACGCCAATGCCCGACTAGAAGAATATTCGAAAGCATTTGGAATTGTGTACCTATTGTTACCTTATAATATTCTTTAAAAGACTGTATTTGCTCCACTTAAGGTAAAGGTTTGAAATATAAAAAAATTCAGTCAATTATAGTGCACAAATGAAGAGAGCACGATAAGGACTAGCTGGGGAGCATTCTCACCCTCACCCTCTAATACAGAAAAACGTATTACAACGGACATAATATTAATTTCGTGACACTTTAACACTTTAATTAAATTGAACGGTGAATGTTAAAAATTTATTTTATACTTTGTTTAAATGGAGATCCGTCTACCTTAACTACACGATAGTTTATTTATCACGTACCTACACTACATTAGACTACAAAAGTAGTTACCATTACGGCGCTAACAATATCTTCGAACGTTTATAGTTATTTCTATTGCTATTGCTTGAATAGATGGAATAAGGATTTTCGGGCGTGAAATTGCTCGGATTTCTCATATAAAGTAGATTACCTTTGTCATTTCATATCTAAGATAATGTTTCCCTGTGCAGTTTGAACCACAGCGATATCTTTTGTTTGGTGTCGAAAGATGTAAATTTTGTAAGATAATTAACCTTTAAGTATTTTCCTAAAACTTATTGTTGCCGCTCTACTCATATTTGATAACCTCTGTACGGTAGCTAGTGAAAGGTTTGGATGCAACAATACGTAACACTCATGCAGTGATATATTTAACACTACGAGGGTCATGCCAAAAGAAATTAGATACTTAAAAAAAAAAAAAATTATATGTATCGATAATTGTAAACACTTTTAAGCTTTGAACACATTCACAAGTCTAAACCATTTGGAAAATATCAATGACTTTTGAAATGTTTTCAAACAGTTTGTCCCTTAAGTTTACTTTGTTCAGGTCTTTAATTTTTGGAAAGAGGTCAAAATCACAAGTTCCTAAGTCAAGGTAATGTGACGGTTGGAAAATAGTCGAGTGTTATAGCAGAAGTAGGTGGAGCAGTATTGCCTCGATGCCAGATTCCAAACATGGACCACCTGTCAACATTGAGCTGAGACTTTGAGGAATAAACTATCAAATACTATTCGGGGCTATCCTTTGAACCTTTAACATCACAGTAGCAATTTTTTTGTGCGCTTCGTTACATTTCCTTGGAGTCGGCCCAACTTGATGGAAACATCACTTCGACTGTTGCTTTGTTTTAGTAACATTTCCATAAAACCTTGTTTCATCATCTGTCAGTATATCATGTATGTTTTTTTTTCTATTGAGGGAATGGCAGTCTGAAATGATGATGATCACCTGGTTATCGCTCAAGCTGCACATGTGTTTAATAACGATTAACTTGAACATATTCTTCAGACATCATTGTTTTTATATATAATTTAATCTAAACAAAAGGTAAGCATTTCACTATCGCTGACTAATATTCCTATAAGAAAAAGATACATTTTGCATGAAAATTTCTATTTACATTCGTATAAAAAGAGAGCTCAAATGGTAAACCTTTTCCGCAAAGCGAGCGGTTTTAATACTTTTACTGTCAAAACCAAGTTGTTCTTTATTCAAACATGCGTAAGGCGCAAATAAAAAATAAAAAAAATAATTTAATCATTATATAAGCTTAAAACTATAATATACATACATATGTTCACTAATTAGCAAATAAATATATGGTCAAACCTCTTTAGAGTATTTTGTTTTTATAATCAATTTAAATCAAAGTTAACAAAACATCAATTGTTCTTATAGTCTACACAGATATATATATATATATGATATCTAAGCATCTGTCTGCACACGTAATTGCTCTCTTTGTGATTAATTAAACCAAAGTTCTCTTTGAATATCATTATTATTGCCTCGAAGTCAATCTCTTATATAAAAACTAATAACAAAATGTATATCCAATCCAACTAAATAAAAAAATAATATATAACTATTAACTCATACTATGTCTATTTTGATTAGGGATTATATCATTATCGAGATTATTATCATATTTATATAGAAAAGTTAATTCTCATATCAAAGACAATACATGTTTTTAGCAGCGGCAAGGCTCTGTCGATCGGGGAAGGACCACGCCACGGCCACACTGAATGCTTACGCTGGTGTGCTGAGGTCTCCGTGTTTCGTGTGGTGAGTGAAGGGATTCGTAGATTCGTATTCAAGGTCACGAAGCATTCGAACTTTGTCTTCAGAGGTGACAAGGTTAGGTACCTTGTGATTCCTTGTCGAAGATGAATGTGATGTCATGGGCCGCAGTAAACACTCACCAATAGGAGGAATACAATAAAAAAATTAAGATTACTTCATTTACCCCATTTCATGCATAATTTTATTTAAATGTTAATCACATAATTGAGTTGCTTAAACTTAAGACTTCACTGTATATAACATGTTTTTCTTTATAAACATCTATAAAACACTTTTCATTTAATATATCCTATTATTTAAACCTTAAGTAAAAGTTGGCATAAATTTGTAAAGAGAGAATAATCTCCAAGGTAAGTAAAAAATCACCTTTGTTCTTTGTCCTCTAATAAATTACGTCTTTTTACTTAAAACTTTATCTTCCTTGTTCTTCTACTAAAGCATTATTCATTTTAATATCCTGCCACATGGAGTCTGATAATATTTATAATTTTATAAGATTATTTTTATATCTAATAAACAAATAGAAAAATATATAAACATAAAAAAGCAGTCGTTTCAGACTGCTTTTTTATATAATTTAGAATGCAGAAATAAATTGTTACTTTAAATGAAGGAAAACACAAAAAAGCAATGAGAAAATTGAGTAGTTTTTTAAATATTACGGTAGTAGATGAAGAATTGTCGTAAATGATTTCTTTGTCCTAAAAATACTTTTAATGTTAAGAATATAAAATAAAGAATTTTGAAACCACCATGATTTAGACAAAATTGTTAAATAAACTTTTATACCAGAAAGTTAATAAATAAATAAATTTGTAAATGTTTCTTACAAAACATTTTAAAATTTTTATGATATTAAAATTTAGTAAGTGTATAATTAAAAAAAATATCAGAATATATACAACTGAGTAATCTATTCCATTATACCACTCTACAATTGACAGTTTCGGGCCGAATAACGGTCATCTACACGTATTTGAGCAATCGCAATAAAAATAACGATAATCGTTTGACTTCTTTCCTTTTCGCGTTAAAGCTTCTCCAGGGATATCATAAGATAGTGAACGTGGCAAACTTACAACTGATCACTCCCAATCTACTTACTCTACCTGCTCATAGAAGACCTTGGAATTTTCCGACGCTTTATGTAAAGTGTATACATAGCCTATATAAATCCCACTGTTGGGGTTAGGTTACGGGCACAGGGTACCATGCGACTTCACTGCAGATTGGCGGACTTCACATGTCATCGTTTTATTTTTTTTAATTTATTTCTCTTCTCTTTCACCCTTTAAGGCTCTTTAATATTCACCTTTAATGTATTTTTAATATTTTTTATTCATTTTTTTACACATATAACATTATATCAAACAAATTAAATTGTTTAATGTATATCTCAGCAGTTCCATAGCTACATAAAAATTTTGGACGTTTATACAAAATTTATGTTGAAATTTTACATATTATTGATAAATGTTGTAAGGCTATTCTCAATTATAACAAAGTTTATTAGCTTATAAAACTAACACAATATCAATATGAATTAGTTACGTATATGCTTTAATGTAAGTTAAAAAAAATGTAGAGAAAATAATATATATTAAGAATAACTGAAGCGATATCATTTTAATACTGATACAATACTTGTACTATACATAGATGAATTTATAAGTTATAAAAACAATCATGAAATTGATGAATGAATTTGATAAAAAAAACAAAAAATATGAAAATTATTTGTACTATCGAGACTATTACATTATAATCAAATCCAAAAAATGAAAATTGGAGATATTATTTGTTTCCAAATAACTAGAATTAAGCCCTGAGTCACTAAGCGAGCTATGGAGCGGGCTGTGCTTGGTATTTGTTGTTGAGATAGAATACGCAACGTAGATACCGTATGTCGTAACCGACATAGTTCTAAAGATTAGCAAGTTGAAGTGGCAAAGGCCATTATGATCGTAGAACCGATACCCAAAGGGAAGAAAGGTTCTTTAGTGGCAACCTCGGATCAGCCAACGCAGTGTAAGACGACCCCCCACTGAATGAAGCGATGACAAATGTAAGTTGTGGGAAGTTCATGCATGTAATTTTTTTTTGTTACATTGTGAGTAACAAACGAGCACACATTTCACTTGATGGTAAGTGTCTGTGGCCCGTGACATCTACTTTCATGCTTGACAAGGAATCATAACTGAGATGGAATGCCTCGTCACCAGTCATAAATCACTGAATCATTACACTCACCAGACGAAACACAGCGGCATTATGCTGCTATTTCACGTTGGTAATTGTAAAATAAATGTGAGCAGTGATGTTCAGCAGTGGACGATGGCTGATGATGACAATTATTTAATAATTCAAGTTCACGCCACGGAATATTTATATTGTGTAAGAACTTTTGAACTTTAAGGGTTATTTAGAAAGTATAAAAAATAAACTAAATTCTTCGTATATTGTAAACCTAAATCCACCTAAATATTTAATACACTGTTAATTACTTATACATGTAAATGTGTATTGTATACGTAAAATATTAATACATCATACATTTCGTGTTCCATGGTAGTAAACGGCCATTATTTTTTGGCGAACAACGTTTTGTTTCAGTGTACATATTTTGCTGGACTGTTGAATGTAAACGAATTTAAATTTGAACCGTAGCCACTCGAGCGAAGTCACGTATGAAAGTCGATAACTCGACGAGCATTTGTTTTACGTGTCCAAAATATCTATTGTATGTTGTTAATTGTTTTAATAATGACTTATTTCTTAGTTTAAAATGTAAATATATCATCATTAGATTTATCTGTTTCCATTTCTATATTACCTGAAGTTTGGGGCCATGTCATCTTTACATAATTTTTTTTGTTAATTGCTCATCCATCCCTATTTCTTTCATATCTTTTTCACGCATTCCATCCAACTATTCCTGGTATTCCTTTTGTGTTTTATCTCTTCACGTTCATGTTCCTTATAATTCTAGTGATATGAATTTTATCCCTTCTAGTAGTCTACGACTTCTAAATCGTAGTCGGATAAATTTTAAGCTGCCTCTCATTAAACTCATTCTTTTTTCATAATATAAATATAACATTCAAACGAAATTACAAACCATGTGATGCCCATATGTTCACACATGAGTTCTGTTACAATATTGTTAATTCACCAACAAAATTGGTAAACACAAAATTGGGTCAGTCAGCAAAAGGTAATTTTGTTGGTCCATAAAAGCCCACAAGTTTTAGGCCCACACAATTTATCACGGTTATGATCTCTATTTACCTAAGATATGGTAGAGAAAGGAAAAAACATTTTTTATTATTCTTATATTGACTCCGGGGCTACAATTCAAAGGCAAGTGATCTGTCTGAGACAAAACTGATAAGCAGAAAGGGTTAAGGCAACTAAAATATGGCTGTAACAATCTGACTCAATAAATAAACTCTCGCCATTTATTCTTTTCCAGATGTACAGGGATAGCATCTATCAACATTCAAATTCAAATTCGAATTCAAAGTGCTCTAACTATCAAATTGTGATTGCGATATCTTAAGCAACTGACTTCATCGTACTTTAATTAAAAACCGTGAGGTATCCTCATTGTCCGATGAGGTTAATTTGGAGTAAAAATATTTGTTGGAGTAAAAAGTTTGCACTAAAAATAATGTAGAAATCCGGTATCTAATCTTGTAATAGGAAATAAAATATTATTATTATCATTATCAAAACAACCATAAAACTTCGACGAGTCGACATTATAATGAGAAATTAAGCTGAATAAAATTTCAGCTATTTCAATGCAGAATATAAAAGTAACATAATAGCTCGTATAAATCTCACCGCTGGATTTCGCCTTTTCTTGATATTTATGATGGCGAAATTTTACAGACGTATAATTATGAAATATGAATTATAAATTATGCTATTTTTTATTCACTACAACAGTAACACAACACGGCGACCACTAGGGTTTATCTGTGCTGCACAGTCGTTCTAATTAATAAATATATTTATTTAATTGCATAGGATATTGAAACTATTTGTGTGAATATAATAACAACCAAGGGATACCTTTACTTACATTAAACGTAGACTTAATAAGATGTGATACAATAACTAGGTATTAACGGAATGGTAGTTTAAGTTTATAAGATATTAGGAAAGTTGTTTTAAAGTAAAGTGATGGCTATTCCCTAAGTGTGACAGATTCTCTTATGGCCGCAGATATTAAACCTTTGATTAAATTAAATGGTAATATTTAATTACACTTTATTTTAAAGCGATGATAAACTAGTGATAAGGGCGTCATTCTGATCTTACGACGGTATGTTCGAATCGCGCATAGCTTGTACCAATGATTTCATATTTTTTTGATTGTACCACGTAAAAAAATCTCTCACTAAAGTTTGTGTCAGTCAGAAGATATTTTTAACGTACTCTACGTTAAAAATATATTCTGACTGACAAACGGTCAGTGAAACTTATCGTTGTAGGTTAGAATCCGCCATTCAACTACTGCAGTAAACCATACTAATACAGGTACAATGAGGTTACGCATACGACAGGGGTTGCTGAGCGCATCGGTCTGCGATCTTAAAAAAATGCTAACAATTTGTGAAAATTATGTGGATAGCCGCTTAAATATAATGTGACAGAAAGCGAATTCACGGTATTTGAGGCCTGTGGTAAAAATACCTCTAAGGTCCCTGAAAATAGACTTAGAGGTGCACCTTTGGGGAGAGTGTATAGATTTAAATATTTACGACATATAATAACCACTGACCTTAAAGACGATGCCGATTTAGAGAGAAAGAGCGAAGGGTATTGTCAGTAAGAGCGAAGATGATCGCTCGCAGGTTTGCTCGTCACTCAAAAGAGGTGAAGGTGACATTAGTCAGAGCAGCCTGTGGGCGGACTACACTCAAAGATAACACAACGCCTTTCGCGTGCAGTATAATATAGTCTGCAGAGTGCCGTTGAGGAGCCCTCGCTTCTGTAGCGCATCAAGGATGTTTGCGGAGGTACGAGTCACCTGATTTTACTCGGTAATGCAAAAGAGGGCATAGAATACATGCTACCTCCAATAAAATTCTTGCCATGATAGCGAATAGGCTGGATTGTTTTTATACGAACCATTGCACTACCCGACATAGAATCATTAAAATTCAGTGTATATTTATACTAACAAAATATGAGTCTTGAGCTTGTAATAAATTATTATTATTACTAAGAGATAGGTAAACACAATACCTCTGATAGCTTTATCAATTAATACTTGATCACGGCCCTCTTGCTACTAAAATTGGAATAAAAATTGTTTACGAAAAGAGAACTCTCTTTGACCTTTTAGTGTTGAATTTAATGATCTTTAAAAATAATGTTATCTATAATAAAAATAATAAATTCATATTGTTATATAAACTTATGATTTTAAGTTAATCTTTCACATACGGGAGCCGTGGTAGCTTAGTGGTGCACTCGCTTTTAATTCAAAGTATGCGAGAAAACCGATTTTGAAATCAGCACCAAAGAAATTGTTAATTGCTATTTAAAGTGCTAACTAACCATTTGCTCGGTGATGATAGAAAATATCGTGAGGTGACCAGCATGTCTTAGAAATAAATAAAATAAAAATAATAAATATATTTCGAAGACATATGAAGTCCGCCAATCCGCCGTGGAGTCACTAGGTGGTATACGCTCTGACTCTATCTCAAGAGTGGATGCCTATACCCAAAAACAGTATTTATATAGTATATAGGCTGATACTTTACTTTACTCTCATGCAAGAAAGATTTTTTAAAATGTATCAAAATTCAACTGAAGCAAAAATAGATTGATCGCGTTTATTTTGTTTTTTACTTTTTCATGTATTCTTTTTTTACTTTTGGGACCGTCCTAAATTTATTTCTTACAGTTTACTTGAAAATACAAAACATTTTATCTTTGTTAAAATATTATTATTATTTAAATTTAAGTATTGAATTAAATTTGTTAGCATTTTGAATTAAATTTTAATGGTTACTTACTGATTTATTGAATACACTGTAACTTTTATTTAAAAATGTCGACTAGTTTAACGTAAATTGTGTTACAAATAAAAAGAAAAGCCACAAAGTTTTGCAAAATAAAAGAAAAATACAGAAACTAACTCGTGTTGCAAAACAATAGATATGTTATTTTTCGTATTCACTTGTGTAGCCACTCCACACTACACTGCAAAAATATTTCAACTTTAAATGGAACCGCTCAATGCACCCAGTCCAATTTTAGTTTTAATCACGAATACGAATATCCTCGTAGCTCGTAGCGCGGCGTAGCTTCCTCTACGCGGCCATCTACGCTGGAAAACCGACGGACACTGAAGTGAAAACGATTAGGGTGCCAGCTCCTCTGTAATTTACCCGACGCTTAAAACTGTGTGACGTAGAGATTATTATAAGACTGACTGCTTATGTAATACTATTCAATGATATTAATAAATATAGTAATTTTATATTATTGCACATAAGTATAGAAACGAATTGTTAACATCAGTATTAGGTAAGTGCATCTTCTCAATTAAAACTACACTGCCATTGAACACCTTAATTCAAGGTAATGCTGATTGCCTACATGGGATTTCAACACAAGCATTACTTTGAATTAGATAAAAAAAGAAAGTTACGCTTAATGAAAAGAACACTCGTAATATATGTTATTTAAATACAAGGAAAAACAGATTTGATGGAGCATCATATATATTATTTAAGACATTTAAGATTTATTTACAGAACCTAAACAAGACAACTTTTTTATTACCAGTAATGTAATAAAAAAAATGCTTTAGAACTTTTTTAATTCACTAGAATCTTTATAATGTTTTCTTCGTTTATGGTAAAATTCTGGTAGCTGGTAACACTATCACGCTTTGTTTCAGGCTGCAGCAACAGATATCTGTTGCGCTTTACAAGATAACATTAAAGTGCCATTAATAATGTCTATTATAATATTGTATACCACCATTAAATATGTGTATACTATATTACCAATAAAACTAAAATTTATTACTTGACTGTATCCATGTCGTTATAAGAATTAAAATTCGATTTACTAATTCCAGAATAGATGAATAATTTTTATCGCTTTTGGGGCCGCAGTTGCTAAGAGGAAAGTACTACTTGAAACTTTCATAATGGCTTTGCGCTTTAAGCTTTATTAAATAGCATAAGTTTGTAACATCTTTTAAGACCTTGTGTCCTAAAAGCTAAACCTGAAATTTGAATAGATTGTTTTACATGCTATAGATGTCGTAAAATCTTACTTGAAACTACAGTCAATACGTCAGGTAAAACATATTATCTTCATTCTAATAACTTTAGGTGAATATCACATAACTTTTTTTTCTATTCCTGTTTGTCACTATTCACACCCTTATTAAGCATATCATCACCTTTACAGAGTCTATCAATTTTTTTTTCGGTCTTCCTCTCCCATGTAGCTATTATTGCCATACAAAAATAATATCCTCATTTATGCGATTGTAATAGTATGTTATCAGTAATAAATCATCAGAATGTCAATGTCAGCAGTAGGAAATCGAATATTGAATACGTCCCTTTGTTCTCGGAAATGAGTTTTATTCACAATTCTAAGCATAAAAGTTTTTTTTTAAATATTAAGAGCTTTTGTACATAAAACGAATCACAATTTCCGAAAGCCTTACTCATCCATACAAGATTCAAATACATCAGCAATTTTATAAACAAAATCAATGCATGGTGATGTAATGATGGCGGGTGGTGAACTCTGCGGCACTAGTTGTCCCGGGAAAATAAAACGAAACAACCGGTATTTATATGAACGACTCGAATAGAGGTCTGTGTAGAGCGTGGGCATAGGTTACAGATAGGCGTCAAAGCTGGAAGTTTGGAACACCGTTTACTTAAATATTTCAAAGCGAGATTGCGAATATTCAGTCAATTTGGACCAAGGTCTCATGATTGACTCATGATTGAGATGTTTTTGTGTGATTGGTTCTGGTGGTCATATGAAATCTACTGCGCAGGATTTATTATAGTGCCGTAAGCATATACACAAAGGCACTCACTGGTGGTTTCCTTCCGTAGTACAATGTAATGCATTTGCACTACAATCAGTGTAAAGTTTAAATGTCATTGTGAAGGACACGGGACTTACACACAATACCCACAGATCCGAAAGCTAACAATTTGTGGTAAAAAAATATTGTTTGGTTCGGGTAGAAGTCGAACCCAGCAGGCAAATTTAAATGACTAACAAAAATTATTTTAGATGATGAAATATACTTAGTCAAGCGGAACGCTGCCAATCTGTCAAATGAAATCCGATTGCCTTCAATGTACGATCACTCTTATGTCACACTTATTTCATATAACATTAAGTGTACCCTGAAATGAAAGCGACTGACTAACCTATTCTTTGAACTCCTGTTCTCAAGTACCGAGAACTAGTTATCGAGTAGAGATACGAGTATCGTATAAATTGTTTTATAAAATTGCCGATCATAACTCAGATAATTAAAATTATATAAAAAAAGTAATTACATTAATTAACAAAAATGTTACGCTCGCTGAGCAAAAACCGTATAGCCCACACATGCACTAAAGACAAAAGCTTACTGCCGAATCATTAGTCTTGAGGTTTCGTCTACTCCTCCCTGCGAACTCACGAAATGAGGTCGAAATTATCATTATAGTCTAATGGTTGTACTTACTTGGATATCAAATTTTTTTTACACCCGTTTCACTTGTATAAAATACCTTTCATCTGAGGCGTGGGCACTCAATTAAATTCCTAGCCGTTCGTCTATTATTTCTTATCACCGCAATCTCGGTATCCACTGCCTGAACATTTCCATTAATCTTTGACTTTTTCTTTCACAAATTTTAATACGTCATCTTTCCATCTGAATTATAGTTGTTATCCTACATTGCTTTTACCAATACGAGATAAAACTTTTCCTCTTCTATGGTTATTTATTATACGTGGTATTTCGCGAAAAAGGGTTTTTTAATAACTCATTTATATATTTTTATAGAATATACTCATTTTTTGTGACATCTTCATGATTCTATTCATCATCATCATTTAAAAAGGGCTTTCCCGCCAACTGCCGCCAAGTACGTATGAACCTGAGCCAGGTGCCTCCATTTCCCTGTAGACCTCTAGAATGTTAGTACCCCATCGGTTATCAGTTCTACGAGCTATATCGTAGGCCCATTGCCTCTTCAGTTCACTGATCCTCTGACCTGATTCTATTACGCAGAGTTATGCGCACTCACTCTAGTCTTATTATAATGGCTTCACATTGAATAAGGAAAGCATAGTCTGTATCTACAAGATCGCTTACTCTACTACGGAAGGCTTCAGACAAACAGTACTGACATCATCAGGTACTTATCAACTTAAGCACACATTACAACCTAAGGTAGTAAAATCAAATATATAATATACGAATATAAAGAGCGCAATAACTTCCAACACGTTAAGTGAAACATGAATTTACGTATCAGAAAGCGGGAATGATCGTATTCGCCATTTTGTACTTAATGAAAGTTTATGACGGTTTTTATGGGTGTTGTATTGTGTAAAACTTTTATAGTCTGAAATTATTTTTTGTATTCTAGTCACATTTCTAATATATACAACGTGCCAAGGCCAGTGGTCTCGGGTTACCAATGAAATGTAATTAGCTAATTTAAATTCTCCTAGTGGCAGTAGAAGATATTAGAATGAAAACCTGTGTCATAGTTCACCATTCGTATATCTAATGCCATCGTTTTGGTACGGATGGTAAGTTATGACTGCGGTCCATTCTACATTGACAGCTACATTCATCCTTATATATATATATATATATATATATATATACATATATGTATATATTATATATATATAGATATATATATATACATATATATATAGATATATATATATGTATATTTCATAATTTTGCCTACATATTTTCACATATGTACAAGTAAAACTTGAACTGGGATATCAAACCATCATGATCTATTTGATGTATATAAAACTTCTAAATAATAACTTTTGCCATATCTACGTATGTACATATATTGGGAAATATATGTAGATATAGCACAAGTATATGATAAAATATATGGCTATTATCTAGCATATTGCCCGAAAGGTAAAAAGTATTTTTTTGCGTTACTTCAATTTACAGCAATATTTTATTGTTACACATTACTTACACATTACTCGTAAGTATACGAATTTATAGAATACGTTAACAAACAATAATACATTTTAAAACAATATTGCGACAAAATTTTCACAATTACTTCCTGTTTCTAAAATGTGAGATTTAAATACATCATACTAACGCCTCAACACAAGACTAAATAAATACAAATCGAATTGAATGCTTAATTATATCTATTAATAACTTATAAACAAGCATAATTGTTATTATTTTATAGAGAAAACAGATAAGAATGAACTACCGTCGGTACAATAGCTACATAAATGCCTGTGTCATAGTGTCCTATAAAAGTAAATATTAAATTTAATTAGAGCAATAAATTGTATTAGTTATATAATTAGTAATTATAGATTTTAGTTGCAGAATAAATTAGTTGTGAAATAGCAGCATTACGCTATTGCTATATAGCATACGCTACACTTTGTTATTTTTAAAAAATACAGTTTTAGCAATGCTATTTATATATTTTTATTTTTTCATTTCAAATATTCACGTTTATCACTCCAAAACCTTAAGTTTCGCAGACCGTACCCTAAACCATTAGGCTATTCACGCATTCGGATATATTGAATCTAGAGAACCGTCCTCCCTACTACAGGTAACGTAGCATTTCCGCACAATCTTCAGGCGTAATATTTCACGTCAATCTTGAATCTTTATTGAGCACAGATGAAGGTGTTTATAAGTCGCAGTTATCATTTATAATCAGGTGAACTGTTCCTTTGTAACTTTTAATTCAATAAAAAAAAACATCATATCAGCCTGAAAATTTATTTTATATATTTTGATGTTTTTTTAAAGAATGCTTAGCTATAAACATTCCGGTTAACTTGTGGTTAAATGCTTGTGTGCTAAGGGATGGTTCACGACAATTGTGAAAATTGGGGATTTGCAATTCCGACACTTACTTATACCTTAAATTTTGCAGATTGTTTCCTAAACCGTTAGGCTGTTGATGCTAAATCTACTACTAAACATAGTTACATGTAAAATTATTATATTACAAATATATTCGCAAAAGTAAATTTATTCCGCTGCGTAATCGTCGCCATCGAGTCAAGGCTTTCCCGCAGCTGGACTATATATTGCGTTATAAGAGTCACACGTTCTGAATTCATATCGCCTTTAACTAAATAACAGAGACATCTATGACTCTTTTATGTCCGCATCAAACCAGTCACGTCATTTATAGACTCCAAGTTAGAATATTTTTGTGAAAAAATCTATACCAGTGTGCGTAAAAACGGACTTAATTAATATAAAAAGTAAGTTTAGTACCGCAGACACCAGCTACAGAACGTATGTTTTTTTATGAATCGTGTGCTATCGATAACTCCTGAAATATTGTTTAGTTCTAGTTAACTTATTAACAAGAGAAATATAGCTATCGTAGAGAACGATAGTGGAAAACGAACGTTTACAGATGCCCCATTCATTCATTCTGCATCTAGAAACATCTGTGTAGCATTGGTTAGCAAACTCGTTGTGTTCTTAACGTGTAGATTATTATAATTTCAAATGTAAAGTAATTGCTTATGTATAGAAATCCCGCTGCTGGTCGTAGGCCTCCTCTCTAGTGAGAGTATTGGATCATAGACCTAACGTGGTATATGATCCAATAATATCTCCACTGCGGATTGGCGGACTGCATATTTTATTACGCGTGTAGTGAATTTACAAGCGAGAGCTTAGTCATTGCGTTGTAACGGCTTCCTCCATATATATATATATATATATATATATATATATATATATATATATATATATATATATATATATATATGTATATATATAGCTATCGAAGAGAAATATATTTATATATATATATATATATATATATTAACAACCCGCACAACGCCTGAGCCATCACGATCGTTGTACGAACTTTCATGAAAGATCAATAAATTCAAACATTTAGAACATTTTCACAGTGGTAGAGCTACACAGATGTTTTATTTTATATATTATTTTCTAGATGAAGAGTGAACGGGTCAGCTCGACCAGGGTAGTACCACGCCCTCACAGAATACCAGCGTAAAATAGCAGCATAATGCTGCTGTGTTTGGTCTGGTGAGTGTAGCGATCCGGAAACCTCCATTACTATTGGCGAGGCATTCCATCTCAGTCCTCACTATTCTATTTCTGAACTATTCGTTCTTATTGCACATAATCCGATGATATAATATATTCTGCGCAATTGGTGTTATCTGATTGTAACTAATAGATCAGTGTCACCATTTCAGTTCAGAAAACCGTCAGAATATTACTCTTATTTTATAATTCATGCAGGTTTATCACACAGATTTTACGAGCATCGTAAATATGTCAATCGCACTGTAAATATACACCGAGATTCGAAGTGTGTTATAAAACATAAAAAAAATTATGCTTAAATAATTAACTTTTAAATATTGTTTATTTAATTATATGATTAGATGACATTTACATTTGTTTGGACAGGGACCCATCAAAGCTTCAAGATATTCAATAATTAAAAGATCGAATCTTATCCAGATTTCATATCCGCAATGGTATATTCATGTTTTATAAAAATAAAAGCATTAAACCCTTAAACATTAGTACATCTATTTTAGAGACATCCAAATATCCAAGACATTTAAGTAAATATTTACTTGTGTCAGGATTCCCCGCTCTTCCATATCTATGTGTTGGTTTACAAATGAACATAATTGTACTATAGGCTAGATTTATACTCGTATACACTAAACAATGGATATTTAGATAAGTATAATTTTTACCTTTTTATATTGTGAAATTGACCATTTGTTTACGTGTGTGCGTGCGTATGGGTGTGAATGTGTGTGTGTGCCACTTATATAACTATTTTTAACAAGCACTCAATCTCACCATATTTGAGTTTAGTAAGCCACTCATTTACAATATTTTTAAACATGAGTTGAAATATATAGGCGATGAATTTATTTAATTATGTATAACAGTTATTATAGACATAGTTAGAGACACCCTGTAGCTAGAAACTAGTTTCAACATAAAACATCGGTTGGCTCCAACGAGAAATAGCAGCATAATGCTGCTGTGTTTGGTCTGGTGAGTGTAGCGATCCGGAAACCTCCATTACTATTGGCGAGGCATTCCATCTCAGTCCTCACTATTCTATTTCTGAACTATTCGTTCTTATTGCACATAATCCGATGATATAATATATTCTGCGCAATTGGTGTTATCTGATTGTAACTAATAGATCAGTGTCACCATTTCAGTTCAGAAAACCGTCAGAATATTACTCTTATTTTATAATTCATGCAGGTTTATCACACAGATTTTACGAGCATCGTAAATATGTCAATCGCACTGTAAATATACACCGAGATTCGAAGTGTGTTATAAAACATAAAAAAAATTATGCTTAAATAATTAACTTTTAAATATTGTTTATTTAATTATATGATTAGATGACATTTACATTTGTTTGGACAGGGACCCATCAAAGCTTCAAGATATTCAATAATTAAAAGATCGTCTCTTATCCAGATTTCATATCCGCAATGGTATATTCATGTTTTATAAAAATAAAAGCATTAAACCCTTAAACATTAGTCTACATCTATTTTAGAGACATCCAAATATCCAAGACATTTAAGTAAATATTTACTTGTGTCAGGATTCCCCGCTCTTCCATATCTATGTGTTGGTTTACAAATGAACATAATTGTACTATAGGCTAGATTTATACTCGTATACACTAAACAATGGATATTTAGATAAGTATAATTTTTGCCTTTTTATATTGTGAAATTGACCATTTGTTTACGTGTGTGCGTGCGTATGGGTGTGAATGTGTGTGTGTGCCACTTATATAACTATTTTTAACAAGCACTCAATCTCACCATATTTGAGTTTAGTAAGCCACTCATTTACAATATTTTTAAACATGAGTTGAAATATATAGGCGATGAATTTATTTAATTATGTATAACAGTTATTATAGACATAGTTAGAGACACCCTGTAGCTAGAAACTAGTTTCAACATAAAACATCGGTTGGCTCCAACGAGAAATAGCAGCATAATGCTATTTCTCGTTTTATTTCTAATCCATCCAAACCATCTAAGACCTGAGGTGTGACAGCATATTTTGTTCAGTTCCATACAAGGATATGAAATTTAATTGTGTCCATCATGGTTTAAATGACTCAATTTCACAAAAACTGTGTTTTAATTGAATAGTGAGTAGTTGAGCCACATAAATAATTTTCCAATAATTAAATCTTAACATGATATGATAGTGAAAGTAATTTGACGCGATGGTATGCGAATCCTGCGGCCAATGACATCTACATTTATCAAATCAAATCAGTTTATTTTCCAGAATATGATACAAATGATGTTACAATAGATCATTAAACGCACAAACATATTCTGCCACGTACGGCGTGTAAATATTATAATGAATTTAAATATAAAACCAAGCAATAGCAAATTATATAATCGATTTCTAAACAATGTCAAAGGTAATTGTATAATACTCCGAGGTAAATTGTTATATGTGTGTATTATACATACAATAAACGTTTTATTAAATAGTTCTAATTTAATCTGAGGTAAGTGCAGTCTATTTTTATGTCTACCGCGGCTATGCCTAAGCTATGTCTAAACGCTGTTTTTTTTAAAAAAATGAGGGTGTTTTTTTTACAAAGATACAAATTTTTTGGATGTATAAGCAGCGGAACGGTAAGATTTTACGTTTCTTAAAAATTGGTGTTGGTATCTAGGATGTGTGCACCATATGGTGCTCTGATGCATTTTTTTTTTAATTTTTAAAGACTATCTGGCAATACTGAATCACCCCATATAATTATGCCGTATCTCAGAATTGATGATATGTTACCATGGTAGGCTATCAATGCAGTGTTTATGTTAACTATATGCCTAATTCTCTTTAATACATAGACAAACCGATCTGTTTTATTGGCAATTTTCTGTACATGTGGTTTCCAACGTCAATGTTTTTCCACGGTTATATCTAAGAAAACACAATCACTAACACTTAAAAGTTGATTATTTTTGTAATGAATGTTCAATTCGGTTATGTGTGAGTGTAACGTTTGAAATAGTAAAACATTATTTTTCTAACCCGTTAATATAAACCCTTTATCTAAAGTATTAGTAATTTCATTTTCTAAGTGTGTTTTGAATTTACTTTTAATTATTAATGTAGTATCATCAGCAAATGGTATACAATCTTTTTTAACTGTGTCAGGAAGGACAATTATGAATATGAGGAAGAGAAGTGGGGCTAATGTACTTCCCTGAGGTGTGCCACAATTATTTTGTCTGAAGATTTTATGTTCACATTGACTAGCTTTTGTTATTTCTACACATTGTTGTATATTTTCTAAGTAACTTTTAATCCAATCATTAGCTTTTCCGCGTATTTCATATGAGGAAAGCTTTAATACAAGAGTTTTATGACAGACAAAGTCGAAAGCTTTTGTCATGTCTACAGACTTTAGTTCTACCATTAAGACTTTCAGTTATCCGTTTAATCAGTGAAAAACATGCTAAAGTAATGGAGCTATTTTTCCTAAATCCGAATTGATCTTTTTAAGTATGTTCAATAACGTCATTAAGTGTACCTTAGAGTACACAACTTTCTCAAAGACCTTCGATAATACGGGTATTAATGTTATCGGAGAATCATCCATGACAATGAATCATAATGCAGATGCGTTGTCACCCTTGAGGACTGAGATGGAATACCCCATCACCAGTAATAAAGGTCTCCGTATCCCTACACTCACCCGACGAAACACAGCAGCTTTATGCTGCTATTTTACGCTGATATTCTGTGAGGGCGTGGTCCTACCTCAGTTGAGCTTACCCATTCATTCTACAGCTAGAAACAAACTGCAGCGTAGCTCTACCACTGTTAGCTTTTCGATAAATCGAATCGCAAAGATATAAAATATAATTAATGTAATGATTGCTTACATTTAGGCAAATCTTGAATTTTATAAAAACCTTTAAAATTTGCTTTATTTTATTTTTTCCGACTTTTTGAGTGCTTCCCAGCAACGTTTGACGACCTGATGTTATATTCGGTTCATTGGATTGTCAAACTGGCTACCTTGGAATTAAAAAGTTTTAAATAAAAGCGACAAAATCCGTGCACTTGGTTTATTAAAAAAAAATAACATGTACTGATGGTGATTTTTCTGCAACATATACATATTTATAACTTTATTGAATAATACACTTTTTTCTCATGATATTTGTGTAATTATGTATATATATATATGTATATTTATATATATATATTTATATATTTGTTATATATGTATTTATGTATATATGTTATTATATTATTCGAATAGACGAAATTGATATACATTTTGACTCACCTCATGCATAATAATAAATGTATCTATACTCGCCTCTGCCACTCCAGAATGATAACTTAAAACTAAAAAAAAAATATTTAAATAAATTAAATATCTTTGTCCTTTTGCCTTATTGTACATATATTGAGTTGTAGTTTCAAGTACATGTTGTTTACTTAGGTAATTGTTACACTAGTATTTTGTCAATTATGTATAATTTAATATGTACCACGTCATGACTGTAAACAAACAAATGTTAGTAAACCTAATAAATAAATACTTAAATAAATTACAAGGAACAAGAATAAAAATATATAAAAATTTGGGTCAGGTTGTTAGTGAAATGTTATTTATTCCATGTTCGTACTTATTTGCTCATGATGCTCTCTATAAAATGAAAGACATTTAAAGTGATGTGACCAGGATTGAAGTAAAGGAAATGCCAAGATTATCTGAGACCTGCGCTTGTTTTTGTTCTATAAACCCGCCAGCTAAAAGGGAAAATCATGACTTAAAAGCGTCAAGTAAACAAGTCTTTAGGATCGTAAACTGTGCTCTACCTACAACTAAGGTCGCAGATGCTCTGACTATAAGGAGCTAAATTATGCGGTCGTTTACCTTTTATTTTACAATAACTTTCCTCATTTCTTACTTTATATTCAACTGCAACTTATACTATATACCTTTTGTATACCAAGTAATGTAAGATTAATAGAGATTTTAATAAAATTAAGCACTGAGTAATTAATACACAGTTCTCCTGATCGTGAGAAATGACTGTAAATCTTTGTATTTTTCGTCTTTGACCACGAGGACTCACATCCCCATGATCATATGGTCAACTCTAAAGACTGAAACAGAACATGTCTTTGCCAGTCGACTTCCAGAGTCTCTCACTCGCCATGAGAAATTCAGTAGCACTGTGTTGATATTTTGCCCTGTTATTGTGTGAGGAAAGCTTAAAAATAATTCTTCCAACAAAACCGTCCATTGCTAGATGTAAACCTTTCTCTTTCTAAGTTGATGGTCTAGTAAATTCCAGATGATCAGGCTTCATCTATACATCACTTACTATGTATTATATATATATATATATATAATATATATTTTTGATCACAACCGGAAGATGTCACCCTTGTCAAAATAACCAATGTAGTAAACATTGGAGCATTTTATTTAAATTTAATGTAGACATGCCTATATTAATTCTTACTCAGATCAATATTTTCATGAAATCATTATATAATATGGCAAGTAAAAGAAACCGGAGACCCAATAAGCGGGATACACGTATTCTCAGAGGTGAATGTTTTGTATTTACAGGTCATTATTGACATAATTGACCAACAATTGAACTGAATTTTGTCCGAAATTTGTCACTTTGTTCCATGTGAAAAGTTCCAGTTATATGTGTTAAATACAAAAACGTTGACAGTGGTAGATCTGCGTTGTACGTCGCCTACCGTCAGTTGAACTGTGTTCTCGTAATATTATTTAGGCAACATAAACCAATCCATTCATCACAAATTCAAACAAACCTTTATTAATTTAATCCGATTTATAATATAATATTCCATGATTAATCACAAAGCAATAATTTATTCAGTTCGACATTTCTGTACATGGGAATAGATAACACGCTTTTGTAAATGGAACTCATTATTGCATAATATCCTCATGTTAGTCTAAATGAGGGTAAATTAGGGCAATTATTAAGTGTACGACATAAAAACATCGTTATCGGATGGTGGATTAATTATTACAGTAATAATGTATGCGGAAAACCGAAAGATGTTGGATGCTGAACTACAGAGGATTGTAACTAATGTAACTAAAGAATAGTAACTTGTTGCGTTCTGAACTAAGCTGTAATTTTCACCTGACTGAAATAAGCTCATCATCAGTTAGGCGGAAATCTATCCCAAGATGAGGTCTTAGCATAGTTCTTTATTCTTGTCTGCTCCTCAAGTCCCTATTCTCCTGTGTCTTTTTTTGTATCAAAAACGTTACATATAGAAGCGTTGCACTAAAATTCGACATTGATATTCTACTCTCATCGCATTCAAAGAAGTTTCACTTCATAAATATTTGAAATAAATAAACAATAAATAAATCAATTGGGTTATGCTCGCTTGTGGACCTAGCGATCAAAAATTTACTTTTATATGAATAGAGCAACAATTATGACGAGGAAGATTATGGACCGCCTCTCTAATAACAAAAAACTAATTTTTGTTATCAGTAGACATTTAAAACACTGTAAATCAAAACTTGGAAACGTATCTGAACAAACGGTATTACGTTTTTATATTCTTAGTAAACAGTAATATTCTTTCCTGTAATAAAGATCGTTTCTTTTTTTAATAAAAGTCAATTTTGCCAATAAATTGGTGCGAGCAAAGAAAACGAATTGGAACAAACGTTTGTTTTTATTGGCACATCGCTGATATTCCTTGCCAAGTTCCCGTGAGAAACGTATTTCTGCCTGCGTCAAATGTAAGCACTTGTTGAATATCGAAACAAGAAAATATATTTACGGAATAAAATCTCTTGTGTAAAATAACTGTTACGGATCTGTTATATTTATATTAACAGCTCTTAATTGTATGTATACTGTTTTAAAACTAGTACACTCTAAGATAATAAAGGAAAAGAAAGTAGAGGAAGCCTTGGAAAGGAAATTGAGAAATGCACCTGGAAGTGTTTACACCGAAAGCAACTTACGGCTTTGTTCCAAGTCGTAGACAGTAACTTTGCATTTGTGACACAAATAACTGTCGTAACAAACTGACCTCAGGCACTGTTATTAACAAAATGCATGCTTTTGCGTCTTGTTCAGTAAACTGTTTTTGCAAATGTATTATTTTTAAATAAGATTTTGGATTAAGGAAATATATCAAAGTTTTGTTAAAATAACAACCTCATCTGTAGGCACTATGTAGCTAGTATGCGAAGCTCAGACAATCAATTAATAGCAAATAATAAATATGAATTATGCATATACTAGCACTTCTTGCAATGGAATTAAAAGGCTAATATTGAAGTGAACTTACGATGACTTACTTTTTGTATCTAAAATACGATTTATCGGAATCTTAGATACAAAAACGTTCACTGGCATTGGTCACGACTTACATTCATAAGCTGTCATATTATGGACATAAAAGCTCCGGGCGAAATGTTTATAACTACCATACAAGAGCTTTATTAATTAAAATGATTTTTCGTTAGTTCTATTATCTAATTTAGAAAGCTCCTAAGACGAACTACAGTAATAGTATAAATACAATAAAAATAAAATTAAAAAAAAACAACTATCGCTGTCGCCTTAAGTAATGTACCTTACATTACTGGCTTAGGCTGGAATTCAAAATTCGTTAAAACAAAATTTATTTAAGCGTCACATTACCATTCTACTTGGGAGTCTAAGTGATTAAACAATGTCCACTGGAAGCCGCAAAAAAATAAGAAGCGACTTGCTTCTTAAGAAATATTAAACGTTTCAAATTATCAGCGGGGATTGAACGAAACAAATTTGTTAGACTCGTACCTAAAAAGTTAAAAGCTAATGTTGATAATGAAAATAAACTGTTTATGCTTTTATGTAAATTCAGGTCGATTCTACCCATATATTACACAAGAATTTCATTATCTGTATTCCCATGAGAGAAGGAAAAGGCAGAAAAGTCTCGTGGATGTGAATAGGCCATAAAATTTCTCTACATCATTTGGTGTAAACCAATATTGACATCGATCTTCATATGTTTTATATTTTTTGCCTTAAAAGTCGATCAGTTTTGTTAAACTATATTATACGGAAAAATCTCATGCCTATTTCGCTATGCGGGGTATCAACCGCTAATGAAGCTACTCGACGCCGTTATTACGAATGAAGACCCTCGAGTCAAGTGACGAATTATATTGGGTTGTATTGACAGTTGCTTAACCAATTCCCTATATTAAACCTATAAATAATTTTTTTTCGCGGAAAATGAAGCGGCTGTCATATTTGATGTTTTCCATTATCGTCAAAGCGTGTGAAATATGTAGATGATATTCCGTTTTATGCATGCAATATACAGCCATCAAAGAAATAAATTAATTCGTAGTTATAATTTTTTTTCCCAAAACTATCTCCTTTATACAAAGGTTACAATAAATTCGTCATAATTTAATAGCGTAAAAGTTTAAGGAACGATCTGCGACACCATGGGTCGCGTGTTCGAATCCACCATTCGACTATTGTCGTAAACTGTCTCCTTGCATAAGCAATAGCTTAGTTGGCGTGTTTAGCCGGAATGTCAGTAAGGTTATTAGCACTGCTAGCATTATTTAAAAAAAATTGTAATAGTAATTCAAATTTTGCTACATACATTTTAGAATATTATCAGCTGTTCCAATCAAAATCCATAAGTCCTAGCCTAGCCTAGGCAAGGTGCCTAGGATTTTTTATCACAGAATACAAAAGTTATGGAAAAACGACGACAGATTGTTAAGTTACTTCAGGTTATGTCCTCGGGATTAACACCTTTATGATGGTTACAATTAATTCATAAAGAAGAAATACCTGCCTGGATTTTTAAAATGTATAACTAATATGTTTATTTTTATCTATATATTTATATGTAAATATTCAACTTATTCAACATAAATAACAAGAAAACGTTTCATTTATGGTAGTCACGCTGCAGTTAGTGGTCATTTTGCACATGGATGGGTCGTCTCAACCCTCAAAGAATACCAGCTTGAATTAGCAGCATAACGCTGCTCTGTTGTTTCTTATGTAGATTGTTGATCCGGGGACACGATTACTGGTAATGTGGCATGCCATTTCAGTCCTCACGTTTGATGAAGCATGCATAATATGCATTATAAGCAAATTTCAATTTCTACATGCACTAATATGTGTTTATGAGTAATTTTACTTTTTTTTGTAAAGGGTTTTCGTTAGAAAAGTACAGTAATATATAATATATATATTACTGTATAGTAAATATAGCAGCATAATGCTGCTGTGTTTCGTCTGGTGAGTGCAGGTATACGGAGACCTTTATTACTATTGACTAGGCATCTCAGTCCTCAAGGGTGACATTATGATCCTTTGTCAAGGATGAATGTAGATGTAATGGCTCGAAGGATTCACTTAACATCAGATGAACTGTGTGCTATTTTATTACTTTCAATGTAATAAAAAATGCCTTGTCGCTTGAGGTAAATTAATTAATTATAAAAAAGGTATTTATTCTTTTACGTAGTCAAATATAATACCCAAAAATCTAGAACTACCTTGTCCACGGGCCGCTTAAGCAAAAGTTCACTCAAACTTTAAATCAATCAAAGTTAATGTATTTACGATCAGGCGTATGTATAAACATATTTTACGTACACACGTTATACGAACGAGATGCAAATTCCATTAGCCACTAATGGCTTTCAAATAAGCCTAGAAAGGTAAGGCAGTTTGAAACTTCACTAACGAGTAAAGATACACACATAGCAAAATAGCCTTACTAAAGGAAAATATTTATTTACTATTGTTTCACTGCTTCCTTTATTATATTTAAAACAATGTGTGATAAGTTTGTTTAAAACTTCTAAAAACTACTTACTAACGAAAATCAATGTTAGCGTAATAAAATTCACTGTATTGTTGAAGTATTTCATGTATTAAATTTTGATTTTTATCAATTTCATAGTTGTATTCATTTAAAACTACAAAGAAATTAAATACATTTCTCATAGCCAAAATTAATATGTTCGTTGAGTCAGATCTGGTACCTTACGTGACTCCGCACGCTTGGCTTAGGCTGATTAGGTGTGAGTATGATATAAGTAACTGCAGATAAATATAGAGGACCTACTTGATAAATTATTAAGTGTCTGAATGACATAAACAACCGCTGGCTGAATTTAATATTATTAGAATACTTTGGAAGTAAATTGCTAATATACGCGCAAAGAATAAGTACAAGAGGCCTATTCCTGAGTTACATATGCATCTCCTGTTACATGTAATACGTAGTACCTCCATATGGATAGCAAGATATGAGATGCTGTACCCAAGTTAAGATTTTTACTAAATCTTTGGCGGCTTATCTAGAGATAGACAGCCGTCAAAGTAGACAAAATGAATAGGTAGGAATGATAATTCTACAAAATGTAATTTCCATCAACATACACCGGGGTTGCCCGCGGTCTTCCAGTCCAATCTTATTTTAATATTAAGTGTATACATATGTAGGATTTTTATTCTTTTATATATATTTCATTTTATTACAAAATCAATGATTTTTAACTGTGCAAGAAAATAATAGAGCTTCACTTCTAGTCTATTTGGTAATCATTGACAATCAGAACTATTGTAATTTAAGCTTTCTTGATGAGATGGAGCAAAATATACTTAGATATTAAAACTGTCTAGACTTTAAGAACAATTCACATTCAGACTTTACCTAAATAGAAAATAGTACGAAAAATGAATTGTTATTGTAAATTAATCCTTGATTAGAAAATAAATTTGTTTCTTTTTAAATAAGATTACATTGAAAATATAACACGTGTGAAGTGTAGTATAGATAAACAAAAAAATAATAATTATGTTTTGACCAAAAAAAGCATTATATTAGGTCCGTATGAAATTAGTTTAGAAAAAGAAAAAAACTTTTTTTTATGAAATTATATTTTTAATTCAATCGCAGTACGTACCATTATTATCTATTTATATACACTTTCGCCATTTTATAGGTAGTACAGAGAATCAATAAAATCTTTCGATACAGTTTGGATTGCCTCATCGGAATTAAATTTTTTTCTTGCAATAAATTGTCCAAATTCCGAGAAAAGAACTAAGAAAACTCATATATATTACAAAAGTTAATTAAACTTTGTTACGTGTATTTTCAATGTTCACGAAATCGAATGTGCGTGGCTCTATCTAAATTTAATAACACAAGCACAATTAAGAACAAAAACCTAATACTGGGTAATTCTTTTATAAATATATATATTAACTAGTCTGGCCATAAATACTGTTACATGAAAACTTTTTTTTTCATCTTTTTAATTATTTTGAATTTGGAACAAGTATATTATTTTAATATAATAATTCTTTCGATTTTGTGCAATTTCACATTTTTTTTGGTGTTCATTATCTTATATATATGTAATGGGGTGTTAAAGAAAATAGGATTGCAGTGATCGCCTTGCAAGTGGGTATGGAGCCGTCGGTCATATTCAATACTTCAAAAGCTTGGTATCAGCCGTATGTTCGTATATCGTTAGAACTAAACTGCTGTTAAAGCAGGAATTCGTCGATACCCCATTAGGAAGCAAAAAATCTTATCGCGAGAAATGAAGATTCCCGCTAGGACTCTATCTGTGTATTATAAAACAAGACCTCAAGCTCGGTGCTTATCGTCGATATACAGGACATGCCCTAAATCAATCTTTACTATTAAAGAGAGTGGATCGATCAAAACGCCTTCTGCCGCGATACGCAGGTGAAAGGCACAGAAATATCCTCTTTACCGATGAAAAAATTTTCACGATTGACGAACACTACAATAAGCAAAATGATAAAGTGTACGCTCACAGTTCTAAAGAAGCTGCTCAAGTGGTCGGATAGGTACAACGTGGTCATCATCTAGCGTTAGTGATGGTTTGGTGGGGCAAGTCTTATCAAGGAGTCAAACAAATGTTTAGAATTAATTTTAAAATAAATTGTTTTGTAAAATTGTTCTAAAGGCATTCAAGTAAATGTTTTATGTAAGATAAATCAACCCAGATAAGTCTTACTAATTAATTAGAGGTTTTCAAACATTATATTTTTTTTAACTAATACCTGTAACTGTAACAATAACATTTCATAAGTTCGATTCGAGCGAAGAAAAGTAGTAGAATTGCTTTACTGGCAGTGTACCGTGCAAATACATTCCAAAGTATAGAATTTATCTCAGATCTATTCACTCTGACGATTCATTCATTCTGCGGAATAACCTCTTGTATAATTCGTAGAATATCTTTGAAAATGAAATACATTACGGCATATAGCGTCTTAATTTTTCTTCTCTATTCTATATATACTTAAAAGTTTAACTTATTAAAGCGTGATAACCGCGTGGCCTGGAGTATTTAACAACATATGTCATGGTTCTAAAGCTCGATTCACAGTCGAAGTCAATATTTGTCATAGACGAAGTGTTGGTTTTCTGGTCTAGGAGTACACTGCGTATCACATGTTGCTGACACTACATCCAGTACTTCCTCTGATGGATTAGGGACGGTGGAAAGCCCCTGTGTGTCTTGATGCCCAGTAACGAAAAGGGGATGAGAGAATCATGTTATGTAACTCCGGTGTACACTCTCCAAAGTGTAAACTGTAAAAAAACGAAACATATACCACTACTGTTCTTATGTATGTTTTCTCTCTAAAGTGGGTTAATACGCTGTTGGTGGTGTCAGCGGTTCTACAGCGAAATGGTGGAGTACGTATGTTTTCGGATTGCATATCTTGTTTATGTTGTAGACGTGCAGGTTTTCACACGTACAGAACATAATAATTTAGTGTTTAAATTGGGGCCATCTATGTCTATTGGTGCCATTTCCTTGGAAATAACTCCAGTATGAGCCAAAATTTTAAAGGTTTTTACTCTACCTCCTCTGTCTGACTGTCCTCCACAACCTCCTCAACTCCTGCGTTCATTATAGCAAAGAATACAAAAAGCGAGATCTGGCAAGGTATAATATATCTAGTCCGGCCATAAGTTCTGTTACAAATGAAAATGCATTTTTTTTTTAATGAAGTAATTTAATATTATTAAAATTTATACCTACATATTTATTAGTCTTAGCAAAAAATTTAATAAAATATTCTATTTGAAATGGCCACCTTTGGCTTTTATACAGGCCTTTAATCTGTTTGGCCACGAATCTATGGATTTACGCACTGTTTCCAAGGGAAATTTCGCCACTGCTTGCTTCAAAGTTTTTTAAGAGACTCAATGCCACCGTGTCGTTTAGAGCAAGTCATGTCCTCTAAAACTGACCATAATTTGAAGTCTAAAGGGTTGAGGTTTGGGCTAGATGAGGGCCAGTTTTCAGCTCTTATAAAGTCCGGAACGTTGGTTTCAAGCCAGGATTGGGTAGTTCGTGCCTTGTGACCAGGTGCAGAGTCCTGCTGGAAACTCCACGGTATATTTTTAAAAAGTGTATTGCTGAGAGGTTTCAAAACATGATCCAAGACTGTATTTTGATACAATTTGGTTGAAGTTTTCACTCCTTTTTCACAAAAATGTAGTTTTGTGACTCCTTGATAAGACACGCCCCACCAAACCATCACTGACGCATGATAATGACCACGTTGTACCTATCCGACCACTTGAGCAGCTTCTTTAGATCTGTGAGCGTACACTTTTTGAGGAAGTTTTGTTGTATCTGTTGATAGTACGATATACGAACATACGGCTTATGACAAGCTTCTGAAGTGTCTGAAATATGACCGACGGCTCCATACCCACTTTGTGCAAGGCGATCACTGCAATCCTATTTTCTTTAACACCCCATTCCATATTTTAATTTGAAAATGAACACGAAAAAATATTTGAAATGACGCAAAATCGAAAGAAGTTTTTAAAATAATATACGTGATCCAAATTAAAAATTTGAAAAAAAGAAAAGTTCTTATGTAACAGTATTTATGGCCAGACTAGTTATAGCCCTTTTTACTACAATATTAAAAAAAAAACCGTTTACCTTATAAATACGTATTGTTAAAATAAAATGGACTGACTTAATCGATGGATAAAATCTTGTCGATTTAGATGTCTATTGATTTTAGAGACGTAAGATCTTTGTTTTAATTGAAGAGAGCGACTTAGTGAGAGAAAAAAGCGGAAAAAAACACTTTCGTCGAAAACAGTTTTTGTTAGCCATTTTACCCTTTTAACGTAACGTAATCTTACGTGTAAAAGGGTGTTTAATGGGAACCTTTTTTATGAAGGGTTTATCGTCATCATAAATATAAAACAATTTATTGCTAGTATACGATATTTTTGCAAAATGTTTAAAATAGATTATTAACAGACATATGTTTTTGCCGGTGACCTGATTAGCTAAGTAATGCTCTTATTTTTTATTAAATAATTTCAACTTTAATACCATGTTACGCAATATAGCTTTATTAATGTACACAAGCAAAGTAAATTGAAAATAACAACGCGTAGCTTGGACTGCGAAGTGCCAAATCCATTTGGAGAATATCGTAGTAAGGAAGTTGCCAAATTAGTAAATCAGGTCTGAAATCTGGTTGAAAAATCTACCAATGGCTATTGACTAAAATTATTTTTCGGTGAATATTTAATAAAAATATTTAAATTAAAAATTTCATATTTTGGATTCTTGGACATGCTTTGGTGCTTTGGCAATAATTTGTGGCTTACAGGTGAAAATTGCCTCTTCCTAATTTTATAAAAAAGATGTGTGTGTTGACAAATCAAGTGTGCTGTTTACTTTGATAGAAATGTTTTTATATAACTTTTAAAAACAAAATCAGTTGTACTGTACCGTAAATTAGAAATATTTTCTACATACGTTTTTATACTTTATAAATTTAAGAAGCATCTACTGCGTAATAGAATATTGCAACGTTTCAATTGGATATTAAAGCAAATCTTGCTTTTGATTAGGTAAAACAATATGGATATATAATGTACTTACTTTTTAAAGTCTTATTTTTGTACAATTCTCATATGCCTCCATATTCTCCATATGGAGTTGAAAAAATACTTACACGATTACAAAACAGAATCCCTTGGAAAGCAAGTATTATTAAGCAGATTTGTTAGATATATGTTAAATGCTTTATTTCATTTATTTTATTTTCATTGAAACATTAATAAATATAATCTTTATAACTGTGTATAAACAGGCACAGATCGATATGGTCTTAAATCCGAGTCTGTGCCGAGTTATCTGTTAATTAACTGAGCCTAGACCTGAGCTTTGTTGAGTTATCTCCTTGTGCATACTATTTCAGTTCTTATAGGCCTAGCACCTACTATACTACTAACTAACTAAATTCCACTACTAGACATAGGTCTCTCTCCAGGAAAAGCATGATCAACCCCGTGTCTCCACTGCTGATTTGTGACTTCATACAATTTCTAATATTTATTTCTTTTTCTGACATTCAGGGTTTCTCACAATGGTTTCCTTCACCACTGAGCACGTTATAATTAATTATAATTATAATATTTTACAAAGGAATGGCATTTACGTACTCGAACAGAAGATAACTAACGGGGAACCAAGCAGCACTAGTTTCTATTGTGTTTAAATGAAACAAATATTAATTATCCATTGTGAAAGTACACATCTACTAGAATGTAAACATTAAAAAATTGTTTATAGTTTTATAGATCACGTGTCGACATGTCGTTAACACTTTTCTATAAATTTTAATAATCTTCTTTCTTATTCTACAATCATTTAATTAATCGAAACTGAAACTGATCTTACTCAAACTTCGTTAACGCTAGGCAAGGGTATGAGCTCGATAAAAGCCCACCTTGATTTAGATAACAATCACTTTATGTGAAAGCTGATGCCTCAATTTAGATAGATGGTTTTGATGTAATAAGAATTTAGATGAGAATCAAGACGAAGGTAAAGTGTAATTGCAATAATCAAACTAATAAAATTTATAAAAAAAACTAAACTTGAATGGCGTTCTGATTAAATAAAAATATTATCGATGAACAAGCAACAATTTCTGGACAATATCAAAAATACACACAACGTAATACACTTCCAAAACGACATGTGTTTGTTTGATGTAACACATGTTTACGTGTTATAAGGAAGAATCTCATTCAGAGATCAAGAGCACGGGATATACGTTAAATAGACAACCCTTTAACCAATAAAGTTTCCCGGCCGGGAATCAAACAGAACCCGTGCCACAGCAGGTACTACGAGGCCGACAACCTATAGACGCATTTAGGCTTCTTATGAACACAAGACTCCCCGATAGATCACCATAAAGTCTAGTCTGATCTCTACTGAGTCTACTGCACCCAGCCACTTCTCATATGTTTGCAATTAAAAACTTTAAAACAAACGTAATAAAATCCGTTTTATATCACAATTCTTAAGAGTCATATTTCGTCACCTTTTCATCTTGTAGACGCCCTACGACTTCCTACACATATAGCAAATACATGTATTTGCTAAATGTGTAGAAAGTTTTTCTCCATCTGGCACATGCGTATAACAGAGAAAGGTGGAAGGAGAATGGACTAGTGAATGCCTTTGTGTCTATGCCTATCTCAGGTAATTATTATCTTGTGCCACTTTTCTCACTCAGTGTCAGATGTAGAAAATAACGCTGTATTGCTGCTCGTTGACGGCCGTGTGGCGATGTGGATAGAGTGTCACCTGTTCCCTGACAGTCCTGGCTTCTCTTTCCAATTTACTTTACTTTCCAACAACTTTAGAAGCAATATTTTCTGTATTACAAATTGTTGTTTTCCTCCGTTCTAACTGCATATACATTGCAATAAAGTAGGGAAGGCGACGACGAGTCATTGCATCTATGCTTGCGCAAACACTAGAATCTATCGTGCGTAGTTGAAATCATCTGGTAATAACCAGAACATGTCGCTGTGGTTTAAATCTACTAGGAAAGCGCACTCGTTTGCGTACTAGCTGATGTGGTTATTATAGTGGGTGGGCATCCACTAGGTTTAACTACGATGCCAACGGTACAATGTAAAATTGTTTGTTAACTCACTAATTAAGTGTGGTGGCACGACAGTCCGTCGAGATTACATATAAAGTTTAATTAACAGGACTTTCAGTTTTGATTATATTCCACGATATAATATGTTAATTTTTTTATTACATTGAGAGTTGCAAACGAGCAGACAGCTCACCGGGTGTTAAATGATTCCTGCGGCCCATGACATCTATACATTCATCCTTGACAAGGAATCATAATGCAAATGCGTTGTCACCCTTGAGGACTGAGATGAAATGCCTCGTCTCCAGTAATAAAGGTCTCCGGATCCCTTCACTCACCAGACGAAGCACAGCAGCGTTATGCTGCTATTTCACGCCGGTATTCTGTGAGGGCGTGGTCTTACCCCAGTCGAGCTGACCTATTCATTCTGCAGTTTGAAACAAACTGCAGTGTATCTCTACTACTGTTAATATCCAATTCAAACCAGTAGTGTCGTAATTGTGAATGATAATAAAATTGAATAATCTGCAAAAAATACCAGAATAATGGACTAAATTATATTAGACCGAAAATATCCCAAACGCTGAATTAAAGAAAAATGTTTATTCCTCATTTTTTTATATACAGTCCGTACGATGTGTAGTGTTAACTAAGGCCCATTTACATCCGTCATCAACAACGATATGTTTTTACATATACGCAGTAGTTGTCACCCCTTATCTATTTTTAGTCTTTTCTTTTTATTAATTAGTTTTTTGCTACTCCTATCACAATATTTCACCACATTTTAGGTTAACTGATAGAGAATGCCTTTGGCATTAAATCTGTCCTTTAATAAAAATATAATAATGGGTTCACACCATTAATTTTGTTTTGATTAATGCGATAATAAATAAATAAATGCGTACAAGTAAATTGTATTGACAGTCATTACAAATTACACCTACGTTTGAGTACAACGAGAGAAGAAAAGCCTACGTGTCTATCATATCGTACTAGAATGATCTAGAATATTATACTCATTAAAACAATGGTATATACAATTGGACTAACAAAATTATGGGACAAACCAGCAAATATGCCCTTACGATCTATAGTCGTTTATCATAAATTGTAATCCGTATGTTGACTTTTAATGGATTAAATTTCAGACCGAATAAAACTTCTTAGAATAAATTCCTCACAACTTGAGAAAGTCCATGTGAACTTTTTCTAGGTAAAACGAAGGTCGCTTTGAGTTAAGCTTAAAATACATTTTCTATATATTATCTTGATTAATGCTTAGATCAGGGATTATTTATTCGCGTGCAGTAATTTTTAAAATCGTTCTTAAGTGTAGCACCAAATCGTCAACAAAATCTTGTAATTAAATTATCATAAGTCACCTGTTATGTGGTCAAACTACTCTGCAGTTTGTTTCTGTGTATGGCATGAATGGGTCGGGCCAACCGGAGAATGTCCATGCCCTTACGGAATACCAGCCTAAAACAGTAGCATAATATTATTCACCAGACGAAACATAGCATGGTTTCGTCTGTAGATTAACGGGATCAGGAGGCTTTTATTATTGGTGATGATGATGAATTGGAATTTACTCCTCAAGGATGACATCGTAGCCACATTATTATAATAATTATCATATCGTCGATAAGTATGGGTATCCTGGCAGGAATCACTTTTCATCAGGTGAACTGTGTGCTCGTTTTTTACTTTCTATGCAATTAAAAAAATCTTTAAATTCACATTTAATGCTTTTGTTATTTTGCTGAATATTTGCTACATTCCAAATGCTCAATTTTCCGCTCCAATAGTCTAGTTCCATACTAAGAACCACTGAACTGTTCACATTATAAAGCGCTGAATTATACAAGAATGGTAACATCAAATACGGTATGTGATATATTTCGTACTAGTAATTGACGTTCACTATGTATATATGTACAAGATATCAAAAACTAGCTAAGTTTTGGAGAAAAATTAATCTGCCATCTATCAATGTTAGAGTGATTTAAAATAGTAATAATGTAAAATTATTTTACTATTATGTTTCTTAGGGTAAAGTGGGGTTTCGATCACAATTACGGGTAACGAGATATTCCATCTCAGCATTCAGGCGTGACAATGTGCATCTTGAATTTTTGATGAACTGCGTGCTCGTTTTCCAACCCCTAATATTATAAAAAAGAAGCTTTTAGATTTTTTATCAATGAGATTTTTGATTAAGGGTGTTTACAGTTACCAATTACCAATACCAGTTACCAATTACAGTTCATCGAAAGATTCGAAAAGGATCAGGCGGAAAGTCATAATTTAAGAATACCCTTAAAGTCGTGTACTACGCCTACGTCCGCAGTAATCTTGACTATTGTTGTTCTGTATGGTCTACGCAGTATAAGGTACACATCGTTAATATTGAACTTGTTCAAAAGAAATTTGTGAAAATTCTCAATTTTAAATGTCATAGAGTGCGTACTTCTTACCAGGTGGATTGCAAGCACTTTAGATTACAAACATTGTATAATAGAAGGTATTAGGTATGAGTCCGCTTTATGATATCTTGCACAAAATAGACCAGCCTACACTACTAGGCCGTATATCATTTTCTACTCCTAAGAGATGCACTAGAAATACATCATTATTTTATGTTCCATATCACCGTACTAATTATGGCAAAAATTCCATATTAACAAGATTACCTGTACAATGAAAAAATCAGTGATGTAGATACTTTTCATCTATCAAAAAGTAGCTTTAAAAATAAAATCCTCTATGTACTTAGTCTAATTTAGTTGAAATAAATACTAGTATGTATAAGAACGTAATCTTGTTTCACGCTTCATAATTTAAGTAATCACCTAACTTAGGAAACTTTAATAAATTGTTTCTGATAATGCACCTTTTGGCTAATTTATCGGTTTCGTGTATACTTGTTTTCTATTTTCCTATGTAATTGTGAGATAAAGTTAGCTGTTGTGTAAACTTATATAAATAAAATCAAATAAAAATAAAATAAACGTAAACGATAATTTTGTTTTTAATTTATAAAATACGTAACAAAATATAATTACGATTAATTTGAAAATGATTACGAAAATATGATTACGATTTGACTTAAACAAAATGATCAGAACATAATTCTGGTGTGGAATTGTCTTATATTATTGGCGGCTTAAGTTTTTGGCATTCTAAAAATGATAAAGAGTAGTCTGTCTAGTCATAGTTTCTTGGTAAAATATTTGACCTATAAAGGATACCTGAATTAGTAGTAGTTTAACACGGTAAAATTATATTAAAAAAAATATGTTCTTCAGAATAGTGTTGCTGAGGGCAAGACCGATATCTTCAACCGGGACCGGTATCATGATTGTACTTTGATGAACTTCATAAAAAGCGAACCTTACTAAAGTTTCTAAAGATTTCCGATTGAATATATTTCATATTGTATTTTCTAACATGATATTTGGGACAGTTTGGTTAAATAAAATATAAATAATTTATTTTAATATAAAAATTTTAACTAGCCTTTACTGCGAACGAGGGCTGTTGAATAAAAATCAAAGTACCCAAAGGTTAGCATTCAGTTCGAGATCGCTTTACTTTAGTCTTTGAAGTGTTGATAGCGATTTTACAGTGAAATTTTTATTTTTGTTCAAATATTGACTGCTAATTAAACTATTTATTGTTAACGTAATTATTCGAGTCGTTATAATCAACGTAGTTAGTGATGTTAAATTTTCCATTTTTTTTTTTCATTATAGATAAAAGGGAGCAAACGAGCGGTGGGAACTCCGAGGTGCTCATCGACGCCCATGGACGACCACTGTATGGCTTTTTAATCCCTTTCAATACTTCAGACGACCTGTTGGTCACCCTTAGTTCCTTGGTAAAAAAAATCTTCATCCCTATCCTATCACCGTCATCGAAGTTATTTTGTTATATTATATATAATGACAAGGAATAGATGGAACTGTAAATAACGTTAAAAATAAATGCCGCATAGATAGAAATTGTCCTTTGTGATTGACAATAATTGCATTCCACGCTCAGAACAGTAAGTCTACAGCAAATACCAAATTAACTTACAGTCCACACTGTCGGCGGAGCCCCGGCAGACAGTGCTTTGTGATGTATTGGAGTTGGAGATATTATTTGATTTCTTTTCCTGAGAGATGTGCAGATATTTCTATTAAACAAATACCTTGATAAAATTCTTTCCAATAAAGTTTGAAATACTAGCAATACAATAAATTGAGTGTACAATTGAATTTAAAGATGATCATCAAATTACAATTTTAAAATATTTTGTTTATTAGTAAATAGCAATAATTTTTTTTTTAATTGCTTACCATTTTTACAGAATATTACAACTAAGTCTTCGCTGTTAACAACAATTCTACAATTTATTATATCTCTGTGAAGTGTAACGAACAATACGTAAACCTCGGGCTTGTTATTCATCCCCGCTTCCTTAATAAAAAAGCTTTCTTTGGATATATTGTGCAAATGATAATCCCAGATTTACTTATTACTTTAGGTTTAATTACTTGCTAAGATTAAGACAAACGTTTTGTAAAATAAACCAGAGTTTGAAACAGATGCGTTGTCCACCCTGAAGACTAAATTGCAATTACCGCTCATATGGATCACCGAAAGTACGTGGAAAGTATGCAGTACGTATTCTTGAAGTAGATATGTAGTATACAAGTATTATTATTTTGCGTTACTGCATAACGCATCTAAATTAGTACCCGAGCAACAGTGCCTTTCCCTGAGCTACAATTAACTATAACATACGTTTAGCTTGTATAACGTTACCTCTATGCGGTACGTAATTTATAAGTATTGGGAATGTTCCCTGGAACAATTATATTATATTGAAAACTTTTACACTATCCGAGCTCTTAAATTGAATTCAGCACCTAAGATATTGCTTCATAAATTGAACAGCTGAGAGCTTATACGAAGTAATATTTTTTAGATACTGATTTAGTTTTGTTATTTTTCTTGTTATTTTATTTTTATAGTATAGAAATCGTAAGTTAAAAGATACGAATTTATTATATTGATGAATTCTCATATTGACTGACGGCAAAATATGTGATATATCATCAAATATGTGAACCTAGAATACACAGTCAAACCCGAGCGGGTATCTTAAAGGGGAAATGGGCTACTGCTTTGAGTAATGCATTTGGAGGGATCCACCTACATACTGGCTCACGCCAAGAGTGTGATCATATGAATCTTTATTCAAAGAAACTTCTTCTTATACTCTACTTATTGGTTAATTTAAACTAAGAAACATATACTTCACTTAAGAATCACGCCTTCACAGAATACCAGTGTGAATTAGCAGCATAACTATGCTGTGTTTCGTATGGCCAGTTTAGGGAATGGATCTAATTACAATGCCATCTTAGTCCTTAAGGGGCATTCATAAAATCTAGAATAACTTCTGAGGGTGAATTGCCTGGACCGCAATAATCTATATTGATTTCTTAAACCACAACTTACATTGAATCATTATTAGACATAAAATAACTTCCCGAAGATTTCTAATCTCCTGTAGCCATAACGATTATAAGAACAAACTTCATGTTCAGTTCTGAAATTTATTTTAATTGCTTTTCTTGGTGTAAAGTAAAGTTCCTTTCAAAGTTGCCGTAGTAAATCAATAATATTTATGGTCTCTAACTCTCATACGCTTAGCTTCGTTTAGTTTTAATTAAAACGTTTGCATTTGTTTCTGGTATATATTGACCAAATGGGCGCTCTAAAAAGCAAAAATACAGACATTACAATGTTCGCCGATTACACTGTACTTCTCTTTCATGGACCATCCTGGAATGTTGTATCCGAGCTAACCGAGAATGGTTTAAAAAAGGTTTCCACCTGGATGGAAGATAGCCTACTATCTCTCAACACCACGAAAAGTAACTTCATTGTTTACAGCAAAACCATTAGTATGGGTCCAGATGACACATTAAGAATACAACTCCACACTTACCCATGCAACAGGAATAGCACTATTACTGATGGCTGTCGTTGTGAAACTTTATCACGTGTGTGCAATATTAAATATCTTGGTGTTGTACTGGATGAAAGACTTAACTGGGGTCCCCACATTTCAGCAGTTGTAAACAGAACAAGGAAAATGATTTACGTCTTTAAGAATTTGCGCGATGTAGTTGACCAAAATGTACTCAAAATTACCTACAAGGCTCTTTGTGAAAGTATTATTTCATATTGTATTTGTGTGTGGGGTGGGGCAGCCAAGTCTTACCTCATTGAACTGGAGCGTAGTCAACGAGCTATTCTGAAGGTAATGATGCGACTTCCATTTAAACATTCCACTACGGAGTTATATAACACATGTGACGTGTTGACAGTTAGGAAAATGTTTGTCTACCAAAGCCTTCGTAGATATCACCGTTTCAAAATACCCCATCTTCCTCCTAGTAATAAAAGAATAAATAGATGTCCCTTACCCAACCTCCAAAGCGTAACTGCACGAAGATTTTATGATTACTGTGCCCCACTATTTTATAATAAAATAATTGTTGATTGTTACTAAAACTTATAATAACCATAAATTTAAAAGACGTTTATATAATATCCTCAAAACGTTAGATTACGAGTCCACCGAAAAGCTTTTGGAACGATTTCAATTCAAATCTTAGAAGAGAAGAATAGAGACTTTCTTACACACACACCATACACATACACACATACACATCCACACATTGTAATAATTATTTTTAATATTTAATTAAATAATTGTAATTATGTCATAGTAAATAAATAAAGATTATTAAATAAAGATTATTATGATCGTCAATTGTATTTAACTATAGTACACTTCTGCACATAAAACACATGGATTAAAAGATATAAACAATTAAAATACGTATAAACACATATATAACTATATACAAACATAAAAAATATTGCTCTTAAATTTAAAAATATTTTTGGGACTTTGTCCCCATAAATATTTTTCGCTTTTAAATTTCACAATATGCGAGCAAACCCAGTTCGAATGGAATTGTTTACTGAAGGAAAACATAGTGAGGAAACCTGATTATCTGCGAAATAAATAAAAATGATAATGTATGCACAGACACACACACAGACTTTTTATATCAACGTGGGCAATGGACACGATGTGGGTAACAGTAACAAGAATCAAAGTGAAACGGTCACATGTTTAGATCGACCAGAGCATTATTACCCCTGTGATATCTGCGAATACTATTTAGCCCTTACTAATGAAACACTACAGATATTTTCTTCAAATTTTACCATTCTGTTAGTGTTATAGTCAAGATATTTTCTTATTTTGTTAAACTGTATGTAAGGAAACACATTATCCCATTGGAACTAATCTAAAGTATCTAAAAGCAGATCGTAATTCTCTTTAGGGATTAACAGAGTAGCTAGATTATAGGAACGAGCTTTCACGAAAACATTGAGTACTAGGTTAAACGTCCATTATTGTAAAGACAATAGCAATATATAAAATGTAAAAACAAAATTGTTGATACTGATGATAATCTTCTTACCATATAACATTAACTCGCCAAAATATGTTATAGTACCGTAAGGTTTCGCGCTAAATCGGACCTTAAGACCTTACTCCCTTCCTTCCCTTTCCCAATCCAAGGACCGTGACTCCAGACATGCAGTGAAATAAAGTGGTTAAAAGGACTAAAAGGTGACTTCTGCGTCACAAACAATCAGAATCAGGGCCTTGAAAGAAGCGTTATCTCTTCTGAGATGTGCTCAAGTGTGGTGCAGATTGGGATCGGTGGATTCCTTAAAAGATCCTTTGGTCTCTTCCATCACACTGTGGTTATCAACCGATCGAGTTTTAGTGGGTAGAAATCCTACATGTTTGTTCAACTAACTGTCAGTTACACGAAATACACACATACAGTTAATTCGTTATATACAGACTGATGGCTTAATAGTAATATGATCGACCAAATTTAATTAACGCGCCGCATTCCATTTAAAATCCTGATAAGTCTTTGAATAAATAATGTAATCAGAGGGAAATCACGGTACAGCTACTAACTGTGATAAAATAATCTAGAATTTATATTTTTAAGAAATATAAGAACTTAATTCTATTACTAAACTCGAAGTTTCCAAGATGTAAAACTAATCAAAATAAAACTAACAGGCTACTTGCTGGCTTTGGGAAGGATTCGATCGATAAATTAATTTATCGCCGGAAGTCTAAGTGACTAAACAATATATTTTTAACAGTGGCAAAGCTTGCTGCAGTTTGTTTCTAGCTCCAGAATGAATAGGTCAGCTCAACCGAGGTAGGACCACGCCCTCACAAAATACCAGCGTAAAATGGCAACATAATGCTGCTGTGTTTCTTCTGGTGAGTGCAGTGGTCCGGAGACCTTTGTTACTGGCGACGAGGCATCAAATCCTCAATGGTGTCATAACAATAACTGCACTGAAGTTGTAACAGGTAAAATCTTTTCGATTTATAATTGCACAGTATCTGTCTGTGGACATCGGTGGTGTTAGTTCATGATTTTAATTAACTCTGAAAAAGATTGGGCCCAAACAAATTAATATTATGAAAAGATTTTTATCACTTTCGGCACTTTTATTACCCAATTGACCCTTTTAGCGTAAAGTAATCTTACGTGTAAAAGGAAAAAGGGTATCTAATGGGAGCGTTTTTATGAATTTGTCTTCACAAATATAAAACAATTTATTATTATTACACTATATTTCTGTACAAAAAATTAACAAGTTGAACAAGTGAATAATTTTAACAACTGTATGTATATATATATTTATATATATATATATATATATATATATATATATATATATATATATATATACATATATGAAATATGGTGTCACTCTACAATTAACTCGGCTTCAAATATAAGTCATCTCTTAGTTAAAGTCTCTTTATCTCTCATTTATTGCGTTCCAGCAGACTCATGGCGTTTGTCTCCGGTACAGGAGGAACTATGAAATTTGTATTTTATATTCTATAAATGTTTGTATTTACTAAAAATAAATTTTCTTACGTTAACAATAGCGATTTCAAATAATCTGCAAATCTTCAAATAGCTGAAGGCCTAATAAAGAAAATGCACAATTATTTTTTTCTGTTCTTGTTATGGCTATATTCTTATATATATTTTCAATCACAACTCGACATGTACTGGTGTTTTGTGTAACTTAGAGACGTCTTGTTAAATATTAGAAAGCTCCAAATTCTGATATGAATTATTGTACATTTATTCTCAATATAAAAATTCAGAGGAGTTATATTAGTCTCTAGGAGTTAAATTAATCCCTAATAAAATGTCTTATATCGTATTAGTGGTAAGATCATATTTCAGAATCTCTCAATTGCGTAATAGAATTTATCAGTGTGTTAAAATATCTTGCTAGAAACTCTGGTAGTAATATTATTAATGAAAGTCAAAAAATCTATCAAATTTTACACGACCTAATATGCTTAGGACGGATTAGTTGTTATTGACTAATCATTTTCATGGTCCTTTACTTCTCTGGTCGTACGGTCTTGGTGCAGCATCTTAAAAAGCATCTATCATTAATAGCTGAATTTATTTATTTTCTAATCTTCCTACTAAACCATCCACACTAGCTGGCTAGAATTCCGTCGTAGAAATATGTGCATCATCTCAGCTGCCGAATCCAACATTATCTTGCAACCCTCTGATTATGCTTAGCAAACTATAATTGAATTGATGGTATCCGATCATCTAGTAGACCTGAGAGTTATTGAGTTATACCTTGTGGATTTGATTTCAGTTTAATACTATGAATCTAAACGTAAACGTTTTGAATATGAATAGGAACAGATAGCTTATTTGTTCTTAAGGAAATATCAATCATTTAATCAACAAATAGTCTGTAAAAATTGTATATTTTCAAGAATGTTATTCTTTTAACGTTAATTATTATTAACGTTGAAAGAATAAGTTTCATTAGACTGAACATCGTAATTACTATTTTAGTATGCTGGTTAATAAAAGTAATAACTAAAGTATTGTTACAAATAAAGTTAATTATTTTTTATTATTATTTAATTAAAATAAACAAAAAACTTACTTTATTGATTTATACTTCTGTTGAGTATATTCTTGTAGCTTTAATGAATTATACAAATTTCAAAACGAAATAATGACTGATATGTTATAAAGAAAAAACAGTGTATTGATGATCCTGATTGAGTTGTCCAGAATTGAACCCGGAACCCAAAGTTAAAATCCATGCGCATATTTGAATAAACACGGATGGACATATTACTACATACCTATTATTACATAATCATTAAGAAAACTGCACCTTAGTTATACTTTTACTCTGGATTTAGGATTAAAAATAAAAATAATATATAGATATAAAATATAATACTTAGTTTATTCTATTTGTGTTTTTAGAAGCTTAAAAGGTTCATGAACTAATTCCATATATGTACGTTTATATGGAAATATATGGTATACTTAGGTATTATTAAATAATTTTCATTATCTTTCCAATGCACCGGTACTGTATTTTTTTTCAGGAAATTAATACGGTACCTGTCTGAAGTTTATGGTTACCAATATACCAATCCGATGGTTAGTTTTCGGTCGCACGTATTATTTATTTTTTACAACACTGTTTATAAACTATTTCCTGTAACTCCACCTAAAAAAAGCAGAACCCCTGGCAAATAAATTAGAAGAAGTTTAGTTTTTATTGAGTGTAGAAATTTATTTTACACACATGACAGTGCAGCCATTTTCTAAGTATTTTTTTTTATTATTATGTTAGTGAAATATAATTTATTATAATTTTTATGGGATATTTGGTTTTGTATCTCCACCTGGTTGGTAAATACAACAAATAAATAAAATACTATAAACATATAATACAACAAATATATTATATACATCAAAATAAACATATGTAAACCACCAACCAGACGGGAATCCCTCGACAGGGATGTCCAAATGGTCGAGGGTCAGCGAGAGAAACCTGCGGACTATACGAGCGGTGTCGAGGAGCACCGCCTCCTACATTTGAGCCCGGAGCTGCTCGTCTCGGAGTCCTAACCTCATCAGGTGACGACTACAGGAGTAATTTACAAACAAGTTACGCCCAACCATATTTTTAATCGGCATACCACCATATATGTCGGTCACCTGTGCCAGGTCCAGATAATTTGTCTTTTTGACTGTTTCGGTTTTCGTCATATATTATACATACATTGGGGTCACTTTCAGTAGAAAGTCCACCCCCTGTTTCCGGTCTATCCACCAAATTAAACACATCCGTGTGTCGAAGTAGGCTAATGAATATCTCATTCCCTTTATCAATATAATATACAAATATTAAATAGGAAATAATAATATATCTGAAGTTACTCAAATGTACTTATAATTTGTGGAATCTTCAAACATCTTTTGTAACATAAAAGAATCAAAAACGTATCTTTAAGTTTGTTATAGTAGTCATTGGTAATCAAGGACAAAATCATAAGATATTGCTCCTAACAGGTATAGTAATAATATATTAAATGCTAGTCTTGGTCGTCATATATTTGAGAATGGATAAGCTCTTCATTTAATACATTTAATACAGTGGCTTAAATAAATATACTATAGTATATACCTATACACTATAATATATAGATATATGTATATTTGTAATACACATGCAAGTTATAAACAGCGGCGTAAATCTAAACGGTGAGGCGTTAACTATGTTCCTATATTAATAATTAACCTAGACATTTTTTTATTTTATAGAATAAGTGGCAAACGAGCAAGCAGCCCACCCGATGGTAAGTGATCACCGCCGCCCATAGACATCCGCAACACCAGAGGAGACGCAGATGCGTTGCCAGCTTTTAAGAAAGGCTCTTTTCTTGAAGGTACCTAGGTCGTATCGGTTCGAAAACATCGCTGACGACTGCACTACTACAGAGTAGTTGCGTGAAGCTGGGATTTTCGCGTACAGTGGTGGATTGCCAACCATCGAGATGGATGAAATTTGAATTTGTTACATGTATTTTGGAATTACATTAGGCGCTTGAATTTTCCAAGCAAGTGTTCTTACGTAACTTAGGGTGACAAAAGAGCACACAGTTTACCTGAAAGTAAGTGATGACAGCATACCATAAACATCTACATGCAATCGTCAATAAAGATTCTGGATTGCTATTTGGTTTTAATCTATATTATTATGTTATACCATGTACTGCCTTGAAGACTGAGATGGAATTACGTTCTACCAATTACTGTGTCTAAGGATCGCTACATTTACCAAACGAAACACAGCAACGTTATGGCGTAATGAATTTTGTGAGAGCGTGATCTATTACCGGTTGAGACGACACATTTCAGTTAAAAATATTACTTAAACTTATAATTAATTTCGCACTAAATTTATTATAAAAGAGATGGCCGTGTGGCTTAGCGCTCGGGATTAAAATTTTTAATCAAAGCCCATATTTTTACTAAAAATAAAGCGATAGAAAACCTCGGTTATCTCTGAAGAAATACCCGTACTAAACGAGATGGGTAGGCGCGTTAGTGAGTTCAATACTGTATGTATTTACATGTTAACGTTTTTACATACCATATAGATTGTTTAAATGGAGTTTCCACTATTAAAACATTGTTAGATCCCCGACTACTGGCTATCAGCAGGTTGCATCGAGAGAGAGTGAGATTTGAGAAGTAAAATTTGGTATATGTTCCTCTATGAATAAAGAAATATTATCAAGTATAAAAGGTACCAAATGCTGCAAGGCTTAACGGACTATAAGTTAATCCTATTCTCTTTGTTGATTAAATATTTATAAAAGTAAGATAATACATGTCTGGACGGCAACAAAACCTTTGAATGAAAGCAGACTTTATAGAATATTTGTATCAAAAGCGATCTAATTCTTCGCAATAGTTGGGTAGCTGAGCGAGAATTCTCATGAATAGACGTTTATCCATATCAGCCGCAAACCAGATAGATGTGAGTTAAATAGAATCCATTTTGGCGGCCAGTGAATCATCGACCGGAAGGTAGAAATTCAGTACTTTAATAATATTTCCACGAAAATCTCTTACGATATAAAATATAACAAGACAAAAGAAAATATTTGTTTCAACTTCTTTATTATCTTATTACTCAAAACTGCTAACAAAAATAATAACAATCTTTATTTACAAATATAACATGATATAAGTATGAGTTTGTAGTAACTATGAAGCTTGTGCTAGTGTAAACTGTTTACAAGATTCAGCGTTTTCCCAATGAATGAAGTTACAAAGTACATAATCTTTTTTAGTAACTTAAACTTATTAAAAGAGAGAGAAGAAAATATATTGAAAAATAAAATTGAAAGCTACTGGTATAAACTACAATGTGTATTATGTGCGCGCGTGTGTGTAAGAAAGTCTATTCAACTGTTATATAGGATTTAATGATTTCATAATTACACTACTAAACTTTGGCTAAAATAAACTTTATTAGAAGCTCTAAGCTACTAAGCTTTATACGAATATTTCATATTCGCTCGGTGGTAAGTGATTCATGAGTTACGTGGCATTCATATTCTTCTTCTGGTTTCTGTTACTGGCAGTTATTTAGCACAATATAAAATATATAAAACGATTTTTTTTTCGGGCTAATGGCCGCTGTTAGCCCGAGGGCTTTTTTACAGTTTCACCGGGTTGAGAGGTGACCGAGCGCTTAACGCACTCAGTCAAGACCTCTATATATGGGTAACCAGCATCAAGGGCTCCGCAGAGGGAGCCTCGGTTTGGACCGTTATTACCCCTGAGAGCGTCTGACTCGAGGGTGACCGTGAGGGCCGAACCGGCCCGGTCAGTTGCTTCTGACGGAGCAATATCTAAACTACTATCGCTATTATTATTAGCTATCTGTACCACCACTTCGGAAAGCGTGGGCGCTGGAGAAGAAGTGGCGCAAGAAACTCCAGCGACGCTTCTATTTGTACGGAATGGGGAGAACCGACCAGTGACATGGCGGTATCGCGAATAATCTTGTCTGCGACGCCCTCGTCGTCGGCGGGGGCGATATGAGGGTACAATGTATATACAAAACTAATATGCGACAGAACATATACGGTTTTCATCTGAGAAGTAGTTTGTATTTCATAATAATTTCATTCCACACTCAGAAAAGTAAAACTATAGAAATACTAATTTCCTTGTTTTGAGTTTTAAGATCTCAAACGTCAAAGGATTAGTGGGCTGAAGTGTGTTGGCTATAAGCTCGTAGAACCAATAACCGATGAGTAACAGGTAACCTTGTAATACCCATCGCAGTGTGGTATGAGACTTCACTACTTGGAGGGAGGGCCTATGCAAGTCCGCGGGAAGTCGATTGATGCAGAATAACATCGTGCTTTGGCAGTCTGTGGGTGAGTGCTGTGAAATAGGAAGAATTAATAATATATATATATATATATATAATATACGGACGTGAACAACAAAGCTAAATTAAATAAAATTAATAAACAATAACAACGAAAAAATCTACGGCAATAAAGATTTTTTTAAAAACTTTTATAACTAACTAATACGAAAAAGTATATAATTTTTTTTTATTACTTTGAGAGTAACAAACGAGCACACAGTTAACCTGGTGGCAAGTGATTCCTGCGGCACATTATATCCAGATTCATCTGTGGCATAATGCAGATGCATTATCACCCTTGAGGACTGAGATAGAATACCTCACCAGAAAAAAAAGGTCTCTAGATGTCTATACTCACCAGATAGCAGCATTATGCTGCTATTTTACGCTGATATTCTGTGAGATTGTGGTACTACCCCGGTCAATCTGACCCATTCATTCTGCAGCTGGAAACAAACTGCAGTGTAGCTTCACCATGGTTTCATTGCACGCCCCATTGCTAGTCATACTGATCTTGTCCGTGTAGGGAACTGGAGACTCAATAACTGGTAAAGAGACAATCCATCTAAGTCCTCAGGGATGACAATTCATCTTAAATATTTGATGAGGATGGATATAGGTGTTCGTGTGCCGCAGTTTTCACTCACCATCTGGAGAACTGAGTGAGAACTGAGATTTTTTTATGAAATATGCCGCAAAGACAAGCCAAAGTGCTTATCCTTGTGCTGTGAAACACCGCCCATAACGTAGGATGTTCCGTCGTTTCTCTTAATTAACTGAAACCGAATTGATCCGTTAGCGGTAACTGGATCTCTCTTGTCGCATTTAAAGCGAAAAGCTGAATCCCTGCGAAATGGATAATGTCGCACATAAATACATGAATAAAATATGAAAAGTTTTAAATACCGTAATAAATATTTAATCGATTAGAATTTGTCCAAAAAAGCAATAATCTAATATTCACTACTCACTATCAAAATTAAAGATTGACGTCTGATATTAACTTGTGTTCGGATTGTCTAACTTTGTCATTTAATAGATATCTAGGATAGAGGGTCTGACGGAGGCCACTATTATATTAATTCAAATGGCAGGACGCCGTAAGGACTTTGTGATTTGAAACAGTACTATTGCCAATAATATTCGAAATGAAAAACTTACCGTACTGTATTTTACTAAACATCTATTGTGACAATTTCTTGATTGAATACATTTAGAATTTTTGTAACGACCAACGTTATGTTCTTGCTATTTGATGATGATATCGTCTTATTCGATTTATATATTATCGAATACTGTAATATCTTTATTACTATCACATGACATGGCAAGATATATTAAAGTGCCGTAAATTTTCACTTAAATGCAGAGGCACTCTTCTCCTTCCCATGTCTACTGTAATGTATGCGCAATAAGGTACGAGTGATATTCACACAAATCAATCAAACTGAACAACAACTATTTGTGTTGTATAAGTACAGATCCACCGACGGGTAAATAGCACAAAATTCACTTTAATATTCGTAAATATCTCAATAAATGTATTATTAGTACACCTTTACATTAAAACAAATTGTTTGAAAAAGTAATATATCTTTATCAAGATTGTTATAAATGGCGGTCAGAAAACATGACTAACAAATTGCGGGGATTGTCGAAGTTTGTCGAATGCGATCCACAAAGTATTGTTTAGTTAACTAAACATTCTCCAGACGTGGGATTTTGGAAACAGAACAGCTTGACCGAGTAAGTGATCACTTTAATGCATAAAAATTCAATTGTTAATATAAATTGTACTGCTCCTTGCGCAGTTTACTAGATGAGCGGGACTCCTATTTTAATTTATCAACAATTTAACGAATCTTGTACTATGTTGTGACTACTTTGACGTACTTGACCAGAGATGGTCTTACAGATATTACTCCACAAAGGTAGAGCTACACTGCAGTTCGTTTCTAGCTGCAGAATTAATGGGTCAGCTCGACGGAGATAGTAGCACGCCCTCGCAGAATAGCAGCGTAAAATAGTAGCATGCTGCAATGCTGCTGTGTTTCGTCTGGTGAGTTTCGGGTGCTCGTTTGTTACTCTCAATTTAATAAAATGGGTTAAAATTTTACTTCACCACTGCTTCAGAAAGTACGCTTTTGTTGGAAAACAAATGGTGCAAGAAGCTTCACAAGTGTTCATTTTTTCTGGCTTTCCCTTTTCCTCACTTCAATAAATATCGTGGTGATGTCCTACTGGTCAATTTCGACCATGGCGATATCTTCTGGTTATTGCGTGATTAAATCAACTGTGTTATACAATACTTTATATTGCCATAAGTACTTTAGCCTACACATTGGCATTTATATATGATACTTGTGCATCACAATGTATCATTCATATATTTGGTTGCCTAAGGCGTACGATGTGAAGCGTCTTAATATATAGCAATGATACTGAGCTTATCTTATATATTACCTAATAATATTAAATTCGAATAGTATCAACTCTAAATTCTACGATATATTTCTCGACGGAATTTATAGCCAAACTTCTCACAAGACTTCCGCGGTCACAGATAAATTTCTCAACAAAATCGCCTTGTAAAAAGAATTTTTATGTTCTAGCAACTCTTTTTAGAGAGCCAATGTTTTTTTTAAAAAAAAAAACTTGTACATTTAAGTAAACTTCATATTTCTAAGCCTATATTAGATTACAGATGTTAAGATTTTATAATCTGAATCTATATTCATAAGTGTGTAAATCATTATTCAATGAAATTGTTGTATGTTTTTCAAACTGTATAAAATAAATAAAATCTTAAGAATCAAAATATAATACAAAATTAAATTAAAATCTAAAGAAATAATCTATTCAATGCATTTCATCCGTTACGAATTGCAAAAATTCTTAAAGTTCAGACATGCATGTCTGAACTTTAAGAATTTTTGCGATACGACCTTTTGCGCCGGAGTCTTTTGAGACGAAACCAACTGATAAATCTATCTGTGGACAATCAAAAAATAAAAAGTATTAAAATATTGATGAAAGGTTTTAGATAACCTGAAGTAGGCATGAATGAAAATGCCTAAATTCGTGTTTTTAGTAATTAAAAATCATATTGCGTCGACATAGTACAATTCATTTATTATTTGCAGCTAACGGTGTGTTTTTTTAATTATTAACCTAACAATATAATCATCTCAGGTTTGAGCGTACCTTTCAAAAACAAAATTATATAAAGCATTCAAATACCACTGTTTTACATGATGTCGAAAAATGTATCCACGCGAGTCGTCTTATTTTGTTGGCTGAATTTCAGTTGTTTGACTTGACCACAATTGTTAACACTAGTATTTTTGTAACGTGTCTGAACGTGTGCCATACTCTCATTTTTTTCATTTATTTATACTTTTCATGAATTTTGTTAGTTAATTATAAATATATACTGCATTTTCAATCGGTTGAAGAAAAATGCTATAATCTCCTAACCCCGATTGAGAGTTTATTTATTTATAACTGTTATTTTAAAATATAAGGAAAATGGAATTTTTTATGACTTTCATTGCATTCTTACGGCAGCAAGAAAATAACAACTAAATAAAAAATACAGAACTTTATTCATATATAATATAATTTTACAAAACATTATTCTATAATATAAGCAAGCAAGTGAACCATCTCAACCAATTCAACCTATCTTAGAATTGATTAAAATCACTCGTGGGAACCACATGGCGGGTAAATTAAATTCTGCTGTTATACGGAAAATTTGGCGACTAACTGACTTCTCATCTGTGAGCCTTATCTACTACGATTATTTTCAATTATATGTTGTGTAGTACAATGGGATACTTCTGTGAGCAGTAGTTCGAATATAGATTGATAGAAGATTTTCACTTCATAAAAAGGGAATTTAATCTGCACATAACGTAGGCTGGGATTTTTTAAAATTGGGAAGTCTATGGTAAGTGACACAGGATCGTGGTACATGGCAATCGTCAGTAATTTAAATCAAAAAAAAGACAAAATTTGTTTTATTTTAATTTTTACATTTTTAGCTCTGAAATACTAAAAAACTTGAGAAAAATTAAACATTGTAACATTTCCTGTATAAATGTGGCTACAAGATAAAAATGGATGCGAAACAATTATTATATAATACTAATTGCATTCATATTTGATTCAGGAGTAATATTAACAGTGGTAGGGGCACATTAGAGCTAACTTTGTAACAGCATAATATTGTTGTTTCGCATACTGTGTGTTGAAAATCCGTTCCCTAATAAATGGAAACGACACGTTTCGTCTAGGGCCTCAGCTATGACAACAAATGTAGATAATGGCCGCGGTTATCACTGACCATCAGAACCGTGTGTTCGTTTCTCTCACATATAGTCATAAAAATATGCTAATTAAAAACTTGTTACAAATAAATACAAGCAACACGAGCGTTAGCTTTAATCACAGACTAACACCTTGTTCTACGATTAATTAAGAAAGTTTAAATTGGCTTAGTTTTTACAACGTAATTCACGCTTGTAACAAAAATAATTAATTATATTAAATTTACTTAGACGAGGGCATCAGTTTATTGAAAATATTGTTAACAAGTTAATATTAAATTATAATAACGCATTCAATATAGAGATTCTAATACTTTGCTCATGGATATAATCTACGTTCATTTGTTACCTCGTTGAAAAATCAAGAAGGAACTGCATTGTTAGTACCAACTACTGACCTACCTTTTATTCCATATAACTAACCCACTTTTAGCGAAACAGTTTCTATTTCCGAGTAAGTTTGTAATATAACTTTGCTTAGGGATGTAGAAAATCTGAATGTTGTTTGAACATGGATTACAATATATTTTTCTATTAATACTCAGGTACTAAATAGTCCTACAAAACAAGTCTACTTAACAGTTTCATCTTTATAATGAAAATGTTATGGCTACAATTGAATTTACTGGGATTTACTCAATAGTAAACAGATTTAAAGTATACACCTTAAGATATCATGAGGAAATTTGATTGTATCCTAATGATTTCTTATATTCATCTTACGGATATTTAAAAAAAATATTAGCAATGTTAAAAATATTACTAATATTCCGGTTAAGCACTCCAACTAAGCTGAAAACGCTTGTGAGAGAGAGGTTAGGAGATGCTTCATGATAATAGTCGAATGGTGGATTCGAAACTTTGACCTTAAGTTTCGCAGACCGTACCCTAAACCATTAGGCTATTGACGCTTCCTTTTATACGTAGAAGGATAATATTGTCTTGAGTTCTTTCTACGTAGACTGGACAATTTTTTAAAAATAAAGCTGGCGGTTGTTCGGTTTATTATAGTATTAAGACGCCAGGGCGACAACTCAGTCCTCCCCGCTACCATGAGTGCTGTAAAGCCCTTAGGATAAAATTTATATATAATTATATTAAAAATAAACACGACCAAATCTGTAAAATTGGTCTTAGATAGTTTCAACAAAAATCACTATATAACTGTATGTGATATTAATTTCAACACATTATTAATCAACTGCCTATTAGCTAGAGCCTAGAAGATCTAATGAGAACTTAAACCGGTGATGTTTGAGATAAGACCCAAAATTAGCTACCATTGTCAAAAATGTCGGCTGGAATGATGAGCAGAGCACGAAGCAGGAAATATCCGTTACGGAACTGAAATTCTGCTGTTGCGTCGACTCTCATGTTTGTAATTTTTCTGGTAAATTTGAGAGACTTCGTTTTCCGATTATGATGATGATGTTTTGTGTAATCTATTAATTTTTTATATCATTATTATGAGCACAAATATAACAATTCTGGCAATTAAATTTAATGAGAAATACAAATAATCAGGAAATCCTTAGTAAAGACTTATTTTTATAATAGATGTGACGGACTGAATTATTTAATTATAATTTTCTATCTCAATTTAATTTTATATTAAAACAGCTTTTTTCTTCTTTTCAATGACGTATTTAAATTAAACATCTCATTCAGTGTGGATAGAACTTAGCCTATTTACTATGATAATCAAGACGGACACCTCCATATACGAAGTTATTACAGCGCTTGACAAAAACGATGAAAGTTTAATTGATGAATGAAAACTAAAGTAATTGCCCTCGTAAGCATCATGTTATCTCTTCTATATTATTTAATACTTTTTATTTGCACAACATAAACGTGCAAGGGTAACGGTCCAAGCGGAGGTTCCCTCTTGGGAGCCCTTGTGCAGGTTACCCACTAATGAGGTCTCGAATGGGCGCCGTTAGCGCACGGTCACCTCTCAATCCGGTGAAACTGTAAAAGCCCTTGGCTAGCGGCCACCAGCTCGAAAAAAAATAAAAATAAAAACGTATTTATTTGTAATTAACAATAATAAATAATTAATAGAAATAATAAACACTATAATCATAGTTCTAATATACCATATAGATATACATATATACCATTGTCTACATTATTGTCTTAGCAAAAGTGGAACTTGGCGCGGAAATCCATCATATATATATGATATATATAATGAATAATGTATATATCTATATATGTATGTAATTTGTCTTTTAATAGTTTCGTAGAGATTGCGCTAACTATATAGACCCCAAAACTTTAATTTATTATTTATGTGGATTCTTTCACATGTAAATTTTTTTAATTGCTTGAATGTTAGTGTGTATGTTTTTTTTTAGATTTAAGCTTCTGGAATACAATCTTAGTGTAGTTTTGTGTGTTGTTTGTGTGTACACTGCAGTTTGTTTCTAGCTGCAGAATGAATGGGTCAGCTCGACCGGAGTAGGATCACATCTTCACAGAATACCAGTGTTAAATAGCAGTATAATATTGCTGTGTTTCGTCTGGTGAGTGCAGGGATCCGGACATATTTATTACTGGTGACGAGGCTTTCTATCTCAGTCCTCAAAGGTGATAACGCATCTGCATTATCATTCCTTGTCAAGGATGAATTCAGACTTCATGGGCCGCAGCATTTTAAGTTATAATTTGTAGATCAGATCTTTCAAAAAGAAAATATATTTATCACATTTTTACTCTATAATTAAATGATTTTCGTAAGAAAATAATTGTATATTTATGAGTTCCTAAAGCATTACTCTTTTATTTCTTTTATTTAAAGTCATAACAAGACATTTTTAATTTACTTAAGCATAAAATAAAGAGTCACTACGTCTTGACATTACGTCAAATAAATATTAACTATGGTATTAATTTATAAATATAAATAGGTTCAAAGGAAGCTTCATTTTCGCAATCAAAAAATGGTATCTTTATTGCCCTTTTTTTTAAAGGCTTAAATAAACATGTCGTGGACCATATTCACGTCGGTCTGGAAAAATGATAGCTCAATAATACTTAATAAATTCTCGTGAACAACGACAGTAAAATTTCGTCGTATCACTTTTAGAACACTTCATATAATATTTTGCGTATGATATATACAATTTATGAAAATTGGTTAATAAATTGTGAACATGATAACATCTATAAAAAAGATAGGATAGAATGTGGATGGTTTTACATAAAAGAGTTATTGTATTATATTTATAAAGAATTGTAATATTTAACATTTGTGTCTTTATAAGAGCGAGTGTTGTGATTTTTAACATTAATAATTGCCATTAAGCCTTAAAATACCGATTATAAGTAAGGCAATAAATCGCTGTATTCTGGAAAACAATAGATAATTCTTGTCATTGCGTTTTTATAACAGTTTGATTTTTAACATTAATAATTCCCGTTAAGATAAAATACCGCTTATAAGTAAAGCAATAAATCGCTGTATTCTGGAAGCCAATAGATAATTCTTGTCATTGCGTTTTTATAAGAGTTGGATTTTTAACATTAATAATTCCCATTAAGATAAAATACCGCTTATAAATAATGCAATAAATCGCTGTATTCTGGAAACCAATAGATAATTCTTGTCATTGCGTTTTTATAAGAGTTTGATTTTTAATATTAATAATTCCCGCTAAGATAAAATACCGCTTATAAGTAAGGCAATAAATCGCTGTATTCTTGAAACCAATAAATAATTCTTGTCATTGCGTTTTTATAAGAGTTTGATTTTTAATATTAATAATTCCCGTTAAGATAAAATACCGCTTATAAGTAAGACAATAAATCGCTGTATTCTTGAAGCCAATAGATAATTCTTGTCATTGCGTTTTTATAAGAGTTTGATTTTTAACATTAATAATTCCCGTTAAGATAAAATACTGCTTATAAGTAAGGCAATTAATCGCTGTATTCTGGAAACCAATAGATAATTCTTGTCATTGCGTTTTTATAAGAGTTTGATTTTTAATATTAATAATTCCCGCTAAGATAAAATACCGCTTATAAGTAAGGCAATAAATCGCTGTATTCTTGAAACCAATAAATAATTCTTGTCATTGCGTTTTTATAAGAGTTTGATTTTTAATATTAATAATTCCCGTTAAGATAAAATACCGCTTATAAGTAAGACAATAAATCGCTGTATTCTTGAAGCCAATAGATAATTCTTGTCATTGCGTTTTTATAAGAGTTTGATTTTTAACATTAATAATTCCCGTTAAGATAAAATACTGCTTATAAGTAAGGCAATTAATCGCTGTATTCTGGAAAACAATAGATAATTCTTGTCATTGCGTTTTTATAAGAGTTTGATTTTTAATATTAATAATTCCCGTTAAGATAAAATACCGCTTATAAGTAAGGCAATAAATCGCTGTATTCTGGAAGCCAATAGATAATTCTTGTCATTGGTTTTTATAAGAGTTTGATCTTTAACATTAATAATTCCCATTAAGCCTTAAAACACCTTTTATAAGTAAGGCAATGAAGTAATAAATTGCTGTATTGCACTATTAACTAGTGGATTTCAGAATTCTTGTCATTTGTTTGTTAGCTGCATACCACCACCGGGAAGTGATCGAGTGGTGGGATACTCTCTATCACGTACAGTTTTAACTCTGTTTTCTGTTATATTTTTCTGGTACGATATATCGCGGTCGTGGATTCGAATAGTAGGTTTGTTCAAAAGAGTTTACGTTTTTAGTTTCCTGTGAAACAGAAAATCCTTCGTTTTCTACGAAAATGGAGTTAGTACCACACTTTGTCATTATACGCATCTGCATACCACGATTAGTGTAGAGTAAGGGGAAGCTTTTTTTTTTTCTTGAATAAAGTTTCCTTTAATTATTTCTACAGGTTAGCCAATTACGTTTGCCAAAGGTTTAAAAACAATTATAATATTAAAATTTAATTTATTTGAAATTAAAGTATTACATAATTACTATAACTAAAAAGGTGACTCTAGTTTGAATCAAGCATGCCTATGCAAAATAATATCGTAATAAGGTAAACTCCATGGGAAATGCCTCTGCCATCGCGCTGGTGTCTGCTACTGCTGGTACTGCCATGCAGTAACAACGTACCGGATTCTGTTGATTAAGGCAGCGTAAGAAGCCACATAACACATAAAATAAAATTTCAAGCCTAGGCGTAATATTTGCTCATTTATCACATGCTCGGCGATGATGGAAAATATCGCAAAGAAACCTGCATGTCTAAAAAAATAATAAAAAATAATCTAGAAACTTTGTGCTACAAAACTTCTAAATATAGCCAAGAAATGTCGGTAAACGCAGTGTAGAGTGTCGTATAACTAGGTGGGAGATGGTATTCGTAGGGCAGTGGGCAGAGACTGGAGAAGAAGTGAATGAAACACGATCCTGACCCACAAACCTATATCCCATAAACTTACTTAGATTATTAATCCTACACTACGTTTAGCAACATAAGCTTGCTCTTCAAGTTCTACAAGCTGTACCCAACCCAGTCGTACTTTACCTTCAAATCATTTGAGTATTAGTCACCTTTGTTTTAGTTAGATGTTGCCTTGTGCAAATTTCAATAAATTTGTTTGTGGTCGTTTTGTGAATTTGTGATAAATTTATTGTCGTTCGAATAGTATATTATGGTCTTAAGTTCATACATAATTCCCATAAGTAAAAAACTTCAAATTTTCTCCAATTTACTACTCTGATCTTCTGGGCAATTTTCAATTTTTTATTTGAATAAAAGCCCAATTGGCATTATTACGAATTTTTATAAAATATATCGCCGTTCTCAAGTGATGCGTTAACTAACGAGCAACATTTAATTTTTATTTATATAGATTTGTCATAATTAATAGACAATCTTTTAGCTGATGGTTTGGTGTTTGAAAATGAGTTTTGTTGCAAGGCATTGTGTCATTTTCTAAAATACATAATTTGTACTTTCATATATTTGACATTAATGTTATTACCTGCAGTTTTCGTATCTGAAATATTACGTTCATTGTATTCAGGAAAACAAATATAGATACTTACTGAAGGTGCCGATATGTTCACGATAAGAATACGATCCGGGCATCGTTCCCCTTAGAGCCTCGGTAATGGTCTCCGAAAAAGCCTCTTAAATATAATGGATTCGCGACATACGTATATATATACATGCAGTATCATCTTGTACACAGAGCATCTGGTATTGCGGTCACCTGCTTGCCAAATTTGAAGATAGCCTGTATAAGAGAGTAGTTGTACACAAGGATGCGATGATTTTTTACTTAAAATTTATTACAAGTCGAAACAACACTTAATAATATGAAAAAAGAGGTCCTTAATCTTAGATCTACTGCACTCGGACACCAATTTAAAACGAGTACGAATCATAAAAGTGGATTCTCATTGATATTATTAATTATTAATATAACTCGGCCGAGGTTCGAACCCTTGACCACCAAATCATAGTTACTCATATTATTATTATTCAAGACATCGGCTAATCAAAAATGCTCCAGCAAAACGTGATTTTCTTTTTTGTTACACACAATCACTGTGAAGGTCACAATGTATGTATGTATATGGAAATTAGACTTTGAAAAGCATCGACTCTTTTTTGTACTTAAAAATGTAATTACATTATATTTTACACAATTAAGCGCATAAATAAGAGTTTTTACGGTCCGTAAAAATAACGTGACTTTGTTATTTTTAAAATGAAACTGTATTCACAACACAGCACAACACTTTACTTTGGATAATAATGCAATTAACTTTAAAGTTAAGTGACGCATTATATTAAAATTGTTTGTAATTAACGTTAGTAATTTAAATATAATTCTTTTACTTTATAATCATTTGCCAAAGACAATCCTCGCAAGTAACTTAATGTAATATAAACTTTAAAAAGAAGAAACAAGAGTCGGAGAGGATTGAACAAAGATGGCAACAAGTTTTTAATGATAAAATAAACAAATTATCACTTTCTAGGAAATAAAAATATATGTTTAGTTGTATTGTAATCAAATGTCTGGCAAGTAAACAAAAGGATAGTTAGTGGCCGTAGTAGCTAGGAATCATGAATAGTAAATAAATAATATTTTATATAAAAACAACACATTTAATATAACTTGAATATTGGTCTCTCACCAAGAATCGCCTTTATACTGTAAAATACTTCCAATACATAGAGTCCATTAGAGACAATTGGAGGAGGCCTTTGCTAAAAGGCACGCCCAATTGAAGGGAATTATGTGAACAAACTAAGCAATTACGGTTAAAAATAGAAGTACAACTTTGTAATTTGGGGAGAATTAGTATAAATTAAAATATTTTCATTTGTGACAAAAAATATATATTATTTTATTTAATGAACCAATACCTGTTTATCGCTAGACATCTCTGTAACTTATATCGTCAGAAATCTCAAACTTCCGCTTAAAGCAGAGACCGTACGCTATTCACCCGTTGTGTTTTGCTAAGGGTACTGTCTAAACCAACTGACGTGCATTTGTTTTATATGTAGACTTTACCCACAATTTACAGAAAATATTATTAAAGGATTCCTTACATAAGTATATGTAAGGAGCTTACACGGATTATGAGCAATCTGAATTTTATTCCCGGACTAAACTTAATTGTTGAAATTTTCAGTGCTGATTTCCCGAATATAAATATTTATTTCAGGATATGTGTAATATTATATCGAAATTGCATTAAAGGCTCATTTGGAACTCTGAGACCTGTTTGGACTACCTTCTGGTTTGTGTTTACTATTAGATGTCAATTGTTAAAACTAAGAAACCTAACCTGTTGCGTAAGCGACCAATTTTTTTTTGTTATATCTGATTTATTTTTGCTGTTTATTTTAAAGACTTCAATCCAAAGTCTGAAATAGATCTTTGTCAAAATTAATACAGCAGAATGCGACCGATATACAATTATATAATTTTCCAATAATTAAATCTGAACGCGAGATGATTGTTAATTGAACGTTTGATTACTGCACTACTAGTTCAGTAATCACCACCGATGACAGATATTTACTTCACGAGTTTTTCAATAATTTATTAACAATCATATTACCGTCCACAAAATTGTTAAAAACATAGCCGATCAAAAACGAAAAACATCAAACCTAAAAGCAAATTAATCATTGCAAATTTATACAAACCTTTATTTATCTAAACCGACTGTAGCGCATACTTTATGATTAATCACAGGACAATAATTTACACCAATCGACATTTCTCCGAGTGGAAATAAATAATACCTTCTTGTGATAAATGGACTTTATTCCCGAATATTACTGAATAATTAATTACTTTTCAATGGTTGCGTATGCTCATAGGCGGTACCTTTAGATAAGCCGTTAGTCCGATTGCCCTTTCTGCTATAAAAAAATGCAATTGGCAAATGGGAAAAATGGGAGTGATTAGAATACATTAGAAGCACAATATAAACATGTTACCAAATCAACGACGTTATCAAATCCTGGTTAATTAAAATTTGTTATAATAATAGATTATGCAAATGGATTATTGCAAATTGAATTACTGAGGAATCGACTGATGGCTGCCAGGTTCTTAGCATATAAATAGTACACCGCTGAACGAATACATCTCTCACGTTGAATGTTGATGCACATACAAAAGACAGAAACAAATGCCAAAGATGCTGGTGCACGCGTTGGACCAACTCATATGACAGTGCGTATAAGATTCGGTCTGTATGGCTTTGTAAAAGTATAATGAAGACGTGTTAAAACTATAAATTGATATAGGCGTTGTAAAATTTGTAGGCAAGCTCTGATTAATAATAATAATTTTATTGACCAACCAGGCGGAGATAGGAACAAAAATATCCCGATAATAATAATTTTTCTAAACCAAAACATTGTTCACAATGAAGCAAGATACATATTAAAACACTTAAAACAAACCAATCTTACATAGTTGATATTAAAAGACCTTTAAATTAATCTTACAGTTTTTAGCTGTAAAAGAAGAATACCACAATTAGGGAGATAGCATAACTTAAATCCGGACCTCGACTTCATGATAGAAGCGTGACGTAGTTACAGGATCTGAAATTTTGTCTCGTAGATCATAGCCTACTTCATGGTTTTCTTATACGATTAGATCTCATACAAACAAAGATACTCGACATTTAATACACTTGTATAGTTTCAATAATATAACGTACGCGTCAAATTCATAATCTCCTGTTTAGAATCGTAAGTTATTTTTATATTATTTTATTTAATGAACCAATACCTGTTTATCGCTAGACATCTCTGTAACTTATATCGTCAGAAATCTCAAACTTCCGCTTAAAGCAGAGACCGTACGCTATTCACCCGTTGTGTTTTGCTAAGGGTACTGTCTAAACCAACTGACGTGCATTTGTTTTATATGTAGACTTTACCCACAATTTACAGAAAATATTATTAAAGGATTCCTTACATAAGTATATGTATGGAGCTTACACGGATTATGAGCAATCTGAATTTTATTCCCGGACTAAACTTAATTGTTGAAATTTTCAGTGCTGATTTCCCGAATATAAATATTTATTTCAGGATATGTGTAATATTATATCGAAATTGCATTAAAGGCTCATTTGGAACTCTGAGACCTGTTTGGACTACCTTCTGGTTTGTGTTTACTATTAGATGTCAATTGTTAAAACTAAGAAACCTAACCTGTTGCGTAAGCGACCAATTTTTTTTTGTTATATCTGATTTATTTTTGCTGTTTATTTTAAAGACTTCAATCCAAAGTCTGGAATAGATCTTTGTCAAAATTAATACAGCAGAATGCGACCGATATACAATTATATAATTTTCCAATAATTAAATCTGAACGCGAGATGATTGTTAATTGAACGTTTGATTACTGCACTACTAGTTCAGCAATCACCACCGATGACAGATATTTACTTCACGAGTTTTTCAATAATTTATTCATTAACAATCATATTACCGTCCACAAAATTGTTAAAAACATAGCCGATCAAAAACGAAAAACATCAAACCTAAAAGCAAATGAATCATTGCAAATTTATACAAACCTTTATTTATCTAAACCGACTGTAGCGCATACTTTATGATTAATCACAGGACAATAATTTACACCAATCGACATTTCTCCGAGTGGAAATAAATAATACCTTCTTGTGATAAATGGACTTTATTCCCGAATATTACTGAATAATTTATTACTTTTCAATGGTTGCGTATGCTCATAGGCGGTACCTTTAGATAAGCCGTTAGTCCGATTGCCCTTTCTGCTATAAAAAAATGCAATTGGCAAATGGGAAAAATGGGAGTGATTAGAATACATTAGAAGCACAATATAAACACGTTACCAAATCAACGACGTTATCAAATCCTGGTTAATTAAAATTTGTTATAATAATAGATTATGCAAATGGATTATTGCAAATTGAATTACTGAGGAATCGACTGATGGCTGCCAGGTTCTTAGCATATAAATAGTACACCGCTGAACGAATACATCTCTCACGTTGAATGTTGATGCACATACAAAAGACAGAAACAAATGCCAAAGATGCTGGTGCACGCGTTGGACCAACTCATATGACCTGTGCGTATAAGATTCGGTCTGTATGGCTTTGTAAAAGTATAATGAAGACGTGTTAAAACTATAAATTGATATAGGCGTTGTAAAATTTGTAGGCAAGCTCTGATTAATAATAATAATTTTATTGACCAACCAGGCGGAGATAGGAACAAAAATATCCCGATAATAATAATTTTTCTAAACCAAAACATTGTTCACAATGAAGCAAGATACATATTAAAACACTTAAAACAAACCAATCTTACATAGTTGATATTAAAAGACCTTTAAATTAATCTTACAGTTTTAGCTGTAAAGAAGAATACCACAATTAGGGAGATAGCATAACTTAAATCCGGACCTCGACTTCATGATAGAAGCGTGACGTAGTTACAGGATCTGAAATTTTGTCTCGTAGATCATAGCCTACTTCATGGTTTTCTTATACGATTAGATCTCATACAAACAAAGATACTCGACATTTAATACACTTGTATAGTTTCAATAATATAACGTACGCGTCAAATTCATAATCTCCTGTTTAGAATCGTAAGTTATTTTTATATTTCAATATTTTTCTCATAAGTATACTTTCGAACAAAAATTGTTAAGTAACTCCCCAGAGAATTACTAATAGGTTTGTTGATGTCTCGGATAAATAAGTTACGTGATTGGAATGACTATTTGGAATATAACGAATCACAATTATTTTATGCCTTGACAAAACACTTACTCTACATTTATTATTTACCACGTGATGAGTTTTAACGATGTACCTAGTCTATTACTAAAATTGATTAAATATTTAATATGTTTTATAGTTGAATAAGAGGCTCTATCTCTGTCCACCTTAATTACATTTTTTAACAGTGGTAGAGTCATACCTTCTAATTTTTTTGCAAGTTGCTGCATGAATGGGTCGGCTCGACTGGTGAAGGATCACACCCTTACTGAATAGTGTGCAGTTGTAGCATAACACCACTGTATTTCATTAGGTGAGGGTAGAAATCCGGAAACCTTTGTTACTGGTGACGACGCATTCCATCTTAGTTCTCTGGGGGCTATAACGCATCTGCAACGCATGCGTATATATCCCAGCGCATAACCACAGTCCCACCTGGCATTAAATAACAAAACATTATACTAAATAATGCTCTATCCTATAATGATGGAACATACTCCGTAGACACCACATACCTTGACTCTTTTAGGAGATTTAGATGATCGACAGTACAAAGTGAACCATATCGTTGTTTCTTTATTCCACTAGAGTTAATGTTCAAATGCTGAAGAAGTGTTCTTATGTAGCTTTGCAAACAGGGATTTGTATATCAGAAAGTATCGACACAAAAAGCGCCCTGCAGCCTGGCTTCGAGCCAAATCTCCCGTCGGAATTTATAGCGAAACTTTACATGGGACTTGTGACAAAGATAAATGTTGCAACAAATTCGTCTGCTTAAGTCCAATTGGGCTTAAGCAGCATTGTTAGAAGTAGTTGTAATATATCTGTTGCACTTTATCTTAGGCTAAAGAAGTGTTTTATTGAGATACAAAGCTTATCTGCATTTAGTGCACTATTTAGAGAATGGACGAAACTGACAATAGATGGATGGCGAAAATTCATCTCAGAAATCTATTATATTTATAAGTTTTGGTTCCCACGTTATAATTCAAGTATTACACCGCGCTCAGTATAGACAAGTCTTCTAAAAAGAACCATTTTTAGGATTAGGTTGTCCGACTCACAGTGTAAAAAAAATATATAACTATGTGTATATTATATGACATCTATAATAAATATAAAAATATATTAAACAGCTGTCATATATTATATCGAATTATTGTAATGAACAAAATAATATACAAATCGAACCATTATCAATAGAATGCAGACTGCTGGCTATTTGAATTTCGTTAAAACAAAATTAATTTATGCACCACATTCCGTTAGAGCCTAATTGCAATAAAATAATGTATTTGGAAGGAGCCAAAAAGAAAAGAACGGATTTTAAGAAATAAAAACGTTTCTAATATCAATAAGTCGGCACTGGCGATCGAACTCAGGTTCCCATCACGAAAAAATAAATGAAAAGATTCAGTTTTATGTTTATTAAAAAAAGACAATTTTTGATATTTTTATAATAAGTACAGTAATATAGAGCATTATTAACCTCATCATATACTAACAAATGCTATTAAATTTTGAAAATTATTGATATACGACTACTCGTAGCATTAGCGTAGTACTAGTAAAAATACATCCTATTAATATAAAATAAAATATGCATAAAAACTAACATCAAAGGCATTGATAGTTTTGGTTTGAGGTACTGACTGCAAAACTTAACGTCGTAGGTTCGAATTTGCCATTCGATCAATTTTTTCGATAACCACAGGAACGAGGGCACTACAATCAGCCCAAATGGTTTCAGCACGACAGAACTAACAGCACGGTCGCACGAGTTTTTCCCGAAAAGAAGGTTTCACTAAGACGTGGCGTGGTCGCTTCGGTGAAGTCTTGACAGAAGTCAGGAACACCATAATTTTTCTTTTTGGATTATCTTACGAGTATCGTCTACGAAAAATCGTCGTTATTTGACAGATTTAAGAAATTACATTGAAGAAAAGATCAAATTAATTCCTCGACAATTTGTTAGAAAAGTAAGTGCTCTATTTCGTCGTAATCTTGTTTTTAAAAACCAAAATTTCTTTATTATCGTTTTACAGGTACCAATAACTAATAATTATAATAACTTTTTTAATTTTAAGTTTCAACTGAAAATTTTGGATCGTTCTATGACAACCTGTATAAAATTAGTTTTTCATCCCGTTCACCTGTTACTAAGCGGTCCGTGCGAGCTAAATCCATCTTTGACAAAAAAACAAGATGCAGAAGCATTATCACTCCTAAGGATCAAAACTATGTTTCAAATAATAGTCCCGTTTCTTTCACTCATCCCGCTAAAAATTACACAGCTAATTTAAAGTGCTCTATCGTGTATAAATTGTTTTAGTTGTGTAATAATTAAGTGTTAAAGTAACTAGCTGATGCGGGCCCTGGGTTGGATTTGCATCCGAGCAAAAATATTAATGCATCACAAATTGTTTGATATGTACGTCCCGTGTCCCTGACACTGCATATATTTAGGGATTTTGAGGTCGCTAACAATCTGAATAGGGACTCCATATGTACAACGTTGCCTGAGGAGATGTAAGGAAGTGGTGTCGTGTCATCAGGAATATACTGCTAGGTGCTGGGGGTAACGAACATTACGCATGCCCCGGGACTGGTTATCGCAACTATGCTAATGGAAAAGATGCGGTTACGTTCCGAAAACAGGTCACGCGACCCCTAGTCTACGCTGATGACAACCAACTTGGCTTATAAGTCAGTAGAAGTCCGAACTAACTCAATTTTTCAGTCAAGTATCCACGAGGATTAGCCCACGAAAAATATCAATAATAAATATAGATAAGATTACTAAGCGTTTACGCCAGAACATGTTCACGTTTTAAGTTGTATGTTTTTCTATTTCGTTTTTAATATTAATGGTAGAACAAAAATAAAAAAAAGATAATTCTTAACTTAGGAAAGATTAGACTTAGGATATGCACATAATTAATAAATAACAATATGCGGACTATATAAAAACATTAATAGTGACAAAATTTCTATTATTGAAAAAATTACATATGATACTATTTTAATATTTGAATTTCTATTTGTACGTAGAAACATCAGTATACAGGAAATAAAGAGAAACATTTAATTTGGTAATTGGCCAAAAAAGCTCGTTTAAGAATGATCTACAATCTACATTCTAAAGATAACCAATCGACGTTATTTTATGCCGCTCGCGAGTTAGATTAATAGCTTTTCTCTTTTATTCAGACGAAAAAGGAGTTTAATTAATATATATTTATATTTGCTTATTATTACCTGATACCACCATATACCCGTCGGCTTTTTCGTTTTAAACCATGGCGAACTTTTTTGATTTTCATCATAATATGAACTACGCAGAATATATAGTACGTTTACCATTCGTGCAGTATCTTTATTACTGCATTTTATTACCAGGCTCTATTAAGCTACCGCGATTGGTAGTAGGATCTGTTAACTACTTAGGTAATAGACCTAATAGAAGAGACAACCTAGTTCCCTACCTCCGTCTATCAAAATTTAGAAAAATTATGTAAACAAGCTCATATTTATTACTTAAAATAAATCTATGAAAGCATATTGTACCAGTGTCGAAAATAAAAAAATAAAACATATTAAAATTAAAAAAATATATAAAACTTAACTGGAAAGTAAAAAGCAAATTCTTCAATATATTAGGGTTGAAATTAATTATGATATTAGCTTAAAAAAACTATAAAATTATATATTTCATCAATGGAAGTTTATACTGAATATGTTTGGTTGTTTAACGGCTATCTTTGCCATCATGTTTTGTAATAGTTGACAATACAGATCTCCCGTAATCGTTTGACCAGAACTTAGGAAGCTGTAGTGTATGACACCACCACTGGTCCACCAAACACTCACCAGTACCTGTCAACTTTCGCTTGGGACAGGATTTGGCTGGTTCTCCTGGGTTCAATAACAGTGATGAGCGGTTCCGATTGTTGTACAGTATCCATTTTTCATCATAAATACCGATACGATTAAAAATTCCCTCGTTATTGTGACGGTCGAGTACTGTAATGCAGTACTCAATGCATGTTTGTTGGTGTGCTTTGCTCAGTTCATACTGTACCCAAGCTTTTCGGGTTTTCAATTTGTTTCAAGTTAATTAAAATTGTTTTGAGAATCACACCGAAGCCTGCTAACTCCGTCGTGGTTTGCCATGGATTAGGTTATGGTTAGGTTTAAGTTAAGTTTAGGTTAGGTTTAGGTTCGGTTTAGGTTAGGTTTAATGTAGGTTTAAGTTAGGTTTAGGTTAGGTTTAGGTTAGATTTAGGTTATGTTTAGGTTAGGTTAAGGTTAGGATTAGGTTAGGTTTAGGTTAGGTTTAGGTTAGGTTTATTTTAAGTTTAGGTTAGGTTAGGTTTAGGTTAGGTGTAGGTTGCGTTTAGGTTAGGTTAGGTTTAGGTTGGGTTTAGGTTAGGTTAAAGTTAGGTTTAGTTTAAGTTTACGTTAGGTTAAGGTTAGATTTAGGTTAGGTTTATTTTAAGTTTAGGTTAGGTTAGGTTTAGGTCAGGTTTAGATTAGGTTTAGGTCAGGTTTAGGTATGGTTTATTATTTTAATACGATATTATTTTATTTATTTCACTTTGATAATTTAATTCTGTTTTTTTGTTTTCATTTTGATTAGGTAATTGTTTAGTTATCTCAATTTTGTTTTTATGTAACACGATAACCGTTATTTATTACAATTGATGTGTTTGTATTTAATCGTAAATAATAACAAAATAATAATTAAATTTATTGCAGATTTGACTTTATGTACTACGATTGTTTTATGTTGCGGAAATTAAAACCAAAATTAAATAAATAAATGCTTAGGTCACAATAATATTTAAAAAAATATCCTACGTGCCTCATTGACGTCATCTGGTAACCAGAAGGTATCAGGTTATTTCTGTCATTATCACCCATCTTCGTTTAAAAAACGATAGCTAGGGATTTGTTGGAAGAGTTTCCAGCAGTGGCTTTTAATTGAATGGAGGAGAAAATTAATGGATAGGGGCTACAATATTTTCCTAAACCATTTCTGATCAAAGGTTTCAAAACAATATGATATTTGAACTGGTTCACGAGTGCGAGCATAACTAAAAAAACAATATAGTATATTTCTTTGTTGATTGAAAATCTCACATCTGACTGTATGAAAATTTTATATTGATCACTGATGCAGATATTGCATTTATTTGTTATCAGCGAGATCACATTTATTTTATTATTGTTTCCATCAAACCTAATTAAATTTCTAATTTATTCAGCAATGTACTATGAAGTTACTTTGTCATAGTAGTTTGGGTATGTTAGTATGTAAGATATTAAATTTTTCGTCCTGTGAATTCAAAAAAAATAAGCTGTAACAGACAGATTGACACCGGTGATCTTATAAGGGTTCATTGGATATACGGAACTCTGGAAAGAACAAAATGTCCATTCTTTCAATTTTTTCGCAATAGAGCCACGTGAAGGACTATATCTTTTTAGTGAATTCACAAGTTTAAAAACTCATTAAATAATATTTCAAAGGAAATGCCGACACAGGTTAAAACGAGCCAATTGAACTTTTTATGAATCTTGATTTATTACGAAACCTTTGCTAGAAAAGCAATTTAAAGATGTCACTGAACTGTAAATTTTGCGACAGTGAAAGAGTTTAAAGAAACGGAAATTCATAAATTAATTTCTATCTGGAGCAATTTTACAAGTAAAACCACGAAATAAAAAGTGAAATAGATTTTCGCTTTAAAATATTTTTTCGAAAACTTCAAAGAAAGCTTTTAAGATTATGTTGTGATTATTTGCTCATGATGAATAACAAAGGAATGATAACTGTTAAATTATAATGTTTCTTAATAAAATTTCATTAAATTTATCATATTCTGGTATTTATCATATATTCACTTTCTCAACAACTCTGAGAGTGAATGAGTCCACAGTTGCCTAATGGTAATTGATGACTTTGCACATACCTACCTATACACAATTTATCTTCAACAAAGACCACCGGATGCACCATTTAAAACTGGGAATGGAAAAAAAGTACTAGTAACTGTGATAACAATTCGCTGTACTTAATATACGAAATAAATATAAGATAATTTAAGCCAAACCTTAACCTTACTTAAACCAAAACCTAACCAAACCTTTTATCTTTTTTTCTTCCCTCTAGGGGGCGAGGACGGGTTATGTCGGACTCGCACCGACTACAACCCCACGGTGGTCGCCACCAACGCTCAGGAGGGTTTGCGGGATCTCCGTAAGAAACCCACCCGCAACTCCCCTGCGCTTCGCTGGGATAGCCCGTCCCGGGGGCGTGCGTGAAAATTGCGACCACGCCGTGCAGGTAGGGGGAACACTATGGTGTACGACTCCCCCCCTAATCGAGCTAAATCGGCAAGAATTCTCTCGAATAACTTGCCAGCCTCGTCCAACAGGCATATGGGACGGTACGCAGAGGGAGAATCTGCGACTTTGTCTGCCTTCTTCAAGATGACCAGTCGGGCCTCTTTCCAGGCCCTAGGGAATTTGGAGTTACAGAGGCAGCTGGTGAACAGCTGCCTCAGCCTGTTCCCTAGGGTTAGGTTTGGACCCGACCGGGAATTCCGTCGGGTCCAAACCTAACCAAAACCTAACATAACCTAAATCTAAACTAACCCTAACCTAAAACTAACCTAAACCTAACCTTAACCTAACCTAAACCTAACCTAAACCTAACCTAAACCTAACCTAAACCTAACCTAAACCTAACCTAAACCTAACCTAAACCTAACCTAAACCTAACCCAAACCTAACATAAACTGTAACCTAAACCTAACTTATAAATAATGGTTATCGAGTTACATAAAAAAAAAAAATGGAGAAAACTAAACAATTACTGAATGAAATTAAAAACAAAAAAACAGAATTAAAGAAAAAAAAAAGTGAAATAAATTAAATAATATCGTAACAAAATAATATTCAAATAAAAAGGAGCAATTGCACAAACACCGAGGCACTAACTCGTCGTCTGATGTGCATGATGATGAAGTCGAAACTTGTCCTCGACACCGTGTACTGAAGTACTGTTGGAAACTTTACGGTTTTTTAGTTTAATATCAGGGTCAAGTTCTATTGATGCAACATTTTAAATATCGAAATGTTCTCTCGGACCAAAAAGTTTTAATTATAAAAACACTAACATAACTTTTATTCATAAATATTTTTACAAAATGTTCGCTGCGTGTCTTTGTTTTAATACCACATAAAGAAATCTCCCATCAACAGTCCAACAAATCCATAAAATTTGAGCTCAATTTTTATCAAGGTCTGACGATGATGACGACGATCCGGAGACCCTATTGCATCCAACGAGACATTTTATCTGTAATCAAAGTAATCACAGTCAGTGTGCTCATCTGTCACCCTTAATAATATAAATAATTTATAACCGAGACAGATCAAAGAATATTTTATTTGAGTTTGGACACGTTAAAGTATCATTTGCTTTTTAGAATAGGTGAAATACGAGGAAGTAGTCCATCCGATAGTAAGTGATCACCGCCGCCCATATACATCCGCAATACTAGTGGTGTCGCAAATGCTTTGCCGGCCTTTAAGAAAGGTGTAGGCATCTACTTAGTGTTTAACTTTTAAAGTATATAGAATATGTATTCACCGAGTTTAGAGGTGACCGAGCGCTTATGGCACTCAATCGAGAGCTCTATTGGTGGGTAATCAGCCCAAATGGTGGTGGGTGTTTGACGGTAGAGTCGAAATATCGCCGGAAAGGGCTAGCTCTACAGCTTGGGTGTGCGGTATATCATTGGTGTAGAGTGTGTAGAAAATGGGAACTAGGACGGACGGCCTTGTGGTACTCTGGATCGACGTGTTCCCTCGACGTGGTATTTCGCAGAAAGTCTCGTATAATTAGTACGAGTCGATCTAGCACACTGAGCTCATACAGTTTGAATATGAGCCCGTTTTACCAGACCATGTCGAACGCTTTCACCACGTCGAGGAAAAGCGCCTCGGTTTGGTAGCCCCGAATAAATTTGCCGTGGATGTGCTCCGTGGTGCGATATACTTGATGTGCACATGAGTTTTGGGTGCGAAACTCGAACTGCTCATTGATGCCTCTAGGACTTCATGCTGAGCCTTCGGGACAGCATGAAGTCCTTGAAGCGTGCAAAGATGAGCCTTTATTACAGCTTACCCAAGGCTTTGAGTAGGCCGATAGGCTGATGGATCAGTTGGATGCTTTGAGGGCTTGAGAATCCCAATGACGTCGGTTTTGTACCAGGGGTTCGGGAAGGTGCTAAATAAAAATCAAGCACTAAGATAATTTATATGAACATAATTATGTTCATATAAAAAAATACAAACAACCCATTCGGAACTTCGGGTACCGAGATAGTTGCCGGTCAGTGGTCAATACTTTCTTGGAAGATCGGAATTACAGCTTGAGATTACGTTCTCACAATACATAGTCACCTCTATTCAGTCTTGTTAAGGTCGACTCTAATTATTTTATTATTTTCGCCTCTCCGAGCACAACGCTCCATCGAGCTGACTACATCTAATTCATTGAACAAAAAGCTTCCTACTGGCATTCTATTTTACTTTTCTTAAATTCGCCTACGGCTAATCGATCGATCCTTTGTACCAGACCAATGTTCGTTAGTGGTGATTAATTTTTTATAATTTATAACGTAGTAATAATAAGAATTTATTATTGAACGAAGTCTGCTATGATAGAATAGTCATCATCATCATCAGAAATCACGAAAGTGAAAAATACAAATATAAGTGAAATATTATTATTGCTTTCATGTCTTTCATTTGGCGTGTGTATCGATCCACATATTTATGATTTACATCTATGAACTGTTAAAATGGTAAAATGTGTTGAAATGTTAATTTTCAGGAGTAACACTGCATATGTACATATCTTTAGAGGATGGATGGGATGTTGATATCATGGTCCTTAGTAATTTCTTACCATCAAGTGAACTGTGAGCTCCGTTGTCTCTTTACTTTTGGCTAGAAGTAGGCAGAGTGTAGAGTAAGGTGGAACCTTAGATAGAGGCTCTAACACTGCTGTTTTCTTTCTATTATCCATTTAATAATCATATTTAAAAACTATATTATAGTACATATCAGACATTTAAATCTTATGCACATACAATTACAATACAAAACAGTTTGAAATTCTGTTTATAAACCTTTTACCGTATGATTGCTTGTTATTTTTCTTTACTACTTACATCATAGAATATATATAAGTTTCCGAAGCAGTTTCAAATCGATTTTTTTTTGTAAAGGCTCAAGAAACAATAACAATTTAAACTAATTTAGATCTGTTCCATAGTAGCATTGAAAGGAACGTGAACTTTTGAATGTGAATTAAAAAAACCAAAAATTTGTTAATATGCCCATTCATAAATCGCTTCGAAGGGCCGAATCCAGATCCAGGCCCGATCTCCAGAGTGTCATGCTAGTTACTTGGATGATATTGTATCTATCCGTATTCATAATCATATTACGTCTTAACTTGTAATCACAATTTACCGTAATGCACTAAGGCTAAATATTGAGATGAGATGGTTTTGTCAATCTGTTGATAATATTTACAAATAAAATTAACACTTTGTATCAGCATTTAGCCATACACTATTAAGCTAATCGCTAATGGTTGTGATAATAATATAATTTAATACACTTTACAAATTTTTATCAATTTTTATTACAAAAATCATTATGCTAATGCAATGAATACGGCCCATAATAAAAAATCATAGGGGCTGCATAAAAAAGCTTTTGCATTAATTGCATACAAACAATAAAAAGTGGAACATTGTGAAAATAGACGTTACACACACGATTGTTTGAATTTAAGCAAAATGTTGTTACTGCCACAAATGAACGCCTATGGCGATAAACCGCAATGGAATGAAAATTGCAAATTCCACATAATGTAGGACCGGCTTTTATCTCAGTTGCCGAATAATAAATACGTTAATTTTTGTCGTGACAATTTGTCGTGTTGAAAATATTATTTCATTCTTACCTCTTACTGATAGGAAACAGTGCGTAGTTTCGAGTGGACATAAATCGGAGCCTATTGCTGTTTCGTCTGGTGTGCCACAAGGCTCACATTTAGACCCTATACTATTTTTATCATTTGTAAAAGACATCGTAAATATTACAAAGAATAGCAACTGCTCCATGTTCGCCGATGACATTAAACTTTACAAATGTGTACAGAGTTTAATTGATGTTAGATTACTCCAGGACGATTTAAATTCTATCCAGAAATAGTGCCACTCAAACAGGATGGTCTTAAACGTCCAAAAATGCTTACATATAAAATTTATTCAGTCAGTCTATTCCGTGAAAAAAGTGGCATTACAAGAGGTTTCTACTATACGTGATCTGCGAGTTCGTTTAGATTCCAAGCTTTCATTTATACACAATGTCGATAACATTTTTGGCAAAGCAAACAGAACTCTAGGATTTATTAAAAGGTGTTGCAGGATCTTCCAAACCGTTTTACCACTAAAAATACTCTACAACGCAAATATTAGGGTGCTCGAGTACGCCTCCCCAGCTTGGAACCCAATGTACCAGTGTCATATGCATAGAATAGAACGAGTTCAAAATAGTTTTACTAGGTTTTGGGTTTATAAAGGTAGGACCTGTCCGCGCGATTCTGGTTACGCAAAGAGATTAGATCATTTTAAAAGGACGTCCTTAAATCATCGAAGGACTATAACAGATGTTATGTTTTTATATAAAATTGTTAACGGTATGCTTATGGTCCCAGTATTAATCAGCGAAATCTACTTAGCTGTCCCTCGCTACGCGTCTATAAGGTGTAGTAAAAGTAGAAATCTCTTCATGATTCGCCGTTATCGTTCAACTGTAGGTAGAAATGCACCCGACAATAGAATTTCATATGAATTTAATAACATCATTGATAAATTTCGGGATATAGACATTTTTTCTGATACTGCTTCCTTAGCAAATTAAATCCAAATGTTTTATTAAAACCGGTTAAGTAATTTTTATTTTATACTGTCTCATGTTGTCTAAATTGTATTTAATTAATGAATAGCTTGTTGTGTAGCATGCCTTCTAATTCCGTAGTTGTAAGTTTAATGTTTTTCACACAGTTTTGTTTTTGATTTTATACTATCTTTTGTTTCAATTAATGTTGTGTTTGCCTGTAAATGAAATATGTTAATATTCTTAATTAAGATGCAACCTCTCTATTTAAATTTTTATGTTACATATTTTGTTGGCAAGCAATTTACTTAATAAATAAATTATGTCGAGTATGACGGCCGCGTGGTGCAGTGGTAAAGTACCTGAATGCTGCGTCGCGACAGGTTCTTACTTCGATTTCGAGCCGAGGAACATTATTTATGTATCAAATATTGATACTTTCCGTGTTATGGGTATGTTTTATGGCTGTCCCGTGTCTTTAACACTGTATCTGAATCGTATTGCACATCAATTATTTTGTAACAGAAATGGGGAGTACGAGTTAGTACCTCTGTGTTTGTACAAAGACGCTATAAAATATTCTGTGCTATTGTCATCTGGTCACCAATAACCAGAATATATTGCCTTGGCCAAATCAACCTGTAAGACATCATTATCATCATGTCGAGCAATCTCATTCATGCCGCTTATTTTTAGGATTATTAGGATTTCACTAGATTATGGCTCTATGAGATAGATAAATAAATAGATGATGACACATGAAAAACAATAAGCATCACAAAAACGGAGAACAAGATTATAAAATGTGCAAAACTGTATAATAATTACAAAATCGTAAAAATTGTTACGTTTAAAGCTATTTCTCAACAGATTGGCAGAATCATCTCAATATTAAATTATTATGTATTTATATATATCACATATATGTATGTATATTTTTATTTGTTATATATGTCTAGTTATATATGTATTTTATAATTACGCATATATTGTTTATTTATATAATATAATAGTATTTTACTAGTTCTTTAGCATACACCTACCTCATTTCATTTCTGCATTGCCCTAAGGTTGACTGGTAGAGAATGCCTAAGGCATTAAGTCCGCCTATATACATACTGTATATGAAGCTTAAACAAATAAATAAATAAAAATTGTTTTATCACTTTCGACGGGACTAATAAAAATAAAAACTAAATAACTGTAGAAGTTATATTTGACTAATATTCACAACGCTCAATTAGAAAATAATTATGGTTAACTAGAGCTGGTGTTAATGAAGATTATAAATAAAGGGTTAGTTCAATAACTATGTGGATCCTAGCAAATTATTTAATTCAGCAAATTATTAATTGGGGTAAATTCTGTTCAACAGTATAACATATCATATGTACCTATGTTTTTAAACACCATGTAAGTCACAAATTAATAAATTGTCGTAATTATAACAGATACAATTAAAATATTGCATTAGAACTGAACGTTGGTCCAGACGAAGGAAAAGGATGTTTATTTATGTATGTTTTGGAATGAAGTATTATCGTACCATAGGACAAAAAAAAAGTATACGTGCATCAAATAAACTCACACTAAATATAGTCTATATTTTCAGATGCGTATGATATGATATGTAAAGTGGGTCTCACTTATTATAAATATACATGAAACTGGCACCTTGCTTGTCGATTTGATGAGATGACATCAAATGCGCAGCATATATTATAGTGCCGTGAGTACCTTTCGTACCTTTGCCTTATCTATTTTAGCGATATATTCTGTTCATTGGAGATGACATCAAATGCGCAGCATATATTATAGTGCCGTGAGTACCTTTCGTACCTTTGCCTTATCTATTTTAGCGATATATTCTGTTCATTACGAGATGACATCAAATGCGCAGCATATATTATAGTGCCGTGAGTGCCTTTCGTACCTTTGCCTTATCTATTCTGTGTGTCATGCACACCCAGATCCAACAAACCAACAATTTGATCCTCGGCTGAGGACCGAACCTATAACGCGTGATGCAGTAGCCTGGTACTATAACTAATACGCCATATGGCTGTCGAGAAACGAGAAACAAAAGATAGACAAGCAACTTATAGAAAAATATGTGTATATTCGTTATCCTCCCTCAGCACAAAAAAATAATAATTTGGCGGCAATACGTTGTATTGCACTTTCTGATGTTTATAAATGTTTTCATGTACTTTAAACGACTACAGAGAAAAAAATTATGTAAATCAGATAATATGAATAGAATATCGATGATATTAGATAATCGATTATATTAAAAAAACAACTTCTGTGGGTGTGTATATTCCATCTTAAACTTTCGATTTATCGAACCACCAATCAAAAAGAAATACACGACACTTGACTGATCAAGAAACTTCCGTTCCAGTGATAAAATCAACTAACGAAATAGAAATCCATCCCTTAATGCCAGTGTACCGTGCAAGCTATATTCCGGATATAGAATTTAAACCCCAATTATGTTCATTCAAGCGATTCGTACGCTCAGCGGTATAATTTACGCTTGATATAAATCGTCAAATATCTTTAATAAAAACTAAAGTCAGGATTATGATCTCGTTTAACTTTTACATACATATATGAATAATCATAAGCCCGGTCAGATATATTAAAAACTATGTGATTGTAATGTTATTTTGATAAACAATCTAATAAAATATTGCTACTATATTACTATATACTTATGTATCCAGGGTAAATTCATTTTCGCCAGGCATTTACAAATGTTCGGGCTTTAATGTTATTAAGAGGGTTATTTACCCTGCATCTCTTTGTTACTCGCTAGAATCCATGTCGTTATTGAAATAACGCGCTATCTTAACACCTGCACTAGAAAATCCATTTAAGCTTCACATAACGGTCCTATAATTTATCCTTAGCATAGCAAGCATATTTTAGTGATGTTTAACTAAACAATGATTTTCATTTAAAAAATTGTTGCGTGCCTTCTATATAATTTAGGTATACCAGTACGTGTGTCGAATATATTACATTTAACTATATTTGTTATAAATATTTTTCATTTGTTATTCAATGTTTTTGTATTACCCTATATTGATCTGGATTCCTCTTCGTGGGTCTTGAAGCTTTGTTGAAAATAAATGTATGCGTTTATCATCGTTAATATTTATTATAGACTTTCTAGTAACATCGTTACGTACGTAGTTAACCTTTGCAGCGGTAATAGTTTCAAACTGTGCCCTACCTTTTAAACTTAGTTTAGAAGCTATTAGCGGTTAATAGAATTTGTGCACCGATCTCAGAACGCGCGCTTGAATACATAAACTGATGTATTTTTTTAAATATGAAAATGAATTTCTAACAATTTAGCGTTTGACGTTGAGTTGTCATATTTTATATATAATAAATTAATAACAATTTCAAAGCTAAGAGGATTTGCCGTGATCATCACGTTTGGATTGGCGATCGCAGTACAGATGTGTAGGACCGCACACGTTACTGGAATATTCGATTTAATTATTCCGGATATGAGAGCCACTGTAGCTATGAGTCTAAGAGTTCGCTTTTAATTCACGGAAAGCGGAAAAATCAAGTTCGTGCTCCAGTGCCGTCGCCATTGAAGTTGTCAATTGTAATTTTAATTTTACCACGTGTCCGGCAGTGAAGAAAAATATGTCTAAGAAATAAACTATAAAACAATTATTTCGAAGACTTATATCTGAAGTCGACCAGCCGCAGTAGAGCCGTGTGGCGGCCTATTCTCTATCACCCTGTCTAGAGAGGACATCTTTGGATTTAAATTTAGGCTGTTTACTTACGGATTTTTTTTATTCCAAAACAAATTTACAGTCATGATAGATTTTTCTGATACTTTCCTAAATCACTCATCGACGACAACTTGTCGTTTCTAGTTATTTCTAGATGATGACAACTGCACAGCCACGTCAAATCTTACTCGCTTTTCCGAAGCAACATATATATGATTATACAATGATATGCACTTTCTGTTTATTTCTTATACACACAAATTTGAGGTATCTATGTCGTTGCATTTTGCATCACGGGGGTAGGACCACGCCCTCACAGAAGAATGCCAGCGTTAAATAGCAACATAATGTTGCTGTGTTTCGTCTGGTGAGTGTAGGGATTCGGAGACCTTTATTACTGGTAGACGTGGCATTCCATCTCAGTCCTCATGGGTGACAAGGCATCTGCATTATGATTCCTTGCCAAAGATGAATGTAGATGTCATGGGCCGCAGGAATCACTTACATCAGGTTAACTATTTATTACTCTTAATGTAATTAAAAAAAAAGAGATCGAGATAAGATGCGTTACTTTTTTGTGAAATATTGATGCTGAAAAATTGTGCGACACACGTGTAAACCTTTTTACCTTTTATATTACCTTTCCATAGAGTCGGAAATAATCTTATATCAGGGTTAGGCGGGATAGTTAGTGTTGTAAATGTAATTATATGGAATTATTATGCCTAATGCAAACTGGCCTAGTTTAGACTGAGACTAACGGTGCGTTATCCGTTGTCGGTTCGTATTTCGGGTTAAAGATAGATCCGCTTTTGTATCGTCAGAATGTCATAGAAATACTATGTAAAAAAATATTCACAATGTAAATTTAAATTGTTATTTTTACAATAAATATCTTTAAACTGAAAGCTTTATTATACTTGACTTTTGTATTTCATAGGTAGTGGCAATATCTGAAAACGCCTTCATGTTAGGCAACTAAATAAACCTATCCACCATCAGCTGTGAGCTGCTTGCTCGTTTGCCACCTACTTTATAAAAAAAAATTGTGTAGAATTATATCGAAATTAAAATAAAAACAATAAAAGTCTTGTCTACCACCGAACTTTTACGTTCAGTACATTAATGGAAATTTTATATTCTAGGCCATAATATCAATGACCTTAAATTTTTTAGTTATCGACTTATCCAGTACACACGCGAATGTTTAGAGAACTTTCAATCCGTAAATGAAGGACAATAAAACTTACGTACGAAGCAAATAAATATATAAGTCAAAGAACAAAATTTTTAATGAGATACGTGAACGTTTCAACTCATTTTATTTATAAAATGAAATTTTTTGATGCATTGTGAACTGTAAGTCTTAATTAAACCCAATTCTAACGAACTATTCTACGTACATACTTTTATGTTATATCCAAAAATATATTGATATTCTCCAAAATAAAATCGTAGATTTTCCAAATAACCGATCGTTAACAAGCAACGTGTTATTTCTTACTTTTGTTAAATTCTCAAACAAACACATATTATCTCTTTGGACTTTGTATCAGAAAGTAAAAGGTGATGCTCTTTAGATATAAATACAGAACGAAATTATGAATGAATTTTTTTTTTAATTAATTAATATTAAAAGAAATTTGCGCAAAGGCATTTAATACAAACATAAGGTTAAGAACGAAGAATTTTTGAGAATAACGAATTAAAATTGATCAGAAGATTTAATAAATGACATATAATCAATATTGATAATACGATACTACTAACATACGAGTAACTAAAGACAAGAGATAACAAAGGGAATAGATATCTTTGTTTTTTCCTGAATTATATATACTAAGCAGTTCATGTCATCAAAACAACCATATAAATAGCGCTGTGGTCAAAATCGAATGCAGAGAATCAAAAGGCGCTTCTAAAATTTATTTAGCAGTAGCTTTTTAACCAATAAGGCCGGTAGTGAATCTGTGACCTCCTCTAGTGTTGCAGATGTAATCACTTACCATCAGGCGAACTGCTTGCTCCTTCACTTCTACTCTTTTAAAAAAAACTTCAGTATATCTAACCCTCGGTATGACATGGTATTTTACTCACGGAACTCTAGCGTAAATGGTAGAAGTTAAGTAACGCTCCCCCTTATTATTGGTGCCCAGACATTTAATCTTAGTTCTTAGGAGCGACAATGTATCTGCATTATGATTCCTTATCGAGAATGTATGTGGGTGTCATGGTTTGTAGAATTAATTTATCTTACTCCTTCGTAACTAGCTTTTTTTATTTTCTTTTTTTTTAGAGATTAGCAATACTATTAATATTAATAACATTACGATCACCCATTCCAACTAAGATGAAAATACTTGTGCTCGAAGATGGTTCACGGCAATAGTCTAATGGTGGATTCGAACCTATGACCTTACGTTTCGCAGACCGTACCCTAAGCCGTTAGACTGTTGACTCTTAAATAATAAACAAAAGTTATATTTTACAAATGCATTTCTATAATGTACAATAAGATTTATCAAGACAAAAGATCCATGCTTTTCTTTTCTAACTATTATAAACTTAAATAAGAAAATAGGCATAAAAATGAAAAAGAAAACATTATTGATATATAATAATACATAAAATCTATCAATCCACGGAGATAAAAACAACCTTCTCTTCCGGCGTATAATGGAAGTCTCCATAAAGAAATGTGAGGATGTAACGATATAAATAAATGTTTCATCCCTGCAGTCCCTAGACACCTTTATTTATTCTGTATAAAATCAAAGTTTCTCGAGAGATCTAATATAAAATGTTTGGTTATTAGTAATTGGGCCTGGTTAGGATTACAACCCATAAAGTTCCGTTCGTGTCCTTTTTAGTACTGCCAATAGTGCGATCATTTTATATCATCTTCAGAAGCCACCTATCTAGATACTCTTTGAAACTTATATGTCAATAAACGAGTTTAAAAAAGTAAAAACAATAGTTTATTCAAAAATAAAAGTTCAAAAATATTATTTAATATCAATTTCATAAAACTTAACGACGAATAATAATTTCTAAACGAACTATCTAAACTTTTACTTTTAATAGAAATCTAGGGTCCGAAGACCGGGAGACTAAGTTTATGGCGAACGCGCTAATGACTTTGAGAATTAGACAGATTAAACTATGTTCGTACCCTTTGTGAGTAAAGGGATTTGATATGTATTACTAAGCTTTTGGAAACAGAAAGCCTAGGATGAATTGAAGTTTGAGATGAAGCTTAATGCACCTAAATTTTGTTTAATATAGCACGAGCAGTAGACATATTTTTGATCGCGCGTCGCCCTAAACACTGTCCAATCAGGATCTGACTATATCAGTCGTTTGAACATTTCATTACAACGATTTTCGAAAGAAAACTTGTTATTGTTAAACACGAATAAATATAGATATACCCAAATTACGATCGGTGCTAAATTTGACTTTATTCTATTACGATGTTGACGATATCCTCCTAACCGACACACGACGATACTTTACGATTAATAATTTAGAAGCATCAATAGCCTAATGGTATAGGGTACGGTCTGCTAAATTTAAAGTCTTAGGTTCGAATCCACCATTAGATTTTTGTCGTGAAACATCTCCTACCACAAGCGTTTTCAGCCGAGTTGGAGTGGTTAACCGGAATATTAGTAACGTTAAAAGCATTGCTAATATTCTTTAAAAAAATGAGTATTAAACAAATGTTGGCAGCTAATTTATGGTTGCCAAAAGCTATTCAATGGTCGTGATTCTTAGAAAAGTAACCCATATAGCACACGCATCGAAGATGTTGTATAAAATGATATACCATGTGTTTAAATGATCCTTGCAACCTGGCGTATACAGCATCAACCGGTCCTCTTGCGCAAACGGTACCCGACTTCTGGGCAGATGGTCGTAGTAGAAAACGAATAGAACACTGTATTTATTGAAATAATTACTATACTGTTGTAATAATCAGTATAGTAATTATTTCATTTTATTTAATTATTGTTTATGCCCCCCTAAATTAAATTTTAATACAGGAATCTACTTAATACGGAATATATTATATATTCATATATATATATATATATGTGTGTACACTGTTTTTCTTTATAAACAAGTATCATTGTCAATTGTGAACTGCATTCGATAGTAAGTTTTGAGGCTTAGCTTGGCTTTTCGTGTACCTTATGTACATATATTACGCAGAAGAATTCATACTCATATAATAACGTCGCGACAAAGTGGCATTAAGGAGTCTTGTTATAAGATTTTGTGATGTAGTCTCAACCCTGTGAGAGGTGAGCGAGCGCTTATGGCGCTCAGTTGAGACCTCTATATATTGAACAAGTAATAATAAAACATACAATATTTTGATGACATGTGTAGTCCACCAAACCGCAGTGAAGCCGCGTGGACTATGCTCTAGCTTTATAGGTTGTTACTTTACTTAAATTTTTAACTTAATTGAATTTACTTTAGAAAATATCTAGTAGTCCTTTAATTGCCGGTGTATAAAGTGTTTGTTTTAAAGTTGAAAATTAATTTATAAATTTATTTTTTAGTATTAATGTTCTTGCATTCGTATAGATTAACTGACAATTTGTATAATTAGTGACAGCCGTATGGTGTAATAGGTAACTGGCTACTGCGTCTCGAGCCCTAGGTAGATTCCCAATCTAGGAACAATTCTTATGTACAAATTTATTTATGGCTACGAATGTGCAGTATATCTTTGACGCTACATTTGCTTATTTCACATGCATTACGTCGGACTGAGGAAGGGATCCTGCGCAGTTGATTTCTTTGTAGAACATCGTAGAGGAGATGAGATCGACGTTACACGGGTACAATTTGAGCATTTTATGGTCTTTATTAACTGTTTATTGTTCAATATTCCAACCAAGTCCAATATTTTGTTAATCAGCTGTCTGGTAACTTAATCAATAACGTGTGAACTTTTATATATACTCATATAATACGAGCCAGCACTTGTCTACAATCCCACCTGGTATATAGCAGCGAGTACAAAATGCCTGAATTCGATTCTGCTTCAATGTACCGAAATGAGAATACATAACCCCTTAGCTTAACATGAAAGGTTTACTTAACATGGGTGTTAGAAGGGAGCTACTCCGTATACCTTGTGATGTACATACAGTGATATGGAACAAAAAACCGGAATACCTATTAGAAAAACTTCTCCGGACTCTATTGATACTCATAGAAGCCTCCGTATGAACGCACTAAGTCTTCTGAAGGTGCCAAAACATAAAACATCTCGTTTTAAAGGTTGTTTCAAATTTGCTGCAGCAAGAATATGTAACGACTTGCCTCCTCCTCTGAAAAATAATGTAAGCATTTTAAGATTCAAAAATATATATAAATCTACATTACTAAAGCTGCAACTTGCTGCAGAGAATATGGAACATGCTTACTGGAAATATACGAATTTGAAAGAAAATTTATACTTACACAAACGAGAATGAGAATTTTTTTGGGATTATTATGAAACACATATACCTATAGAATATATACATACAAACCAACACAAGCTCACACACACACATGCAAGAGAACATATTACTAATAGTTAGTAGTAAACAGTCTTATTGTCTGCTTAAACTTATTTTTCTTTTCCTTTGCGGGTATAAACATTTTGCAAAACTTTTAGATGGTTATAGGGAAACTCTCAATTCTCACGACTTCCGCATTACATCTAAGGGAGATGGGAGTGGCTGAAAAGCAGCGCTGCACGGGACTATAATCCTGTGTCAGCAAAAGCTGAGTCACCTCCGTTTGCCAAAGTGCATAATAATTTTAAAGTGTAAAATAATAATATGTAATGTATTCCACATACAAAAAAATAACTATTCCCTGCTATATATATTAGATAATCACGACTTATTTGCTAATTCCCCCGTCCCCGTTCCACCATAGGACTTCACGACGCACTACTTGATTTCATCCTTTTGTTGTGAGCATCCCTCGATCCCGAACGAAGCGCTTTGCTTCGTCTTTCATTATTCGTACAGCAAAGTACTGGAATAGTTTGCCCGCGTCTGTCTTTCCCTCCGATTACAATGTGGGTGTTTTCAAGAGTAGAGTGATAAGGCATTCACTGAGCTAGTGCGCCTTACCATCCAGGACTGCATATACACTTAACGGTGGGATTGTGGTCAAGCACTTGCTTAGCTTTATTAATCTAACCAAAATAAGGGGTTCACAAAGGTTGGACTTAATGACCAAGGCTGTCACTACCAGTCAATCCAAGGTGTGCGTACAGTAATAGTTGAAGCAATAAACTAATTAATAAAATAAAACTATTTAAGAACAGGCAATATAACAATATACTAAAAGAACCATATTACATATATATAGATAAATATTATATATAAATAAAATATATGTACATACATATAATACTTATATCCTGTGTTATATACAGTAATCTGTGGCAATAAACTGTTTTATTATTATTATTATATAGACATCGATGGTAGAGTGCACTAATACAGCCCATCACACTTCGACACAACGAATGTAATGAACTTATATACACGAAAGCATTAAATAAAATTGCATATTGTATTATTCATGTTCAATTCGTATCGTTTTACGTGGTAATTACACTGACTCGTTTGTTCCGGCAATTACTTATTAAGTATGTAAACGTTTTATAGTTCAGCAGATTTTTTGTTAAGGTTTTATTATCATATTTAAAATTAATTAAAATAATGGTGACAAGCAAGCTCACAGTTCACCTAATGGTTATAGTAGCTACCAGTTAACAAGAACATCTATCCTCGAACAAAAATTCAAGATGCACATTCGCTGTGACTCTTGAGAACTGAATATATAAAGAAGAAACGGAGGTGAAATACCATTATCGTTTCCTGTATCTCCAGATCTGAGAGAGAAATATAGTAATATAACACAGCAGCGTTATACTTTTTCAAATATGTACCAAAAGTTTGGAACAAACAATAAAATTTAAATAACATTAAAAAAACAGTAAAAATCTAAAGCTAATTAGCTAATATCTTGTATAAAAACGTGGTGAAATGATTCGTAATTTGGCTAAATCGTTATAAATTAACATGGAAATCGTTGAATAAATTACCGTTATTTCTGTAAAGTAATTTCTGTAAGAAAAGCCTGTTTAATTTTATTTAAAGCACTTAGCTAATCCGTAACCATCAGGAATAAAAGAAAATTTTCCTTCAACCGATACTGAATACAAATCAGTCTTAACCGTTTAAATAAAAAGTAGGTATTTTTATTTCTTTCATTTTTGAGCTCGATACCGTCCATCGATATCTTTTTCTCCTAAATAAATTTGCGACTTATGCAAAAGACACGATGCTAGAGCTACACTACAGCTACATTCCAGCGGCAATATGAGTAGGTCGGCTTCATCGGAGAAGAACCATGCCCTCACAATTATAAATATAAAGGACCACCTCTATCACCATAGGAAACAGTGTTTCGAATGGTGACAGTTGGAAACTGGAGGCTCCGGTGACTACAGGACATAAGACGCATGTGGATCGTAGAGTTACACTGCAGTTTGTTTCTTGCAGAATGAATGGGTCAGCTCGATCGAGGTAGGACCAGACCCTTTACTAGTGACGAGGCATTCCATCTCAGTCATCCAGAGTGACCACGCATCTGCATAATGATTCCTTGTCAAGGATGAATGTGGTATGACATGGGCCGCAGGAATCACTTACCATCAGGTGAACTGTGTGCTAGTTTGATACTCTCACTCTCAATGTAATAACGAAGAAAGAAAAAACTTAAATCTTTGTTGAGGATGAATGTAGATGCCACGGGTGGTAGTCGTCACTTACCATCAGATAAATAGTGTGCTTGTTTGTCACCTTTGTTAAAAAATATCCTCAATTTCAACAACAATATTTAATATTGTGAATAAGACTTTACTAACTAGAGCTGCATCCCATACTTAACACTAGATAAGATTGTGGTTTAGCAGTTTTAGGCCTATAAATAGTAATAATGACTATACTAACACAGATAATTATTGTGTTGAGACCAAATTATATTAAAGATAGAAAATTATGTTGCTGAGATAAAAAAAATTATGGCCCTTCTTGTCACGAGATTGCTTTTGTTTTGACTAAATCGAGGAAATAAAACTTGATAATATAATCTTGTTTTTGAAGTTGAACGAAGTAATAAAATGCCATATCTTTTTTGTTATTCCAAAGTTCACATTAATTTTTTCATAAATTAAATCTACTGCAGATATTCACAGTTTTATAACAAAGTCCGTGGATATTCTTACTACATTGATTATTTAGACAAACTGTATTTTTGCGAACTGCAACTTATATATTTATTTATGGCTGAAATACGATGATTCCTTTTCTTTATTAGCCTTAAAATTAAGACAAATTCTAAATATCACTTAAATATAATAAGTTATAGAAATGAAGGGCGATTCCATTTAAACTACTCAATCGTAAGTAAACGAAAAGTTAAAATTCAATTAACTTATTAATCCATTATTTACACTGGGTTTTAAAATTACATCGGGCTTTGTTTTCATTTAGATTAGATACGTTGTCACCCCTGAGAAATAAGATGGAATGCCTCCATGCTACCAAAATAACACAGAATTAAGTGTTTCCGGATCTCTACACTCACCAGACATAACACAAAAGCGTTATTCTGCCATTTAACTTAAACCCCCTTTATTAAACCACGTCTTGATACATAAATCCATTTTTCCTTTATCGCTACTTACTTCCAATTTGTTAAGGCGCTTATCTGCGAAGGCATTAGATTCTTTCTGTGTAAAATGCGTCTATAAATTCCGATGGATCAAGTTGGCTCCAAGCCTGGCCTTCCAACGATTTTTCATGATTCTATCGGACGTGATTTCTAATTTCCACCGATATTTTCGTGGTGATTTATTTAGTATATATATTAACTGTAAATTGTAGTAACTACTAAAACTATGATATTAGAACTTGAAACGCCTGGTTCACATAACATGTATCACCAAAACCATTCAAGTTCAAGGAATTAGATATAACTAATATAAGAATAAACCAAACAAATATACCTATAGCATGACTCAAACAGCAAAGAACAACAAAGTTCTATATTTAGTCTTTTCTGTTTTATTAATTAGTTTATTGCTGCATTTTAACAATATCTCATCACACTCTAGGTTATCTAGCAGATGAGAGAATGTCTTTGGCATTAAGGCTACTATTCTTGAACCTTTAACTTTCTTAAAGTTAAAAGCAAAAAATAAATAATGGGAATATTGTTTTATATTCAAATTTAATTACTCTTCCAGCAAAAGCAGCGGGGTCAGGCACAAATACAAAGTTTAATAATTACAACACTAAATAACTCACTTATTTTAGAAAAAAAATAACATTATCGACGATTCTACATCATAGCTGTGGTAGAACGACGCTGTAGCTGGGTTCTAGCTACAACATGGTTGGGTAGGGTCGACCACGCTCTGACAGAATACCAATGTGAAATAGAATCATAACGCTGTGTTTCGTCATATGAGCGTAAGTACCCGGTGACCCAATTCGAAGTAAGGAGGCATTGCATCCCAACCCACAGGGTTTGTTATATGCGCATGCGCATTTCTTATTGAGGATATATTTAGAAGTCCACGGTCTTCACTTACTATCAGTACTTATATACTTTTTTTCTTACCCATAATATTATAAAAAAAATATGTGTGTATCTTTACGCGGGGTGGAAATAAAACTTAATGTGTTTAATAGAATTTTAATAGTTAGTTATAATTATTGTACTTAAATATTAATAATGTAATATTTATATTAACAAGTAAATAAAAGCGTAAACGGACTATAGATTTTACCGGACGTTACTTCTTCCTATTTAAATAACCCTAAAACAGCGCCTTAACAAGTGTTATGTCAAAAAACGTCCCAGTGTAAGGTTCTCTTTTTATATTGATTATCGCTTGTACGTGCAATGTATCCGGTCTATGGCTACTTCGGCTAATTAATCCTTTGGGCGTTATTGGTAACGATGTTTACTACCTGGCCTTACTTCAGACTGTATCGAAAACCGATGGAGCAGAGGCTTGTGCAAATTTGCGTGGGGCGATGTATGCAGATGAGCACAGAATCGCCTATCTGATTATCTCTCTTTTAAAAATATCAGAAAAAATAACGTAAATTAAATATATATATATATATATATATATATTATTTATATATGTTTCAATATCAGAAATAAAGAATATAAAGAACATTCCTAATGCATTAGGTCCACCCATTAAAAATCAGGCAGCGTAACACTTAAAGAATTTTTCAGAGAAATAAAATCTTCAATAATAGTTAAATAAACTAGGTAACGTTATATAGCAAGTTAGTATTGCCTTATAATACTAAAATCATTGCAAATATGAGAAAAACTTTGTCTAATCAATATTCCAATCAGTATTCCAATTTTTTAATTATTTAAAAATTTTAATGACGTAGAGAGTAAGTTTAAGAAAAATCTAATAAATCGTAATATAACGTAGTTTTTATTATTCACTTTTTCTAATTTTAAATAAAATATTAATTAAATGGATATAATGTTCCTTACTTAAGTAGATTTCAAGATACAATTTTTTTATACATAAACTACAAGTATAAAATGTATAATGATATTGTTGATGGTGCATGTTTTTGTCTGAATGAAATTTTGTCTTTGATAATCTAATTTTGAACCTTGAAATGTTGATCTAATCGAAATAGACCAGATGTTTGTCATTACAACCAACATAGGTACTATATATATGTCTGTCATAAATCAACAATTACCATCTAGGGAAATGATAAATCTCATTATACGATTATAATTTGATTATAGTGAATTATAATTTAATTAAATAGACCCATATTTATAATTTTAATATCCACTCAAGGAATATTTGATGTTTGTTGATGATTACAAATGTAATGCGTATATCGTACGATATCGTGCGTATGATAATGATTTTCAGGAGGACTAATCACAATGACATCTTCCGGTTGTTACAGTATGTCGTCCACTGCCCAAAATATGCTATTCTTCTGGTCAATTTCGTTCCGCAGATACTACTATTTGGTTACTACCAGATCACAAACAGTGCCGTAATTTATCAAGTAAAATGTATATTACTTTGTTTTGTGTAATATATGTGTTCGTTTAATTTACGTGTAGCTTTATTTATATACCATATTGTTAAAACTGTACTCGTTTATGCAAATCCATATTACAACACAAAGCAGTAAAAAGTCAGCACGGTATTACAAAGAATAAAAAAAACTGGGAGATAACAAAGTTAAAAGGGAATTTGAACAACAGATGCGAAGCACGTTAATAATAAAGCCTAGTTATGTCTCCCTAATTGGAAAAGCTGCCTTGTAACTGTTAACTGCTGGTGAAGCCATGCGTTATATACTTTTCGAATGTTTTTATGATCGGACCAAAGCTCTGGATTGAAATTGGTGTAGTTTTTATTATGTAGTTGAGCCACACTGCAGGTACCTGTACAACATAAGGTTGACTTGGGTAGTACTATCTATATTAATGAAAAGAAGGTACCAGTAGCACGTAAAGGTTGGCCGGGGAAGTAACATCTATAGAAATACGTAAAATAGATGCTAAACTTTAATAAGTTCTTATGGTGAATGACTGAAACCGTTTATTACTGGTCTTCACCGGTAATAAACGGTTTCATAAAACAAAAAAAGGCCTCTGCAGGCTTTTTTTGTAATTTTTTTCTCGGCCTGATGGCCGCTGTTAGCCCGAGGATTTTACAGTTTCACCTGGTCGGGAAGTGACCGAGCGCTTATGGCGCTCAGTCGAGGCCTCTATTAGTGGGTAACCAGCACAAGGGCTCCTGAGAGGGAGCCTCCGTTTGGACCGTTACCCTGTTTCGCGAGAGCGTCAGACTCGAGAGTGCCCGAGAGGGCTGAACCTTGGCTCAGTCACTTGCTTCTGACTTGGTGAAGAGGCTCGCTATCTTAGTCCTTAGGGATTTCGTTTCACATCTGCAACATGATCCTTATCGAGGGTTAGGTGGGTGTCTTTCAGTGGAGAAATCACTTACTAACCAGTGAACAGCGCCCAGTTACATCAACTTTAATATTATAAAAAAAATATTATATTTATTTAATTAATGAAAAAACATGTACCATCAACAATATCATTATACATTTTATACTTGTAGTTTATGTACAAAAAAATTGTATCTTGAAATCTACTTAAGGAACATTATATCCATTTAATTAATATTTTATTTAAAATTATAAATAAAAGATAAAATAGGAAACATTGCAACAAGTTAGAAAAAGTGAATAATAAAAACTACGTTATATTACGCTTTATTAGTTTTTTAAACTTACTCTCTACGTCATTAAAAATTTTGAATAATTAAAAAATTGGAATAGTGATTGGAATATTGATTAGATAAAGTTTTTCTGATATTTTCAATGATTTTAGTATTATAAGGCAATACTAACTTGCTATATAACGTTACCTAGTTTGTTTAACTATTATTGAAGATTTTATTTCTCTGAAAAATTCTTTAAGTGTTACGCTGCCTGATTTTTAATGGGTGGACCTAATGCATTAGGAATGTTCTTTATATTCTCCATTTCTGAGATATATTGATATATATATATATGTTACAATATCAGAAATAGAGAGTACCTTTGTTTGTGGTAATGACAAACATCTGGTCTATTTCGATTAGATCAACATTTCAAAGTTCAAAATTAGATTATCAAAGACAAAACTTCGTTATTTCATTACATAAATTCATAATTTCCTATCAACTGCAAGTTTTAAAAGTTATAACATTTTCGAAGAAAAACGACCAGTGCGATCTTCTTTCAACAGTGTAATTTATTAAAGTAATTTATTCATCTTATAATTATTATGTCAAACCAGGAAAGACAGAGACGGGAAACAATATACAGTGGTGGTCACATAATTAAACACCTTCTATTTAGCTACATACAACTTTATTGAAAGTTTTATCAATAGTGAAGATAAGTATTAATTCTACTTTAATTACTATTAATCACTACACTAACGCCATATTATCAAAATGAACACGATAATAAATTGTATTTATCAATAGTTGAGACATTCATTAGTACTAGTTGAATAGGTTTTTTTAAATAAATCACAAACTTTTTAATATGCTTGCTGCTGGCCATGTAAATAAAGACTGTTTAATGTTTCGTGTTCTTAATTAAAAAAACACAATTCTCTTATTTTTACCATTTTCCCTTGCATTTTTAAGAAACGCGGCTAAACCAAAAACTATCTTATAGTAATCTCAATATTAATATTATTTTTAGATCATTTTCAACTAGCCGCTATGGGTAAAAACAAAAGTTGTACAAGGAAAATCAATCTGAATTTTTATGACAAATGTTGGTCAGATAGAAGAATTGTGTATCGTTTGCGGTGTTCTAAAGATATGTTAGTGAATGCTATCGAGCATTTCAAGAAATTTAAGACAACAGAAAACGTACCAAGGATACCGAGACCTAGAAAAAACACCCCACGTGAAGACTTACAAATTATATTGTTGGCCAAAAAAGAACCGTTGAAAGTGCAGTGAACCGTCGATTATGTGAAGCTAACTAATTTTGAAGAATATCTCGTACCACTTTTAAAGAAAGCAAATATTAAAGCTAGATTAGAGTTTGCAAAGAATTACAAAAATTGGACTGAACGTGAGTAGAAACATTTTGAATGAAATGAATATAATTAATACTGACGGAAAACAACATGTACAATATCCGAACAAAGAAATGGATCTAAAGTATAGGAAGGAAACAGTCAAACATGGAGGAGGGAATATCAAAGTTTGGGGCTGTTTTTCCGAACATGGTGTTTAACTTGTTAGAAAAATTGAATGCAATATGGATAAATTCCGGTACAAGAATATTTTATGGAATACCATTTCGATAAACTTAAATGCAATAATTAAAAGTAAACTAATGATAGTAAAAACAAATTAAACATATTTATTAACAATCTATACAGTCCACATAATAAAAGCTATAGCTTAGAATAATTTCTTAAATTACTATTTCTTTAGAGTTCTTAAAAGCAAATTAATTAAACGCTTTTGAAGGCGATCCGAATGATTGATATTATTAATTTTCTGTCTAATCTGAGCGTCGTTTGTTTTGAGTTCATCAATCAGTAACATAACTTTGATCTTAAACAATCTTATTTGTTCGTCCGACATTGTTTCAAATTCAGGCAGAAGACTCAACAAAAAATAACGCATACCTCTACTATTTCCCTTGTTTGCATCGGTAGTTAGTAGATTTAACGTGTTTCTTTGACTGTATTTTGGTCTTTTCATTTTCTTATCTATAAAGACTTTTGGCGCAGGTCGTCTGCGTTTTTGAAATATTGGGGACTGTCGATGCGAATTTATTGAGTCGGGACTTACAGTTTCAGGGTTTTTGACTGATAGTTCCACACTCACGGTCTCATCTGATTGTGCTTCAAAGTCTTCCTCAGGCTCCGTCTTAACAGTGCTTAATAATATTTCTTTTGGTGAATTATTCTTAAGTGCCTCATTTGCTGAAGCTTCCTCGACAATCTCTAAATTATTTAATGATTTCATAAAAGGCACTATGAATTGGAGGTATGCAGTCAAATAGTACGGCTTTTTATATTTAGTAGTAGGTTTCAAACTTCTAAGAAATGAGCATCGGATATTTCTCCATTTTTCTTTACATTCGCTTACTGAAAAATAGTTATAATGCCATTAAGAAAAATATAAATAAGACAAATTTAAATCTCGTAATAAAATAATGTTTAATAGAATAACTGTGATATTAAGTTATAAACATTTAAATGACAAAATCCGGAAATCCTGTCTATCGAAATAGTCTTAACATGATGTTGGATAGTACCGTAGCGGCATCTATTGATAAACGTGAAACAACAGTTCTATGGCATCACGACGTCAGCCCCCACGTAAGTTTAAATAATCTGTGATATGTATTTATTTTATAAATATAATATTCAAATGATTATTTATAATAAATAACTATTTTCATTATTTAAAAAGATTTATCATAATATTATTTGTGCATCTTGCGTACGAACAAAACATCAGTGGCATAATTATATTTTTTTTTTTCAAAAAACATTTTAAATTTTATCTACTTCGAAATAGAAGTTATTGAAACGTTTTGTGACATACCTGTAAAGTTGTTATTGTGCGCGACTTCTGCCCATGCCTCTTCCGTCAAGTCCTTACGGTTGTACTCCGGTAAGTTATTGTTGTAGAGAAACGGATATTTCTGTATTTCTTGGACTAAAGTAATTTCCACTGACATATTGTGAGTTATTTTATTAAACCGCAAAGTAAATGTAGCAATAGCACTGGCGCGATGAACGGGACGCGGTTACTGGGTGCATGTCGTCATCGTGTCGCGCCGCGCCCTCCCCGCGCCGCTTCGTCCCCTGCTCACATCGTGGCTCGCCCCGTGATCGCCGCGCCGCGCTGTGCCCCTCCCTCGTCGCGTCGTACCCCTCACGTGCTGTGTCGCTATCTACACATTTTTTGCCGTTTCATTACGTATAGAATTTTTATTTTTTTTTACATAGAACTATTTTATTTAAGTTATTATTAATTAGTTATTAGTATTAGAATTATTTTATTACATAGAATATATATCTACGAATACTTTTATAAACGAAATATTTGTTATTAAATAAAAAAACAGTGTACAAAACTTTAACACATAAGAAGTATGTCTAATAATTTACATTTACTTTTATATGTAATTTATGGACCGAAAATAGGACAATTCAATAAATAATCGAGTTGAACGTCTATATACTGACCCCTATATAGTATTAATGACACCTTTGATGATGTTTTATTAGCATTATTTACGCTCCATCATGTTAGTACAGCTAAATGAAACGTTAGTTTCATAAAAAATACATTACTTTACTAAAAAACAACCCGCAATGAAACACAAAATCAAAAACATCTGATGCTGATCAAGGAACGCACGATATTTATATTATTTATTATTAACGACATTTACCACTACTTCGGAATGCGTTAGCGCCGGAGAAGAAGTGTCGTAAGAAACTCCAGCGACGCTCCTATCTACGTCACTTAGTAAGAGCCGGTCTGAGATCCGACTACAGGCTACTGCATGAATTTATAAATCCCCACTGCGTGAGCGCAGCCCAAATGCCACACTGAAAACACCGCCTCTTTCGTAAATGTACGTAATACCGAGTCGAGCGCGCGTCTACGCCGAGTCGTTAGCCTATGCCTAAAACTTTAAGGCCGGAGCCCCACTGCTGCGCACGATACGCACGGACATGCTATACACGTGGCCACGTCGGTCCATTGGTCTGGCTGCGTGTGTCAACATTTTCATAGCAACCAATGCACGCACACGTAAAACGTGTGGGCCACGTGGGTACATTGGTCAGAAAGTCGAGAAAAACGTAAACTAGAATACAAACAAGGCGCACGATTCTCGTCTCCCCCGCTCCCCGCTCCCCCTCTCTGTAGATAAGGCATTCGTTCGTAGGTGGGTTGGAGTGGGGCTTTTCCTGCCAAGCGCGCTACTGGCTGACATTTCGGATCAGACCACGCGTGTCTCAGTGACGTCATTTAGTGCGCAGCGTGCTCGCGCATTACTGTGGATGTATCTACCTACATTTTTTTTACAAAGCGTTTTTGTACCCACGTGCGTAGCTCGACCGTGCGCAGCAGTGAGGTTCCGGCTTAAGAGCCCTCTCTCCCACTTCCACCTCCATTCCCCTTCTTTGCCCGTTCCTATAGACAAAGTGCATTTATATAACACAGCTCAGTGCGAATGTTAAGGAAATGCAATGCAGAAAGCTAAGCGCGATTGGGTCCTTTAACTTGCTGGGTAATGCGTAAGGTTGTCGGACTTATGGCCAAGGTTAGATAAACATTACACATAATTTCGTATCCTTAATGCCTTAGTGTCTTGGTGCTTTAATTAACTTAAGTTTTATAGCGTGTAATGGAATCTATTTCAGCTTAATATTTAACTTTAAATAAAATTATTTGACCTTAAATTTGCCTGATTGTTAGGTACGTATACATCCCTAAAAGAAAAATTGACCAATGGGAAAATAAACATTACCCAAATGACAAAAAATAAATATCATTACTGGTACAAAGCAATGTTTTAGGCGGTAAACCGTAGTGTATTGGACATTGAAAATTGCATTCATGTAATCGCATTCATTTGTCGCTTTTATCTCAGCTGCCGAATAATAATGTTCTTTTATTCATTATATTGAGAGTAACAAATTAACACATAGTTCACCTGATGGTAAATGATTCCTGTGCCCCATGACATCTACATTCATCCTAGACAAGGAATCATAATACAGATGCGTTGTCACCCTGGAAGACTGAGATGGAATGCCTCGTCACCAGTAATAAAAGTCTCCATATGCCTACACTCACCAGACGAAACACAGCAGCATTATGTTACTATTTCACACTGGTATTCTATGAGAGCCTGGCTCTTCCCATGTTGAGCTGACCCATTCATTCTGCAGCTAGAAACAGTCTGCAGTGTCGCAAGTTATTACACAAAACCTAAAACTAGTCGATTAATATGTAGACATTAATTTGAATATTATTATTACACAATTTATATATACCTAATATATACTAATATATACCTACAATTTGTTGGTCATCCACCATGTGCTCTTCACGCGAAATTTCCTACTACGCACAACTACTCCGTGGAATCAGCTGCCGCCCGCGGTGTTTCCGAACCGATACGACTTAGGGACCTTCCACTTACCGTCAGGTGGGCTATTTATTAAATATTATAGGCAGTTGTCAGGGATGGCAATGCGTGTGCATCTTGACTCTTTGCGGAGGACAGACGTAGGGGATACTAGGCTACAAACAAACATTTAATACTGACTTGAACTGAACAGTTGAACTGTGTACTCATTTATAACCTTAAGTGTCATGAAAAAATACCTATAAGGCGGATTATATGTTCATCTGAAACTTAAAGCAATAGAGTGTCTAATTAACGCTCCTAAGCTGTCGCTACAAAAGTCCTCAGAGATGTCTAAATATATGCCATGGAGATTTTTTCTTTTACTTTCCAAAAGTTTCGCTTTAAATCGAACAAATGATATAACTGTAATTGCATCAGTGCCTTAAGGGATATGGCACAATTCGGAAGTATCTCAAATCTCTAACCTGTTCAAAAACTCTTGGGTAAGTTTTGCTAATATGATTGAAACATTAATAACCATTGATTGATTGATTAAAACATTGTCATGATTTAGTAAATATATTACACAACAAAACACTGAAACTAAAACACTGTTGCCAAATGGCCAACTGCAGAAAATATTGTTGCCATTATTTTATCACCCACAATGTGTCTACGTTTAACTTTCCTTGAAGACCCTTCGTAACACCCAAAGCCGCTTAGCTACTGGGTCATACTGATAAACCCAACTCTCGTCTCCAGAGATCCAATTTTGGTAAAACATGTTAGACTGTATTTGTTACGATATTATTTTCATTCAGTTTTGTATTGTATATATACGCATTGCTAATGATAACGGAGAACAGTAACGTACTTTCTTGACTTACTTATACTAACTGAAAATGAGGAGCTCTTTTAACACCTAATCTAGTAAAATCTCGTCAATATATAATAAATAAAATAAAAATTATTATAACACTAAGTGACATGTTGTCTTTTATTAGTGATTTAATTATAATAAAGCGACTCGAATTACAGCGTATCATGGCTTTGTAGGTTCAACACTTAGATTTGGCATTATATTTTGGGGCAATTCTGTCGACAGGGAAAACGTGCTTAAAGCACAAATAAAATGCATTAGGGCGCTAACAAATATACAACATAGAGACACATGTAGACCTCATTTCATTGAATTAAAAATTTTAACTTTCATCTCACTTTACAAATTAGAGATATGTGCGTAAGCAGTCGCCATAATGATAAGCTCACGGCAATAGCTCCAAGAACATCACTGGCGAAAAAAGTATTATTTTTATGGCGACAAAGATTAACAACAAAGTTCCTAAAGATTTAAAAGTAATAGAGAATACAAAGTTATTTAAGTCCGAATTAAAAAGACTCTTGCTAAGAAAAGCTTACTATTCTTTAGAAGAATTCTTCAATGACAATTTTTAAAAAAAATATTGCCAACACCAGTGGCAATCATGCAATTGGGATAAATATTATTAGTTTTTATTATTAGTGTAATTATTTCTTTTGACTAATTTTGTATGCCCGCAGGGTAGGACAAAGCTGGACAAATTACTTCTGAATTATATATTCAATACCTATTCCACAAATAAATGATTTTGATTTGATTTGATTTGATTTAAATAACTAATAAAAGCAAATTAAGCTAAAAAAGATGTCGTCGAAAATTTGGAAACGGACTGCCGTAATAAAATACAATTTTCTAATAGGTTGTCAGCCCTCGGGATGTGAGCAAGTAATGTTGATGAGTTGCTGGTCGGAAATCCCCTCAGAATTTAATGTTGACTGGACATATATTTACGTATGTATTACACATATAAATATGCATTTAAGTTTAGGTTCTAGGCCCTTCCCTAGAAGTATTTTTTTTTTCAGGGGAATTGACAATGGTAGTACAAAACTGAAACTTGTTTGTTTGTTCTTTTAATTCTATAGCCGCTTCTAACAAAACTAATATCTGTAATAAACTTTTTGATTTATAATTGCAATTAAAGTTTCGCAATGAGTTGGCTAAAAATTTGTAGCTATGTTTCGAATGAATGATAAAAAAATTGAATTAAGAAGGATTTTATACCTTATTTCAAGATTTTTCACGTAATTTTCCTTTCCTAATATTTTTTCACGTAAATTTCCTTTGCTAATATCCCAAGGTAAATACAAATTACAACTCCACCTGGGGTATCTCTAATTTAGTTTTACAGTGGTCACAGATGCTGTAACTCATACGTGTTTAATGCGTAAATTTTATGTCACAAGTTATGAAAGGCAATCGAACTAAAGAACCCGTTCGATATTTTAGTGGACTGCAGTTGAATTTCGTCCATCCTTTTACAAACGAATCATATGTAGGTCTTTTTAAGTGTTAAGAAAATTTCTTAAGAAGAACCTAATAAACTGAAATTACGCAACTTCGGTGCGGAGACCACATTACGTTCAAAGTGCTTTTTTGAGTGCAAAGTTGCTTGATTTAAATAAGTGTTTCCATAATAACAATATGATGAAACATATATAATATAATATTAGAAATAAATATATAAAATTAAGTCTATATAACGGTATATCAAGCGTTCGATAAGGTCTTTCGATTACTGTGTCAAGGGCCCGCGTTCCGAAGCTCACCCTGTTCGAGCCGGAGTTCCACAAGGCAATATTAAGTTTCGTACCCTAAACCCTCTACACTAACGACATACCGTCCACTCGCGGTGTAGAGCTAACCCTTTTTGCTGTTGACACCGGCCTCTATGTGTCTCGATTTATACTAGACACCATATGTAAGCTCCTCCAATCTGTAGCCAATAATTTAGGAAACTGGTATTGGAAATGGAGGATCGGGATTAACCCCACCAAGAGTGCAGCCATGCACTTCTCTCGGTGTAAAACACCGCGTCTCCCTACCATAGAGTTATTTGATCGTCCAATCCACTGGAAAGAGACAGTTAAATACGAGTACTTAAGTATCGTACTCCATGAGAGACTCAACGGCGTACCCACTAATAAATAAAAATAGCTAAATAAACCCTAATAAAACATAATGTATGTAATAAAGCTAAACTGTAAGCGTGCTTTCGACCCATAACATATGCAAATCCCGTCTTTTATGCATGCCTCCCCACGTCTTATTTACCGACTTCAGGTCAGGACAAAATTCATTCATGGACAAAGCTACCGTGTACCGTGCTTCTTGCGTAATACAACAACTGTAAAAGCTTTCGCGCTAACAGTAGACATCAGCCTTAGAAAAACGATATATCATATGACATAAATTCGCACTTAATACAAAAGCTTTAACAGTCGTCATTTTTACACTACCACCAGTTTCTGTCTGAATGTCTCGAGTAGTTTCTGAAAAAATAATAAATTACAATCAGTGTAAGAAATAACAATAATGTCAACAGATAATAATTTTGCAAACGCTGAATAAACTGTCCCTTATTCATGACATTCCATGAGTTTTCGTTTTTATCTTTGATAAATTATTTTAAGGTGTACTAGAACTTATTAATAAAGGTTCTTTTAACATAATTTAATAAGAGATGAATTAGAGAGAATTGGATGATATCGTATACTGTAATTCATATCGATACTGTAGTATTTACATAAGCGGATTGGCTAGCATAGTATCAGATTTAAACAACTTTAGGTGATTCTGTTACTTGTCGTATTGGATTTAATTGCCTTTTCTTACAAAAAAATGCATGGTTGTAATTCAATTTAATTTTTGCTTATCTAAAGTCTATTTTAATTTTTTTCCAAAATGTATAAATAATATTAGAACCTAAATTAATAATAATATCCGTACTATTCTTCAATTCAATCAAAAGTTATACTTTCTCTTTATAAGAATATGCATTTAAGTTCAATATTTCTAAAACGATAAAAGTGTTATTTATTCCGGTTAGTGTTAGCTATTTCGTTATTTAACTCTTTGCTAGAATCCATGTAGCTATTGAATCAACGCTCTAGAAAATCCATTTAAATTCCTATAGCAATTTTCTATTTTCAAATCAATATTTTTTACAAAACAATATATATATATATATATATATATATATATATATATAATCAATATATTAATTATTCGGCCTTGTGGATTGTTCTACTGAGGCTGCTACGTCATGAGTCTTGAGTTCGATTTCCAATGGAAGAACACTATTGAGCTTACCTTGTCTTCGACGCTGAATCTCCACCTTATACATTTCTTATTGCATATGCTTTGCATTGGAATAAGGATGTGAATGACGAGTGAGTGCTTCTGTATATGCGCAAATGTTTACAATACTATAATATATCCGGCGTAGTTGATGTAATTTGGTAATAAACAAAAGATATTGCCGTTGTCGAAATCGACCAGGAGCACATCGAATTACAGAATTTAACCAATCAATTGATAAATGTCGAAAAGCACTTTCGATACAATTGATTATTGTTTTACTACTGCACGTATACGCGAACCGTACATTTAAAGAGGTATTAGCTTTTGGGGTGCAAGCGTAGCAAACATCAAAGGAATATAAGACTGTTTTAAATAATGATTTTGCATATTTACATGAATACTCCAAATTGAATGAAACACGGGATGTATTTTTACATCAATTTGGTAAGCAACATATCCTCGCATAGGAACACCGGTTCCTAGGTAGCAGTGCTGCATTATTAAGAAAATCAAACTAAGCATAAAATTATAAGAGATGGTTCACGACAATATTTAAACACCTAAGAGATCAAGTTTTTCATACCTAAGCCGTGAGATTGAATGAAGCTCCAAATATATGAGCTATTAAAATTTAAATATATCCTAGAAAAGAAATTACAATCTTCCATTCTATGATTAATGAAGTTAAATACAAACTGCACTACTACATTACTACACTATAAGACCTTAAAACACTTTTCTACATAGATAGAACCCAAAAATAAATAGTTAAAAGCTGACGGTAATTCGGGTTAAATATGACATCATACGTCAAACACTTCAGCCACAATGGCTGCTGTAAAAAACTCGCAAGGTCGGGATAAATAAGTTTAAAATAAACGCAATGAAAACGGTAAAAAAATACTTTCAATTTAATCTTTTTAAATGTTTTATCAAGCCGTTTTTAAATGCGATCTTATCAATATGTAACGATACTTTCAATAAAAATCGTGTTTGTGCGTCTATTTCAGTTATATTAGTTCTTGTAATAAATAATTTTATATTTTTCCATTTTAAGAGATGAAACCAGCTGTGATTTTTATTACTCTAGAGCCTTTTATTACCTGTTCGACCCTTTTACCTTAAAGTAATCTTAAGTGTAATGGATACAGGGTGTCTAGTGAGAACCAATTTATGAAGGATTTATTTTTATAAATATGAAATGATTTATTATTTAATTTACGCAACATTTGTTCAAAACTGGATTTTAAATAAAAAAACTAAGGGGGACGAACAAGCGTACAGTTCACCTGATGTAAAGTGAATATTACGGCTCATAAACATTTACAGGTTATAAACATTTTGAGGTTATACCTCAACAAAGCTTCATAATGCACATGTCTTGTCAACAAATGTCCGTGAAGTCCTAATAATGTTAACAAAGATTTTTTTTAATTTCATTGCTTTCTATTACAAAAAAATTAGGTAGTCCGTAAGCTTCTTTTTACAAGAATTGAGAAGCTTACAGATGAGATAAGTTTCTCTATATATCCAAATCTTTTTATGTAAAAAAGAGCTTCAAAAGTACTAATAATAATATTCGATCACTATCTAATTTATAATACATATAAATCTATAATGTTGTAATTATCAGTAGAAAATGATTTCTTTACTTCTATTACACAACCTAACGAGGATGATGACGTCGTTAAGATACGTTGAAATTGTTTACACTCACAAAAGACATGACCTCGATAACAATTTACGTTGATTAGACGAATAAATCACAATGGCTTTATGGGAAAGGCGATAAATCAATTTAGTTAGACGACTTTTATGTTGTAAGAATTTAAAAGAAAAGGAAGATGAACGAAAGTACTTGAATTATTCAACTAATAAAATTTATAAGGAACTATTGTAGAAAGATCTAATTAAAAAATAATCTAATCAATGAATGGACATCAAATCTATCGCTAAAAAAATTTATAAAATGACAACTAGGACTAAAAGAGAAGCTTGTCTTTTATCAGTCAAGTCTTTTTTTTTTCGGGCTTATGGCCGCTGTTAGCCCGAGGGCTTTTACAGTTTCGCCGGGTTAAGAGGTGACCGAGCGCTTATGCCGCTCATTCGAGACCTCTATTAGTGGGTAACCAGCACAAGGGCTCCCGAGTGGGAGCCTCGGTTTGGACCGTTACCCTGTTCTGCGAGAGCGTCTGACTCGAGAGTGCCCTAGAGGAACCTCGGCTCGGTCAGTTGCTTCTGACTAAGAATTATCTACATTAATATCTCTATTAATATTATTGGCTATACGTACCACCACTTCGGAATGCGTGGGCGCTGGAGAAGAAGCAGTCAAGTCGATAAACAAAATTCTTGCGGGGTTTGGTGTTATTCGGTATAATATTTTTTTCTTATCAAGATATGGTAGCATAAAATAAACTTTTTTTTAAAAATATAATATCTCGTTCCAACTACAAATCTACTTAATTTTCTAATGAACGTACCAGCCGTTCCTATAATTAGCACCATAAAGGAATAAATTCTTTTGTATATATTTAATGAATTTAACATTATACAATGATCATAATGACTGTGAATTTCAATCACAGTGGTATCTTCTTGTTATTGCCAAATGCCATCAACTGCGCAGATTATATTATAGTGCCGTGAGAATCCGCGCATACAAAAGCACTCGTCTTCCCATATTTAGGTAAATATAAATTTATACTGTATTCAAATTTAGATTGCGCAAATACTGTCATATCTAAGGTTATGTTTTCAAGATATTCATTACAGCCATTCTTGCGAGTTTGAGTTCTTCAAAACATTTTACTTCTACGGTTATGTCCTCGCTGTCGAAGAAAAACGACGATTGTCACTGCGCATATCAAAACCCATCAAAGCTATCATTTGCACTAAGCAAACCACTTTTATCGTTTAAAATGTATGTAGATAACCGTTTTATCTATCAACCGGTTTCCATAATCACCAGCATCTTCATCTTTCCAATAAGCAACATCAAAATTAGTTAGATTGCTACACTCTTACACGGTACTCGTGCTCGTTTGCATATTAGGTGATAACGTTATAATACCGGGTATACACTGTGGCTGTGATAAACCACGACGCCAACGGTACATAATCTCAAATTGCTAGTTAACCTATTAATTAATTGTTAGGCTACGACGGGACGTCGCGATTAGTTTTAATTAACTTACATATAGTTTTGATTATATTTTGTACATGTAATTTAATATCCGGACCCGCTGTTGAAAGATAAAATTCTGTAGTATATTGCATTGTATTTGCATTTTACTCATGGATATTTGTTTTTTTGATTTGTTATTCAAAACCATATTCATGTTAAAATCCGAAGATATACGAGTAAATGAACAAAGAAATTTAAAATATATAATATATTAAAAATTTAATTATTTTCGATTCCGATTCCGGTGGTCAGCCAAAACTGTCTATAAGAGTGGTTTACAAAATTTTATTTTATTAGGAAAACTTACAGCTATTACTTATAATAATAGAGTATAATAATAAATTTAATACAGCCAATTAAAAGCTTCCACATTTAATTATGTAGAATAAGTGACCAAACAATGCAAATGTTTACAAATATAAATAGTATAATGTTTAGGTCATGTTATTAAAGTATTTTTTGCTTAATATATTTTTTGCTGCATTTGGTAAGGTGCAAAAAGGATCTATATCCGTACCAAGCGAATTTATATAATTGCTAGTCCTGAACATAAAATAGTTACTTCTATAGTTCGTACGAGTCGCAGGAACGAAAAGCAGTTTCCTTCAAATTAAACGAAATTGTTGGTGTAATTAAAGGTCGGATACTTAAGCCTGCCATTTAATTATTATAGAATCCCTAGGAGGTGGTTCACTTTAAAGCATGATCTGGATATAGTTAACCTTAGTAATATTTAAAAAGTTACATCGATTTAATAGTACTTTAAAAACGAAATGACATAAAAAACGAACTAGAACAATTAGCTTTTAAAGAATTGAAAAGGATAGTTGTTACACTAATCTAATTGCTTAATTTTCCGCTTAAATCGTATTCACACTCGCTATCAATTATTAGGATAGCACCGTTCACTCATCATTTATATTTCATCACCGTTCAGACTTTCATTATATTTAATAATACGAATAATTCGATTATTCGATTCGAGTATTTGAGTATTCGATTCGAGCGCATTCGATTTATTACCGCAAACATGTTTTATTAGTGCGCTCGAGTCGCAGGTTAAGATTGACATATCTTTTTTATTTGTCAACTGATTTTAATGAAACAAAAACACTAAACGTTAGCCCGAACTTATCTCTGTCGTCACTGATATGAATAGTTTCAGTCGGAGATTTGCCTGCATAAATGTATAGACAAACATACATACATAGTCTATTATTTATTGTTATTAGACAAATTATTTTTTTAACCTTTAAAAAAAACGTTTACAGTATTTATCAGACGCTGCTGAACGCCCACATTTTCAACTATTTTCGATTTCGCACATTTTGATCGGTTAAATTTGGTAAAAAGCGTAGCAGTTGCTAATTTACCCTAGTCGTCTCGTATATATTCGTAGTCGATGAGGTTAAAGATTTTTTTAATACAAAAGTTGTCAAGGGAGCCTACAGTTGAGATAATGGTTGAATCCTAAGGTCCAAGATATTTACATCCATCCAAGACAAGGAATCAAGATGCTAATTTGTGGTCAACCCTGAGGAATAACATGGACTGCCTTGATAACTAACCACTAACACTTTCACCGTCTCCAAATTAATATCATTAAAACAATTTATTAATAATTGTGTTTGGCTATAAAAGGTTACCGCTCAAAAGTTCTTCTTCCAATAACATTTCCGTAAGATCCGTGCTTTAGCTTGCTAATGCTTTGGATATATCATTATTGCGGATATTAATATAAATATATGAGCTAAAGAGGTGCTGTAATGCTGACTATGATTAATGATTATCTATTTGAAAATATGCACGTACATATATGGCTTTAACACAATACGTACCGAAAAATAATTTCCTGAAAAAAAACCAATACGGGAATGTATGTATAAAATATTTCACTGTGAAGAAAATGTCTTATAATCTTTATAAAACAAAATTAATATGATGAATTAATTATTTATTTAACCCAGTTCCGATCCAGTCGTTTTCGCCCATCCTGCAACGGAGAGCTATATCACAATTTTTCACATCAATAATAACAGAAACTGTATTTGGACGGATGCTTTGTTTCATTCAAAGCACGTTATACGGAAGTGGAAAGTAAACTTGTATTCATTAGATATTAATACGATTTCACAATTTACAATTCATTATAAATATTAATCGTTACATCACCAAACGGTTCCAATGGTCGTTTATACCTTTTTTTTAGTATCTGTACTAAACAGAGTGCATTTGTTGAGCTGGTTATATCATCTATTTTTAAATTAGTTAATCCCGTTCTTGCCCAGAGGTGCGAGCAGTATTCCATGTGGGGCCGCACTTGCGCCTTATACAGTTGTAGGCGGTGGCCCAGCTGGAAATAGTGCTGCGCCCTACTGAGCATGCCCAACTTTTTTGAGGACAGCTTGGCCTTGTCTTCCAAGTGACCGCGAAACTAAACTCGATATATCGATGTCGAGAATACCGATAATGGGTGAGGCAACCAGGGGAATGTTCTCAAAGTGGAGATTTACGACGAAGGGATCTTTTTTAGCGGTAAAGGCGCAGACTTGTGTCTTTTTGGGATTGAAATCGACATGGTTTTGTCGATCTCAATCCGAGACTTAACCCAAAAGGGTCTCCAGTTCAGACACAAGTTTGGTTCGGTTCTCATCGGCAGTAGCTCGAGAAACATTAGCGCTGGCCGTATACAATGCATCACTGGTGCTATTGTCTGCATAACATTGATCGGGTGTGGCACAAATAACTTCGAAAGAAGTGCTTTGTGGCTCACTCGATCGAAGGCCTTGGCCACATCCATACTAACCGCTATGGCATCCCCCTTGCCCTCGAACGGCTCCGACCATCGATGTGCGAGGTACGAAAGAAGGTCACCAGCTGAGCGACGCTGACGGAAACCGTACTGACGATCGCTAGTCAGCTGGTGCTTTTCAAGGTACCTCATGAGTTGGCAGTTGATGGTCGTTTCCATTTCGAAAACAAGGGGGTAATGGCAATCGGCCTGTAGTTGGATGGATCCGAGCTATCACTTTTCTTTGGGATTATGGCAGTCCTCCAAGATTTCACTTTGCCTCGGCAATAACTCTTTTGAAGGACCTGGAGGCAGAGTTGTACTTCTTTTTGAGAAGGTTAGTATTTACATCCCTAGCCGCTGACGCCTCAACCCAGGCGTGGCAACAATCCTACTTGTAGCGCGCAGCTAATTTCCAGGGTCGACCAAACCAGGGCAGAGAACTACCCCCGATGGGCACAACAGATTACGGAATAAGAAGTTCTATCCCCTGAAGCACCACATCAGTGATGGCAACGGCATCGGGATCACCCAGCTTGAAGCAAACTCGCCACCATGGGTAGGATGCAAAAAAGGACCGCATCCCATCCCAGTCCCCTGACTTGTAGTGCCATACACGGCGGTGACCATTCGTTTTGAACCGTGGACGATACTAAAAAGGCACTATTGTCCTAAGGCAGTGGTCCCACGAGCCCAGGGGGGCATCGACGGAAACTTTGTAGCTCTGTCCGAATGTGAGGTCAGCATAAGTTCCAACAGGGAAGGTGTATGATCTTCCACATCTGGGATTTGCGTGGGCGAGGTAACCAGCTACGTCAGGTCATATAACTATGAAAAGTCTCCCCACGTTATCGGTGGTACGAGAGCCGAGTCATTCGGCATGGTGGGCGTTGAAGTCGCCAAGTACCATGATTTCGGCGGAGTGGATCTGTGCCAGAACAGAATCTGTAGCCGTTTGGAGTTGCTCCATGAGCCGGTCTATTTCGGCATTACCGCTATGGGACATATAGAGGCACACGTAGACCCGCGGATGGTCATCGCTATCTACGCGCATCCACAGAATAGATAGGTAGTAGAATAGATAGTCCTCTCTGACGTACTCGCACATCCCGGCCCTGGGCAAAAAGAAATGCTCCAATTTGCATCCGGGGCAGGATAGATACGACGTGTCTGCCGGAGAGGATATCTGCGTCTCAGTGAGGAAAAGCAAGGCCGGCTTGGCCCTCCGCAGGTGATAATGGACGGCATCCAAGTTAGAGTGGAGTCCCCTAATATTAGAGAACGGCGAGCGTGGTAGAGGATGCCGCGAGGTGACCCTTGCGTTTGCCCCGAGATCCAGCCACAAGTGCGTTGGTGCCCACGCCAGAGTACGCAGGGCGGCGTACGCGCGCTGCCCCCAGACCCCAAGCGGGAGTTCAGTCGTAAATGCGCGGAGGGGGATTCTTCAATACCGGTGGTATTGGAACCCGCCTGGGGCAGATTCTTTTTACATCCCACTATCATGTTGTAAGGAGGGGTCACTTTGGTGGAATGCCAAACATCAAAATGGTGAGGATAAAATTTTGAATTATTTTGCGATGTACGATTTTTTAACTCCGCAACTTAAACTATTCGATTCAATTAAAACAACTCCTTATTACCCGTGATGCGGTAATGCGGTAAAGTGAAAATTGAAGATCAATAATGTCGGTGACAAAAAGTGTGCGTGTATTTATTATATACATATCTTGCTCATATAATACTATTCAATTTTATTTACCAGAGATTTAGTTTAACGCTATATATGAAAAAAGGTGAAGTCAATAATTTCTACAACCAAAAATGATAATTATTCCAATTTCCTAAACTTATTTAATCTTACAAACATTAATTAAAAATTGTGTTATGAAAGTCTGCGAGAAGTCTGTGAGGATTCCTATGTTCAGCAATGGACTAATGATAGATATGTTGAGAGATTATAATGATCAATAAAATTTATTATAATTTATTAAATATATATAACAAATAATTACCATATACAGGGTTTTTGGTAATTCGACGTATTCACGATAGGAGGTGATAGCGGTTACTATTTGTGATAACTTTTATACTTTAACTTTTTAATTATGCATAAGTGTGGTTCACTTTTTGAGTTGTAATGTTTTGCTTTTTCAAAATAAGTCAAAAATGTAACATCAAAAATTTTTTAAAAAAAAAGTATCAATTTAAATCTTCTGATTAATAAAAACGATTAAACACTGGTTATTTACCAACAATTTTCGGTTCAAATTTAAACTTAAGGTGTAAGGCTTAAGTACGCATTAAACTTATTTACAAGATATTCAAACAGCGTAAATAAGTAAAATAAGCTCTTCTTGTTTGAGTTACCCATTCAAATTCATTTCAATTCATGTGCACAATTTTGTTAAATATTTGGATAGAAGTAAATAAACCTGGTTAAGCTTTTAATTTTTTCTATATGTATATATAGTATAATAAACGTTTATATCGATATTGGCAAAGTAAATTTCGTAAAATCAATTTTCATACAACTCTGATTTCAATTCTGATACAACGTTATTTATATATACGATTACAATATTTCCAAGAAAATCCATAAAATAAAAAAAAAACTAGAATTTTTGTTCTTCTTTACGATTAAATTAGCTGTACCCATTACAAATGTAGTTCTTATTATTCTTTATGATTTAACTGTGTACCCATCACAATGAAGTGTGGACAGAGTACTCAGAATATCTGTTTAAATAAACAGACATTTAGAGTACTCTGTCCACACTTCATTGGACATAACCGTCCATTGATTGCAATTTGCCTAGCGCTGTCAATCCTGGTTAACAATGGCCCAATACACAAAGCGATAGTTGCCAATAAAATAAAACCAAGCCCTGTGAAGTGATATAAGCTACTGTACTGTACAGATCCTGTACTCTTAATATTGACAAATACTCAACAATCAATAATCGTGCCTTACCTTTCAAACCTAACTCGGAATACATTACCGGCTAACAGAATTTGTGTAACTAACTAATAGGAAATTCCTTTTTATCATGTTGGCATATTGGCGTATTGAAATATATATGCTAACACTTGAAACTTGGCTGAAGGCTTGATGGCCGCTGATATCTTCGTGATATCCTACCAGGATCAGCATCAGATGAACTGTATACTCGTTTACTTTTGACACTTATTCCATGAAAACTTTTAACAAAAAGGAAATGTCATAGCGGAAACTTTTTAGAGCCACATTAGCCAGTAGCTAGAGAGCACTATCGCGAAAAAGACGATTGGATAGTGTAATGACCATACTCTTACGAATGTTTTCATAGAATGCGTAAAGAAATGCTCGTAGAGCAATGCTAGATGCGTTGTTGTTTCGGCATCAACGAGTTGGTTCTGACGGAGAAAGCCCACCACGCCCCAACACAATACTATTCCGTTAGGACGTGAGGGGGTGACAACGTACATATATACACCTTGAATCTTTGTTGACGAAAATATAATTATGATATTTTTTATTTTCGTGATTAGCTGTGCTTAGCCTTCATGAAAAATATATAGTTTCGTCTTATGTATACTGAGCGTCAAGAAATCACCAAACCGAACCCAGGTGTCAATGTCTCAGGACCAGGTCGTTGACCACTAAGCAATATGATAATCATATGTTAATTTATTTCAATATAAAATGACTATATGACTTTGAAACATATCCGATAAGTAATGGCAAATGGATTTCTTCTGACGATAGAAATACTTTGCAATTGTTAACAACTGAATTTCACGCTCAGAACAGTAAAACAACAGTAAAAGGAAACTATGTTACAGTTCGCTCTGCCGTCGGAGCCAGTGTTTTGTGATGTTTTTAAGTTGGATACATAGTTTCATTACTTTCCCTGTAAGATGTGCACAATTTTCTGTAAAAAGAAATATTTACAGATTTCTTTAAAAATTTAAAAACAAGTATTTTTTTTATTATGGCACCGCCCATGGACATCCGCAACACCAGAGGAGAGGCAGATGCGCTGCCCATTAATAAATGAGAATACGCGGGGCATACATACAACATAGATTAATTAAATTTTACTTTTCATGTAACAGTAATTCTAAGTTTATTATATATTATGCTTCAACCTGAGGAGGGGCTTAGCAGCTATAACACAGATCTAGGACTTAGCACGGCTGCTAAAGAGAAAATATTAATGGTTGAAATTGTAATGGTAAATCAAATAAATGTATTAAATCGTTGCGTTTTAAATATTTCAAAAATACACGTTTTTCGTTTATTGAGGGATTCACCAAAACCAATGGTCCTAATACTCCCCTAAGGTAGATTGTTTGAAAATACCACTACTATATTGTTAAGGGAGAGAGGGGGGGAGAAAGGGTGGCCACCGGCTACCTCACTCACCGGACGAAACGCAGAAGTGCATGACACATCTACTTTACGCCGGTGTTCTGTGAGGCGGCAGTACTTCCCCAGTCGAGCCGGCCAACTCATGCAACAACAAAAGTTCTACACCATTTCTAATACGCTGTCAGTTGTTGTCATTATTATAACTTGAGACTGACCGATATGTATCGTAGTTCAATCAAAATCAACGCTTTTAATTTGATGTAATGCATTAGTCCCCGTCTGACTCGAGGGTGCCCAAGAGGGCCGATTGCATTAGTATTTTTATCAATTTGCTTAACGTAATCATCGAGAAATTTCCTACAAAGTCCTTGATCTTTTTTACAATATTAGACGTGACATAGAGCAGACAGTTCAACTGATAGAAAGTAATAACTACTTTCCACGAACAATACACCCAACCTACATCAAGAAATATTTTAGGTTTTTAAATAAAAAAATTGTAGTTAATTATTTACAAGACGATAAAATATTACTAAATTATGCAACTTATTTTATTACATTTACTTTTTGTTTAAAGTCATGGCCATATTTTAATAATATAATATAAGTGGCTTAGAAGAAATAAAAGACGCATCGAGACGTCTATACGTCTGACTGCAAAAATATTTCAATTTCAAATCAATTTGACCTTTTGAGTTCAATATAATTTCCCATTGTTTCTTTTAACACCATGAAGAGTCACTTAAATAATTTTACAGTAGTATATGTTCATTATATTCTTGCGCAGAAGTGTTGCAGTAAGGCCCGAGAGTCGGTGGTCTCATTATGCGCTTGTAATTAACATGCTTGTTAACGCAATTTGTAGTAATGCATTTTACGTAGCAGATTCTTGCCGCAATTATAACTAGCTGCAGCACAAATACGGGACCACGCTTTACGGAATCTTATACCAGTACAAAATAGAAGTATGTATGTTTGTTCTGTTTTTCTAGCTAATAAATTAAACTGGGAACTATTGTTTATTGATGATGGCGTATTGTATTTTAGTCCTCTGGGATGACAACGCATCTGTATTACGATTCTTATCCTATATATGATTCTGAGTGTCATGCAGACAGATGTAATCTCTATTTTGTGTCAAAAGTTAAGTGAGCTTTCATGATTGCTGCATGAAAACACCCTTCCCGTCCGATATCCGTTATAACAACCGCCTCCTTTACGTCCCTTTCGAAATTTCACGTCTAAAAGTTAAAATTGAAACTCAGTTTAAAGGGAACTTTATTTTAATTTCGAGGTCAATCTTAAATTATAATTGAATTTGCGGATCCTCTATATCGCTGAAAGTTAAAAATTATAAGTAATAATAAAGCAATATTTTAATTTTCTGGTAATACTACTACTAATTTGTTACAGTTACAAAATAAACGACGAAATGACGAACTTTTTAAGCCTGTTTTAGTTGCCGTATATTCATTAACACATTTCATTTAAATAATTTCTATAATAATGAGAAATGTATAACTTAATATCTTTCTTGATTTTTTATATTTACGCAAATACTGCACGTTTTGCACAAACTAGTTTTATGGATTACATCGCGTTTATTTTACACTGAGGTGTTTGACGACCCGATGTCTTAGTTAACTCAGGACCTTAATTTAATTAATTACCTCATTCCTCTTTGTCGGGATAAAAAAATTTTATAAGAACGTTAAATCCCTAAAACTAGTTTTATTCAATCTTTCTTAATCTTCGAAAAGTATTTTTACAGCCTCCTAAACTAATAATGATACTTGAAAACTTGGATATTAAGAATGCATAATTGATGTTGTAACCCTATTTACAAAACTATTCACGTTATAGGCGAAAACGTGAAACCTAACATTTAGATTTACTGCTATATGAAGCACGAGAGCATACAGCAGGTCGTTACTGAAAATGGAAATTATAATTGTACACAAAAATTGTCTATGAACTTCAGCTCAGCTAATTAAAAATTTCACAGCAGAAACATTTGAGCTAAATTAAGTGTATGATAACGGACGTAATAAAGTATTAAGTTTGATTATTACGTTCGTTATTACGTTTCGTTATACTTTGAAGTCCATCGACTTGCATAGGTCTACACTACTTTTTTTTTTGATACTTTGAGAGTTACAAACGAACACACAGTTCACCTGATGTTAAGTGATTCCTGCGGCTCATGACATCTACATTCATCCTTGACGTGAATCATAATGCAGATGCGTTGTCACCCTTGAGGACGGAGATGGAATGCCTCGTCACCAGTGATAAAGGTCTCCAGATCCCTTCACTCACCAGGCGAGACACAGCGGCGTTATGCTACTATTTCACGCCGGTATTCTGTGAGGGCGTAGTCCTACCCAAAGCATTATAAAACAATAGATCGTCATCAAAAAAGTCATTACAGAAATTTACCGAATAAATAAGCTCTCAAAAAAACATATTTTTGTAATGATAAGGTTTCGACTGTTCGGTTCATATTTTTACGTGTTTTGTCTCGACACAAATTGTTGTCTTTAGAAAGATTCTCGAATTGCGGTTGCCAAGTCTAAAGCTATCAAGTCGTATCGAGAATATACCAGAAAGATAAAAGAAGAAAGAAAAGACATATTTGGAACAAGTATGAAAATGTATTAACTAAAACTGAAAACGACTACCTATTAATTTTTATATAACCTTCTTTTAATAAAACAATTCTACCAATACATCGTTAACAGTATTATTTCTGAGAAAGTTTATAATATGGCGCTCTGCTAACGAAAGTGGAAAAGCTCAGCATTGTTTGATCAGGATTTGATATAACCATTGTTCTACTCATAGTTTCGAACATCAGTTTTATTTGAAAAAAGTTTTTATTTGCTATTGTTTGTAATCAACAATATAATAATTAAATTAAAATGGAATTTAATACCTCTTATACAGTGGCATGGGATGACAAGTCGTTAATATTTGATCACTATTATGTTAAATATGTTTTTTTTAACTCAAGATAAACGACAACACAGTTTACCTGATCTATGATGTTGAAATATTATCATGTCTGTCTGTATACTGCTTCTTACACAATAAATCTATTCCGTGGGTTCAATTGTGACTTGTGATTGTGACACCTTTCCCTTTTTCTTTCTCTTTCTCTTTCTCTGTCTCTTTCTCTTTCTCTTTCTCTTTCTCTTTCTCTTTCTCTTTCTCTTTCTCTTTCTCTTTCTCTTTCTCTTTCTCTTTCTCTTTCTCTTTCTCTTTCTCTTCTGGGGGTGTTTGAAACCAGAGGGGGGCGTTAACGGGCCCAGAAAAATGGGGGCGTAGATCTGGGTTAGGGGGGTGATGTATAATTTGTAATTTCATTTACTTTATATAGTATTTTAAATTTCACTAGAATTAAAACCCACCTACTACACAATAACGAATAATTTGTTTATATTTCTACCCTGTATGATGTTATAAAAACTTAAAATACTTAACATAGATTTCGTAGGATGGCCCGCACACCGTACGCAATCAAGTTGTAACAAGTTTCTGCGGATAAAGGAACATGATCGATGATAGTTAAAAAATTAGAGCAATTTTACCTTAATTACATTGCACCAGAAATTATTTTAAACATTAGGAAAAAACTACCATGCAGAGTTTTAAAATATTATACATACGTAAACTAACATAAATTGAAGTTTTCTTTACTTTATTTCTTGTTTTTAACATAAGTCGTATTACAATATTTTCCTTGCATTTTAAGTAATTACTGATGTAAGAATCATCATTTTTATATAAAAAGGAAATACGTTTATAATTATTGTTCAAAAAGTTGTGTTAGAATTTTTTTTTACAATTAACCCATTACCGTCCAGTGTCAAATAGTTTAGTAAGCCTCAACAGTTCACTTATTGTAAACATCGTTTACTATTTCTATATATTATAAATATTAAATATTACAAGTAATAAAAACGCTGGCTTAGGCGGCGGTTTTTATTAGAACCAGTTCTAAATTATAAACTAAAATTCTATGAGAAATTACCCATATTTATCTATAATGCGAAATGATATTAATTTATTTTTCGTAGTTAAATAAGTTATTATTGTAAGTAGTATTATTTACTAGTCGAAATATATATACTATGAGAAAGATATTCAACAAAAATAGTTTCTTTCTAATAAATTAGTACAATAATAGTACAATAAACTAGCAATGTATTTTGGTAATTCAGAACTTAAACAAACATTTTTATGAGATGAATTCATTTTTACTTCGCAAATTTGTAAATACAGGCTCTGTAGCAATGTACGTACATATATGAACATTGACTAAAATTAATACTACATTTAAGTATGTATTAGTTCTATGTTCAATCCACAATGAAACCGAAATATATTTACTCTAAATCTAGGTTTTCGAGAAATGCATGAAATGCAATCTCAATCTATTGAACAAAACGTGTTGTTATTGTTTGGTCTCTAGACTCAACATAAGTTTTTAGCACAAAAACATGTACAGCACTATCAAAAATTATCGTATCTTAGTAAAGTACAAAACTTTTACAAAAATATAAAGTTATAATTTACATCAATAAATACCAAAATATGCTGAATAATTACTTTGCTGACTAAATGCTAACCTTAAATAATGCTATTGGTGCAATCCGGTAGAAATCGGCTGGTTCATCGATACTTGCTCAGTACGATTGAGCGTCGAAAGAGATAAACGAGTTTGTACTTGTTTGTTTTATTCCTGCCGTTACTAGCTGTATTTAAATCCTATATAAAAGCTCGTAATTTTTCTTATATTTTCATTTGTGGTTTCGCGCGCTATTTTTTTAGTAGTTCAACACTTTATTTACATATTTTTGAAAACAAAGCCATGTCGGAAGCAAAAAAGAAGAAATGGCAATAAGGTGTAGAATATGTTAAATGTGTTCATAGAAAATTCGACAAACCCACCTTTGCCTTTGTGCCTTCTTTGTTCAGAAACATTTTCAAACGAAGCAATGAAGCCTTCAAGTTCTCTCTGAACTCTGTCTGACTCGTTTTTACAATCTGTTTGACTCTGTCATAGAGTTCTTGGAAAACAAAGACACATAATTGCGCGAAAACCTCATCACATCAAAGAATGATATCGCATATCTGACAGACCTTTATACATTGCTTAATGATATGAATCTCCAACTTCAAGGCGATGACTTGAACTTCATAAAAACAAAAAAGTCGTCAAAAGTCGTCGAAAGTCGTCGCTGCTTTCGTAGCCAAGCTGCTCTAACACAAGAAGAATATCGGCACACGTGAGTTCCAAAATTTTCCCTATTTATCAGTATCCTGCAACGACTTGCTCGTCTACTGCCAACATTTGGAACATCTTCACAGTGGTTTCATTGAAAGATTCCAAGACATTTTGAAATTGGAAATACCAGACTGGGTGTTAGATCCTTTTTCAAATATCAACATAGCAATATCAACCCAGTTGGAAGATCTTATAGAACTGACAACGAAATAAAAATAAAATACAACAATGGCTACCAACAATTTTGGCTACAAAAGTCAATTCCGCAGTTGTACCCTGGATTGTGTCTATCGTTGAACGATTTTTTATAGCATTCCCATCGTCATATTTGTGCGAACGTGGATTTAGCGCTGTGACAACGCTGCTTACTAAAAAGTGAAATCATTTGCAAGTTACCAAACGCGTCGAATTACGACTGATTTTGATTAAAATAGAACCCGATATCAACAAACTTATTAAATATCATCAAATTCATCCATATTATTAGTTTAGTATTAAAACGATGATTGCATATTTATATTGTTTCTTTTAATTTGATTAAAATATATTATTAATATTATAAAGTTGGGTTTTATTTGCTCTCACTGGTAAAAATTTCTAGTTTAGAATGTAAGTTTAAACATCAAAACCGATTAATATAACTAAATTAATTAAAGTAATGAAATTGTGGTTTTTAAGTTTTAGGGGTGTATAAAAAATGGGGGCGCTGAAATATAATTGATTTTCAAAGGGGGTGGTAAAAGAAATAAGTTTGATAATCACTGGTTTAAATAGTAATAAACAAACTGACAGTGTTTATACCGATTTTAAGAAGGCTTTTGACACGGTGGATCATACAATACGTCTTCAGAACATTGCGCTTAATGGTATTCGGTGTAACTAATGACGCTGGTTTAAATTGTACATTTCTAACCGTACACAGAAGGTTAAACATCTTAAAGGCTATCAGTGAGATTTCATTCCTATTAGTTATGGGGTACCCCAAGGCATAATAGGCGGGCGCGTTTTATTTATAATATTTATTAACGATATTAATCGCTGTTTTAAACTTTGTAACTATCTTTTGTATGCAGGTGATCTTATAATTTACCATGTAATAAATAATACTTAGGATCATCACAAATTTCAAGAAGACTTTTTTGGACTGAATTCTGCACTAAAAATAAATAAAAACTTAGTTTAAATAAATGTAAGTTAATCATCTTTATCAAAAGGAGAACTTTTACCTGTTATCCTTATATATTACAAGACACCCGTATCGAAATCATGGAATCTATCAGAGATCTTAATGTCATTGTTGAAATTACACCTCGACACCCATATAGGTAGATAATATAAACTTTAAAGCTTATAAAATGTATGAATTTACTATGCGTTCCTGTACCAAATTTACTTGACCATCTACTTTTCTTTATAAATCATTAATCCGCTCCCAATTATAATATGTTGTGCCCGTATGGAATCCTTTTTTTTTTAATAAATACACACATGCTCTTGAATCGGTGCAAAAACAATTTCTACTAAGTATGAACTATAAATGTTTTCATGATCTGTTAGACTAATTTAAAAACTTACACTTACACAACGACTTACAGACAGCTCGAAGCAGCTTCTTTATGATTTGTGTCGTCATAGATGATATGATTGTATTTCACTTAACAACGAATTATGATACAAAGTCCATAAGAACCCACTCTCGTAGCACATACCGTTTGTTTGCTTTACTCAATGTCGTACCAATGCTGGTAAACGCTCCCCACTCTATCGACTGGTTGCCGCTTCTTTCTTTTTATATTATCGATTCGAATTCATGTATTCAAAAAGTCACTTTTAAATTTATTGAGAAACCTTTTCGAATCTGTGTCTTAATCTTTTTTTTCAGCATATTATTTACTTTTAAGTTTTATTTATTATCATTTTGTTCGCAGTATATTACCAATTCTCAATTCTGTTTTTTACCTTATGTTGGTAATATGTGGTTGACGGTGCTGGTGGCACAATAACTTCAGATTTATATAGCGATACTACTTTATGTATACAAATTGTGTACTGTTAGTTGACTCAAATAAAAAGAAAAATATATTTTTTTGTTAAAAGGCTCTATACTACAGCAGGAGTATCAAAAGTTTTATGATTATGATATGCTCGCTATATATCGATAATATATTATTTCTATAAATAATTATATAAACTAGAACATAAGAGACGTAACTAATAATAGTGTCATGTCACGTATTATATACGGGTATTCGTGTAAACAAACGTCCCCTTGCGTACTCGCGTATCGACTGTGTGTCTCATTTCAGTTTATATTGATGTAATTTAGTTAGTTTTTCATTATTAAATATGTGCTCATTCATGTAATGATATATAGTACATATGTGAACAGCTTTTTTCGTTCTATTTACGTACCCAAGAATTATACAAAATACAGAATAGTAAATCTCGCTAGGAAGGGCCCTTAAAATAATTATACCGTTAATAGATAAGTTTTAAAAATTAGGTCAATGACAAACATGACGAATCCGCATAAATCATACCTCCGTTCTATTGAAATTCTATTGAATAGTGATATTATATATGTAGAAGACGTTTTTCTCGTCTCTTCTGATATAATATAGCGAAGGTGACTTCGAGATGAAACCTCGACATTTTGTTACGTTCCTAATCAATATAACGTCTAATGTTCTGCTTATATTTTTGGTGAAGTCATAGGACATAGTATTATCATGATGTATTTTTCCACAAAAACATTCGATAAAGTTTGTTTCAAAACTAATCCCACAGAAATTAATTGAAATTTAGGTACACATATATAGAACAATTATTATTTTTTATTATTTGCAAAATCCACAGCACTTGCCATTGATATTTTCATAGGTAGAGCTACACTGCAGTTTGTTTTAGCTGCAGAATGAATGGGTCAGCTCGACCGGGGTACGACTACGCCCTACAAAAAATAAAAAAATAAACTTAAGCTTTATATACAAAATTTTATAATGATATAAAATTCCAATATGTGATTTATTTATTTAGGGTAAGACATATGTACTAAAATGGCAGCCACGTCTATTGATTTGTCTATGTATGATTGTGTGTGTGTGTGATTCATGACTTATTATTTAACACAATTTGTATTATTGTTAATTGTGTTCACTTTATCTACATATATAAGCATTATATGTATCAAATTTAACATTCAGAGTGTTTCTCATTCAACACAATACCAGGGTAAAATAGAAGCATCAAATTACAAGTAAAAAGGATTTCTAGTCCCCTGAGATAAAAAACGTCATTTCATCTTAAATTGTCGTCGAGATTAGATGTGGCTTGATATTGGGCACATTGACCACTCAGTGTCAGGTGAAACGACCGGTTTATATAAACTTTCCGGGTTAAATGAGACATTTGTCACTCTTTCATCTTTAAAAGTAGCAACTATTCACAATAATACGCTGGTAATATGTTTCATTGTTTTTTTTTTATAGAATAGGTGTCTTATGAGCATGCAGCCCACCTGATGGTAAGTGATCACGGCCGCCCATGGAGATGCGCAACACTAGAGGAGTCGCAAATGGGGTGTCGGTTTTTAAGGAAGGTGTAGGCTCTTTTCTTGAAGGTCCCTAAGATGTATCGGTTCGGAAACACCGCTGGCGACAACTGATTCCACAGAGTAGTTAGTTGTGCGTGGCAGGAAATTTCGCGTGAAGCGCACAGTGGTGGATTGCCAACCATGGAGATGATGAAGATGTGTTTACTTTTTTATTTCTAACATCCTTAATTTTAAAGACCTTTATAACTGGTAACGAGGCATTCTATTTTAGTCTTCAGGGATGACAATCTTATCGAAGATGACTATGCGAGTTATGTGCCGCAGGAATCACTTACCATCAGGTGAACTGTGTGCTAATTTCTTACCATCAATAAAAAAAAATCACGTATTTAGTAACCTGGACATTGATGTCATCCTTTTTTTCTCGTTCCAGGAGTGGTTTATTAATCTGCGGTCTAATAGCGCTTTACCGTATGCGGTGCTATTAAACCGTAGGTGGTATAGAGATCAGTTCCTGCTAAATTCATAGCGTAGAACTATTAAACATACGAGTATATGTTATTTTGATATCATCTTAACAAACAAGAGAAGTACCGAGTATTTGTATTAAAACTATATGATACGATACAATAAAATATTACTGAAATGTAATTTAACTTTTCTAGCCTTTCTTGGTCACGAGATTGCTTTTGTTTTGACTAAATCGAGGCAATAATAGTTGATAACATTATTTTACTTGGAAGTTGAATGGAGCGGTGAAGTGTCACAGTGTGTTTTTTATTGTTGCAAGATTGTCATTTTTTTTTAAATTTAAATTACCGTAGATAATATAATGGTATTTTAAATTAATATGGTACATCAGAAAAGGAAATAGTATTACATAAGACTTCGTTGATTATCACACAAACCGGCCTTACATCAGCTTCTGACTTCGTGTAAAGCACAGATCAGGTCATGTACAGACTTCTGCTTCCACATATGCTCCGGTGCTGCATAACTTACTTATTTATTTATTAAAGCTTTATGTAGTCATGTATAAACGCCGAATTAATGCCTTAGGCATCAGTCAACCTTGGGGTAATGCAGAGATGAATTGAGGTAGGTGTATGCTTAAAAATATAATCGCGATTAAAATACTATTATATTAGTTATATTATATGAATAATCAACACATGCGTAATAATAAAATACAAATATAACTAGACATATTTAACAAATACAAATATACATTGTTATATATGGTATACATACAAATACATTTAAATACATATTTATTTAATATTAATATGATTCTGCCAATCTGTTTTGAAATAGCTCCGGAGCCTTTATGATGAAAATCTTAAAGGCGTAATGATTTGCAGCTAAAATATCACGTATCAGCTTTGGACTGAGTGAAGACTAATTACAAATCTGAATTTGCTTATTTTTTATTAGGTTTTCTACATTTCCGTATTATTTAATTTTTTTAAATGGGAATTACATAATTTAATTCCTTCATCCCTACTATCCGACAACCGGACGTACGCCGAGATTCCATTCCTAACGATGCAATTATAAATAAGCTATTACTGACTTATTGCGTTTACCACCCACAGCTACATCGCCCCCTAACCATCAGGTTTGATAGTAGTCTAGCACTACCGAAATGTGATAAAAAATCCAAACCCGGTAATGCCAACCTATTCACGCTACAACTAGTTAATAACTGTAGTGTGTAAACTCTGTCAGGCGATAATTCAAATTTATTCTTTTAATGTACGTGTAATAAAAAATAAATGTCACTGCGATCAAAATAAAAATATACAAGTTAATGGTAGCGGGCACCTCACTAGTTTTGAAGTAAACCGTTATTAAAATAAATAAATAATTCAAAAGGAATACAAATAAATTAAATAACAAGAAGCACAATTAATTATAATTAAATTTCGTTATAGCATATCCATTTCCTCTGTCGTTACTTACGTCCAATTTGTTAAGGCGCTTATCTGCGACGGTATAAGATTCTTTATGTATAAAGTGCCTCTATAAATTCCATTGGATCAAGTTGGCCCTACGCCAGACTTTGAAACGATTTCATTCATGATTCTATCAGACATGATTACGAGTGATATTATTCACATATAAGTTAAATTTTATTTGAATTTACCTCTCTCGCTCCACACGGACTAGTGTAGAGACCCGGAGACCTTTATCCGATAACGAAGCATTCCATCTTAGTCTTGAGGACAACGTATTTTGTCACGGGATACAGAAATCACCATCACGTGAACTGTGTGCTCATTTGTCAAAAGCCGACACAATCGCACTCTTGAAAACTTGTATTTATTTTTTTATATATAACTAGTCTGGCCTAATACTTTCTTCTTTCGATTTTGCGCCATTTCACATATTTTTTCGTGTTCATTATCAAATTACAATATGGAATTGGGTGTTAAAGAAAATAGGATTGCAGTTATCGCCTTGCACAAAGTGGGTATAGAGCCGTCGGTCATATTCCAGACACTTCAAAAGCTTGGTATCAGTCGTATGTTCGTATATCGTACTATCCATTAAGACCAGAAAACATCAGGGCGGCCGCGTGCTGTTAGAACTACACAGGCTGTTAATGCCGTTAAAGCCAGAATTCGTCGAAACCACATTAGAAACCAAAAAATCTTATCGCGAGAAATGATGAAAACACCTTCTGTCGCGATACGCAAGTGAAAGGCACAGAAATACCCTCTTCACCGATGAAAAAATTTTCACGATTGAAGAACACTACAATAAGCAAAATAATAAAGTAATAAAGTGTACGCTCACGGTTCTAAAGAAGCTGCTCAAGTGGTCGGAAATGTACAACGTGGTCATCATCCTGCGTCAGTGATGGTTTGGTGGGGCGTGTCTTATCAAGGAGTCACAAAACTAAATTTTTGTGAAAAAGGAGTGAAAACTTCAACCATAGTGTATCAAGATACAGTCTTGGATCATGTTGTGAAACCTCTCAGTAATACACTTTTTAAAACTATACCGTGGACTTTCCAGAAGGACTCTGCCTGATTGGCCCTCATCTAGCCCAGACCTCAACCCTTTAGAATTCAAATTATCCTCAGTTTTAGAGGACGGCTATATCCTGCTCTAAACGACACGGCTACATTGAGTCTCTTAAAAAATCTTTGGAGCAAGCAGTGGCGAAATTTCCCTTGGTAACAGTGCGTAAATCCATAGATTCGGGGCCAAACATAAAAGCCAAAGGGGCCACCTTTCGAATAGAATATTTTTTTTTTTAGCTGAGACTAATGTAATATTATTCAAATTTATACCTACATATTTATGTAGGTATAAATTTGAATAATATTACATTATTTCATAAAAAACATGCAAACAGAATTTATGGCTGGAAAATCGAAAGATTTTTTTAATATATATACATATATATATATATATATATATATACATATATATATATATATATATATATACATATATATGTATATATAACAATTATAATTGTAACAATTCGGTTAAAATTCTTTCATTTCTGTGCCTGTCTGTGAGACAAGTCTTACCTCGTATGTTGCGCTGGCGATCGTTAAGTTCGTGGGATCTATCAAGGTTTTTTACCCTGCCAATTTGTCGCAAATGGACCAATATTGTTTTGATGTTAACATCAAAAGCTGCTGCTAGCTCGGCTGTAGATTGAGTATCTTCAGCTTCCACAATCGCCTTTAATTAATCATTGTTGACCCAAGTGTCCGGACGACCACGAGGTTCATTTTACAAATCAAAATTTCTAGAACGGAACCGGGCAAACAAATAACGGGTTGTGCGTTCGTTTGTAAAGTTCTCTCAGTAAACGTTGTTGATGTTACGTGCCGTTTGTTCCGCGTTGATGCCAGACGGAACTCATATTCCATAATTACATGAATTTTTAAAGTATCAATTTTGACGAAAAATGTTCAAACGTAATGAAAATACAAAGGTAGTCAATAAACAAAAGACAGAAACAAAATTAATATGAATTTAGAATTCACAATCAAAACTTTTTTTTGGTTTGAAATGGCCAATACTGGAGAACGGCAATTTCATAGGTAAAGACAGTCGGTGAAAAAGTTATTTCGTATTTTATAAGTATAAGTAAAAAGTAAGTCTAAAAAAATCTCTTTGGTTGCACTATTTGTATCTGGCTGGATTTGATACCATTAATTACATGACAATTTAAAAACAGAAAATAAAAGTAAAAACGGTTTCCCGCCATTTTTCTATTGTTTTTCTGTCCGCCAATATGAATGAATCTAACGTAGAAATTTGATTCATTTGAAATTATATTACAAAAGTGGGTAAAACGCGACAAAAGCCGCAACTTTTATGGACTTAACGCAGTGTCAGTAAGAGTAGCACAAAATTTGTCCAAGCGTTTTCAATCAGGGAATTTTTATGTCTTGTTTTTCTTATCATTTTCATCACCAGTGATCAATCTTTTTGAAAACGGTTCGGTTTCAATAGAGAATCGCAAATGAGTACACGATTCAATAGGTTTCTTTCAGTGAGCTCTTGTGGCGCACAAATATCGAGCTTTTGTATAAACTTTTTCAAATGGGTCAAAACTGTTTTGTGGTCAACCCCTCTTCAGCTATGTCGTAACTACTGATATGCCGATCTTGCTCCGCTTTTTCAAAAACGGAATTGACTTTAGCTATAACAGGTTGACCAGAACGAGCTTCATCTTTGACATCAGAACTCCCATTAATATATCATCTATTTAATGGTATCAAAACCAGCCAGATACAAGAAATACAACCAAAGAGAATTTTACTTATAACTTTTTACTTATAAAATAGGAAAAAGGTGTTATACCGTTATATATATATATATATATATATATATATATATATATATATATATATATATATATATATATAATTATATATATATGTATCTTATAGGCGCCTTTTTTTGACATAATAAGATCACTCACCTCTCTCTATAACTGAATATCATTCGTTTTAGAGTCTTTTATAAACACTGACAAAATAGATCGGATAAGAAGAAACATTTAAATAATACGTAAAGTCTATAAAATAAATTTAATACCATTAGGTAAATTGTGGTAAATATTAATTCTCTCGTATTTTTAATACGAGTAACTACTTATGAAATTCTAATACGCCTCGGACATTTTTGTTTTTATTTTCATAATTAGGAATGAGTTGTTGGTTTTTTCTTTCGTCATAAAACTAAGAGTGACAAACGAGCACTCGATTCACCTTATGGTCGATTATGTCACAAACTTACATCCATCCTAAAATGGAGTACCTCGATACCACTAATTGTGTTTCATAAACTCCTTTTGATTATAGCGTAATGATAAGATACTTACTATAACGGCTGGACCCCTAAGTAACAGTAGTAACAGTAGTAAACAGTAGTAACAGTAGTAAACAGTAGTAGCAGTAGTAAACAGTAGTAACAGTAGTAAACAGTAGTAACAGTAGTAAACAGTAGTAACAGTAGTAAACAGTAGTAACAGTAGTAAACAGTAGTAACAGTAGTAAACAGTAGTAACTGTAGTAAACAGTAGTAACAGTAGTAAACAGTAGTAAAGTAACTAACCTATATTGGAAATCTTATTATTTATCCATATAGCGATTTTTCAATAATGCTTCTTTGTATTGACTGATAGACTTTACACAAATCTATTCTATATCTAATATTATCTAATATATAATATATCCATTTATAATTCTATTTATTTATTTGTATTATTTTTAGGAAAACCAATTAACAGTATATTTCCATATAATATATTTAGATAAAATGCTTTAAAAACGCTACTAAATATAACGAACAAATAATAATTTATGGGTACTCACACTAGCCGCTAGTTCTGATTTAAAAACGTACTCATTCACTTTTATAATACGACATTCTTGAGGATGACCAATAAAGAGTTTCTATATCCATAGTTTGCTAAACGCTTTCAAATAGAATGAACAGCTGAAACAGCCTGGCAAGTAAATAAGTGCACACAAAAGTTCACTACTTTTTTTCTATTTAAACTAGTGCTGGCATACATTAATAATAATAATAATAATAAACATTTATTTCAAGTATCATAAGACTCATATATTGTTAGTAATCACACTCTCAATATCTAGGGTTAGTAATAATTACATATGAATAAACCTAATTTACTTTCATATGCACCCTAGTGCAATGGTTAACATATGAACAGTCCAGTCTACTAGCTATCATAACTAGTAGAGTGTTGGAGCTAGCCCGCACCCTGCGCACCAGGGATGCACATCTCTTTCGCATTGTCGCGTAAAAACAGTTGACGCGACAATGCGCGCGTTCTCTTTTTTTTTTTTTTTCACCTATAAAAAAGAATGTATCAACAAAAGTTTGTAATAAACGTCACTGTCACGAAGAAATCCAGCTACACATTCATTCATCTATTACCGTCGCTGGAAATGTTTAATTCTCACAGAGCATGGAACATGTCACCTCTCATATTAACAAATACCAGCACGAGTGATTACTCTCGCAGTACAAATCAAAACGAAACATAGATAATCCGTTACGGAGGTGAAGCAGAAATTTCTGTTTGTCGTGTTGACGCCGTTGTCATGTTTCTAATTTTAATTGCCCTTATTTATTTTTACTGGTAAATAGAAGTTCTATTATGGATCTCAAGAGGCTATAGAAACTCATATTCATCTTGTTTTCGCCGTGCCCAGAAAGATGTGGACGTCGGAGAGCCTGAGTAATCACTTAATATGAGATAAACTGTAAACTCGATGGTCACCATTAAATACCTTTCATAAAAGCATTTCTGAGAAACAAAAAATCTTTAATCTATCTCTAATCTCACTTTTTTATATTACACAGAGAGTATCAAACGAGCACAAAGTTCACCTGATGGCAAGTGATTCCTGCGGCCCATGACATCTACATTCATCCTTGACAAGAAATCATAATGTAGATGCGTTGTCACCCTTAAGGACTGTGATGAAAACAATAAAAAAAAGAGGAAGAAGAGAGAGTTACTTAAATTTTATAAACGAGTGGTATTGTGAATTTAGTTCGCGACCGATCTAATTTTCAGGCTCAGAATAAGGTCGAGGGTAATAAAAGCTCGTGGTTTAATGAGGACGTCGGTAAACATTCAACGATTAGAGGGATGTTAGAAGGTTTGGGATGTGTTATAGTTATACATATTTATCTATGGATCTTGTTAAACTCATAATTTTATTTAGTCACGGATCATTAGAACTCACATTTATATACTTATTCTGATATTACTACCTCAGTAACAGAACATTTTATGAGAGTACAGAAAGTTCAAAGATTTATCATCATTCAATTTAAAAATTAAAACTGATTTTTTTTTATGGCTGATGGCCATTGTTAGCCCGAGGGATTTTACAGCTTTACCAGGTTGAAAGGTGGCCGAGTGCTTAGGGCACTCAGCCGAGACCTTTATTAGTGGGTAACCAGCACAAGGGTTCCCGAGAGCGAGCGGTTTGCACAGTTACCCTGGGCGCGAAAGCAACTAACTGGAGGGTGCCCGAGAGGGCCGAGCCTGGCTCGGTCAGTTGCTTCTGACGGATTAAAGCATAATTGCATAATAGCAATTAATAAAGCAGTTCAGCTAAAAAGGCCTGTTGCATTAATGGGTGACCGAAGACTGTTTCTTTTCTTATAAAAATCGGAATTTGCACTATAAATATAAACCTTGTACATATTTTGTGGACGACCTAAGTAACAAAATATTTTATGAGAGTACAGTAGATTCAAATAACTTTGGTAATTAAATTTTTAAAGAAAATGAATTAATATATATAAAAATTAAAACTGAAATTAGAAATGTTTTATTAATATTAACCTCTACCACGGTTCAGCTAAACTTCATTATTAAAAACGGTGGCGAGGTATTCTATCTTAGTCATTACGGGTGATCAAGCACCTGCATTATGATTCGTTATCGAGGATGAATGTGGATATAATGGGCCGCAGGAATCACTTACCATCAGGAGAACTGCGTATTCGTTTTTCACCCTCAACAAAATAAAGAAAAAATCACCTGTTGCTTGAATGGGTGACCGGATCCGTTTCGTCATCACGTACGTTTCTTTCCTTATAAAAATCTGAATCAGCACAGTTACATTTAAACTACTGTGATCGACAAAACCTCTTGTACACATACATATGTTCTGTGAACGCAGGGATATTGCATGGACATCACTAACGGATATTGCCTATTTCATTGCTTACGCTAGCAGTACATTTAAGTTTCCAGTTTATCGAAGCTGTTTCGTGATTTTTTACCATAAAGATTATATTATACTTTAATATAATACTTTATGATTGAAGTTACGCTGCTATTATCAAAAAGGGCGTACCCAATTCAATATCTTCGTTTTTTACGTTCGAAACTGTCTTTTATAAAAACTGAAAGAGAAATAGATATCTTGGAAATACTCTGATATGAAAGAATATCGTTTCGTAAAGTTGATAAAAATGAATTCTATACAATTAGGTACATTGTGGTAAACATTAATATAAATAGAAGTTACGAGTAAGTACTTGAAAAGTTTAATAACTTCATTTCACCAGCAATTTTCAAATCTAGCACTTGAAATATAATTCTATTATGTGGCATTTGAGACTAGAGCTGGCAATATTTTTGCGATAAAAATACCATCCAGGCATCATTTCATAAGAGCTTCCGTGTGATCTACACAAAGCCTGTTTAATATAATGCGCTCACGAATCATTGCAACGTCTTATCTTAGAAGTATCTATTATCTATCACTATATATCTACTGCTATACAAAAGTATTACAAAATTAATCCTTTTTTGGCAAACTATATACTAAATAGGCAATTCGTTATCATACAAGTACCATATAGAAGTGATGTTATAAATATCTAAATATCTTTCGAAGCTAAGAGTGCTATAATTTTATTTTCACAGCAGTAAAATGATAAGCTTGATGCTTATAGCACTAAAAAGATCATGGAAGATAACGCTAAACAAGAAAAAATTTATTAAAAACCAAAAAGGGATCTGATCTGCCTGTCACTATCAAACAATTATTGTACTCGTATCATCGAAAAATAGAAATTCATTAATCTATTTCTATTATTTATATGATAAAATATATCAATTATAAGCGACTGAGACGCAAGAATCACGATATCACAGTTTCCAAACAACGCCAAACTGCAGGCCATAACTTTAAGATCGCCTTAATTAAATTAGGAAAATAAAGTAAAACTCCAATAAAATATTAAATGTTTAATTAACCTGTTTAATCATCTAATAGAACATTGATTGACAAACAATATACTTAAAAAGCGTAAAGAAATATTAACAGTCCATTCAAAAAAAGGCTATAGTTATTTTTCATCACAAAATCTTCCTTTACATTTTATGACTTTTTTCACAAGTTATGCCGAGCTAATGGGCAATCAATTTGTTAGTGGTGATCTTGTGATATATTGGTCCAAATTTCACATAGGGCATTCCACATTTCTTCTAGCGAAGATGGGCCATGATTATGGTCGTTCCTATCAAGCTCTTCCCACAAGAGTTCAATGGGATTGAGATTCGGGCTCTGAGGGGGCCAGACCATGTTTAATAACACCCCTTATGCCTCTTTCTCTTCTTAATATCCTCTACATAATTTTGAGTTATGCTTTGGATCATTATCTTGTTTGAAAATGAATCCATCTCCAATTAATCGTAACCCGGAAGATACGGCATTTTGTTCTAAAATGTTTTTGTACTGTTCCTTTTTCAAAACTCCTTCAATTTTAATCAAATCGCCAATTCCTTAGCTAGAGAAGCAGCCCCAGATCATAATTGAGCCACCACCATGCTTGATTGTTGGGACTACACAATCTGACATGATCTTTTCTTGGGCACTGCGTCGAACGTAAATTCTACGTTGTGAACCGAATAGTTCAAACTTGGATTCATCGATCCACAGCATTTTTTTTAAATCTTCTTCAGTCCTATCTCGATGAGCAAGAGCCTTACTTTCTGCATCCGTTTTCTCTTGTTTTGCGGCCTTAGGGTATATATATGATAGATACAAAGCTCTGATAAATCTGAATATTGAAGCTTCGTCCGCTCTTTAAATGAACCACCAACCGAAAACATTTTGGTCCTTACGGTATCGTTTTAATACAATATAATCAAATAATATTAATATATCAAGTGCTTATAACTAACAGTTTTCAAACACAGTAATACAAAACAATACAAAACCTACCTAACCAAACCTTTAACAAAAGGCAGGCGGGGAATTCGAAATTTGCTTAAATAAATTTACTCGAGCGGTCACTCGATGCAAATTGCCGCATTACCATTCCGTTTAGGAGCTTAATAGATCTAGTGATTAAATAACGTCTGTAGGAGTTCGTTTGAAATATAAACGGAAATAGTAAACTTTTTACTACTTAAAGGATAAAATATTATTTGAATAGGTATTATGTATCTTACGTATCTATAGTAATATAAAAATATTTGAGCCATGTTCGCTGTATCGCCACTAAACAGCAGACAGTATTGGACTTAGAATATAGGACAAATAGACGAAATAGACGAAGATTTGTATAAACAGTCTTTTCCGAAAACTGTGATATCGCAATTTACGATTACTTTACAATTTTTACGGGGAGTCTCCATTGAGGTCCGGGACGGCAGATTTGGGACATTTACAAATTTTTTTGACGCGTCCTATGTATATCCGATTAACAGATAGTACAAGGAGGTTCTTAGATATGAGTTCGGTTTTGATAAGGCCTGACTGAGGAGGTTTTTAATAACCGTCCGAAGCTAGAGTTCTTCAGCATGAGGTGGTTACAAAATACATTTTCTTCTTGGAAGAGCCTATTCACGACTCAAACTGCACCTCAATTCTGACCGCGGTAAGAATAGAGTTGCATATAATATAATAATACGAACTGTACAATTATAATGGCTAGGGAACTACGCGAACGCCGAGGGCCTCGTAACGACGAGGGCGTCGCAAACAAGGTTATTCCCGATACCGTCATATCACAGGCCGGTGCTCATCAGACAATACTGATAAAAGCGTCGCTGGAGTTTCTTGCGCCATTTCTTCTCCAGCGCCCACGCATTTTGAAGTGGTGGTACAAATAGCTAATAACAATACCGATATTAATTGAGAAAGATAATCCTTAGTCAGAAGCAAATGACCGAGCCGATTGGTTTGGCATTCTCGGGCACCCTCGTGTCCGACGCTCTTGCGAAACAGGGTAGTCCAAGCCGAGACACCCTCACGGTCTCGTCTCAACCTGATGAAACTGTAACTGCCCTCGGGCTAACAGCGTCCATGAGTCCGAAAAAATAAAAATAAATTACGCAAAGCCAGTGGGGTACAGAGTTCTTCTGGTTTTTTTGTTTCCCAAAAGGATAACCGCAGAAGTACAGGTCTTAGTTTACACCAGATTCTATACCACCTTTAGGTGTTCACTTGTGGAACCACTCAATATGGTGTGCGTTCAAAAAACTAATAAAGAACACAATTACAATGTGCAAAGAAATTAGCTCTGTGTATAGTATCGTTGTAAATAGGGTCCATTTGCAACAAGCGTCAAACGGAGAGCGGAGACTAGCAAATCTTCTTAAAACGGACTTTTTTTTAGAGCTAAGAAAATACATTTTAATCAATTTTACTTATATAATTTCTTTATATTTGACTGAATTGACATGAATTTATAAATTTAATTTTGCTAAATTCTTTCACTGACACAAAATTTACAATTCAGAGATCTATTTTGATTGCTTTATTTGTGCTATTAACCTTTTTTAAAAGGTTTCACAAGAAAACAAGATTCGTGTATTTAAATAAATTGGCTCGATTTAAATTGCGCGCTTTATTTTTAGGAGTTTAGGAGCTCTTTCAGGTCTTTTAGGAATTGTACATAATCCAAGTTTTATGTTTTGTCACTTTGTACGTTTATTACATAACTTTAGACTAAAGTTGAAAGTTTCTCATTGTTCTTTTTGTATTCCATAACATAATCTTTTAAAAAATCATAAGTGCTTTTAATTAATTACATAACTATTTATTTTTATATTTATTTTCCTATTTAGCTATTAAAACTGTATTTTCACATAAAAATGTGTATAAATAAGCGGACTTAATGCCCAAAAGAATTCCCTTCTTGTCTATCTTTGGGTTGAGCAAAGAAAGTATGACGAATGCATAATATTTTATAAAAAGATATTTACAAATACATAAACACACAACATTACATTTATGGGCAAAAGTACGTGCATTAAAACATACATACAAATAAAATATAAACGGATTCTAATCTATGTGTGAATATTTTTATATATTAAACATAAGTAAAAAAATGAGATTGACGGAAAACCAACAAACCACTATCTTAACATTAAGTTATGATTGAAGAATATATTTATATAGAATATATTAAATGAACGCACAAAATACTAGAATCATTTGGATTTTACATTACTTTATCAACCCTTACCTTTTTTTTAATTATATATCCCTCTAAAGGTTGTTATGAAATCTTAAATTAAATAAATAAATATATACTGGCATATTAAAGTCATACTCTTTCTAAATATTTTTACTGTTTGCTGTCAGCTTAATTCTATCTGGTGCAAATCCCTGAGGTGCATTTCAAAGCTCAGAATAAAGACTCCGAGGGTGAGGTAATAAGATTAATTAAGTTCGTTGGAATGAACATTTATTTGTTAAATAATCTACTAAACCTTGCATTTTATGAGTCTTAATTGTACTGTAGTTTGTATTATATGTATTGTATTTACAATATTCGTTCAAACCTCTGTTTTATTTTATTTTGTGCATAATCCATTGCTAAAAGTCGTGCCTAACAAGTCATTAGTATATTAATTTCTGACTATATATTTACTTACTCCCAAGCACAAACAACAATGAGAGTGGGGCTCATCAGTTGTAAATAATATACCAATTTATGTGCATGCTTATCGTAACATATTTACAAAATTAATCATATATTTTCGTAAAATAGATTGATTCTGTTAATTAAATTTTTGACTAATTTGCTATTTATCTGTATAATTTTATTCGAGGTAAAATTACTGAAAACTAGCTATAAGACCCCATATTTTGACCAAAGGAGTACTCTACTAGCGTAAAATAGTAGCCTAAAACTGCTATGTACTATTAAGTGTCCGTTCTATCCAATCTTATGGTCCAATTATTATATATTAGTAACGTAACATTCATCTTAACCTGAGAATTGAGAACCCAAATGTTTTTACAGCTAAACTGTAACCAAGAAATTAAACTGAAATTGGAAATTTGAATCATGTCCATGGACAATACTTGTCGAAAAATATATAACTATTTGACACGTAAAATCGTCTATATTTATTCTAATAATGATAATAGATACGTAATCTCTACGGCTACAGCGTCCGCAATGGTGCTTTAGCGTAGTGGGCGGTCGATTTACGTGTCGAATTAAATATTTATTTTAATTTCTTGGTGATTGCTCAAAACTCAAATTCATGCATTTCGATCTAAACTTTAGGCATGCCGGCATCACCAGAAATTGAATTTACATCGCTTCTATCTCGTATGAGTAACAACAAATATACGAAACATTTCAGTTTACTTGTAAAATTCTACATACTCGTGCAAATCAAATGCGCTTCAGTTGGTTTAGACAATGCCTTTAGCGGAGGAGAGGTACAAAGGCCTCCAGCGAGTGAATAGGGCACGGTATGTGCTCTGAAGCGGATGTATAAGATTGTCGCTGATATCTGTGACAGAGATGACAGGCAATAAACAGGCAAACCGTTCATAAAAATAATATAATTAAGGAAATAATAAAAATATAATAAGAATATAATCAAATAAGGAAATTTTGGTTTAATAATTATTACAATCCAGTGTTATACTTTTAAGATGCAATAGACGTCAAGAGGAAATTGTGATTAATATTCGTGAGCGATAGCCACATTGAATATATTTTACTTTTAATTTTAAACTTAAATCTCATTATTTTTTAAATAACATGATTATTTGTTTTGTCTTGTTTGTATAGGTATCTAGTGTCAATAAATAATAGCTAGGGTAATAAATAAACCGAAAGGAGGCTGCCGAGCGGGATAGAGAGAGGACCGATCCTGCTCGGAGACGGGGCCGACGCGGCGCTCGCGCGCCTCGTCACGGCCCTCCTATCGGTGATCCCCTACCGTAAACGGGGCCCTACGGGTCGCTGACGATCGGAGTGGGGGCTCCGACCGTCCAGTATGAGCGACCCCGAGGAGGACGACGGCACGACGTGGTACCGTGTCGTCGTGATAGTTCCGTGAGGGTTCTGGGGGTGCGATCTTCACGCACGCCCCCGGGACGGGCTATCCCAGCGAAGCGCAGGGGGGTTGCGGTTGCGTTCCTAACGGAGATCCCGCGACCCCTCGCGAGCGTTGGTGGCGACCACCATGGGGTTTTAGTCGGTGCTAGTCCGACATAACCCATCCTTGCCCCCGCAAGGGTGGGTATGCGTAGGCATTTCCCCATGTAAAAAAAAAAAAAAAGGGTAATAAATAAAATAATAATTTAAGTCAGAGCAAGGTTATGGGATATAGAATGAAAGCATTATATCATTTTCATATTGCAAGTATAATATTCTACGCTTAATATTTCGTACCCCGGTCGAGCTAACCCATTGATTCTGCAGCTAGAAACAAACTGCTATGTAACTCTACCGTTGTTACACGGATATTATTCCTCGGCTTGGGATCGAACCCAGAACCCCTTGAATCAGAGAGTAATTAATTAGACCACTTCGCTACGCGGGCATCAAGATATGAGACACATTTATCAAACTAAAATCAGTTAATTAACGGAGACAGTTTTCTAGCATTTTCCATGCAACATTCGAGTTTACGTCATTCATTACCAGGATCTTCTTCACAATCTGTTAGAGCCTCGGCAGTCAAATCAAATGATTTGATTTCACTGCCGAGGCCCTTAACTTTAGTAATCAGTTTTTATTGACTTATTACGAACAAATCAAAAAATGTAATAGATATAATTATAATAATAATAAAAATAATTTATTATTTAGTATTTACACATATTAATACACTGAAAACCGCGGGTCTTGAACGAAGCTAAGCTTGTATCTCAGGACCCTGAATCGCAAGTTAACAACTATTTATGGGAGACTTTTTAAAAATACAAATTAAAACTTAACAAAAATAGGTAGTTTAGTCAAAGAAGAGTAAGTAAACAGAATAGTTTTAATTAATTAGCAGTTAAATAATGTTATTAAAGTGAATAGCAATCGTCATATTTCAAATTCCTAAATTAATTTGTGTCAGTGTTTGGAGTGTGTATTGTGTGTGGTGTGTGTGTGTGAATGTATGCATGCATTTGTATTTAATACACCTTATGATGCTATAAATGTTATCTCACGAGCTCTTCGGTTTCCTTGTAGTTCAGTTTGCATAAATAAGTCTGTAGCATATCCTTGCAGGTGTACGGGGATTTATCTTTTATACCAATTCATCTTACATTACACATTACATTGTTGTACACTTGGTTTTGTGCATACAGTGGACTCCTTTTGTATAATTTCGATTTGGCCATTTGCATGGGTATTCGAAATGTTCATTAACCTGTCAAATCTTTGTAATCTTGTCGGGTTTTAACTGTTTTATGTACTTTTAGGATTTATAACTGGCGCACTCTTAAGACTTTGAATTCCTTGTATAAGGAGTCTGTTGAGTAACTGATCGGTTTTTTTAATCGCCACCTTGATCAACGCTCGCTGAGATTTTTCGGTATTTACCGTTTTTCCAGCACAACCCCAGACACCAATGCAGTATTGGATTATCGACTGACATAGAGTGAAGTAGGCAGTTCGCAAGGTGTCCAGAGGCACAGTATCTCGTATCCTTCTAATTATATAAATAAGATTACGCACTCGAGTAGATAAATTTAATACATGGCTGCTAAACGTAAGGTTTTCATCTAAGATCACGCCGAGATATTTTATTTGTTTTACTCCCATAATTTTACTACATCTGCAGTCGCGGTGGGGAATGCCAACAGATGAGCAGTTTAAGCAATTTTAGGATGGCAGCGACTGGCGGATTTAGAGAAAGAAAATGTAAGCTGTATTTTGGACGTTTAATGTCAGAATGTTGTTATTTAATGCCCTGACTACATTATACATACCTTGTTCTGCAGTGATGAATAAATAGTCCCATGTTGAGTCATGGAAAACGATAGCAGTGAGATCAGCATAGGCTACTATATATGCATTAGGCAGCGTTTTGGGCTATGTCGTTTACATATAAGTTAAATAGTGTGGGTCCAAGTATACTCCCCTGTGGAATCCCGTCATTCACATCTATCTCGGCGCTGGTACAATGTCTTATTTTTACACAATGCTTTCTGTGTGTCAGGTAGGTTTCAAACCAGCGGAGTGCAATACCTCTTATAACCGCGGCCGGCCTCTAGTTTTTTTTTAAAGTAAGCCGTTTGAGACTGTCAAAGGCTCTAGACAGATCAAGAAAGACACCCAAGCAGTGCTCACCTTTACTAATGTATTTTGCAACCCGATTTACCCAAAACGAGACTGCATCTTTGGTTGACCTCCCACGGTGAAAACCAAGCTGCTGGTTTGATATAATGTGGTATTTATCAAAAAAATCGAACCAATTTTTATTAACGACGACGCAGATTAACGACTTTTTCTAAAATTTTCGCCATAACGCTAAGCAATACAATCAGTCCATAATTTTCTGGGTTGTTATCGAGACATTTTTATATATTGGGGTAATTGATGCTGTCTTCCAGATTTCCGGAAAAACTCCGGTTGTTATGCTTATTAATTATGTATTTATATGTATTTATATATATACCATATATAAGTATGTATATTTGTATTTTTTATATATGTCTAGTTATATATGTATTTTATAAGTAGGCATATGTTGTTTATTTATATAATATAATTAATATAATATTATTTTATTAGAGGCAAAGATTTTATGCATGCGCCTACCTCATTTCATTTTCATTTCATTGCATTACCCTAACGTTGACTGGTACAGAATGCCTAAGGCAGTCGCTTTTATACATAACTGTATATAAAACTTAAATAAATAAATATTTACTAATTTACTATTCATTAGTTGGATAATGAATTAAATGAAATAAATATAATCAAAATATTTTCATTACCTAAGTAACAATTTTCAAATATATTTATAAAAAATCAATACACGTACATACATACAATTCGAGGTGCTTACCACGAAGGCGAAATTCTTCCCATGACTGACGAAGAATTTCTTATAAATATGCGCATGCTAAGGGTAGGCACGCGCTGAGGTGTAAGTTAGCACGTATCGCGTGTTGCCTTGTTTTTAAACAAAACACAGCCATACAAAGCGCAGCACGTTTTATGCTTCAACTTAATAATTCTCATAATAAACAATAATTTTAGCCTGTAGTAAAAATATCACATTGTAAAATAACCAATTTCTTTTTTCTTTTTTTTTGTGTGTGAGTGAGTATCGCTGTTGGTCGAAAGACCTTTACAGCTTTATCTAATTAGACTCGCGAGCGGGAGGCCGCTGAGACCGCCATTACAGGTCGTTATATACAACATTACAGGTCGTATATGTTTTATAGATTTGCAACTTACATACCTTAAGGGCATTTTGTTACAAAGATGATCTGTGATAAGGGCCGCCCTTGCTCTTATATTCTTTAAGTGTGCTAAAAATAATAAGTTACGGTCTAGAGTAACTCCTAAATATTTTATGTGGCTTGACCATGGAATGACTGTCTTGGACAGGGTAAAATTAGGATATTGACCTTGATCAATTTCCTGTGTACACAAGCCCAGTTGCCTAAGAAAATTATCGATTTGCTCTTTTCCGGGTTCACTTCGATTCTTCATTTCCTGAACCAATCGCCTAGTGCGTAGGCTGAGGTTTGAAGACGTGAACAGAGAGTTGTGATGTTACCATGAGCGGAATAGAGAGCGGTGTCGTCGGCATATTGTTCCAGTTCGACACCTTTCGTCCGGGTGATGTCATAAAAATTACATAAAGTTCGAAAAGAGTGGGCGAAGGAACCGAGCCTTGGGGGATTCCAGCTGTAATAGCCCTGGGGGACGAAAGGGTGCCCTCTATGCTATAACGAAAGCTGTGGTTCGAGAAGTATTCTCGTACGATGGTCACGAGTCTATCCGGCACTCCGATTGGGTAGAGCTTATAAACTAAGCTCTCATGCTAGAACTTGTCAAACGCCTTCGCTACATCAAAGATCAGCGCCCCGTCTTCTTGGGATTCTTTCTGTCTTTGTGTTTAGATATATAGTCCACTATCCGAAGAACTTGAGAGGGAGCTGAGTGATTACCTCTGAACCCAAACTGCTCATCGGGCAGTAGATGCCTCTCCTCTTCATATTTACGTAATCTGGCTATGGCTGGATCAGCCTCTCATAGATCTTCCTCAGCGAACTGAGGAGACTGATAGGTCTGTAGCTAGATGGTAGGTTACTAGGTTTACCTGGTTTGCGAATCCCTATGACCTTAGCCTCTTTCCAGATGTCCGGGAAGGAGCAGCTGGAGAGGAGGACATTGAAAATGGTCACAAGGAGGCAGATCAGGTGATTGGGGAGGGATTTAATCAACTTATTAGGTATCCCATCAGCGCCTGGCACTTTACTGGAGCGGAGCACCTGTCGGTGATAGCGAGGATCTACGCGCAACTTCCTTGTTCACCTTATTCAGGTGAGCTAGGTTGATTGGTTGCGAACTGGAAGTGCATTGGAGCTGCAAACTGTCAGCCAAGACCAACTCCAAGTCTTCAAACGTGATAACCAATTTCAATGCATATGTATAAATATGAAATATCATACAAAAATGTAAAAATTATAATTGCAGGAACGTGTTTTTAGCGCCATCTATTGAAATTAAGTACAAAAATTTAAGTTAAAAGTGTTTTTTAATATTGAATTCTTTAATATTGCCCAGATGGCGCATTTATCCATATTGTCTGTAATTTTTTGTCAATTTTCGAAAGAAGTTATTTTGCAGAAAATTTAAATGCCCTGGTGAAAATATCCAATTGGGTAAATATTGCGAAAGATTTATTCATTTCCACAATCTTAGTCAGTATAAGATTGTGAAAATGAACAACTCTTTCCTTAAAGAATGCAAGTGTTCATGGTCTCTGGAATTTTCTATGAGAAAAATCTCTCTCGTTTGAGTTCTATTATAAGCAAAATGATTTTTTTATTGCTCGAAGTAAAACTGATTATTAGCTACTTGTAAAAACCTTGATGTGTGAAACCAACAAAATGAACTTGTAAATAATGCAATTGCTACCTGGAGAAACACTAGGAATTTTCACCTTGACGTCAATAACGTTATTAGGTTTATCTGTAATAAGGGACCGAGTTGGGTAAAATTTCGTACTAATGCTACAAACATGTTGCAAAACTAATATAAAGCGTTATTTTTAACAAAAAATAAAACTTATAAAAATAATAGAGTACTGTTTCCCAAACTTTATTTTAAAAATATTATTCAAATACAATAATAACTTTCATATATAGCGATTTATATGTTTACATACTAAGTTGTAATCGTTTCTCTTAAATAGTTAAGAAAGGCATGTCTTGGCCGTTTGAAATCAACAAAACATCATTACAGTAATTGAATTAACGCTAAATATTTTTATTATTTACTAATTTAACAAAAATAAAATGCTGAGATTATTGGGCATAATTGCACTTACATACCAATTGTTAAAAAAAATAATCCAATATACAGGTAAAAAAATACCTTTTTTTAATAGTTTTAACCTATTTAAGTTTGAAGAAAACTAACACCAAGTGCTGCCTTCTACATAATGTAAAGATATGTAAGGAATGAAGTTAAAGTAAAATATAACATGGTTGGCCTTAAAAGAAAATATGAAATAATTTCTTCCATTCTAATAAAAAATTACTTATCTGTTACATATTTGAGAATATATGAAGTAAATAACGAAAATTATTTTTGTAATAATTCATATGTTAAAACATAACCTACAATATTAATTACTCTTCATATCAATTATGCTTATAATGTAATAATTTTGGATATCAAAATGCGATTATACATGGCAACACTTAAATTTGGTATATTTTTAATCAATCACGGATAAATATATGACAATATAAATATGGCATCATTTTCATCTAAATTTACTTATAAATTTACAGATTCAATAACCAGTTCCCTCAAGATTAAATAGTGTCCCACATTTAAATACAAAATCCCCAAGATGAGAAACCTTACGTTTTCGTAATAATTCAACATACAAGTCAAATAATAATATGGTAGATTTTGGATTAAAAACATATCCAACCTTAGATGTCTCATTGATAAATGGCATGTGAAATGACATCTGAAATATTGACTAAATACAAATTCAACATTAAGCATTTCTTTAAGCTATACATGTGTCAACAGGACGCACAACAGGAGTACAGGAACACTGATGATATTAACCCAGTTTCGATTTTGTTTTTTTATAGACTCTTCAATGTCAACATATTATGTTTAGAAAATAATTCCGAAAGGAAGCTATATACACGAAAACTGTCACTTTGGTTTGATTAAAAGGTTTCATTGATTATTGAAAGTTAATCTGTGTTATGAAAAAATGTCCTTAACTAAACAATTTAATCAGTTAAGTTCTTTATAAAAAAATCTATATTTTCCCTAGATGAATTAAATTTGGCTGGTAAGTCCCCTCATCATCACTTTCTACAACTTAATTTTTGTAAAAATGTTAAACTTTTACAGAGTAATAATGATCATATAAAATGCCAATAATAATTACATAAATCAAATAACATCTACCTTACAAAGTTTATAAACAATAATACCTAATGTATTTATTTTTAGAATCACATCAAATTGCTCAGATCATTTAATACAATTAATACATAAATGTATATCTATTTATATTCTATATATCTTATGTAAAAATATTTTCTCCAGTTTCCCACAGACTTCAGATTTAATTGTTAAAAAAGAGTTTAAAACAGTATCATAACATTTTATGGTCAATTAAAAATCAATGTTTGTAGAAGTTTTTGTTACCTATCAATGTTTAATTTGAAACATGGAATGTTGCATATATTTATTATATAATCAAAATGGATGGTAATTTATTTATTGTCACATAGCATTACTCAAATGGGACTACAATGATATGGAGTAAACAATTTTTTATTGCTTTCATTAAATGATATACATATTTAAAATAACATTATGTGGACTGCAAGGCAGCTGGGATATTACTTGTGTTTACTTATTAAGTACCCTTTACACATAATCACAGACTAAATATTTAATGGTTTGTCCTTACAATCAGTAATTATTTTTGTCGAGGGTATGTATGTAACTCATTTAGTATGTTAATATCATGGAATAAGTGCTGGTGTAGAAAAATATCGAAATTTCAACTATTATTCTTTGAATGATTGAATAGTTTCTTTTACTCTTTAAACCATATATCAAGGCATGGAAATAATGTTATTTAGTTGGTTAGCCAAACAATGCTCCGCAATTCGAGCATCTTCTATTTTTCATGGCCAGGCAGCATAAAATTCCAAGAGGGAAGAAGAGGATAGCACAGAGAATGCCAAGGCATGTAAAGTCATCTTCAAGGATTCCCACACGACATGCTGGACATGCTCCTACAGTGATTATGGGTGGTGTTATTACAATATTAGTGGCACCATAGTTAGGAACAAAGGTAGTCCCTGGCGGTGCAGACGGATATGGAGTATAACCAGGTGGAGGTGGCGGATATGCCCCACCTTGCATGCCTGCCAATTGTGGTGCTGGTTGTGGTATGGGACCTGAAATTTAAGTAATGTTTTTTAATGAACAAACTTCTTTTTTAAAATAGATAGATTACTTAAAGGTTTAGAAAATAACAAGTAGCATTACACAATGTAAGCTTAAAATGTCTGTCTAGGCATAATACAAATAAAAATGTGGAGGCATAAAGTTATTTAAAGAACAAGGAAGTTCACCATTCCTTGAAACATAATAAAGAAATAATTATTAGTTAAGCTTGGAAAAACATATGGTTTCAGGGTTATTGTCTGTAACATTTAGACCATTAGTTGATATTTGCCATTTGAATATTGTCATAAATTACCTTTTATTCATTAGGTTTTAATTGCTTGTGCTAATATATAGTTCCTAGTCCCATTATCTAGCTCAACTTTTTAGCATACTTTTTAAACAAAACTATAGATGATTGAAAATAAAAATTAATTAATATTAGGTCTTTACCAATGAAATTGCCATTCTTCAGTATTGGCCATTTCAAACCAAAAAAAAAGTTTTGATTGGCTGTGAATTCTAAATTCAAATTAATTTTGTTTTAAAAACATGACATTCTTTTTACAAAGTCAGCATTTTGTTTATTGATTAGCTTTGTATTTTCATTACGTTTCAATATTTTTCATCATAATTGAACTTTAAAAATTCGTGTAATTATGGAATACGAGTTCCGTCGTGGCATCAACGCGGCACAAACGGCACGTAACATCAACGTTTACATAGAGAACTCTACAAACGAACGCAAAACCCGTTATTGGTATTGTTTCCATTCTGGAAATTTTGAAAAATGAACCTTGTGGTCATCCAGACACTTTGGTCAATAAGCTGATGATACTCAATCTACAGCCGAGCTAGCAGCAGCTTTTAATGTTAATATCAAAATAATATTGGTCCATTTGCGACAAATTGGCAAGGTAAAAAAGCTTGATAAATGGGTGCCCCTATAAATGGATCGCTAGCGCAACATACTCGTTAACACCTGCCTCGCGCTGCACAACAGGCTCAGAAATGAAAGATTTTTGGAGAACCGAATTGTTTCTTGCGACGAAAAGTGGATTCTGTTCGGCAATCCAAAGCGCTCAATAAGTTGGTTAGATCCTGATATAGCACCAAAGCAATGCCCTAAACGAAAAATTACCTCTAGAAAGTTGATGAACACTGGTGGTCTAGTGCCGGTGTGATTAATCACAGATTTTACCAAACGGCATGAGCATTACTGCAGATGTGTACTGTAAAGAACTTAAGACAATGATTGAGAAGCTCGCATTTCTGCAACCAGCTTTGGTCAATCAGCACCACTGCTCCTACATGACAATGCGCAACCCCATACTGCACAACAGACAGTCTCCAAGCCACAAGAGTTGGGGTTGGAAGATCTCCCTCATCCACCGTACTCACTAGACCTTGCACCCACCGACTATTACTTTTTCCAAAATGTGGACAACTTTTTAGCCGGTATAATAAATTCAATTCCGGAGAGGCAGTACAAAATGCCTTTGAAGAGTTTGTTGCCTGCAGTCCAGCTGATTTTTACAAGAAGGGCATCAATAAACTTCCACTGCATTGGCACAGATCCATTGATTACATAGGTGATTACTTTGGTAACAGAAATAAAAAAGTTTGAAAAATAAAATGCTTTAACTTATTTCATACAAAATGGCAATTTCATAGGTAAAGATTATTACATTGCAATTTTACGCAAAAATTTTTTTTGCCATTGTTTTGAGGTTAGACATTTTAAGGTTGTCTGGCACAAAGTGCAGAAAAAATCTTGTAAGTTATAGTAACTTTGATGTAACAAATAAATATTTGATTTTACATATTTTTTATATTTGAAGGTTTCCTATTCATTGGACTTTATTTAATTCTAAAGGATAAACATTGAAGGCTAGCTTTATGTTAAATTATTAACCGTTTAACTTATCATATAAGTTACTAGAGATAAAGATTTAGTAACTAGATCAACTATGTGATTTTAACCTTTTTAGTTTTTAAAAGCCCACATAAAATGGAAGCTGTCTCAGATAAGAAGACTGGCAATAACTGAATTAACATACACCAATTGCTAGAACGAATCTGCGATGTTGCTTTGTACTTGTTTATTTAACATTGGAATATAAATTTGAAAGATATTGCAATGTGTGAAACAGAATATATATTATATATATTATATATATATATTATATATATATATATATATATATACATATGTATATATACATGTATATATATTTGTAAAGTAAAAGATGCTGTTTAATTTCTATTATAAATCTATAATTATAGATATATTAAGAAAAACTATTAGATACAATTGTGTGTAATGTACAATCCTTATCAATGAAAAGTTAACGTTGTGATTCATTAGCATTATGTTCGAAAATAGGGAAACAATTTGTTTTGCAAACTTACCAGGTGGCATTGTCGCCGAGTACGGCGGAGGTTGATCCGTGATAGTTACATTCGGCTTCTCCATGGTTTCGTCGGCGAGTTTTGAATATCTTTGGCGAATCACCTTTATTTAAGTACAAGGAAAGTTTACTCAAAATAAAATCCCAACAATACACTGTAATAAGTAGATCAACTGTCAAAATTAATGTTGACAACATATATTGGTTTCATCTCTTGCTTTAGTTCTTAAGCCTGGCAGCCCCTTGAATTAATTTTTAAATGTTAAATAATCGTTACACGAACAAGATTATAAAAAAAAGAAAATTAATAACTGCAAAAATATTTAACTGAATAGAAAGGAACAAAGTCCATAATCTATACATTTTTTTTAAGGAGGTAGAATGCACCATGCATTGTTCTCTTGTTTGATACTTATCCCAAAAAATATAATATATTATAAATATAACTTGAACTATAAGTATTTTTAGTAAGGAATTGCAGGTAGCGAAGTTTTGTTATAAAAACAAAAATACAAGAAATATTTGTTAATAAAATTAATAAAGATTTACACGTAAGACTGCGTCCAAAATTATTATGGTTATTGGTATAGAGGTCACTACAATATAATCACAATTTTATAATATTTATGAAACATTGAAATTTTAATTAGTGGGGAATACTTGCATTTTGATAATTTGAAGACTAATTTGATTATATGTAAAGTCTGTAGATTCATAGTATATATTTATATACTATATATACTTTTCAAATGGAATAAGGAAAAACAAAACTAGCGTATACTTAGATTTTTGTTAGTTTGCTATCCCTAAGTGCTTACATTGAATGCCTATTGACTAATAAAGGCTCAGCTTCCTTTAGCTCACAACGCGAAACATGACAGGAACAAACTATTTTACAAAATGAGTGTGGCCTTTTCCCGGTCGAGCCGACCTGTTCGAAATACATCTAGTTATTACTACTATGTGGTTCTATCGCATACATTTATTTCCATTTTTTTAAGCCTATAGGCTTCCAATTCAGGACATAACTAAAAAGCCCAGCATTAACCAGCACATGAAAGATAAGCTCATACTCATCATGCTGGGCTTGCGCGTTACTGGCGCTCTTATGCCCGGGAATGCTGAATGTACAGTCAGTGAAGTGACATACACTTTTTGCCATCAATTAGGATGAAGATTGCTATTGAAGAAAAGCAGCATCCCTTAATTTTTTCTCCTCGTGCCACTCGTAGCTACGGAGGAGTTTGGAATATGTTATATTTAAAGAATAAAATAAAACAAAAGGCAACTTTCGAACTTTCAATATATCCATTATATTTCACAAAACAATAACTATTAACGGAATTAACTAATTATAACCTAATTCGATCACTATAATATTTACAACATAAATTCACTTCAGAACTCTTTAGAAAAAAAAAATACACGAAAATTAAAAAAAAACCTATATAATTACTTATTTCTTTCTCTAAAACATTGCTATGAATTCATATCTTATCATTTTAAGAATTATACATTTAGGGTCAGTAATTGCCAAAATATACAATACATTAAGCAATGGAATATAAAAGAAGTATAAGTTTACACACAAAGCAAATTTAGAATACAAAATATTAAAAAAACTAAATGTCAAATGGCATCTTCGGCCAGTTATATTATAATGAATAATTATAATAGTATTGAAGTATTATGCAATTAAAATACAATAAAAAATAAAAACATTGTAATCTATCTTTAACTAAACAAAGTAATAATAATTTAATAAAATACAAAATATAAGTAGTAATAAAGAATTAAATACAAATCATACTATTATACGTTAAATAAAAATTAAACAAACTTTGTGTGTAAACATAAAATCATAAAGTGATGGTATAAAAATAAAAAGCTAATTAAACAATTTATCACATTGGATTGCCATGTTACTAAAGATCAACTCACAACAAGAGAAGGGAAAAGAAGCGAAGCTACTTTTTGGCATATATTACATATTGATTGTAACAAACAAATTATATGAGACCTAAAACGGGCCGGGCGTCTTCACGAAAATTTTAAAGTTATTTCGAGAATTCCCACGGCTAACGTCGGCGTCACAATCAACTAACATACATACGTACGTTATATAAACAAGTTCAAAAGGCAATGTTGCCTATAAAGTAACTTCACTCCCCATATATTCTATTTTTTTCGCGATAGTGTAAATCGATCCAAATGAAACAAAACTAAAATGGATTCCGAGAAACGAAATCATAGTAACGTTTATAACCCAATAACGAGGGCCAACGTACTCGCTCAAAGGAAAAGGAACCTATAGACGTAACATTGCGACACTTAAGCGAAAAGAATATATGTTTACTATTAGCGTTTCAATTTGCAAAATGTAACAGTTATATGAAACAAACACTAAATGCCTACGATATGTTTTTATTAACTGTCATATTAGTTGTTGGCAAGCAGCTTTTTCCTTACATACTGCAACGTCTTGCTGGTTGGTACAGCAAAATAAAGATAGCAATTATGTTAAAGTCATTGAGAAAAAAATAACAAAGTATCGATATGCATAGGAACTTGAGCATTATTAGTAACTTTTAGCGCATATGTTACTTTGCACCAATGTAAATATACTTGTATTATTTATAATCGAAAGAACAAGTCACACAATCAAATAAACACCAGATTAGATTGAATCCTCCCAACTAGAATGCCGCAGTGGTCGTAGTATATGATTGCTGTATTTATTGCAACTGAAATGAAGTTCTTCTGTTCAAGCCTCTCAAATAATCACATGTGTATGACAGAAACATAAGAAAAAAAATAGTAAAATTTATGTCAAAATGTATCCCTGGTATCGTAAAAAGTTCATGAGGTCTTATATTAAATCCGTCATTATAATTTGCATAATAGTCAATATAATAAATAAAACTATAACGTTTTTTGATTAACAATAAATGAAATGCATTTCACAAAACTAATAGTACCAACCATAAACGTTTCAATTTACAAATGTCAATTGTCAGGATCTCCACTCCATGGTAGCCACAAACGTAACGATTCCTAATTTAGCTCGAATAGTGGCGACAGACCAACAAATTTAGACGTAAATTTGCGAACATTCTTCCTAAATAAAACTGTGTATCGTTTTAGTTTGGTTTGGTTTTAGTTTGCGCATATTGCTGCAGTCTGGCGACGTACATTTTACCAGCTCGTGCATTTGTCCGATCGAGCTACATGATTAATCAAAGCTAGATCGTTGTACAAACGGTCTTCAGTCGTATACATAAACTAATTCGGTCTAGCAAAATGATCATATGTATTAAAAAATCAGGCCGGCATAGTTACGCAAGCCCATATAGTATTATGGGCTTACTACCAAGCTTAATGTTGCACGCCTTAGACTTGAGGAAGTATACAGCTATGTATGTGACTACCATTTCACTATTAAACGTCAGTGAGCTCGGCGTTGCGTTTGACAGCTGTCAAATATTAGAGAGCACGTGGTCGTTTTTAATAACTGTCAGATGTCGGAGACCGTAACAGTTTGATAGATGTCAGATGTCCATAGACGCTAGAACCGCATGGGCACCCAGCAGCCGGTCTGTTCATCGCGACGATAATAGTGCGGCCGGTTGTCCGGGAACACCGTCACCGCCGGGAACGGATGTTGTTGAATGAACTTCAATGTTACACGGATCTGGAATTAATAATGATTATTAATGACGACAAAGTTAAAGAATATTTTTATAGTATTTTATTTATATTTATATATTTTATTTCTTAACTGATAATTTTATTTATTTATAAGTGTAATGGTTGTTTGTGTGATACAAATAAAAAAATATCTATGATTAATAAAAGATCAGCGGCAAGTGAAACGCTAAGTAATGAAAATTGCATGTTATGTGAAAATATTACTTATATCAAACTATTATGGAGAAAATTAGAATACCCTTTGTATCTCAATTTTATCAATAAATATTTAGTAGTGAAGAAAACAATATTTATGAATAATGGTTGCGAGGTTAGCCTCCCTCTAGCCTTGGTTTAACCGAAATTAGGGATAGTAATCCGAGCCTTTCTCTGATCCAAACATAAGGATCGAGGATGAGTGAGTGGGTTTATATTAATCCTGCGCAGTTCACATGTTCCAACATTCGGATCAATTCTAAGTTGTCATTTCATGAAATTAAGGAGGAAAAACAAGCACATATTTGAACTGATAGTAAGTGCTGACGGATATACACGTAGACTCGAGACATGTTCATCTAGAATCTAGACGTTGTCATTCATGAGGACTAAGATGGAATGCTACATCACCTTTAATTGCGTTTTAGGATCCCAAAACTCACCACACGAAACACAGCATCGTTATTCTACCATTTCACACTAACATTCTATGAGGGCGTGGCCCTTTCCCGGTTGAACCGAGCCATTTATGCTGTAAATCAAAACTAGCCTGCAGCGCGTCCTTCGCCAGCCAAGACAACGATATGGCGTCTAATTTATAGATGCGACGTGGCTATACAATCTAAAAAAGAGGAGATGCAGATGAGATTGTCGTCACCGCTGACGGGTAACCTTAAAGAAATCCAACACTTGTCCACTGTATTTCCTGTACATGACATACTGGGAGAACATAAATTGAAAATAGTGGACGGCGAGGTCCAATATAGTATGACAGTTAACTCTTATGTCTTGAGGGTAAGACGGCAATGCTTTGTAAAAATATTGTATGCGCTTTTTAGTCCTCTTTGAAGATACTCACGTGATGCACGAAGTGTGGCGGCTCGACGCTGGGCGTGGTGCTGAGGTGCTGCAGGATGAAGTCATCCGACTGCTCAAGCCATAAATCCACGCCGCGTAGGGGATCGTAGTTGAACGGGCCGATGCGCAACATTCCCACGCCGTTGTCATAGATGTCTAGCACCTGGATAAATCAACATCAGCACTGTACTTCTTTAGTACTCGAGAGGATCTAGGTAATTGTCATCAAGATTACCCACACATCATACAGTTCACCTGAACCAGATCAGGGATCGACCTATGACATCTAAATGTATTTCTTGATATAGACATCAAGAGGAAGTCTTCACCCTAGAAAAGTAGGATTGACTATCTTATTACTAGTAATAAAGCATCCTATTCGTTTCGTACGGAGCAGAATATGGAAAGATGTCAATCAGAGATAACGTAGTGGGGAGACGCATGTACATCTCAACAGATCAGCGCTTGGTCAGTGATCTAGTGGTTAGAGTAGCTAACTGAGGCTTCGTGAACTAAAGTAGATCCTAGCTTCACTTCTCAATTGATATATTTATATTAATTTAGATAATCCTCAGTCAGAAGCAACTGACCGAGCCGGCCGTTCGTCCCTCTCGGGCACCCTTGAGTCAGACGATCTTGCGAAACAGGGTAACGGTCCAAGCCGAGGCTCCCTCTAATTTTGTCCCTCTCGGGAGCCTTTGTGCTGGTTACCCATATATCTCGACTGAGTGCCATAAGCGCTCGGTCACCTCTCAACCCGGTGAAACTGTAAAAACCCGCGGGCTAACAGCGGACATCAGCCCAAAAAAAAAAACTCAATTGATAAACAATATTTCTTTACTTCATCCGGAGGAGGGGCTTAGCAGCTGTAACAAAGATCTAGGACCTAGCACGGTTGCTAAAGAGAAAAAATTAATGGCTGAAATTGTAATTGTAAATCAAATAAATAAATAAATATTTGTGTATCACAAATTGCTGATTTTCGGATCGGATGAGTTAATGCCTCTGCATGTGTGCTACACCATACGATATTATAACATATCAGGTATAGTTGAATAAACCTAATTCTGTATACTGTAATAAACCGAAATTATTATCGTTGTCGAAGTAGACAAGAGGAATATCATTATCACACATTAATTCCTTTTATTGAATGATATGTATGCGCCATGAACCATAGATGACAATCACCGTTAGATTAACCAAACTAACTAACTAACTAACTAAAAGTTCTCGTTTATCATTCTATTAACATAAAAAAAGAATGAAAAAGAAGGTATCTAGACAAAGATGTATATACCTGTGATGCATTAGGTCCACCGGTGATAGTTCGTGCAGCGCGTAGTGGAACCTCTGGACCCTTGTCGGGGAAGGCGGCGGGGAACAGATCACCTGCGCGCACATCAACGCCCACTCCCGTCACCAGGGGAGCGCCCGCCCCACCGCCAAGCGCAGTGTTCAGCTCGCAACAGCAAGCGAGAGTCAGGTCGATCTCCTCGGATAGACGGTGAAACGACACTGCGAGAAGAATAGGTCGTATATATTTTTATATCAATGGACTATGCACATAGTATTCACGAAACTGAAAATTTTGCTTTATTAGCTCGTTGTACATTACGACTTGTTATTCCCGTTTGTATTAGAAATATGTGTTCAACGGTACCGGTAACAGACTAACTTTAGATTTATTTACTCATATTGGTTCTTAAATATAAAGTGTACAGTATTAGTTGACCTAAACAAAGAGAAAATACCATTAAAGAAAATCCTTTCCCTCTTAAGTAATATAATCTGAATCAGTCACATTTATAACATCTAACTACTTAAATACGCAATAATTGCACCCAATTTTTACAACGTTCAATTTCTCTCACGTGTCATCTTTAATTACTGTAACATGTCGGTTACGTCGTTTCGTGCCGGTGGGCGTTACAAACGAGTGCGCCCACGCATCGTTTGTTGTTAATAATTCCCATTTGGCACCTGACAATCGACCTCTGTGTCATATTAGTTTCAAGTGCCGTCCAGTTACTGTGTTAGAAGGAAAACGAGTCCAAATTAAATAGTTTTTTTTTAATGCAACCAAGGGTGACATATAAGCATACAGTTCACGCACCTGATGGTTAATAAACACTGCGGCATATAAGCAGCTATATAAGTCCTAAACAAAATTGCTTAATCGTGGTCACCCTTGTGTTTATTATTATTAATTGGTTGATTTGAGTAATTCGGTCTCCGGTACCCATAGCTAACTAGTGAAACACAGCAGCGTTATATTTTGTTTATTGTTGTAAGCTGTGCAGAAAAAATGCCGAAATAGTCGCTAAACTGATGCTTGTCAGATCATTTTAAACGATAATTTTTCACGATTCAATCGGTAATTTCAAGCGTAAGGTGCTGAAAGCATTCCATGCGCCAGCTTAGCGGCTCCTGTTTATAAATTTTACTCCTTTTTTTATATCTTGTGGTTGGTTTTTTATCGTTTAGATTTTTATCATTATTTAATTTGTTTAATCTCTATTTTGTATAATGTTGTCATTGATATTTAATTTAATTCCCACTTAAATTGAATTTGATTGTGACTTTATTTAGTTTAATTTTAAAATATTTTATTATGATTTATCTTATTTTATTAGGATATTATTTCATTTTAATAATTTAATACTGTTTTTGGTTTTTAATTTTGTCAGTAATTGTTTAGTTTTCTCCATTAATTACTTTTTTTATGTAATATGATAACCGGTAATTATAATAATTGATGTGTTCATCTTTAATGGGTGCATGCATCAGATTTGACTTTATGTATTTACGGATTAAGATTATTTTTTATGTATGTGCTGAAGATGATCCAAATTAAATTAATAAATAAAAGGATTATCTTATTCGAGAGATGGGGAATGTTAGGGACATTCAGCAAATAAGTATGTAATTTACTCATAGAATATTGATAACTTTTCAAATTGAGAAGAATTGATATTCTGAACTTGTGACATCTACTGAACTACGTTTATTTATTTTCAATAATATGCACAAATATACAAATTATTTTTTGTGCATTTAGTAGTAGTGGTGGAATGTAGTTAATTATAGATTAATCATTTGTTTATAGGCAAAGTAATATTTGCAAGTAATATTTTACCTCTTGGTAATAGTTACCTACATGTCTTCTTGTCTCAAAGGTACTGACAATAATTAATTCCTTAAAAATTACTCAGTCACAAAAGAGTTGTAATTAGCGGGATATTACTAATTGGCGGGATAAAATGTCTCAACTGTAAGATTATTTTTTGTTATTTACTATTTGGCTGAGTAAAGCTATAGGGCTCAAATAAACTTTTATTATTGTATAGAGTAAGTGAAAACTTACTTTTTTTTAACTTATCTTCACTCAGATTTGAAATGCAATCGTTTAAGCAAATCTACCGTTAGATTCTAATTGGCTAGGTATCGAGTGGCGTTTTTTGTATTGACAGAAAATCAAAAAAAAATTTAAAAAAATCATAATACTCACACATAATATTAGCAAACAGGTCGTCAGAGTACCGATGTTGGTCGGTGAAGCCACCCACGAGTTGTAGTTCGAGCCGGCCCTCCGGGTAGCCGATGGCGAGATGCTGCACGCGTGCCACCATCGTCGCCGACGCCTCCGCCGTGCCTAACCCGTCCAGGTGCGCCAGGGCCACCGCCCCGGATCCTGCAACGTACAATTTGGACATATAACTTATCTTGCCTTATACCTTTTTGACAGCGTTGGCTCCTAAATTAGAGGGTTTGAAGCGCCACTATATAACCACGATATATAGCCACGATAATAACAAACGAGCTCATGGATCACCTGATGGCAAGTGATTCTCGCGGCCAATGACATCTATATTCATCCTTGACAAGGAATCATAATGCAGATGCGTTTTCACCCTTGAGAACTGTGATATGCCTCTTCACCAGTAATGAAGGTCTCCGGATCCCTTAACACACCAGACGAAACACAGCAGCGGTATACTGCTATTTTACGCTAGTATTCTGTTAGGTCCTATCCCGGTGGAGCTGACCCTGCAGCTAGAATCAAACTGCTGGTTAAGGGTGTGGTCTGTGAAATTTACGGTCGAATCCACTATTCAAGTATTGTAGTGAACCATCGTCTAGCAGAAGCATTTAAGCTTAGTTAAAGTGCTTAACTAAACTAAACTGTTAGTAATGTAAAATAAGTAAATAAAAAAAATATTTTAGCTACCTCAACATTGACTTTTTTTTATTCAGGCAACACTTATAGTAAACTAAAATACTTGAAAAAAAAAACTCACCTGAATGTCTCACAACAACTATAATACACGATGTGGCGTCGTCTGATCCTATGATGTTGACGTTTTCTGAAAAACAAAACAGAATTACAGACAATTATCGACCAAGATGGCAATGCGTAAATTTATTAATTACATATTGCCATTTTGGTTGACAACACAGTTATTGAATGAATTAGATAACTTATTAACTATATAAAAAGGTATATAAGATAACTTTGTCGTTGGTATTTCTCCAAATTGTGCTGTTTCAGGGTTCGCAGCAGTAGCCCTGGCTCACCAAGACGGGTTAGGCACGGCGGAGGCGTCGGCGACGATGGTGGCTCATTAAATTATCTATACATTATTCACTCATAAATTATCCAATTTATTCAATAAGTTTGTTGGTATTGGTTTCTAACCTCCGCAAGAAGGTGGTTCTCAAGTCGATGCGCATTTATTTTACAATTTTCAACCGATAGATGGCGATTACATCGAAATTTCAGAGCCGATTTGCGCGATTTATTTGTAATATTCGCGAATTGGTTCCAAAAAAAACAACTACACAACTAAGTTCTGTAAAATCGATCTTAAAAATACGTATTGATAAATAATATTTATATATATACATATCTAGAACCGAACCTACTTAACTTCCATGAATGAGTCTATCTAAAGCTACACTTATAAGTCCTTTTTGATAAGGTCCTACGCTTTTATACAGATCAGTGTGAGGAGATAGACCTTATCCACTGTTCAAATGGAGTTTTGTTAGATTTATCTGAGTTAGTTCTCGAGTGAGTTCTTCATTCAAAAAGCAGTTTATTTAACTTGTTAAAATATTCCAAGAGCTGACACTTACTGTCGTGAGGCACCACGGCAGCAAGCTCTCGTTGTCCGACGTATAATAGTCCTTGGGGCCCGACGACTCGTGGAGCTGCGGCGAGGAGCTGGGCGGCTCCATCTCTGTACCCTGGGTGCGCAGCCAACAGCGCTCTCAACGATTTAGGGCACTCGTCTGCCAACACGCCATTCAGCACCACCACCATACTGGCTCTGATGACGGAAACAATCGAAGACAAAACTTTTAAAATCTGCAAACTGTTTAATGACGGTCCTTATCAAGTAGACAATGTAACTTTATAACTTTTTATGAAAAATTAGAGGTAAATAGACTAAAAATAGAGGTACTTGGTCCAGATGATTTCATATGATATTTTCCACCTCTGCATCTATCGCCTAGGACATTATCTCGATTAACTCAATAGATGATAGAGATATGAAAAACAGCAATTTTTTTATTAAAAGTAACTAAAGATTTATAATAATATACTTATTTTATTTCATTTTAAAATGAAATATGAAAGCTAAAACTATTTAAGATCCAAGGCTCCTGACCAAACATTACAAATTAAAAACTTGTTTAGTAATTCTAGTCCTCATCTACATATTTAAAATAAATGCTCATTACATTTTATGTAATTCACACAAACAAAAAACTTGACTTGAACGTTTTAAAATACATTAAAAAAGAACACGTCTATTACAGAAAAAAAAAACTTATTGAAAGCAAAACTTAAACGAATGACGGATACTGAAGACCATTCAATAACAGCAACGGACAAAAAGCGAGACAATCGAGCGCCCACTCAATTGTGTGCCTCGTAATATATTCCGAATGACGAGAGGTCGCTAGGGTGACATCGGTTCCCATTCTACATCGGTGCATTTGCATACTGCCTGTAAACCGAGCATGGAAGTAGTAAATATTACGTGCAACAGGAATGATATTGTTACTGTGAAAGAGAGGCCCGAAACGTACGAGTACCATTTTCTTTTCTAAAAGGATGACCATGCGGTACTTAATATATTAACGAACGAATTTATAATGATATAAATATTTTGTACCCTAAAATGCAATTAAAATACGTAATATAATTTCGTATGTAAAATATATGATAACTTTAAGATATTATGCAACATTTAATTATCAGGAACTAGTTCTTCATGGTTATCCTATTGTGGTATCTCTCAGTTGGCATATGTTGGAAAGATAAACTACGTAAATTGAATCGGAACGTTTTTTCGTTTAAACGTGGTTATTGCAGATATAAAAAAAATTGCATATTGCTTTAATGCGGTTATGAATCAGTTTTTTTAGTGTACGTAGTACTCGTAAATATTACAACCATCATTCATGGTAAAACGATAATAACACTCCGCCGTGTACACAATAACATGCCGTTAGAAAAACTGGCACGGAATAATTTAGAGTCTATATGAATATTAAAAATACAACGCAGTAGTTGCGCTTACTTACATACTAATATATTTTTATTTATATATATATATTATAAATATATATACATATACTATAAAACAAATCTAAGTTGAAATATTTAAAATAAAATGAGATTATAGTGAAGTACTAGCTTAGTGTGTAACAACCATTTTGCCATTGATATTATTTTTCTCTTCTTTTCCATTTTATTAATTTTAATTTAATTTAAGAAACGTCACTACCTATTTTAACACTGTAAAATCATTTCATAGTGAGATTCTCTTCACCGAAAAAACATATCTTTGTACTAACAACACAAGATACTCTGCTTCTCCCATTTTCGGGCGTCCTCCCATTCACTGTAGTCTATTTCTTCTTTAAAATTCATAAAATCAAGTAAAGCCATGTCCAACTTGACCAGGGCAGTTAATCTGACGGTAAGCGGTTCATGCAGCCCACGACATGAAAATTCCTTTAATAACGTTGTTTGAATATAAAATTGCGCCGACATCGCCGAGGTATATCACAGGTGATGACACAAATTATTCTAGCCGTTAACCACATAAAAAAAGTTATATGTTAGACCGAAACAGAAGAGAAACTTGTGTATAAGTTTTATTTAATACTACAAACTTGATCTCACAGTTCAAAGGGTCAAAGTACTGTATGGTCAGATCTGAAAGAGACGGCGCGACGAACTTGACTCGTGAAAGACATGCTCGAAATCACTGCAACGGAAGTAGTGGAAGGAGTGTAAAAATACGTTCGACCAAGCATTGGGGACTTCCTATATATTTTCCCTCTTAGTACAACAGAGTTTGACGTTAGATTAGAGTCGTGATTTTGTTATTATAATAGGGGTGATCAAAGAGCACACAGTTCATCTGATGGTAAGTGATGACTGCACGCAATGATCTCAAAAACGCACGCGCTATCTTCTGAGCGAATTGAGATGAAATGCGCACTCGCATGTTATTGGGTCCGCGGAGCCCCACGGAGGATACTTATCGCATTTTTTTAATTTTCATTGACACATTATTCTACCCGTAATTTAATTTTAACGTTAATGCTGATGTTCCGTGAGCTAATAGATAGCTAGAGATTAGAGCTATAAATACTGTTACTTTTCTTTTTTTATTTTTTTTAATTAACTTGAATTTGGAACCCGTATATTATTTTAAAAACTTCTTTCGATTTTGAGCCACTTCACATATTTATTCTTGTTTATTATCAAATTACAATATGGAATGGGGTGTAGAAGAAAATAGGATTGCAGTGATCGCCTTGCACGAAGTGGGTATGGAGTCATCGGTCATATTACAGACACTTCAAAAGCTTGGTATCAGCCGTATGTTCGAATATCGTACTAACAACAGATACAACAACACTTCCTCTGTCGAAGATCAGAAAAAATCGGGGCGGCCGCGTGCTGTTAGAACTACAAATGCTGTTAAAGACAGAATTCGTCGAAACTCCATTAGGAAGGAAAAAATCTTATCGCGAAAAATTAAGATTCCCGCTAGGAATCTGTCGCGTATTATAAAACAAGACCTGAAGCTAGGTGCTTATCGTCGATATACAGGACATGTCCAAAATCAATCTTTACAATTAAAGAGAGCGGATCGATCAAAACGCCTTCTGTCGCGATACGCAGGTGAAAGGCACAGAAATATCCTTTTTACCGATGAAAAAATTTTCACGATTGAAGAACACTACAATAAGCAAAATGATAGTGTACGCTCACAGTTCTAAAGAAGCTGCTCAAGGGGTCGGAAAGGTACAACGTGGTCATCATCCTGCGTTAGAGATGGTTTGGTGGGGCGTGTCTTATCAAGGAGTCACAAAACTACATTTTTGTGAAAAGGGAGTGAAAACTTCAGCCAAAATGTATCAAGATACAGTCTTGGGTCATGTTGTGAAACCTCTCAGCAACACACTTTTTAAAAATATACCGTGGACTCTGTGACCGGGTCACAGGACTCTGGTCACAAGGCACGAACTACCCAAGTCTGGCTTGAAACCAACTTTCCGGACTTTATAAGAGCTGAAGACTGGCCCTCATCTAGCCCAGACCACAACCCTGTAGACTTCAAATTATGTCAGTTTTAGAGGACATGGCCTGCTCTAAAAGACACGGCGACATAGAGTCTCTTAAAAAATCTTTGGAGCAAGCAGTGGCGAAATTTTCCTTGGAAACAGTGCGTAAATCAATAGATTTGTGGCCAAACAGATTAAGGGCCAGTATAAAAGCCAAAGGGCCTTTTCACCTTCACCTTTTGAATAGAATATATTTTTTTTATTTATTGCTGAGACTAACAAATATGTAGGTATAAATTTTAATAATATTACATTACTTCATTAAAAAAAAATGCATTTTCAGACAGAACAGAACTTATGGCCGGACGTATACGTAGGTGAAGTGTGAATAGGTCATCCCAAAGCAAAGAATACCTTGTATAAGGCCAGCTTTTTAAATTGTTATAAGTACAATTTTACAATAACAATTTTACAAATACATTTAATGCTATATAAACCGCAGTGGTTTGTCACTAGCGCTAAAGTGACCGTCTTACGTACATAAGTTATGTTTTAGCTTGCGCTTAATGTTTTTTCGAGTTATACACGTACATTGCACCCTCATATCGTCCCCGCCGACGGCGAGGGCGTCGCAAACAAGGTTATTCACTGTCCGGTTCTCTCCAGTCCATACAGATTGAGCGTCGCTGGAGTTTCTTGCGCCACTTCTCCAGCGCCCACGCATTCCGAAGTGTTGGGACAGATAGCTAATAATAATAGTGATATTAATTTAGATAATCCTCTGTCAGTAGCAACTGACCGAGCCGAGGTTCGGCCCACTCGGGCACCCTTGGATCAGACGCTGTCGCGAAACAGGGTAACGGTCCAAGCCGGGGCTCCCTCTCGGGAGCCCTTGTGCTGTTTACCCATATACAGAGGTCTCGACTGAGTGCCATAAGCGCTCGGTCACCTCTCAACGCGGTGAAACTGTAAAAGCCCACCCGCTAACAGCGGCCCGAAAAAAAGAAAAAAAATACTTGGGAGTTAACTGCAGCCTTCGCACTAGGCAAGCCTGTACCGCGTGGGCTAGTTACGAATACTGATTATTTTTAAACCCTTAACACCTGGATGTCTGTTTTATCGTTAAGATTACAAGTAGCAAACATAATCATATAACAATTTTTTTTTTGTATATTTAATTTTACACTCAATTCAATACACAACTGTGAGTAGCCAGCCATATAGTTGTATAATTATATAAATACATAACTCTGATTTTATATATAAATACATAAATACACATACAAATACAATTCACGAACAAGTTTTTACGCTTTGATGTCCAGTATATTTTCAGTATACTCCTAACTGAGCGTTGCCAGCAAATGTTTAACTATAGTCTGAGCCTTCTCAACAGTTTTTGATTTAATATCACAGTCTCTTATAACTCTGTTGGAGCTGTACTAAATTGTCCGAAGCGTTGAGCAAATGCAGTAGTTATAATTTGTATATAAAAGCAGATTGTATAATTGATTCTGAACGATTGATGACAACGAAAATGAATGGTTGGGTGGTAAATCAAATCTATATATACATACCTATATATATATATATATATATATATATATATATAATATTATAATTATATTAAAATAACAGAATAAAGATACATCATAAATATATAACACTACATTAAACTCTCAAGATGTACAATCGCAGACACATGAACTGTAAATAATACAAGACGCGCGGTGATAATGTGCTAAAAACCTAAGTTATTAATTAAATTAAAGATAAGGGAAAATTAGTAACGCGCTGTGAAGATAAGTGTGTTATTATTAATGCTAATATTAATAAACTACGCGACCGTGTGCACGATATCATTATGGACAGCATTATACTCGTAATAACGTGACTGTGTAGAAATACAGCAGTGAGAACATAAAAAATACATTTTTTTATTTGTAGATAACAACGATTACAATAAGCTCGCAGAAGTATTCTGTGCCGTTGATATAATTCATGACGATTCAGCAAAGTTTAGAAAAGAAATAACGCTTTGGGCAGATCGCGTCTGATTGTCAGACCATTTTCAGAATTTTTAATATTTATTTTGTCTCTCTTTATGTTTAACATAATTAAATATTAAGTTTTGTGAGTTTTTTTTTAAATATTGTGTACACTATCATATATCAGTATATTATTATAGTACTTTAAATCAATAAATAAACCAATATAATATATGTATATATATATCTCGATATCCTCTTGATATGCTAGAAGTAAATACTTTTTTCTTCACTTTGATTAACAAACTTTATGGTAAAGCAGTAACGATATTCCTCAATATGTCCTCAATAGGAAGCCATTTTATTTACAAACGACTCAAAGCGAATCTGCTACAAACCGCTGGTCCAAACTCACTGCGATCAAAACAATTCTGCTATTGAATCCGATTATGTTGCGACGTTTACCATAGATGCAGCAGACTGACAGATATAGATTTGTTTAATGTGTGTATAAAACTAAGGGTGTGAAATTAGCATACAGTTGATGGTAAGTGATTCTTTCGCCCGTGAACACATTAAGTCTAACTTAAGACGAAAACTAAAAAATGATGATTTAAAGTAGAAAAGACTTTTTTTGTAGCAAGCAGATTGTCTCATTTGGTTTAAAGTATAATCATCAAATGATGATATTGTTTATTTAGTTTAATAGACTATGGAAGTGTGAAAAACGTGTAAATGGTTTATCTGAAAGTATGCGAATCCTACGGGCCATGGACACTATTTCCCCTTGATCAATCAAAATGCAGATGTGCAGTCACCCCTCAGAACTTGGACAACTTGGCAATGAAACCTGCTAGTAATAATGTGGTTTCTAGTTTCCTTACCGAATGAGACACTGTAATTCTAAGACCATAGAAATCTATGTGTGATTTTTTCGAAAGTCGAACAGATTTATGCTACTGTTTACCTGCTACGTGGCAACTTTTTAGGAGAATGAGAGTGACAAACGAACATACGGTTCATCCGACCGACCGACCGACCGACCGACCGACCGACGGACCGATACACAACACCAGCTTCACGTTTACATTATAAGCATCTTTAACAATCATTTTATAAAAAAAGTCTGCAGTCGTTCGTGGCCTGTCTCTATGGCGATATCTTCCGATTACCGGGCAGGATGTTCTACTCTTGCTTCGCAGAACGAGAACATAGATTGATGTAATATAATATATAATTATAAATGACCAACAAATGTGACCAATGTTGGATTGGTTAATGAAGTGTTTAATTAATTAGAAACAATCTGATTGTATTGTGTGTTGTCCTGCAAGTTGACGAGAATTCATATTATTTCGTTTTAAAATAATTTTAAAATGGCAAAATAAAAGCACATGCATAACATAATTTAGTATATGGTATGCAAAGTTCGCCAATCCGTTATACATAACTGTACCAAACCGCTGCCTTAAGCAAAGCTCTGTGGGTAAGTATGATTCATATTTATAACAAGAGGAGGTCTGTGCATTACATTGTATTATAATCTTATACAAGACTTGACTTATCGGATCATCACGTCCACCTAATTGTTTTCGACCACGGCGATTTCTTATGGTTATTAGCAGAGACCAACTTCGTAAGATAAACAGAATAACACTACACTGAAATTTGTTTCTCGTTGCAGAATGAATGGATCAACTCGACCGGAGTGGGAATACCGGCGTAAAATAGCAGTATAACACTGCTTTGTTTCGTCTGTTGAGAGTAGGGATTCAGAGAACTTTATTATCTGGTGACGAGGGATTCCATCTGAGATCTCAAGGATGAGACCGCATCCGCATTATGATTCCTTGTCAATGATGAATGAAGAGATGTAATGAAATCACTTACCATCAGTTGAACTGTGTGCTCGTTTATTACTCTCAATGTAATATAAAAAAATGTGTTTATTGCCATGGGGTTTTTGCACATAGCAATACTGCATATAGTTATATATAATTATATAATTTTAAATATTTAAACACTGATGTTCGAAAATAATGGTTTCATCATTTAATTCATATTTTAATACAAAAAACAAACTCAGCGAGCGTCAAAAGCAATTCATTGAAGGAGTCGAAGAAACACGCTCATTGTATCGAAGAACTCTGTGGTAACAATCGGCCCGAGTTCTTGAGCAAACGAGAGGTGATAAATGACTGCACCTGCTAAGGAATTGAGACGCATCGATACACTCGATTGAAAGCGAAAAAAGAAACAGTCGTCTACGCATAACGCTCTCTCGATCAACTTAACATCGATAAAAGTGCTTTTGAGATTTCGAGACAACAATAGACTAATTACATAGAACGAAAATAAATAATCATTGGCCATCAATCTCAATCGGAATATTCGAATCCGTATCATTACATACGGACAAGCGTATGATTCTACGTTTAACTTTCTAACAGACGACTTTTTTTATTACCCCATTACATACAGATAATTGCAAAAATAACGAACGCTGAACAATTACTTACCTGTTCGTTTTACAATCCCGCGTTAACTAACACTGGAGACGTTGTCACAGGTTATAAATCACTTTTGATGTTTACGAAACACTATAATAAAAAAAAATAACACTGGCGGATATTTAGAAAAAAATTTAAAGAAAAATCACATAATTCGATGTGGAATAGTCCCCGAGCAACATTCAACTAAAGAGCGTTGGCAGGGTTATCGTTGTAGCGACATGAACACAACGAATGCTGAACTACTAGCTTGTTATTGTTATGATAATGCTTATTATGTTGGAAATAGCGCTCCGATAATGTTCGTATCTTGCAATAAGCAATTAAGAAATATACCATCAACTCCTTTTATCGTGTAATAACAAATGAGCGCAGGCGCTTGCGAATGTTGTCTCGATAATAAATAATATTATCGGCGCGCTTCCTAGAAACGTTTTAATGAGGCGAGTTATCATCGACTTATAAATCGAACGGTTTTAATGTTTTCAATTTAAATCCATTCTTAATCATACATAAGTATCGTGAAAAGACTTAATCTACGAGTACTTTTCGTATAATCGTTGAAAATATCTTAAAAATTGCAAAATGACTTTTATATAATACTAGTGATGCTATGTGACTTCGTTCACGTAGACTACAGGATGCCTGCTATGTATCATGTAAATCAACTTTTTTTAGAACTTTTAAAGGGGGTGAATACCGTCATAGAAAGTATAATAATAGAAAGTCAAAATTTTTATAACAAATTTGATAATAAAGTACAAATAGAAACTGAATAAAATGAACAAGTGTCCTTAATAACCTTAGCGTCCGTAATATATCGTAGATAAAGTTATATTTAATGGTTCCATCCACTGCCAGTTAAAGGCTTCCACAGTTCTTAACTTTTTCTGTCTCTGACATTTTTTTTCACCGGTTTTATTACTTACATATATATATATATCTAAAAATTTAAGTTCAGAAATTCACTAGTTGATTAAAAATTATAGTAACATGACTATGATATCCCCTCCAATCGATTCTGACTACCTAGATCTTTTGGTTGTTCGACGGTGTAGTATATATATATATATTATAATGCCTAAGTATTAACGCACTGAAAGACATGTCCTATCCTTCCCTTATATGACGCTATGCGTAAGGAAGATGGTAAGAAGATTCAGAGTTAGTGGCAGGAATACGGTACATACGAAACCTGATCCAAAAACCAAACCACTAAGATATAAGGCTGTCAACAGTATTCATTAAACATAGGAAGTGGTGCCCCCGTCACCACTACATCTTGGGATCATATAGACACCATCTTGGGGTCTATCTTGTTATATTTGATGTTCAAAAAGCATAAATTTCTTTTCACTTCACTATGGATATAATTAGCTTTCTATTCGATTTTTCAGATTAACGGAAACGTTCTGAAAACCAATTAAATGTAATTGATAGGTGAGCTTTTAAGCATACTAACAAAACTTGGGTCACAAAATTCCGGTTTCCCCGACAGACGCGCATTACACTAATTAGTGAACAAATCCGTAACAATCAGCGGATGATCTTAGATCAAAAGCCTGAACCGAGTGCCCGCTAACTATTTTTAATTGACGAACGCACGCGTCTTATGATGCACACTCCAATGGACATCTGCCCCTTAGAGCCAAATAAGCTACAGTAACCCTGCGGGAGTTATAATTCATTGTGTATTATAAAAATCAAAATTATTTTATTTTATTTGCAAAACTTAAATACGTCTTTGTTCAATATAATAGTTTGGGAACCAAAGTTTTATTATTTGTTTGACTGGTGTATAGAAAAATAAAGCAAAAAATTAAGTAAAATTACACTAACTTATCGATTGTATAAGCGGTTGTGAATAAAGCAGTCACAGACCTGATGAGAACCGGCGAAAAAAATCAGCCGAACCATTTTTTTTTTATAATGGTATATGTTTAGTTTGTGTGATAAAGCCCGATGTGATCATTTCATTTGCAACGTATTAGTTATTTTCATTTAAATAATCACTTATATTATAAAATCTTTAACACAAAAACGTTCTTATACTATTTTTTTCAATTTTGCTAATGACATTTTTTAACGTTTTGTGGGATTTTGTTGTAAATAGATTGTATGTACATTGGTTCGTCAAGATTTAACTTATTCTACGCTATGTATTACGGGTAGAAATCATTTAGGTTTATGACTAATATCAATTTTTTAGAAAATGCATTCTTTTTGTTGCTTATTAATGGGTCGGGGAAATAGTTTTTTCGTTATTTATATTCAAGATTTTTTATCATAATTTATTTACATTTTAGTACATATCTATGCGCTATTTTGTTCGATAACTTATAGTTGTACCATTTTGTAGAAAGCGATATGAATATTAAATATGAATCTTTTTTGTCCATTCAGACTATTCCAGAGCTCTTCAGCTATCTTGTTGTGATCTTACTTCATATATAAAACCAGATTCGATTGGTCGACCAGAGCGAGCTTCATCTTTGACATCGAAATTCCCGGACTGAAAACGCGTTAACAAATTTTGTGCTACTCTTACTGATATTGCGTACTTCTTCTTCATAAACGTCACAATTTTTTTTGCAGCATGTGTCGCATTTTTCCATTTATTGTAATAAAAATAAAAAAATTATAACTAAAAAAAATGTATCGAATTTAATTAATAAATAAAACAAAAGACAAATGGCGGGAAACCGATTAACTTTTGATTTTTCTGTTTTTTAATGTAATCTATTTAATGGTATTGAAAAACACTCAGTATAACCAAAGAGGTTTTACTGCAACTTTTTACTTAAATAATACGAATAAACTTTTTCTATTCTTATTATTACATTTTAAGTATACACCGAGAAGCGAATCTACATAATCAAATTTCTTATTAATTCTTTGGAACCTAGGTATATACAATATAAACTGCTTGAATACCTCTCTTTTATATCACGAATATCGTATTTAAGTCGGCTGCGTTTTCCCAAACTAGAATGCCATGAATCATAACAATGTGGTTGTCCGTGTGATTTATAAGATAATATCTTGTTCAAAATATCATTTTGCTATAGTACTAAAACGAAGAACTTTAAACAAACAGTAAAAGTTATTATCATACAACAATCCGTGGATCCAGTTGTTATCTCACAATCCTTCTTTATCCGAACGTAATTAGTCCCTGATATTATATAATAATAGGGCTGGTCTATGCCACCGAGTAACGGAGCACAGGATACTACACATTGGCAGCCAAATCTTACTTTGATGACCAACAAACCTCGTTGTAAATACTAAAATACCTTTACTACTTCAGTTTGTATACAAACGAGACGAGGGTAATAAGACTATTGGTATTGGGCACACATGTTAATGCAGACAGCAAGAACGGGATTCCCCGAATAGCAATTTAAAATAATGACATTCGTCAGCGCTAAATAATTTCACTATGGCAGCGGTACGAAAAACATCGTAAAATTATACCGGGGCAATAAACTGTGTCTTTGTACTCTAATACAACTGTCTAACGGCACTAAAATTCGTAAGAGGAATATTAGTCTATGGTATTTTATTGTGAAACTAACTTGTAAAACGTATATTAATCTAAATTATTAGGTGTTTTTTTTTCAATCGTGTTAGTTTTCACACTGCTACATTACAGACAGCCGACAAAAGTGTGTTTGTGAAGTTTGCCGCGACCAGCTTTTTCGCTTCATAAAGCCATTTGGCATGTGTCACTAGGCCATTAAATGTGTACGTAAACTTTACCACCGACGTGTTAAATGTCAGCCAAAAGGTAGAGCCGCACTGTAGCTGCAAATTGGTTGGAGTTTAAATAGATCATCTCGTTACGTTTTCCCAAAATACCATCATAAAATAGAATTTTATCGCTTCTTTATCAGGACATTCTATTGTATATTTCCACCTTTGCCCTCACAGGTGACAACGCACCTTCATTCCTTAGCCATGTTGTGTGTTATCAGCGGCAGGAATCACTCACCAAAAAACTATATACTATATAGGTATATATAAACTGTAAATTTGTGACCTTAACTTTAGTGAAAAACAAAGATGCCTACGTGTTTACTATCTAGTGTCTTTAGTGTCTAAGACAGCTTTCTTGAATGTATGCATTCCATGTGTTCATTCATTTCATCACAAATGTATAAAGTTATTAGTGAAATTAATACTACGTACAAAATATCAGTAGAGACTATTTAAATCAAAATAGTCTTTCTTTCTCAGGAAATTTGTATTGAATATATATAAAATGTAAATCCTAAAAAATCCTAATGCTCGAGCAATCCCTACGAGTCTGAAAAGCAATAGACTACTTGATAAGGTGTCAAATGATCCCGGACGCGCCAACTTACTTCCTAAACCATACGTACGAATTCGTGACCCTGTCCGGCACAGGGTGGGCCATTATGCCCCGGTACACTCCGAGGACTTATTAACGAGCGCTAGACAATGACGTTAATGCTATTAAGTGGGCTCGCAATCAACCCGCCGCGCTTAAATGCCTATACTTTGTCCGCTTCAGACAATTTACTGTCTATTACATTCATTGTTCTGAATAATCTAATATCTGGCATGTTAAATTTTCTTATGGAATTGCTTTGACCTTATACGTCTAGTAGAAACTAGATTGGATATGTGCACGTTAGAGCAGTAACTATACGGACTTAGCTAATTACTCGTTATAGTTAAATTACGACATTAAAATATTAAGTCCAATTTGGAAGAATTTTGTCTTGATTCATCGCATCAATGGCATCAATGTATGTCGTTATTTACGGTATCTTAATAATTTTATATCATATTTATAACATTCGTGATCATTTCAATGTTTAATTGCATACAATATTTAAATTTAAGTGCTCTTTTATCACCACGTAATAAAATTGGAATTAACAAATTATACTTAATTTGCAAAATCATGACTGAAACGAAAAATGAATTACGAAATAGACAGAAATTTACCCTTAAAAAAACGAATAAGCACAAATCTTCTTATAGATAACGTTTCTAAATATTTGACTTAAAGAGCTTACAAGATATGCCAAGATTAACTTTATATATATATATGAAAGATTGATAATGAATACGAAATTAAAATTTATGTCATTGATTAAAGCAAAAAGTCCGACGACGGACACGATGTTTTCTATTTACCTCGCAACGAGAAGGTTATGCTCCCACGGCATATTAATGACTAAGCAAAAGTTTAGCAGAAACACGCTCCTTTTATGCGCTGTCGTCCATTACCCGGCTCATTTGCGGCGAGAGACAAACGGCTGATCGGAGGCGAGCACAAATTTCGCCGATACAATCGTCCGATAAGACAATGGTTATCCCAATGGACGCCAGATAGCGCCACTCGGTACCTGATGGATGCCGCACGCTCAACTGATAGCATCTCACTCGTGACGCCAGGGCTCGTGTGCACCAATTATTATTCAATATCTCGCAATATCCGTCCGCTGTGCCAGCTGTAATAGATCTCCGATATCATTATTGGGGTTAAGATCCGCCTCGGTTACCAGGGTGGGGCTCGGTCAAGTGACAATCGGATCCGACGCATGCCTAATTGAATAATGGTTTTATTATACGATGACATCGATGAATTCATTCCACCACACACTCGGGCTCGTTGTGACAAATATCGAACGATAATTTGGTCATCTAAAACTGTCGATGCAATAATACAGAATAGAGGTCTATCTAATTCAGGTCGAGACGTTTGATTCATTTCCTGTACAAGATAACTTATCGCTACATTTCGTTCGTTATAACGCAATTAACGTAATGAATGAACGAAGCAGTAAATCATAGGTTATTGGTTAGAGTAATGAATCAATGATCCCTCGCAACGAAATCAACATTGTTTCAATTACGGAAGATTTCTCGCGAGAGCTATTATTGTCGACTTACGTTTAATTGGTGGATTGTGAAGATCATTCAGGTCGCTGAGCCACCTGCGACAAAAAACGTTCACATTATTAATGCGATAATAATGGACACGATGTTATTATAGTTTGTGTTGTAAGAGGCGATGTAAACAGAGGCGTAAAAAATACCGCACGTTCCGCGAGCGGCGCGCGTGGCCGTCCCAACGGAGATGTGAAGATTGCGCATCTAATTTTATCGAGATATGAGATCTTGCACGACTCCGTCGAGATACCGACTGTCCCAGAGATGGCGACGCACGACAGAAATTAAAATAATGCAATTGTGAGTTATGAGGCATGCCTTTGCGCCGAACAATATCGGGGATAGAGGTAATGCTAATTCAAAAGCGTAATACCGCCGTATCTGCGGAATCGGTGCCCCGTGGTCGATCGGCTAAGATAGTCTACGATCGAACCGATATGGTTTTGTTCGTGATTTATTTTGGACCGCTCCCATATAAGTAAAGTGTACCGCAACAATGGTTCCAGAGTTGGGATTTACTGTGGTCGATTTGGTAGAGATAAAAGATTAAGGTGGATCCGAAGAACTGTTCGATGTATATACGTTATACCCGTCTACGATCATGACTGTACCCTCTTCGCTGTAATAGTTATTTAGATAAGAGACAGTCATGAAATTACATTGTTTTAAGTTCAAGTATATACTTTTCTCTGATTTCGCGTCAAGAATGAAAATAAATGAAAATAAATAAGTGACGTCGGTTTTAATTGAAATTTAAATTTGACACTCAAAAAAAATCGTTTACCCTTTTGATCACATTTAAAGATATACACAGATATTAAATTTATACGTGATATCGAAGAATGGTCATGTATTTCGGGGCTATCCAGATGGGACAATTTAATACAGAATAATAAGAAATACAGGTTATTTCTGTTTGGATTATAATATTTTGGGGACAGTCTAGATGCCGTAACAAGAAGCCCGTGAGAATTATATAATTATTCCAATGTATTATAAATAATTGATAAAATCGTTAAAAATATATTTTTAATGCCCTCAAATCTTATACCTTCATCTTAGAATATTATATTGAAAATGCAATAAAGCGGATTAATGGGTTTTAATCCCATTTGAGGACTGTTATACAGGTGGGATAACGCAGAAATAATTTACTTCAGATGCCTCTTGTCATCTATGATGGGCATTGAACTTTTATCCGACTTCAAAACAAGAACTTCCGAAATCGATCCGTTTGATATGTAATATTGCTGGAAAGGCGTTTTGTACATATAATGATTAATATATGCAGACCGCTAAACATATGTACCAAATTTCGTGTTTGTTTAATGCTTATTGTATGCAGGTATGTTTGTATTACTCAGAAATTACAAATTTGATTGCTATATTTCTTTTCTTCTTCTTTTAATAGAATTCATCATAATCAGTTGATTAGGATAAAAGAAATGTTATGGTAACTATAACTACCAGTATGGTTATGTTTTGTGTCTATAATATCATAACTTATCTCTCTAAATAATTGCTAAGTCTGTTATGTTTTAGGGCGCCGATTTCAATGTAACAAATGTTTTTATTTGAATAATTTGTTTCTTTAGTTTAATATTCCTTTAAAATAACTAATAAACATTTAATAGATTTCGATTACCTGGTAAATCTACTGATTTGATTTCAAATACTTGGATAGATAGAAGGCCATAGACCACTATTTCCCAGTGATTTTTTTTACTTTAGACTACCTGAGCCGAGAGACGTTGTTCTGTCCAAATTTCAATAAATCGTTTTGTGAATTTGTGAAAAATTATCCATCGTTCGAATAATGAGTTATTGCCGTGAGTTCATACAAAAAAACTTTCAGTTTTTCCCGAATTTGCCAATTCTCCAATTTTTCTTTCTATGTAAACCTAAATCGTGCAGTAACGAACAATTTAATTTAAAAACAAACCGATCAGCCCGGTTCACAGGTGATGTCACTAACCAACGAAGAGTATTTAAGTTTTTTTTAATGACAATGTACAATCTTGCTCCACAATCTACACAAATAGCTTTAATTGTGGAAACCCTAGGAAAGTGGGATGTTTAACGACAATCACCGCGCTCTTACGTGAAGACGAGCGTGCGACATCTCACACCGCTAGTGCTTTCTAACGGACTTCATATCTTTATGATCATTTAATGAAGCAACTAACTAAAATAACATATCATCGTTTAATTTACATTTTTCCTCACTTTTTCCCATCAGGAGTATGTTTGGTAGAGCTATACTGCAGTTTTTTTCTAGCTGCAGAATGAATGGGTCAGCCCGATCGGGGTAGGATCACGCCCTCACAGAATACCAGCGTAAAATAGCAGTATAATATTGATGTGTTTCGTCTGGTAAGTGCAGGGATACGGAGACCTTTATTACTGGTAACGAGGCGTTCCATCTCAGTCCTCAAGGGTGACAACGCATCTGCATTATGATTCCTTGTCAAGGATGAATGTAGATGTCATGGGCCACAGGAATCACTTGCCAGAAGATGAACTGTGTGCTCGTTTGTAACTTACAATAAATTAATAAAAAAATGTTTTATCATGTCTTTCATCCTTAAATCGGAAGAAATTACAGGTCTTGAAGGAAGTTATAGTTTGACGGGGAAGAGAAATTCCATTACTTCATCTCGTTTCAAGGTGGTCTCACGTTACAAGAGACAACTTAAATAATGATCTCAAGTTAAAATATACGCACCAGTGGGGTTGTCGATTCTTTCTGCTAGGGAAACGTTTCAACAACGAACTGTGGGGGTAGGACTGACCTTACTCAGGCTACCAAGACGAATGTCAGGTACATTCTTCTGCAGTCATAATAGATTATAATGCGTCAATTCTATTTTTACAATAACAACGGTAACAAACGAGCGATTCCTGCGGCCCATGACATCTGACGATTGCATTTTTAAACCCAGATAAAGTGTCAAATATCTTCATTACTAAAGATTTTTTTTCATTAGTTAACCTTAAACGGAAAGTTACATTTAAAATATGCAAACCTTACGTTACGTAACTCGATCTTTGATTATTCGCGCAAATGAAATAAACAAGTCGTAACCAAAATTAAAATATCTATCGATAACAGATAACAAAATTTAATAGATAAAGGATTTATTATATAACGTGAGCAATAACATACAAAAACAAGAATAATTATAACTAGAATCACGATTAGTATTTAAGATTCGAGAAAAGCATTCGAATCTGTATTAACTTTTTCTATGATATATTAATATGCCAATGCGATAATCACTAGTCGGCAAATCTGCGGCATAAAATCTTAGAACGTTTTTTTTTAAAACAAACCGGTTATAGGCCAATAGCATCTAAGTAGTGCCATCTGTTATTGCGATCTTCAATGCACAAGTGCCAAGTGCGACACTATAATATATCCTGAACAGTTGATACCATGCGGTTATTACTACAAGTGGTCACTATTTCGACTTATATCGAACTTCTGGACATCATTCGTGTCTGCATCACCCACTTCACGCCATCAACTTAATAAATCGCTTAAATTAGTTTTTTTTTTATGACTGATGGCCACTGGTAGCCCGAGGGCTTTTACAGTTTCAACGGGTTGAAAGGTGGTCGAGCACTTAGAGCACTCCACGGAGACCTTTAATAACGGGCAACCAGCACAAGGGCTCCCAAGAGGGACAAATTTTGTATACTTTTAAAGGGTTCACAAGTTTTATCATAGAGGTCTCGACTGTGCGCCATAAGCGCTTGATCACCTCTCAACCTGGTGAAACTGTAAAAACCCTCAGGCTTACAGCGGCCATCAGCCCGAAAAAATAATCAAGTTTTATGCTTCTAAGTATTTTTACATCCTTCATATTAAATACCCGATGCAAAGGATTTGCTCAACAACGTCATATTAGAGTTATAACCAACAAAAGCGAAGGAGCGTAAACCCGATGTAAAAAGTCGCTTAGAGTTTAAACGTTCCAGTCCATACAGATAGAAGCGTTGCTGGAGTTTCTTGCGCCACTTCTTCTCCAGCGCCCACGCATTCTGAAGTGGTGGTACAGGTAGTTAATAATAATAGTGATATTAATTAAGATAATCCTCTGTCAGAAGCAACTGACCGAGCCGAGGTTCGGCCCTCTTGGGCACCCTCGAGTCAGACGCTCTCGCGAAACAGGGTAACGGTCCAAGCCGAGGCTCCCTCTCGGGAGCCCTTGCGCTGGTTACCCATATATAGAGGTCTCGACTGAGAGCCATAAGCGCTCGGTCACCTCTCAACCCGGTGAAACTGTAAAACCCTCAGGCTTACAGCGGCCATCAGCCCGAAAAAAAAAAAAAAAAAAAAAAAAAAAAAAAAAAAGTTTAAACGTAAAATTCGAAAGCATTTGTTGGAAGTAGCGTCAGCAGATTCACTACATCGATAATAATTATGTATATATTTATATATATATTTAGATGTACTGTATGTTTCTTTTATTCTTCATTATTAATCATCTGTCCCTACCTTGATTTCTCCATCCCAAGGTTGACTGGTAGATAATGCCTTAGCCATTAAGTCCGCTTTTAAAGTTTATAAATAAAAAATAAAAAATAAATCAAGCGACAAGCGACACGGCGTCGCTTGAACGCCAACTATGCGGACAACACTCGGTGCCAAAACGAAAATGTTCTAGTTAATTGGCTTCTAATATTATTGACTCAACGCCTGGCCACGTTAACGTCTTATTCGAAAGCGACGGCCGGAGATATAAACGAACGGACACGTTCCGGAAGTGCGAGCGGTTTCTTTGTTCTTATTTTTAAAGGTGATCGATATTTTTAATGTGAATAATAATAATCACATTACTATTTGGAACAACACGGGATATTTTTTTGTTTATATTTATAAATAAATAAATTAAAATAGCATAATGTTTACATATAGGTGTTAAACTATTTTTATAATTAAGGTGATGAAAAAGATTAGTTTTGTCTGTATTTAACAGTATTATTATAATACGATGTATAAATAAATTAATTAATAAAAAATAAATTTTAAAATGATTTTTATAATACATTAGTAATAAAATGCAGCACATTGAGAGCTTTGGTTTGCATTGCTAACTGGCGTAGTCCACGCAGTCGTCGAAAACATTTTAGGTATCGAGTACCCAATTTACGATGTTATTATATATGGTAATTATGTCAATTGCGATTGTTCCATTTTTATGTTATAATTGCTCGTAAATGGTGTATTATCTGAATGCGTCAACGAAAAAAAAACTTATTACATAAACAATGTTAATATTACGACATAACGATAACAGTTAGGTATCGAAATATTCACATATGTAATAATAATTATAATAATAATAACTCATTAAATCGATCCAGCACTAAATACAGCAATAAAAACATGAAAAACAAATCATAAAAGAAATATACACACAAAGAAAACAAAATAAAATATTTTATTCAGTAAAGCAAAAAAAATATTCATGTATTAGATGCATAAAATACTCGCACCAAAAAACCATAACGACGATGCTGGATAAATTAGGTTCCAGCTCAGCATTTTGTTGACCTAGTCTAGTCTAGTTTGTCCCTATGTTGTAAATAACTATAAGACGCATGCTCTTTTACCTTTTTTTATAGTTCAATACATGTTTACAACAAATTGTACTCTAAACATTCCATTATTATTTGAATTGTAAAAAAAAGAAGAGAGATAAGAAGGGAGAGAGAAGAGAGATAAGGAGGGGTAAAAAGAACATCGAATACGCTAGCTGTCGCTCTTTGCACAACATAACGTAGGAGTCAGCAAACGGTATAAAGGATATGATGTATACATATATATATCGACCTGTCAACATCGTAAAATATAAACGTTGACGTTATGTGATTTGGAAAAAAACTGGGAAATATTTTATAACATTTTAATATAAAAATATAGCACTAACTTGTGCTGTCAGTAAACGTTTCCGTACCTAAATACTCCACGAATAGTTAGGTACGGAAAGATAAAAGTATTTATCTATGTATGAAAATACTTCACATATTCAGATAGGAAACGGAAACTTTGGCGGTGATTTTAATATTGATATTTATATGATATTGATTAATATACTTTAGTTAATACACGTTTCTATTTATCATTGTATTATCAGTATTAAACGTATTTATAAAACTATGCACACATATATTTGAATATTTTCACAAAATAATGGTAAAAACAGTAAGTAATGGTAGAAATACAATAGAAGAACATATAATTTACATCGTATCATAATCATAAATAACGTTTAAATTTTGTTATACAGGAAATTAAATCTATATTTAACATGCGGTTATGCGATATTTTTTTCTATTACATTGCGAGTAACAAACGAGCACACAGTTCACCTGATGGCAAATGACTCCTGCGGCCCATGACATCTACATTCATCCTTGACAAGGAATCATAATGCAGATGCGTTGTCACCCTTGAGGACTGAGTTGGAATGCCTCGGCACCAGACGTAACACAGCAGCATTATGCTGCTATTTACGCGGGCGTGGTCCTACCCCGGTCGAGCTGACCCATTGATTCTGCAGCTAGAAACAAACTGCAGTTTAGTTCTACTATATGCTCAATAGTGAAGGAAAAGTAAAAAAACAGATGAAATCCACTATATCGCAGTGGAGCTGCATGGATGACTATGTTTTTACTCTTTAGAGAGGCATCCTTGGCTCAGCAGTGGAATTTATATATATATATATATATATATATATATATATATATATATATATATATATATATATATATGTATATTTATATATATAGGATGTTAATTTACTTTTTATATAAACGCACTACTACTTTTTATAAAAAAAGAAAATAAATGACACGTACGAAACTGCTTGGTGGGATTTAACGTGATATATTTATACGAAATTATATTATATTCGATGGCCTTAGATTCCTCTTAAGTGCGAGGCTGAGATAGGGTATAATTTTTTTGTCATTATATTGAGAGTAACAACGAACACGCAGTTGACCTGATGGGAAGTGATTCCTGCGGCCCATGACATCTACATTCATCCTTGACAAGGAATCATAATGCAATCCTTGAGGACCGAGATGGAATGCCTCGTCACCAGTAATAGAGGTCTCCGGATCCCTAATATTTAAATTTGACGACTGCGAATCAAACTAGTGATGAGAAATAAAACTGTTCGCTGATATAACTACATATGCAGTAATCAATTTCATCAGGTGAGTTACTTGCACATTTGTCTTGTATAAAAAACATAATTGGGTTCATATTCCGATCTGGATAAAAAAAGTAAGCAAACTGCATTCACTTACCATTTATGTCCTAAACTTGACAGGGTGAAGAGCAGTGTGTGAAGTGTTATAAAGTCAATTATAAGCATTCAGGAAACGAAAATTATTGACAAAACACAGCTTGTATTTGAACCCACAACCGTTAGATCGTCGGTCCGACATTACATACTAGACTAGCACCGCTCTTGAACACATTACATAATATTGGTATTCTAATATCATTACAATCAAAACAGGAAGTTTATTATAATAACAAAGTCTTTGAAAGTTGCGGAGCGTATATCCGAACATCAACTAAATCTTCATATAAATTATGCAATATATATAACTTATTATTGTCATATTGAACAAATAGAAGTATACAGAAAAGAAGTCATTAGTTGGACAGGGTAAAATATCAAAGAACACGTTTAAAAGATAAAATATAAAATGCCAACCTTGCTTCCAACGGGAGTGGGAAGCTTATTTTAGAATCCTTATATTAACAGTGGCAAAAGAATTGGACAAAATGCCAGTATAGCGACAGAAAACGAAAAGTAAACCTTGGGAAAATCGAAGAGAGTGAAACTTATATGTGCGCATTCGCAGTAAAGTAATATGTCGCTAGAAAAACATTTTAGATCCAAACTAGAAAATCTACCAAAACTTGCCAAATACTCGCGACCCGCAGTTATTTACACTCAACCAATTCTGCTTTTAGAAGTAAAAATCGAAGAAATAATAATAGAAATCATATTTGTTATATACGATACGACTATTATATATAGCAGTTAAAGTTTAAATAATTTAAGCGCAGCGTGCGCATCATTTCTCGACGGAGACAGCAGTTTGCATACAGATTAATATCCGCGCATAATGGGATGCTGCGGCCACGACGGATCGCGTCACAGTTAACCCTACCACGACACTTGGAGCACATTGTGATTCTAATGTGAATAAAATATTGTGTTTTTAGTACGTACTTAAATTGCTTTTATTTTCACATATTTTCATAGTTTTGGTTGTTGATATGTCTTTTGTTAGTTTGAGGTATTCAATTTTGATACATAAAATTGAATATACATTAAAAAAATACAATGTTATGAATCATTAAAGAGTTTAGTGGCAATAAGTTTAAATTACTTTTTTTTATTTTGTAATAATTTTGATTGATTTAAAGAAATATCGTAATAAGTGGCCATACAATTGGAGAGACCTACTCCTACGTCCTTTGGTGGTTTATGGTCTGGTGATGGTCATAACTTTGTTAATTAATAAGAAATAATATGAATGCCTAAATTATTATTCTGTTTTATCTTATTTATTGTGTTAGCAAAATTGAAGATTCACAATTTAATTTTAAATCTTTTGGCAATAAAAACAAGGCGAATTTAATGACAAAAGACTTTTTTGTTTAAACAAGTAGTTAGGTATAATTCTAATAAATGGGAAATAATCTAGCATGACTTATTTCTTTATGTCTTTTATAAAATATTATAATATGACTTCGCGAATGAAGCGATATCATTTATAAACATTTATTAACTTATTGCTTCTTATATTTAGGTAAAGTTAGGGAGAAAGCACGTTAATCTAATGATAAATTATTGCTGCGATCTACGAGTATAATATTTACAGTAATCCTCTTGTAAGACTGTGGTTTATGGGGCGACATGAACTTTGTGGATAAAGTTTGAATGTCTTGTTTCCAGCCGAGAAACAATTGGAGAGTGTTGCGTATAAAGACAATTGTTAAAAGTTACCTTTTGTAACATGCTATGCTAAAATTAACTAGTGGCTCTTACAGGATTGATAGCAGTCAAATCAAATGAGCAGCAAAATATCGCAAAACGTGATGTGTTACATACAATCTGTAATAGAGCACGGCACGTGTTGCGAACAGTGACAGTAGGGTGACCAATATTACAGAAACATCGGAACAAATTTCTTGACACCGCAAAATTTAAGGCGAACGATATGTATCTCTTTGCTTATTTATCTGTATGTATAATAAATGAAATGAATTATGGGAATATATTATATAATTTTAGAGTTTAAAACTCTGACCGCGTAGGATAAAATAAAATTTATATTTCCTCAAATTCAAAAATGATATGCGTCCTAACGCTTTCACACACCTTTGACACATTTCTTTAAGTGTTTCACTCATTTTAAATGAAAAATATTTAAGGATAATTTGCCTAGATCTGATAACAGTTTAATATATATATTAATATATATGGTGGAATTTTTTGTTTTGGACACATTGCGTTCAATATACATACCGCATATATTTGCGAAACCTTTTGTACGTTTATTCACTACTTTTTACAAAATTGTTCTATAAAGCTACTAAATAAGATAATATTATATAATTCAATGTTATATTGGGAAAAAATCACATATGCTTTAACGTGTGGCAACCCTTAGTGAATCCATTTGTAGCGTACTGACAGAATTTCATATTAAGCTTTATGCGTGGACGTCTAGACTGCGGAAGAGCAATTGCAAATAGATTCTCATGATTTGATATACCTCTTGGAAATCTCAGACAAGGTTCATTATTAATAGGTAATATAATTTTCATTACTTACTATTCATAAGCATAGAAATATCAACTCATTATGCTATTTTAGAAATACAATATTTACTTAACCGTGATACGAGTTTTAATGGTCATACTGACCACATGTCGGGTTTTATTGTTGATTTTCAGTATATAGCACGATACCAGTTAAATATTGTAACTGACTCTTTCGTATCGTCGTCGTTGCAAGTTCCACCGCATACTATGCAGAAAATGAATGGCTTATGTATGAAATACTAAATTTTTAACATCACATCCTTTAGACCAGCGTGAAATAGCAGCAATATGCTGCTGCGTTTTCATCTGGTGAGTGAAGCGATCCGGAGAACTTTATGACTGGCGACGAGGCGTTCTATCTCAGCCCTCAAGGGTGACAACGCTTATCTATTAATCTGCATAATGATTCCTAGTCAAGGATGAATTTATATGTCATGGGCCGCAGGAATCACTTACCAGCAGGTGTACTGTGTGCTCGTTTGTTACTCTCTAAGTAATAATAATAATTAAAAAAAAGCCTATCTATAATCCAACGATGAACATGGGCCTCTCCGATGGATTAAGCACGATGCTGAACCACCTGCATCTATCGACTAAAAGCAAAGTAGCAGAGTCGTCGCTACATATATTGGGGGGGTCGTCGTATACTGGAACTGCCCGTCCCAGGTTGTTACTCAAGAACCTTTCTTCCCCATCGGTTATCGAGCGGCATCTTCTTCTACGAGCTATATGGCCAGTCCTTTGCCAATTCAACTTGCTAATCTTTCGAACTATTATGATATATATCGGTCACCATTGTTGTACTGCGGTCCGTCCACGTTGCATAATATATATATATATATATATATATATATACATATATATACCGGAATGTAGAAAGCCACTCACCCACATATACTATATGACATTTTTTATTCATCATACTACATTCACATTCAGTTTAAAATGCTTGTGCTAGGAGACGGTTTACGACAATAGTCGAATAGCGGATTCGAATTTACGACCTTAAGCTCCGCAGACCTTAACCAATATACTATATCATTATTTATGAAAAAATCTCAATTTTTATCTATACGATGTATGTATGATGATGTATTTCGTGATTAGTTTCCTTTAAATGGAGTAGAAATGGCGTAAGAATCTCCGCTGACATCCTCTTTTGTAATTTCTTTTTACAACGAACAAACCAAATGATATATATCTAAAAAGATTAGTTAGCTCGCAGAGGCGTAGATCCATCGAAACGTATAATTGAACGTGGCGATCGCACGCGTCCGCGACCCTCCGGCGAAAGGGCGGGCCTGTCGGGAAACGCCGATAGATAGTGCGATAAAGGCAAAAGGCTACGCGATAAGAAGGGATACGCATGAACACCGTATTGAAAATGTCACACGCAGCGCAGTTAATTATAATTATAATATCGTGGTATTATTATATTTAAGAAGAAGAATTACATTTAAAAAGCTATTTTATATATTTTTAACAATGAACGAATTGTATATATTTTACACAACATAAGTAAAAGTAAATGAAACGGTAAACCAACAAATATTCTATAAATAATTAGTTCTTAATAACTAAAACACCAACACATTTTTATACATATATATTAAGTTTTACATATAACAAGTTAAACGAAAACAAGTAAATAAATTCGGGCCAGGTCAAAACATGGACGCTATTGGTTAGTTATGTTGCCTATTATGTAAACTAAAAGTCTAGAGATATATACATCCCAATGGTAGGTGAAACCCTTCATTTGCGGACTTCACAACGTGTCTTAAAAATATTTTTTTTTTATTTCTCAGACATGTTCCTCACGATGTTTTCATTCTAACTCAATCGTACTCACACTTAATTAGAGTACAAGTCTTAGTATTTCGTGTTAATGAGTCTTCTACACAATATCAAGAAGATATAGATAAGTCAAGCATAAACTTTACCACAAATGTATTTAATAATAAGCTTAATAGTAAATGCCATTCACAAAAATAACTGAATCTTCATACAGCACAATACAGCGAGACCTAAACGCTGATTACGTAACCTATATTAATTCTTCGCAGATTACCCTTCCGAGAAATCCGCTCGCTCATAAGGCTACAATAATTACATCTCGAAACCAGGAACCTACGAATACGTTCCTCCCTTAGTCTATAGGAGCGAATGAGATAGAACGATCGAGATAAGACGAATCGGACGAGTGAGATCGAGATCAGTATGCGGTTAAGATATTAACATTACAAACGTCTCATTATTTATTGCAATATTTTGCTGTAAGACACGAGAAATGTTTATTAGCCGTGTAATGAACTCAGTTGTGCAAGCGCACTTGCCGCCGGCCGATCGCTGGAATGAGGAAAATTTAAATGCGAATTGATTATTAGTATTGGAAATCTGCTTTACTTATTTTTACGGCCTATACGTTGAAGTGCGTTTTTCGTTGCGATATCAATTTTGCGTATATGACGTCATGTTTTTTTTTATTTCTCATTGCCACTGTTAGAGCCTTTACAGCTTCTCCAGTTTGAAAGGTGGCCGAGCGCTTAGGGAGCTCAACCGAAACTCTTATAAAAGGGTAACTAGCGCAAGGGTTTCTCCACTTGGACCGTTACCCTGTGCGCGAAAGCGACTGGGTGCCCGATAGGGCCCAACCTCGCCTCGGTCAGTTGCTTCTGATTAAACTAAATTAATACAGTAATTATTATTAATGGCATTTACCACCACTTGGGAATGCGCTGACGCTGGAGAAGAAAAGGCGCAAGAAACTCCAGCGACGCTCCTATCTATATTTATTGTTGGATGTCACGATTCATTCAGATTCCGTATCGAGGGATTGAATCACTGATATGAAAGAATTATTATCGATTCTTTTAATGTAACTTAAGGCTCATTTATTACGTTAACGTAACGACGTTACGTATGATAGTGTGGGCTGCGGCGCATAAACACATATACTCGTACATGTACATGTATCCTCCATACACATTCAAGATGCACATGCCTTGTATCTCGTTGTGACCTCTGAGGATGGATGCGATGGAATGCCTCGCTACCAGTATTCGGTTCTGTTTTTTGTATTGTAATTGGTCTTGTAGAGTATAAGGAATCGACCCTATCCTCTACATACAAAACACAGCAGCGACATGGTGCTATTTCGTTCTAGTACTCGTTCAATGTAAAATGAAACTATCAATCTGACAAAAAATATGACAAACACAATTGTATTAATGGTTCGTATCGTAGCTACCAATTTAAATCAAAAGGTGTCTTATATACGAAGTCAATATTTGTCTTAATCACAACTAATATATAATGAGTGATTGTCGAGTTTTTTTTTTATTTATTTTTTATAGAATTGGTGGCAAACGAGCATGCGACCCACCGGATAGGGTAAGTGATCACCGGCGGGTATGAACATTTGAACTTAATTCAATAGTTGTTACATTAATATGGTATCCGAACGTTTTTTGAACAGTATTTAAGTCATTATTGTTGATAAGAAAAAACGATACGAGTATTAAGGCACTTAATATAACCTGTGAATTTAATTCATGATGAGAAGATTTCAATTAGATTGACGAATAGACCAGGAGGATATAGTCATTAAACTGATTTTTTCCTACTTTATTCGTGGGAAGTGTGACCACCGGTGGGATGCCGGGGTGAATAGCCTACTTCCCTCCCCGCCGGGTATAGGCAGGGAGGACGTGTGCCTAGTTGTGTAGCCCTAGTGCGTCCAAGTGACAGTCTTATTTGTGCACTTGGGTGTGTGCTTAGAGCTAACTAAAACTACGCGTGGGAATATTATGAATCTAGCGGGTTTGTCAACCTTGGCTAGGCCAAGTTTGCGTCGACTCCTTCCAGTTTCTCGCGTCTCGCGGGGAACCGCGGGCGTACGGGGCTAGCCCTACACTAGTTTAGTTAGCACCGCAAGGTAGTGTAACCACCCAGGCTTTACAATAATCTTTCTCGGAAACTGAATTCCGATCACAATAGCACCAGCAATGAAAATGCTCGGTGTATTGTTCTCGGAGCGCAGGTGGCTCGCTCTGGGGCAGGTAGCCCGGGAGGATAGCAGCGGGGCTCCAGGCGTCCGTTCTCGGCGACTGCTGAGCGTCGAATGGCATTAAACTGAGATTAACATTACCTTAGAATGGATTAATTAAATAATATAGAGAATAAGAATAGTTCAAACCACTAATTTTATTAATAAATATAGGCAACGGCATAATTAAACGTGAAATCACGCAAGTCACCATAACAATGCAAAGTTATAATTGTGCTCGAAGAACATTTATTATCTATTAACGACTCTTGATTACACCGTGGCGAAATGTATGTAATGAGGCAACTGATCACAATATAATATACTGATTATAAGCCATGGATACACTGACTGTCATTAAATAATCGAATGGAACAAGGATGATGCGTTGTAAGATGAAATAACAACGTTCAAAAAATTCTATAATATTATTTTTATCTCTACTCGTTACGAGATCTTCCATCTCTCCGTGTAAACAAAATATTAGTTTAATAGAAAAAGAGAACAAAAATGCATTATCCATCCTGTCCAAGTCCTTGTGTGAATTTTCATAGTAGTGAATTTGATTTGATCGAAAAAGTTTTAAATTGAGCTTTTTTTTTAAGTCATCTGGAGGACATAAGTTTTTCCATTACCAGCATAATAAACTAAAGAAGATCTATTCATATTCAACACGTGGAGTGTTCAGAGTAAGTGTAAGTGGAGAAAGAGAATCTTTGGAAGATAAGTTCCGGACAAGTATAAAGTAAGGACTTCCCTAAACGATGTCTTAGTTGGATCAGGCTTGTTTATTCACTATTGTAGAGCCACGTTGCAGCTATATTCTATCTGCAACATGAGAATTGGTTGGAGCAGGTACATCCTCACAGAATACCAACGTGGAATAGCAGCATAAAGGTTCGTACACTCGTCGTGGGGTACCGGAGATCCAATTGTAAGTACTGAGACGTTTTATCTCAGTCCTCAAGAGAATAATAAAAACATCTAATAATAGCATAAACATTCTATTCAATCCGATAACGTAATAATATTATTGAGAGCAAGAGACTAAGATAAAAATTCTTGTCTTTGTAAGCCGTAAGCGTTTTTTCGTTCGGCCATGAAATGGGTTAAAAACCAAACGAATTTAGAATTTGTTCATGTCAAATCGATTCGTCAAATCAATGTACTCTACAATTTTATTCGATTGTGAATTTCAGTCGTTGGCAACGGAAGATTGTCTAACATCATATATACGGTCCCTTATTAGTTGATTGTAAATATATATAAAACTTTATTTCATTTTTATATGTTTTATATGACAACTTAAATATGCTAAATGTTGCATCATGAAATTATTTAAAACTAAGACAAATTAAATCTATTCGACATCAAATGACTGCCAATATTTATAATAAACTGAAGTATTTATGCAGGCGACGGGAGGTGGGTTATTAGCTTTTATGGCGTAATTGGAACCATATAAAAATAAAACCTAAAGTTAAATATAAATTATGATGTTCCTGGCTAATTTCAACTGTAGCCGTATTTTAAGATTATTGCAATAATTCAATTGGATAAATATAAATATAAAGTTCAAGTTGTCATCTAAGTAAAGAGCAAGAAAATAGAATTGGTATATTGGTATATTGGCACTTAAGGGCTAATAAGTTTTCTTTTTACTTAAAAAAAAATTATAAGCGCCTATTTTTTCGACATCTTCATCACTAATCAGAGTATGTTACTCTATATAATTGAAATTTATTGATATATTCAAATCATTTCTTTTTCTGTGACTAAACTAAACTAAACTCCACTTTCTTTAACCGATATTCTAAATTAAAAACAATTATAATATTCCTTATTGCTATCATAATCTGTTATCGAATTGAAACTACTTACATTTATGTCAAGTGTGTTTTACACGCAGTCAGCCATGCGGGTTGGATCTGCAGTACCTGAAAACCATATGGTAGTAGTATAGTTGTATAATTCTAACTAAATCACCACAGATTGTTTCATTGTTATTTTAATTATTTATTAACGAAGTTATTGCGAACGTATTGATATACGAAGTCAGGCATGAGGAATTAAAACACTGTGGGGAAACTTGTATCTAGACAACAAAGAAATTAAATATTATAAATATGTACACGTGAAGTATGCAGTCCACTGCCAGAGTTCAATGGTCCTCGAATAACCTTTTAAAGAGAGCTAGCGCGAACCATACCAATGTATGCATAACATTATTATAAAACACACGGTATAAAAAAATTAATGATCGATATGGTTTAATGACAACAATGTATGCTTATTGAGTAGTAATAATAAATACTTATATTGCATGTAGTGGTAATAAGACCAGTTTCATGTGTAAGTAAAAATAAAAAAATACGAAATCAAATTTAATTTCGCATAGTTCAATGAAAATTATTTAATGAAAATATTATTTTCTCGTATTCATTATCAAATTACAATATGGAATAGGGTGCTAAAGAAAATAGGATTGCTGTGATCGCCTTGCACAAAGTGGGTATGGAGCCGTCGGTCATATTCCAGATACATCAAAAGCTCAGTATCAACCATATGTTCGTATATCGTACTTTCAGATACAACAACACTTCCTCTGTCGACGAGCAGAAAAGATCGGGGCGGCCGCGTGCTGTTAGAACTACAAATGCTGTTAAAGACAGAATTCGTCGAAATCCCATTAGGAAGGAAAAAATCTTATCGCGAAAAATGATGATTCCCGCTAGGAATCTGTCGCGTATTATAAAAGAAGACCTGAAGCTAGGTGCTTCTCGTCGATATACAGGACATGCCCAAAATCAATCTTTACAATTAAAGAGAGTGGATCGATCAAAACGCCTTCTGTCGCGATACAAAGGCACAGAAATATCCTTTTTACCGATGCAAAGCAAAATGATAAAGTGTACAGTTCTAAAGAAGCTGCTCAAGTGGTCGGAAAGGTACAACGTGGTCATCATCCTGCGTCAGCGATGGTTTGGTGGGGCGTGTCTTATCAACGAGTCACAAAACTACGTTTATGTGAAAACGGAGTGAAAACTTCAGCCAGAGTGTATCAAGATACAGTCTTTGATCATGTTGTGAAACCTCCCAGCAATACACTTTTTAAAAATATACCGTGGACTTTCCTGCTGGACTCTGCACCACAAGGTACGAACTACCCAAGCCTGGCTTGAAACAAACGTTCCAGACTTTATAAGAGCTGAAGACTGGATCTCATCTAATCCAGACCTCAACCCTTTAGACTTCAAATTATGGTCAGTTTTAGAGGCCATGGCCTGCTCTAAACGACACGGCGACATTGAGTCTCTTAAAATATCTTTGGAGCGAGAGGTGGCGAAATCTCCCTTGGAAACAGTGCGTAAATCCATAGATTCGTGGCTTAACAGATTAAAGGCCTGTATAAAAGACAAAGGTGGCCATTTCATTTTGGCCGGACTAGGTACATATTTATCTAATAATAGAATTTAGAAAACTTTGTATATAAATATTCATGAATGTATCTTAGAGACGACTCAAAGTATTGCCTTAAAATAGTCTAACTCGATAATTCGTGATCGACCCAAAAATAAATTATCATAATTTTTTGTTCCCTACCTTACCATCGAATCTCCAAATACAAGGCGTAGTGAATCGTAGAGTTACAGAAACATTCCAGACATTCGGAGTGACAAAACGTTAATGCTTAAATACTGTGTCCTCGATAAAAAGTGATTATTCCGATTATTTATGCACGTCCCAGCGGTGAACGGCCCATGGCGGTGGATCTGAGGGTAAACGACTTTTCTAGTAGATACGAAATCGTAAAGAACCGTTTATTATGCTCTTTGAATTAAAAAAAAAGTGTTTCACTTCAGAACGAAATGACGCATTTGTAATATATAGTAGGCAAATGCGTAATTCAATCCAATAGAAGCAATTGACAGAGGAGACGTCGGGCACCATCGAAGTCAGTTGCTTTTACGGATAGGGCTGTTTTTTATGAATAATATTAGGGATGATTAGCTAGCACGCAGTTCACCGGAAGATAAGTGATGAAATACCTTTAAAAAGCGTCTATACCCTAATGGTTTTAGGCACGGTCTGCCAAACTTAGGATCGTAGGCTCGAATCTGACATTCGACTACGGTGATTCATCTCCTAGCACAAGTGTTTAAGCTTAGTTGGGGTGGTTAACGACAATGTTAGTAAGTTTGGACAGTGGTAGAGCCACAATGCAGTTTATTTCTAGCTGTAGAATGAATCGGTAAGCTCGTCTGGGGTAGGACCACAGCCTCACAGAATACCAGCGTAAAATAGCAGCATGATGCTGCTGTGTATCGTATGGTGAGTGTAGGGATGCGTATACCTTTATTACTGGTGACTAGGAATTTCATCTCAGTCCTCAAGGGTAACAACGCATCTACATTATGATTCCTTGTCAAGGATGAATGTAGATATCATGGGCCGCAGGAATCACTTGCCATCAGGTGAGCTGTGAGTGTGTTACTCTCAAAGTAATTAAAAAAATATTTAGCACTGCCAGCAATTAGCTTTTTTTTAAAAAAAATAAGTCTTTCGAAATGTGTTTTGTATGATGTGTCCCCTACACAAACCACACAAAGAACAATAGCATTATACTGCTATTTCAGAGCAGCATAAACCTACAGGCTCAGTAAACATCCGAAAATAATTCTCTACTTAGCCCAGGTTAATACGGACTTGCGTCGCTTAGGGGCCTGATTGATTTTTGTACAATATTCCTCGGGGTTATTTAACTTGATGTTTTCATGTAACAAAGATTAAATTTTAAAAATATCTCATCACATGCTGCTTTTACTAATATTAACCAAACTTCATCCCACAAAATATATAAGATATCGCCTAGTAATAAGTATTTGGAGTATATATATTATAAGGGTCTCATCGCATATCGTATATTCTTTTGTAACATAACTATATTATTACCATGGTTACTGTAAAAAACTTACATCAAACCACGGGTCAGCAGCATAAATATGGCATACATGAAATTATAATTTTAAGTCCAATTATCAGAAATCATTATTCATAGAGTTGCATAGCTACAAAACTACCCAATCAAATCGGCAGATGAATCAAAACGTAAAATTTCATTACGGCCCTTTCCTAAGACCGCTGTGCAAAACTATGCAGTAGATAAAATATAACATATATTTCCTGCAATCGGCCATAAGAGAGCCGAGAGCAGTAAATTCCGTCCGCTCCGACTATTTCTATATTTCATTATTGCAATAAAGAAGATGAGACGATATCTTCATTACCGGGCGCACAGAATCGATGCCACGATAATTACGGGCCGCTCGCAGCGGGCCGAACTATGAAATTAATTTCAGTTGGAGGTTAGTAGAATAGTGCATCGCTTTATGTAGAGAATATATATTCTCTCCCATCAATATGGAGGCAATAGCTTCGGTACATTTTCACTAAATTAAAAACGTGCACTAAAATATCTATTACGTACTTCATTCAACTTAAACCGAAGTTACAATGTCTTATCAAACATAGATAATTTTTTATCAGAAACAGTTTATTTTCGGTGAGTCGAAGAGTGTTTTGTTGATAAAAAATTCAAGTTTAGTTTAACTTATCTGCTACTCATAAATTTTATAAAAACTCCATTATATTTGTATATGGAAGTGTGAATTGTAAATAGCCGTCGTCGTCTGTACGCTCTAAACGCGTTATCTTTGTTCTGAGAAGGGGATAAAAAATAACATTGACAGAAACGCGACGGACATAAATTTAAGATATGTAAATAAATGTAGTGACACTGAACTTGCTTTTGAAATCATACGTCTAGTTTGTCCTAAAAAATTAACGAATTATTAAGCATATGAGATAAAAATAAGTTTTATGAACATTTTGAAGCTTTAAAGTCATTCATGTTGCAAATATTATAATAGTATAAACATTTCATCATGATGAGGAAAATTTTTGTGCAGCATTATATATTATTTTCCAAACCAGGGTGGGTTTACAAAATGTCAAGACTTGTCTGAAGTCTTGCCGAAGTTGGTGCAGTGAGCAAACATGCCACCAAAGTCATCACAATTATAATTTAACGGAATAGAAATGGCGAGGATGAGTGGGTGCTTCTGGAGGATAGGATATACTGTGTCTTAAGTATTAGCGCAAACACGCTAATACTTAAGTCACAACAAATACGCTGCCCAGTTGACATTATCTAGACAACTAGACAATGTCGCCGTGCGGAGTTCAAATATCTCGGATCGTTAATCTAATACGATAGTGAAATTGATCCCGCTTTGAAACAACGGATCTATGTCTGCATAGATCCGTTGTTTCAGGCTGTGCAGAAGTCGAGGCAGGTCACCGGCACTTTTTGCGAAGCCTAGTATGCTTTTGAACTCAAGGGCAACATTAATATTTTTTTTTTTAATTCAACTGGGTTTCAAAAGGTTTGAAGGCAGCATCTTTGACGGATAAGTTACAGTCACAGTAAAAGTCACAGGCTGACATTATTTGGACATAATATAATGATGAGGCAGGCATAAGGGATGTTACTGGGAGAGTAATGAATATGAATGTGGAGGGATGTCACGCGGGAGAGAAACCATCGAAAAGATGAATGGATTGGATGAAAAATTATATGAAAGTAGTAGGAGATAATGTAAGGATATAATGTATAATGTTGTCGCTTTAATCGACATCGATCAAGACATTATCATTTTGTTAAAAATTGACATTGTTTGGAAACACGTGTAATTATAAAGAATTCTACGTTGCCATTATATTTCTCACAATGACTCACGAATTTTTACCATACTATTCCCTGTTGCAAGAACAATAGTTTGTAGAATCAACACGGAGCATTATTGAGTAATTTGTATCGATTGCACGGTGGGGCATCGATGGCATAGAGCCGAATCACAGCAATTTTGTGATGTACTATTACGTTTTTGTAAAATTACACGTTGCGTCGATATAACGTGTGTTTACGGAAAGGTTTGAGGTCGGGCGCTTTGGGTACGAGGAATTTTGACTTTCTTTAAAACAAAACCTGATACACGAGTCTTTATTCAATTAATTTTTAAAGCGACAAAAACACATCTATTACATTTACTACCCTACACTGTAAAATAATTGTAATAAAAATGAACACCTATATAAATATTTTGAAGTGAATGGCGAATAAATTATTATGTTCTCATGATAGATTTCAATTAAAGGGCTACATTATAGAACATATAGTGGCGTAAGTATTAACACGCAGACGCGCTCATCGTTCGTCTCCTTATTCTCCAGTTGAAAATCAAACGCACTCTAGTCACTACTGCATGCAGTCGTCAATTCATTGATAAAGATTGATCTTCATTCTCTCTTCTATCTTCTGCTCATATCTGAGCATCATAATCATAATCCCCTGCTAAACAGACGCCTGCTCGATCTAAATCCACTGACATCAAAAATCAAATATCTGAAATATGTTTAAAAATAAAATTTAAAAATGAATCTACAAGTCGACATATGATATAGTGAAGTAATTAACCGGCTACAAGTATTTACATTAGAAAGTTATTTAAATGAACATACATAAACACGCGCTAGTCAATAGATCATTAGCAATAAATGAGACAATATTGTCGATCCGTCCGTCTGTAAGCGGCGTTGCTAACATACGGCAAGTCGTTAATCATTCCACGTATCGTATGCATAAGACACTGAGATTATGAGGCTGTGTTACGTCACTTCGGATGCGTTATGTTTGAAGTCAAATTTAGATAGGGAATCTTTATACGGTGATGATGGATTTTATGATGAAGTGACTATTACAGATATATAATAGAAAAAAATATATAAGTAATTTGAATTCAAATTAAAAGGTAACATCTTTCGAAACTACATTAATTAAAAATTACAAATTTTTTAAAAAAGGTTTGTATTGTAATTATGTTCATAGAGCAAGTAAGGTTTTAATTGTACTATAAAATGCCAAAATGTATTCCAACCTATGTGAAAGATTGCTTACACAAAACTACTCTGGTTAGTTTTGCTCTGGAGCGCATAATATTATAAACAAACTTCCAAGATCTTTGTTAAATAAAAAGTAAACAGAATTACTATTTACACTACACATTAAAAAAAACCATACATTTGGTACTTGTATTGTATATTGTAATTATGAATTGTAACATAAGAGAAGTTTAACGAGTGATCTAATCCAAAAATTTCACCACTTGACCCAAGAAAGACAAGCTAAAACAACAGAGTTAATTCACAGGCCCTAGCTCGGCACCTAAAGCATTCGACGCAAGTCATACAAATAGAAAAAAAAATTAACGAACGCATTCAACAGTACAATCATAGCTGGCATTTCTGATGCCATTTGGCGTTTAATTTGAAATAAGACCCTTACTAAGCACAACTTTATACTAGGTTAATTGCGTTTAACGCACTTCTCTTTTATATATATCTTTTATATAATACAGAATTTTTATTGTGTTGAAATATAAATACTTTCATTATAGTATCTTTCAACGGCATCAAAACAACCACAAACTAAAAAAAAAGTCCTCAGATAGTTGAGATCTTAGTCAAAGAAAATGAACATCTGTTAAACAATCATCCAACTAACATTAATTTTAGCGACAGTTTATGAACTATTTCCAAAATTAAAAAAAAAATGCATACGAATTTTATGATATACTCTCTGAGCAATACGTGGAGATTATGGATCCACACAAAGACAATCGATATGAACGACAAAAAATATCTTTTTATATAATTGAATGTAAAAATAAATTCAAGACGATTTAAGGGAATCTAGAAAACAATTACGTGCCGTATATAGGCACATAATTGTTTTCTTATACATGTAGTGTAGGCGCATGTCTCTCTGTCTTAAAAAGAAAGTTAGATATAATCTAGGATTCTCCGTGGTCGAGGCACCGGCATTCGTGTGTCTCCGCATTCTTCGGCCTCACATGCTCAACACAGCACGCGGCGACTTGAGCAGAATGCAGAATATGTTATGGTGATTGAACGACTATGACAATAACTAATACCGCTTAATATGTAAAAGTGTTTTATTAGAATATTGACATAGCAAAATATACATCAACACTTCAAACAGTTAAAAGTACAAGCCGTTAAAAATATTTATACTAAGTTTATTATAAAATACTAGAGCTCCTTCAAAATAATTCTGGTTATCCGTTATCATTATTCCTGTTTCTACCCTCTCTACATATGAGCCCTATGCCCAACAGTGAGACATATATAGGCTGTTAATTTTCTTCCCCTTTCTGTCTCGTCCTGTTGGAATGCTCATACTTTGCAAACATTCTATTATTATAACCCTGTGTACCACTGCTGTCAAATTATATAAAATAAGCTTAAAATAAAAAAATAATAAACATTAATAATTATATACAATAAGAACACAAAGGCATACAGAATAGAGACGTTATGATTATTTGATATTTATTATTCAATATTTTTTATGAAGCTATGAATGCCAAACGGAGTACTCTATGATAATTGTGACCCGTAAACTCATAAAGACCGCCATCGCATCTGGTACTCCTCTGGTGTTGCGGATGTCCATGGGCGTCGGTAACCACTTACCATCAGAAGAGCTGCTTGCTCGTTTGCCACTTATTCTATAAAAATAAAACATATATACACCTGTACAAATTAAAGTTTCTAGATATAAATGCGTTGTCATTCTTAAGGATTGAGGTGGAATACGTCGTTACTCACAGTGAGCGTGGGGAATTACAAGCACATACGAAACAAAACAGTGTTATTGTGCCATTTCACGGTCTGGTACTATGTGAAGACTCTATATAATCGCCTAATTCATGCTGAAGGACTCTAAAATCTAGTGAAGTGGCATATGACACACAGAAAACGAAGCTGAACGAGATATTAAATTGACGAAATTATTGCCTATTCTAGGGGGTTCAAAAATAAAACTGCCATAAAAGTGTAATTTTTTTTTATGGCAAAAGGATATTAGTAATTTTATTAACATTACTAATATTCCGGTTAACCACACCAACTGAGCTGGAAATGCTTGAGCTAGTTGGTTCACGTTAATAGTCTACCTTTCAAACAGCTACCATCAACCGTGATCCCATCACTAGATACTAAAGCAAACTTAAACCCAACTAAGTAGACCGATTGAAACGACATCAGTAAATCGAGTGAACGATTGATAGACGGGTCGTCCATCTCGTCAAGCAACTACAACGGGTCCACGCCGTATTGAAACGTCACCGGAGATAAAATCGGACATCGTTAGGGGTTTGTAGAACTCACGTGCATAAACTCGGCTTATCACGTGGGGGCGACCGCATTAACTATTCAGTTATGCAGACTATCTGATTGGGAAGCCTTTCACGTATCCACCATTGAAGGAGATGAAAAGAAGACACATTGTTGTGGTTAAAAGGGAAATAACGGACGATACGAGATCGTAAGATCGGCTGATCGTGTTGACAATGGAAATAACTTTAGATTGTTATGATTGTTCTATTTATTATTTCAATTGGAATATCTTTATGAAATATATTGGTAATAAATTGATGTTGAGGAACTATTTTTTTTACATCATCAGTGTGACAAACGAGTTCAAGGTGTAACTTATGTATGGTAAGCGATTTCTTTTGTCTCTGTCATCTCATGAAGCGTGTTTATAAGGCATACAAACGTTTTCTTATTGAGTTATTTTATCGCTTGGCCATTTTAGAACATTATTAGTAAAAGATCAATAAAAAAAATTGAGCAGTCACATATATACATTTTATATTATATAATATCTTCTTTGTTAATGGATGTTAAAGAAATCTATAAGCCACGCGGCTATAAAGCATTTATGTAAGCAAAGACACGTATTTCTTGTGTTGTTTAATAAGTTGCTTGAAATTTTTGATTTACTTGGTCTCTAGAAAGCAAAACTATGTAAAACAAATTAATAATTACGTTGTTTTAGACATGATACTCATATATAGTTATGGATCATAGATTTATGAGTTTATGTTTTATCTATATTTTAGAAGAACTACTTTAAAAATGTTTTTTTAGATAAGATATCCTTTTCTTAATTCAGCTGAACATTTTGTTACATCTATCTGACGTCAGGATAAAGCAGTCGACTTATAGTAATACTCCAGGAAATAAAATATTCACAAATTATAATTAATTTAAGTATATTGACTGAAAGATAATAGAATTCGCACAATTGCGTCTGATTTTTAGCTTTCTTTAACTACAAATGAATTTTTTGGATTTTTGATTCAGATTTTTTAAATTTTTAAAACAGTGATACACATAGTAAAAATAATAAGAATTTGTTCACGCTTTTGACACTTTAACTTTCTAGACTGGCGTCAAAATAGGTTAGAAAACTCACCGGGGACGGACGTTGATCAAGATGTATATTCTGAACCGATAAACTCACAAACTCGTGATCCATCAATAAGAAACTGTTCTCGTCGCGGGAGGGTGTAAGAACCGTCTCAAGCGCATCTTCGGTTCATTCGAATAAAGACTCGTTACGCGTTCCGGACTATGAATGATGGATGACCGTTGCTAACACGCCATAGTAACAGCAACAATATACAGTAATTACCCCATTTTAAATTCTAGTCCCAAGGACGAAGGTGTAAAATCGATTGTTTGTTTTCACTGCCAAGTTCTCTTCGAAACGTGTATGCATTGTGAATGATTGACAAGTCCGTGTCGATCTTATCGTCCGCCATAAATAACACCGCCACCACTAGTTAGTACACATTCATTGCTCTATCGCGCATCTGAGAAAATCATAGCAAATTATTTCAATTAATAAAAACTGAATATATAATTTACATAAATTATACATAGAAATCTATTGAGAACACCAAAATCATCAGAATCTACCACCCCATTTACTTATTTTTAACATGTCATGGTATCCTGAAAATATTTAGGCCGACTGGTGGCAGATTGTAAAGATTAAGATTTTAATAATTCAGCCCTGGCATTAACATATTTATTTCAGATAAAGTTGACCCATTATTGTAACACAAGAACATGTAAACTAAAATATATTATAAATCTAGCACTATCTGTCGCCAGAGATGTTTCCGAACCGATGCGACTTAGGGACCTTCAAGAAAAGAGCCTACATTTTTCTTAAAGGCCGGCAACGCATTTGCGATCCTCTGGTTTTGGGTTGGTAATCACTTACCATCAGGTGAGTTTGCCACATATTCTATAAAAAAAAACATATTAATGGGTTTCCACTTATATCTCATTTACAAGTACCATCCGCAGAAATGTACACAATAATCGAACCATACATTACGATGTGTACATTATCAATAGTTGTTTACATAAAATCCCATAGAAAATTCATAAATAAACCTGGAATAGTGCGCGGACATATCTCTAAGAACCACTTCATTTATATTGCATGTAGCAATGTTTACTTCAAGGCATAAATACTGGGACAGTAGAAAGTACAGACTCGTCGCTACCTTTAGCTGAGCAGACTGGGCTTATAAATGATTCCGCTTCGGAATTAATTATCAACAAATCATGTCTAACATTTACAAATGCGCATTACGTCGGTAAACACGAAATGTGCGCGCTTGTTGCGACAGCTAATGCAATGAAGCTATCTGTTATTAATCTAAACGATATATCGTCACATTAGAACGAGGCAATTCGTTATATAAAATGATTACTTCGTAAACACTATGATGTTCTCCCGATCAATTTCGGCCACTGTATATATACTGTATATTATCTCAACAGGATATATTACAGTACTATATGGCATTCGCTCAAAACTCGTAAACTCAAATAAATTGGCAATCGAATTTAGGATATACAGGTAGGTATACTAACCACAACAAAGTGGCCGTCAAATAAAATATTATTAGCGTTATATCTTTATTATTATTACTAAAAACATTATATCGTTATCATGTTCACCCTTCAGTATCCATTGCTCGGATATAAGATACCACCGCGCATTGCAATGAGTTACGATCTCGAGTCACTTTCATAGCCGGCGCTTCATCTTCCAAAGGTCGCCACTTCATTTAGTGACGAACGATATTGACAATGTGACAAAATGACTGGTTAAATTAAAGTACCAAATATTGTCAAGCTATTTAAGTTATTCATAAATTATAGTGAAAAGGTTCGTTAAGGGATGAAATATTATTGTATCGCAAATTATTCCAAGATGTACATAACATCCAACCGGTAAAAAGCTTAAGCAGAGAATATTTAAATAAATTTTCCTACGTTCTATAAATATATTAAATATATCATTATCATAACATTAAATATATAAGTAAATATAACCTTTAATTTATGTAAACTGATAAAGTTTTTTTAAACACCCTGACATTCTTTTAAAGCCAACACAAAAGACAGTAACGACCATTGTAAAAGGAATTCAAAGGCGAATCCTTTTTTGATTAAACACTTGAAGCAGTAAGGGTAAGGGCCGAGTCACGTCCGTAAATACGTGTCCAATAAATTCATGAACAAACGACAGCAATGAGGAACAACACCGGCCGCTGCATCCATCTCCTGTCAGACGATAGACCCCACTCATAAAGAGCCATAACCGTGTACATCATACGTACTGATATAATATGATATAATAATCGATGATAAATCACAATCGATACAAGCACTAGACAAAACGAATAACATCAAATTGGCCATCAAGTAAATTATGTTTACATCATTCAAAGAGAACTGAATACGGTTATAGTAAAAGATAAATAATGGACGTCATTATAAACATTGCTCGAAGCGTTAATAAAAATTAAATCAATGATTGAGTTGTATTGGCACGTGCAATTCTGTCGCGAATTTCATTTATTGCCTTTACAAGTGTACTACGTTTGTAATGTATTATTTGTAACATAAAAATCTGATAGCAAATATTTAAAGGATGGACCCAAATCCACGGTTTTAGATTTTTATTTCTATATTTGTTGTCTATAGGTAAGAAAAGAAATGGATAATTTGATAAGGTGTTCGGAATTTAATTTCAATTAACTTAAAACCAGTGCAAGACTTCGTTCTATAGTTATATAGGTAACAAGATGAAAAACTTTGACTATAATGATTACGAATAAATACTGTTTTTCATACTACTTCGTAAGGAATCTGCAGGCAGGCAATTGATCTTAATAAGCACTATCTAGGAATAATGCTTTTATACATTACTAAGCTAATGCTTAATCTGTCACTGTGTTTAAATAAACATCAGTGATCTCTTTACTTTAGCCTCTTTGCAATTTACCTTAATGGATTCACAACTTAATATAAGCTAAAGTATTGTTAAGTATAAATTAAAAATTTAATCACTGTTGATACTGATTAAAAATATATTGCTGTTTTAATTATCTTTATGTTATAATTACAAAGCTTCCAAATAATTTCAATTTTTTTATCTGTTTTTGTTATTCTACACATACTTATAAAGGTAAAGCTTGTTTGCGGCTAGTTTCTAGTTATTAAACATGAATGAGTCGGCTCGACTTGTGTGGGACCACGGTCTCACAGAATATCAAGCTAAAATAGCGACATAATCGGGTATTGAGTGAATGAGTATAAGGATGATGAAGGGGATCAGGGATCAATAACAGGAAATGAGGCATTTCATCTCTGTCCACACGCATGTAAATTTTGGATCTTTGTTGAGGATGGATGTAGACAGTCGTGGCACTTACCACAAGATGAACTCGTATGTGCTCGTTTGTTAGCCCTAATATTAAAAAAACGCACACAATTTATCAGTCTAAATTACTTTTTATAATTAATAATATCTGATACAATTTATATTGATTATTGGAAGGCATCTCCTTTACTATTTAGTTTCTATTACAGCCTAGAATTTGTTGTTAAGTTCACATGTACCTAAGTAAACCAACATAAATAATTAGATAACATTAATGAGAAACGGAGCAAAGCCCGTGCTGTTGAAATTTGTGATATGCAAATGAAATTCCTACGGTGTACAGTGAAAGAAAAGAACGAGAATCTTCGTTAAGTTTTTAGTTTTAAAAACTTATGACGTTCAAATAATAATATTTTAAGATTTACAAGGATTCGATTTAATTCAATCATTTCAACAAACCGTCTACCTGTTTAAAATAATTTAGTTTCAACTTTTTACAATTTCTTTTACTTCATTAGTTGTGAACAGCAATATGATAATAAAATAATCATATACCAATAAATAAGACCACGTTGTTTTTCAAACGGCTTCGCAAGGAGTCTGCAGGCGGGCAATTGATTTTAATAAGCACTATCTAGGAGAAATGCTACATTACCAAGCTAATGCTTAAAATGCTAAACTATTTGAATAAACGTCCGTTATCTATTTTCTTTAGCCTGTTTCCAATCAATATTATTGAAAAAGAGATATTCGTTAGTTTGATTAAGTTTAGAAGTTAATTTAATTAAACAATAAAATAAACATTCCTGAATTAATTTATTCATCCGATCACCCGGATCTTCGATTCAGTTATTTCTCAAACAGATGTAAAAGTGCCGCCAAGTGATAAACCGTTTGATAAGTGCAATAAAGATACAATGATCAAGGATGACATCAACCGGCGATAATTCGTAAGTGGTCGGGACAGATGTCCTGCGCCTGCGCCGGATGTTACTCATGCACACAAACACAAAGACACACACGCGCACAAACTCGAGTGCGAATAGAACGTTAGAACGATATATTAAATGTAATTGAAGACTTCCCGTCTATTAAACGGCTCATTAGGTGCATATCGATTGTATTTGATTCTTATGGTATCCATTAGATTTTTTAGAGACTTTTTAAATGAATTTTCGCAAATATCCTTTTCCACATAGTTTGAACATTGATAATGACATATGAATTGCAATACGATCAATGGAGTGAATTATGATTAAAAATATAATTTAACTCACCCCACCCTTATATTCATATAGACACAGTATTAATTATAGCCCGAAAACGTAATTATTAGGTCCTTAAATATGAAAATGGCGTTTTGTCGAACTGGACACTTTGATCTCAACTAATCCTACGTTTGGTTAGGAATTCCAAATTGAAATGTAGTTCAAATTCTGGTTTATGTATTTGTTTCGAATTTAGTCATTCATTTGTTTTCGCGCCATTTATTTTTCTTTGACATCCTTTTGTTAACAAAATGGTAATCTTGATATATAGTCTTATTTACGAATATGAGTTCCACCGTAGCACCAGCGCTGTAGAAAAAGCGATGGATTGATGAATTATGTGTTTGGGGAAGCTACAGTAAAAGAAGAAGGTACGTTTTTGACCTGATCAAATATATAATTTCATAAAGAAAAACTTTTTTACTCTTTTCATATAATACGCTTATTAAATATCTAAAAACCTAATATAATGCCGAGTACAATCAACAGCGAAACAGATAATATTTATTTCCCTGTCTGCGTATGCGATTCGGTCTCATAAATTAAGTAATATCCAGCTCAAATACAGACGCATTATTAAGATACATGATTTTGAACATAGTTCGATAGTGTTACGTATTGAGACGTAATATATTGTCCCTTACCGATAAACGAGGATGTTAAATATATACATTACTTTATTTCGGATTCTCTATGAATAAAATATAACAAAACACGAACACGTCTAACATACTCTCGTGGTATAGCTAGTGCATCAACCCACCAAGCAAATCAACGCCATTGAGATAAGTCAACTACTAGAAGTCGCTGTGAAAACACGTAAACCTTGAATTCTACTACTTTTACAGAATTTTCGAAAAGAGAACCATCGCGCACTCTCGGTGTTCTTCTTTTTTCTTAAGCGGGAAGGTAATCAAATTACAGTCAGGTACAGTCGACAACTATTCGGTGTCACCGACACATTAAGTCGGTCCAGTAAAGTCCTGATTAAAGATTAACAGCAAAGATTCGAGCTCAGTCACGTAGAAGCTGTTAAAGAGGTTAAAGACATACAGACATGCGAACTTACGTTAACTATGCCGTTCTCGAGATCCGACATATCGGACTAATTAGTGAACGGTCTTGTCTCTTGACGATATTAGACCATTGCTTTTCGACCTTCATTTTCAACGCTTCGTTAGGGTATAACTAAAATCAGTTTTAAGTCAAATATAATATTTGTTATATTTTATATCGTTACGGTGAATAGAAATATGATTTATTTTGTTATCTTTTGCTATAACCAACAGCGAACCAAGGAGAACACTGTTCATCTAATGGTAAGTTGATTCCCGAGGCCCATAACAGTCTCATTCATCCTTGATAAGGAACTATAATGCCGATGCGTTGTCACACCTGAGGTTTAAGGTGAAATGCCTTGACACATGTAATAGGGAAGGGGTTAGTCGGCTTGGCCGTGGTGCTGCAGTTAGTTTCGAACTGTAATCACGACTCCACCACATGTAATAGATTGAAAACAGTAATAAACAAATAAAAAAAATAGCTTGAGTATATTTTTAATCAATTCTTTTTTAAGCTTTCTTTTAAGCTATGTTATAAAGATTACCATAATGGTTATCAACCAGTAACTGCAATTAATAGTCGATCCGTGGGCGGCCCTTACTGTACTGCGAAACCGTTCGGTAATTCAATTATTGCTTATGTTAATGCTTATCTCTTGTGTGTAAAAAGCTAGCTGGGATTTTATAACGCGATTGAAATTTGGACGAGATAGTAGAGTAGTAGAGATTCTTAAGACGCTATTAAATACTCAAACAAAGTTTCCAGATACACTTGTGTTGCCACTTCATCAATTACCCGAATACTAACTAAGATTGAATGCCTTCTCACTCTTAATTTGGTTTCCTTTAAAATTATCGTATTTAAACTATCTAAATACACGAATCTATCCTCAACAAAATTCATTATGCAGATCCGTCGACACCACTAAGGAAGATGGAATAAAAATAATTGAGTGTCCAGTTCCATTTCAAGATATGTATGGTGAGACGAACCGAAGATGAGACAGAGTTAAGGCGTGCTTCTCTAACTTTTGGAGCTAGGAATCAGCTGTAGTGTGGCACCACTATCGTTTCTTCGCCAGGAATTGACGTTTATACTATATACGCAAGCAGTAAACACACGTGGCGATGAAAATTCATTGGCCTAGGTGATAAATATTCATTAACCGAATATTTATCTCAGATCATGAATCATAATGCAGATGCGTTACAATCTGTGAGTGCTGAAATAGATGAAATATCTTTTACAAAGAGTGAGGTTATGTTATAATTATAGTATCATTACTTCTTGGAGTTTTTGAGAAACATCAGTATATCTACTGCGTTGAGTTGTAAATATTCTGAGCGCTTACATCGAAAATAATATATCCATTGAACACGATCAGAGATAAGTTCAAAACCATGAGCGAGCCATCAAGTCAAGGCACTAAATAATTTTTAGAATTGTGCGCAAGAGTTCGACTAGGTTTCAAACTTAAAACACGCAATTTAGTAATCTGTTCATCTGACCACGATGCCATACGATCATCATCACTAGTAACAGTATCTTCGATGCAATTAGTGGTTTTCTCGTACTAGAATTTGCATCGATATCTATGAAATCGCTGAACTCGCGAGTAAAATCATTGGTTGACTGAACGTGTAGCTTTTATCGTATGTTAATTAGTTTACCAGTGCACAGACCACTAAACTGGCTGTGTTGCGAACACATCTACTGAGAAAGGACCATGCTTTCATATAGGACCAACTTACAATGAGAATAGTTTAACGCTATTATTTCACCTCGTGAATGAAAGAATCACTAAATAAATAAAACCTTTTTTGATCTTCAGGGGGTAAAAACATATTATGATTACTTATCGAGAATGGACGTGGGTGTCATGGATAATAGGAGTAGCTTACTATGAGGTGAACTGTGCGTTCATTTGTCAATGTCTATTTAAAAAAAACTATGAGCGCAAGTTTATTTGGGTTTGAACCTATCAAGACAATAATATATTTTTATTCATACATAAGTGAGTAGTTCGATAATGACCAGTTTAAACAAAATTCTGTTATTTAGATTATTTATATATTTCATTTATTTACGATCTGTATGAATATTAAAATCAACACAACAATGAAAAAAGAAATTCCAGTGATATTAGATATGATGGACGCGGCTGGCATATTCTTTGTGCTAAAAACATTAAATTAAATTTAGAATACAACAATCACAGAGATGAGATAGAAAGTTTTTCGACTATCCAATTTCCTATTCAGCTCTACAACTATATATATATATATATATATATGTACATACATAGTATACAAATGATATCTGTAAAATAAATTTGTAATCACCTCCACGCGCCTATCTTTAAGATGGTTATGGAAACTTTTCTTCTAAACATTTTTTATATAAAGCAAATTTAAGTAAAATTTTAAAATGGACATTGCAACGTCGACTTCATTGTTCCAATAAACAATACAGTATTCTTGTGGCGTACCCGGCGTCATAGTTTCCACGGGTATCTTGTAGGACATCGGCGTCTTATCGCTTTGGACTATGCGCGCTGTGGAGCTATTGCCTTAACTGCCAATTAATATCAGAAAAAATAATTGACCTGTTCTATTTTATTTATTAAAACTTAAAATACAAAAACGCGATGTTAGTGAATTCTATTTTTCTATTTCTAAAAGTATGAGTGTGTGCGTTGGTAAAGCACTTGATTTTTTAATTTAATTTCAACCATTTTATCTCTAGTCTTCTTTTTGTATTATTTCGCTAAATGTACACCTCCATTCGCTTAGAAGACAAAACAACTTTAGTTAATAACAATTCATGTCGTTTAAACAATAAGATTTCTAAGAAAAAATTTAAAAATATTGAAACTTATAAGGAAAATTAATACAATTATCAGATGATTTCTCGTTTATGTGCAAAAGACAAGCTCGTTCGGATCGGACCAAATATTAAGAGGGCGGCCAGCCCTCTTTAACAATGACATCATGAGAATTAAAAAAAAATTAAAACCAACGCGATATAGGCCGTAAAGTTAACAAAGTACGTATAAAAAGTTTTATTAAACTTTATTATATATACTTACGCCAAGTATAAGGAATTAATAAAAAAATTAGCTTACTGGCACTAAAACGTCCTATGATCTTACTCCGCCAGCATTATCATGCAGATTGAACTAGATAAGGCTACGATAAGGGTGTCCGGCTGTATTAGAGCGATTACTTAAGACTATAATATACCCTGCAGAATTGATATCAATTTATAACAACTAGATAATATCGCCATAATCGATTGATCATCTGGCCTACGCCTTTACGTTAATAGTTACTGTGTTCGCGCTTTAATCAGTACACAAAAGTTGAGCTTTAAGGAATTTAAATAGCATGTTATTAGCAAGATTATTTAGATTTACAGCTTTGGATTGAACGTTGTTTATGATTTTATGATGTACTAAGATTTCTTGCCCCAGTTGAAAAATCATGAAAGTCTAAAGCTATTATGATATTATTAAAAACCGCATTTTTTTTTATAGAATAGGTGTCAAACGAGCAAAGCACGCAATGGTAAGTGATCACCGCCGCCCATGAACTTCCGCAACATCAGAGGAGTCGCAAATGCGTTGCCGGCCTTTAAGGAAGGAGAAGGCTCTTTTCTTGAAGGTCCCTAATGTTCGGAAGGTTCACAGTGGTGGATTGCCAACCATCGAGATGACGAGGATGATATTTTGAATTCTGTCGTGATGTACGATATTTAAACTATGCGGCAACGACGTTTTTAAACACTCCTGTGCCATTTCTCGCTAATCACATTTGTTCGTCAATATCTAGGATTAATATTGGACGTTTTCCAGTTGGTCCTCCTAAATATAATGACCGAGCCAACTAAATGGCAGACTAAACCTCTCCAATGGTGTTGATTTTTAATGAAAATTAAATGGTAACATTAATCAATAAATTAAAGCGGACATACCAAGCATATATGTATATATATTCTATATATCGCCTTTTATAGGTAACCAGTAACTTATTGATGTAGGTTATTTATAAGAAATCTTATTATCTTTGTTTTTTATGGGAATATAATAATTTGTAAGAATCAAAAGGAGTATATATATTATATAATGTCCACATTAATAATTAAAGTTACTGACAGAATAACTAGAAAATGAAATGACGCAATACACGGATTAAAATTTGACGGTATATAATAGGTATTTTATACTACTTAGGTTACTAAATAATAAGTATTATTATTCCGAAACATAATCTTGCAACTTGTACACTTGTTATGAAAACTTTCTCTCAACGCAAAGTAACAAAATAGTTTTACATCATAATAATTCTATGGAAATAAGTTACTTAGCACACGCTATGTCTAGATCTCCTTACATAATGCACAACAATGATGATTACCCAATTGCACAAATTTTAAGTTATTTCTGAATTGTACTTGCGTACAAATTACTTTGTAAGCTCCGCCCACAACAAATCAAAAGGTTTGTGGCGGCTTTACGGAAAATATTAAACATAAAACGACGATTTTACTGTCTAATATTATAAATCAATGTGGGAATTTATTTAAAAAAAACCTTTAAAAACCAATGTTCTAATATAAACAATCTATATTAACACAACATTACACGTCAAAAGTTAAAGTAAACGAAACAATTAATAAATATTATTAGAATGAGAAATATCTTATTTAGAGCCTTATTGTCAATTAGGATCGAATTTTGTTTTTATAAGTTGCAAACAATTTAACATTTTAATGAATAATTTAATTATATTTTCAACTAAAAGACTAATTAATAATTAATAAGAAATTCTTCTAAGTCATTTGTATTATGGGCCTTGGACGCCACAAAAGACTATAAAAACTATAATCAAAATATAACTTTAAAACAATGATAACTCAAATATTATAAACTAGTAACTTACAGGTATCTCCAAAATTTTTTACCACTGCCAGCCACAAAAAGTACAGTATGTATATCACTTTAAAGTTCACACGCCACACGGTTTCAAAAAACACTAAACGAAACAAGTGCTCCGGCGGCTATGACGACCGCTTCCGTCAACGTTTCAACGTGTAGTGTTCGCTTTGAGCTTAACTTCGCTTGATGATGGTGCTGCGAAAGACAAGAGGCCAACTGGGCGCGGGGATAGGGGGATTACAGTGGGCGGGGCTTCGCAGGTGTATCAAGACGAACGGTGATATATGCCCATGTTATCACTTCGTGTGTGTACGCCTCACCGTCACGCATTTGGCAAAGCGCCGAATTCGTCGCGAACACTTAAAATTGCACCATTAATTACATCTTACAGACGTAAGGGTGACAAACGAGGACACAGTTCACCTGATGGTAAATGATGACATCCCATACCTAATCGAGGTTCAAGGCCGGCCGACCCTTGAGGTTTGAGGTTATTATTGGTCGATTTCATGAAAAGCAAACATGCTGGAGCGACCCAGCCAGTCCAGAGAGGTGACGATAACACGTTTACAATTTGTCAATAATCAAATCGGTTCACAAGATTAATTTTCTAATAAAAGTGAAATTTTAATAGTAACACCATTTTTTATATTAGGCCGACAGCGCAATTGCGACTCCTCTCCTCTGGTGATGCGGATGTCCATGAACATAATCAATTACCAGGTGAGTTGCTTGCACGTTTGCCACACCACGTGAAGCATTAGAAAATATATAGTATAAATATACTTGTACAAATCCCACAGAAGACAGAGATATATTAATTTCGCTCACAATACCAAAAAAATCTAAATGATAAACAACTTTCCGATTTAATATTTCGAACGAACAACGTGGCCTGGAGATAATATTTTCCGACTTAATGACAGACTAATTACGACATCCGTGAACAGTCGTCTTATCGCGATCGGGAAAAAAAAAACAACTCGTACCCGACTCGATTTTTTTAAGCTTTACCGATATAAATTTCGTATTTTTTTTTGTCCATTGCGCGCTATACTAGCGTCATCTGTCAATGTTAATGTGTCTTGTAAAGGAATAGTACTTCCCAGAATACCCCGTACATCGTTGTATCTCCAAATTATCTTAGCTACGACTATCAACGCGTTGGTTGTACCAACTAAGTTCTACAAATTTACTTTACAAGCGACCAAAGCTCAATAAATTATTCTTAAAGCTTAACTGCAGTGGAAAGAGAAAGCGATACAACTTATTTGACTATAATCGATACTTTACGAACACGTGAGCAAAGTAATCTATAATTGACAATGGTGATGTCTTCCTTCGATTGCATGTACATGTACATACGTTGAAGTATTTTAATTGTTATTACTGTATTTTTTCTCTCTATACTAATAAAATCTAACTTATTAAAGTACAGATATTATTAGTATGGGCGAGCTTAAATATCGTTAATAATAATAATGTTTTTATTTTAGTCATCCGTCAGAATTAACTGACCACTCGTGCAAACAGAGGCACTCACTGGTCGCCCTCTCCCCTAGCGTGAATCCGATGTAATGTGTGTACTATACGATCGGAGGAAGGTTTATCTGATTGTCACGTCATGTCTACAGCACGCAGTCTACATCTATGGTACACATATATAACATATATACAGCTCATCTGGGACTGAAAATCAAAAATTAAATACAACAATGTTGTTACTCGATTTTTTTTTGTCCATTGCGCGCTATACTAGCGTCATCTGTCAATGTTAATGTGTCTTGTAAAGGAATAGTACTTCCCAGAATACCCCGTACATCGTTGTATCTCCAAATTATCTTAGCTACGACTATCAACGCGTTGGTTGTACCAACTAAGTTCTACAAATTTACTTTACAAGCGACCAAAGCTCAATAAATTATTCTTAAAGCTTAACTGCAGTGAAAAGAGAAAGCGATACAACTTATTTGACTATAATCGATACTTTACGAACACGTGAGCAAAGTAATCTATAATTGACAATGGTGATGTCTTCCTTCGATTGCATGTACATGTACATACGTTGAAGTATTTTAATTGTTATTACTGTATTTTTTCTCTCTATACTAATAAAATCTAACTTATTAAAGTACAGATATTATTAGTATGGGCGAGCTTAAATATCGTTAATAATAATAATGTTTTTATTTTAGTCATCCGTCAGAATTAACTGACCACTCGTGCAAACAGAGGCACTCACTGGTCGCCCTCTCCCCTAGGGTGAATCCGATGTAATGTGTGTACTATACGATCGGAGGAAGGTTTATCTGATTGTCACGTCATGTCTACAGCACGCAGTCTACATCTATGGTACACATATATAACATATATACAGCTCATCCGGGACTGAAAATCAAAAATTAAATACAACAATGTTGTTACTCGATTTTTTTTGTCTTATATCTTAAAACGGTACATTACACTACCTCTTTCAAGTTAAACAATCAGGATGGAATCAAGAAGAGGAAGAGTTTAAGTGATAAACAATCCTTGCGGCACATAACACTCACATCGATTACTGTATAGAGGTCTCGACTGAGTGCCATAAGCGCTCGGTCACCTCTCAACCCGGTGAAACTGTAAAAGCCCTCGGGCTAACAGTGGCCTTCAGCCCGAGAAAAAAAAATCGATTATTGATAAACAATGAAGATACTGGCTCGTTGTCACTTGTCATTTACATCCAATTTCTTTTGCTTGACGTACGAAACAAGGTTAACTATTCGTAAGATGCTTGAATACGTACGTCATTTGAGCCGTATGGGCATAATGGATAAAGTGTCTGGCTGCCGCATCACGAGCCCTGTGTTCGTTGAACTGCCTAGGAAGAATATTTGTGTATCGGTCATATGTACGTCCCGCGACACTGACAATAGCTTTTGTCGACGGAACGGACTATAAAACTAATGTAATACTTGAATGTCCTACTAAATAACCAAATTGGAGACCGAACTGATGGCTGAGCATCCCTCCGAACCCACAAATCCAGTTGACCTATTGATGAAAATGGCTGCTTCTCTTTAAAGCGCGAGGGTGCTGGCGCTATGTTCACCAAAATGCTTTCTTATGATATTATTATTATTAATATTGTCTATTGTAGTTTACTAATTATAGGAGTAAACTATAGGACGGACTTAAAGACTTAAACATCAGTACAGTACAGAAGTATAGTATATATATATATATATATTTATTACGTTGTGAGTAACAAACCAGCCGCCTGATTTCAAGTGATTCCTGCGGCCAATGAAATCTACATTCATCCTTCACAGGGAATCAAAATGCAGATCCCTTATCACCGTAGATAAATACACCACCAGTGCACCAGTAATAAAGGTCTCCGGTTTGCGACACTGACCAGACGATACACAGCAAAATTATGCTGCTATTTTACGCTGGTATTCTGTGAGGGCGTGGTCCTTTCACAGTCAAGCTGACCCATTCATTCTGCGGCGTATCTCTACCACTGCTATATATATATATATATATATATATATATATACACATACGAATATATATATATATTCGTATGTATATTAGTTTAAAGAGATCAATTAGTTGTAAATCTTTATTTCCTATTATCTAGATTAGCAAGCTGAATTAGCAGTTGACCCATGATTGTCGGAGCAAACTATAAAAATTGTCTAAGAAGAACTTTGCAAGGTGGCTGGTAAGAGTTGTCGAGGATCATACCTACTGGAGTGCAATTGGAGGGATCTATCTAAAGTAGTAGACTATTATAAGGTGATCACGATAATGAGTAAGAGTTTGGACATATTGATAAGTTTTTAGTCAATTTTATTATAAGTTTAGTCGATAAAACCGGAGTCGTGGTAACTCTCGTTTTAAATTGTATGGTACGCGAACACCGGTGCCAGCAGCATCAATAAACTAGTAATTGCAGTTTTACATGCTGATTACCAGCTCACGGACCTATACCAGCTCACGGACCCCTCAGTTCCGTGAGCCCTGTGTCCGACGAAGATGTAAGAACCGCATAGGCTAACAGCATCAACATCAACAGAATCTTGATATGCTAATTTAACACGTGCTCCATGATAATTAACATCGTCAGGAAGACTGTATATCTAAGAAAGTAAATTTTAAATAAAAAGTATTTCAAAGATAAGTAAAGTCCAATTCGCAGTGGAGCTAGTTGAACTCCAACACTCACTTTACAGAGGAAGTCTATGCCCAACACTATTTATACCGTTAGTTTACTTTACTTTATTTACTCTTTATTGCATTAACCTTATCAAACTCAAAAGTTCACAAGAGGCGGACTTAATGCCAAAGACACTACCTGTCAACCCAAGGTATGATGAGATATGTGTATGATACTTAATTTACTTACTTTTATATGAAACCGGATACTGTTATTTCACTAGCCTTTCTGATTTGTAAATTTAATAATAATAATCATATCTAATATTATCTTTATAATTCCTAACATATTTTTTTCAAATGAAAGTAAATTATTTACAAGAAGAGAACATAATACACAAAAACTCCAGTACAGAATAAAACAATTAACTTACACAAGAAGCTTAAACAATACGTTTGATGGCAAGTCTATGTTTGGCGTCAGATACAACACTATTGTGTGTTCACCTGAAATATCATGACGACATAAACACTTTACAACCATTGTAGGCACTAAAACGAAGGTTTTATTCGAATCTAGCCGCTCGTACGAACTCTCCTTACTCGGTTAATAAATTGTTGGCGCGCACTTCATTACCATATGTCGATGTAGATTTATATTATGCTTTTCAAACCGCTGTATTCGCAATTACCCTTTTTTATAGTCAGAAAATTTTGATGGGTCGTGATTATTTAACATTACTAACATGTCAGTGCGTCTGGTGAGTTATCTATAGCTTTAATTCCATGAACTGACTTTTTCTTTTCGGGCTAATGGCCGCTGTTAGCCCGAGGGCTTGTACAGGTTCACCGAGTTGAGAGGTGACCGAGTGCTTATGGCGCTCAGCCGAGACCTCTTTGTGGGTTACCAGCACAAGGGCCACCGGAGGGAGCCTCGGCTTGGACCATGTACTGACTATTTAATTAAGCTTAACCAAAGAATTAAATACAGTAAATATATCTATAAAGTAGAGTCAAGTTACAGGGAGTTGCGTGGCATGATAGAGTCTAATGCCATAGTCTGTCTTGGTATCACTAAGCCAAGGACTAAGTTACAGTTTTTTAAACAAACTTGACTTAACTCCGACGCGCTTTAACATCCATGTAATGTTTTTCTGTTCTAGAATCAAACATTGCACAAAGAAAATTGTGAATAGTTTAGGTTAGAAGTATGTTTGTTAGTTTTTTGGCGTGGTAAAAAGGAAAGTGTTTTGAATCGATATTTGCTGTTACAACACTAATCATGTTGTCAGACAATACAGTAGAATGGTATTTGCTTCTCTCATTTTTAAATTTGTAAATCACTTCCACTTGTCGTAAGTTTTCGACCCGTAATTGCAGGTCGCTCTTACGATAAGACTTTACTTTGTTCAAAACTCGTCGTTTGAAAAACGAACATCTGTGCCGGGTTAGGATTTAACTTTTCTTATGTAAGTTTTTAGACGCGTTAGCTCTGACACGAAATTATAATAAGTTAATTGACTTTACTCTTGAGTAGTTGAAGTAAACACGTGTCATGAAAGAAAAGATGGCCTAGGCCATAGGATTACCCCTCGGAAAGGCTTCATAGCCGCAGCTTGGCCACCCACGGTGTACCGTTTGTTTGAGTACAAACGACCTAAAGATCGAGCCAGGATAATATCAGAAGTGTATAACGAGCCCATAGTACACCTTATCATAAGTGATAACTGTGGCTATGATATCTACATTCATCCTAAACAAAGATTCCAGACGCACATAAGTCACCCATAAAGCCTGAGCTGGAATATCTCGTTACCTCTCGAGTCTCCGAAACTACATCCACCTTACGAAACACAGCAGCATTATGCTGCTATTTCACGCTAGTATTATATGAGGGCGTGGTCTTTTCTAAGTTATGCAGAACTATTCATGGTGCAGGTGAGAACTATCTGTAGTGTGATTTCACTTTTAGTTAAAAATAAAAAAATTATACCTACGTTATATATTGGTATTATATGCATAAATAAAAAAAAGTAAACATCGTTATCGGAGCAAATAACAGTGGACGTAGTTTTTCGTAGTGTTCAATATATTTTTTAAATATCATGATTTCAATTAATTCATTAAATTGAAACTTAACTCGAACTTGACAATCAATATTAAACAAACAATATAGTGTGCAGATGAACATAAACTATGCTATCTTCCCATCTGAAAGTCACATATTTTGCAGGGGCCCTTATATAAACAGTAGAAAGCCTAACACGGCCACGTACGGGGCCCTCCCTGTGTTTTATGTAAACGTCGTGAAAGGTTGGGCGGCCGCGATCAGCTGATCGGGTGATTTAAATACCAAACAATAGTCTGGCGCTGGATCTCTAGGTTGTGCAATGAGACGGTGCCAATAAACAATGTAAACTAAATTGACATTTGCATTAGAGTAGGATTTACTGGCGGCGCATGGTCGCGTACACACCCAGCGTTAGTGACATTTGATTTTGCGGTAGTGCTGAGCTGAACCTGACACCAAATGAATTTCCGTAAGAGGACAACTAACCCACTTCACACCATAGGTTGATAGATGGAGACACATTATGTTCGCCTTTTACATAAGGTATACAAAAATATTCAATAAATAGAGGAATATCTACAAAAATAAATAACTATACAAGTGACACATTCTGGTCTACTACTGCGACGTCTGCCTACTAAAAGCAGTGTAGTATATTTGGAGATGTCTGTTAAAAATATGTAATTTTTTGGGACGAATATCTAAAATTTAGCCATATTTACAAATTAGATTTTTTTTATTTGCGTTACAGAGAGGTATTTGACAGTTAGTTGCGAGCCTCCTTTTAAGCGTATGGCTGTGCGAAAATAAAAGCTTTAGACTCAGGATCCGTAGGATCGTATGTTCAATAGTGGAATATTTGAGAAAGTTCAGAGAATGGGCTGATGATGAAATGACGATGATGTTTTTTTTACGAGCTACGCACGAAACGACCAAGCTCGCCTGATAGCCAATTGATCACCGCTGCCTATGAACATCCGCAACACCAGACGAGTCGCAGATGCGCTGCCGGCCTTTAAGAAAGATGTAGGCCCTTTTCTGGAAGGTCCCCAAGTCTTATCGGTTCAGAAATACCGCTGGCGACAGCTAATTCCATAGAGTAGTTGTGCGTGGCAAATTTACACTTAAGATACAATTTAGAAGAAGTTCAATAAGATATATTCATATAAATGTGGTGGATCCTCGTTGCGGTTAGTTTCTAGTTGCGGCATGGATTTAGATATCACGGGCCGTAGCAAACATCATGTGCACTGTGTGCCCGTTTGTAAATATCAATATTATAAAAGTATATAAACAAAGAAAATAATGTAGTCATAAGATTTACAGTTTCCCTATCCCTTCATTAATTTGAGTAAGTATAGAGATGAAGTTTTCGATTCGATTATCTCCCTTAATTAATAACTCATTTCCACCGTTCGTTCGCCATTAATAATTTCGTACGCAGGCGTCACGTACACTGATAAACGGTAATGGCCGCTGCGCGGGCGCAGGCAGGCGTAGAATTATTGTTGGCACTGGGCGTGTCACATGCAATGTGTTAGACGCAACCAAACTATCTGCGAATATTTAAAAATAACGGCTGGTGATGACTTTTTAAGATGGCGGTAAGCACAAAAAATTTTTTTCCTCTAAGAACAAAGATTTGTAATAATTGATAGAGCCGTAGAGCAAGAGACTCACCAGATTTCAAGTATCTCCCGCTCAAGAACATCTGCTTCACTAGCACCTAGAAGGGGTGTTGCTAATACGTTGCGGGCTTTTACGAGGTCTCTTTTAGAAGAATAGTAGGATATTGGTTTTGGAAGAAAGCTCCACTTCAGTTTATTACTGATTCCACCGATTTGTCGCCGTGATAAAATTTGTCCTCAAAATACACTGCGAATGGACAAAAGAAAATATGGTGCTGATAAAATATTCATTTTAATTGATGTAATTATGAAGTCGAGTCGAAAGTCATAAAGCTCGTATTGTACAAATACTGCTCCTCAAGAATCTATCCAAATAACAAGCAATCTCTGCTTACAAGAATAGTAATAATCAATATTTATCGTAATTACTATTAGAACCAGAATTGGTTGCATAACAACACCAATCGCATTCAGTTATACCAATTGCGTAATTCATACGTACAGTAGTACAAATTCGGTGAGATATAGAACCATTTTACTTGTCGTCATTTCCATTTCATGTGATGCACGTGCATGAATATATATGAATTGTACAAATTGGGAACATATACATAATACACGCACAGCTAGACTCGAAAATGAACAGATCGCTATCTAATTTTATGTCTCGAATAGATAACGACCCAGTTCAGCAGCCTGAAAATCTAACCTCTATGCTTCGTGGCCGTTCCAACCAAAACTATTACTTACGTTACGTTATTATCTTCGAAACTAATAAACATAATATCTATTTGATTATACGAGTCCAAATCCGGTGCACCATCACACCGGCATATACGAACTGGGGCCGCTTTCCCATCGACCAAACTAAGCCATATACAGGAGTGATAGCACGCAACGCCGTTTATAATTCTACAACAATAAACAGATAGTTAATTGCGCCGCTGTCACGGCCACAGTATATGGTAATGAGGCGTAGGGATCGCGGCTGCACGGACAATATCTCTCCGCGGTGAAAGGTAACTCGGGCGTGGTACAAATTGAAAGAAAGAGCGAACTACCTTACGTTGCTATAAAATGTATATAACTTAATGTTACTAACGTAAAATAAGTGTTTACAAGTCAATTATTGCTGTTTTACAATACAATATCATCGATTATAATCAGATGTGTCTATCAATTGGAAATATGCAGGAATGATAATCGGGAACTTTGAAGGGAAAAATATTTTTTAGTAATAAAAATTTAAACAGAAAATATCAATGCTTAAATTATTGCATTTGAGTAGTAAAGGTTTTATCCCATTCCTATATGTCAACACAACCTGGAACACTTGATCCATAAAAAGAGGCAAATTAAGGAGTATGTTACACCAGAGCGTGGTTCAAGATGTTCTTCTATGTGAGCGTAGTCCTAACACAATCGATTCATAAAGGCTACAGACATAAAGAAGGCAGCGGTGCTTTTCTCCCGCATAAAAATTAAAAACTTCAGGGAAATATTTTCAAGACCCTCTCATTGCTTGCACCACAGTAGAACAGTGTTTGCTTAGCCCATGGCCCGTGTCGGGGAGATAGGTGCAGTACATGCGCTTTCAGGTATGCCCGGTACAATCTGAGCAGCTGACACCAAAAGCTTTTTATCAGTACAAATCTCGCCTGTGAGAAAGTCCACGCTGCAACTCGAGGCGCGCCGGAAGAGACCTGGATTCTAGCTCGCTATAACTTGAGTATTTTCAGTGAGATTTATGACATCATTCATCTCTTTCGCCCTTATGAACGTTATCACGATCGGGACTATATTTTATGGTAATTTAGCCAAAGAAAACTCTATTTCACACTTTCTGTCCAACGTTTGTTTCTAACGTAGTTTGGTTACGGATTATGTTCAGATTTGATTAGCGAGAAGAAGTGTGTTGAAACGAGCGTTAATTACATATTGCTAAATTCTATTTGTTGTTAAATTGTAATAAGTGTATTTTCGTTTTTTATAATCGATCAAAATATATTTTATTTTAACAACTATTGAATCTAACAGTTGTAACAGAGAGTTGTAGTAGTGTAACAGAGTGCTGCGCTGTAGCTTGTCCCGGTGCAGCATGAATGGGTCGGCACGACACTGGAATAGCCACGTCCTCGCAGAATAAAGCAACATAACGCTCCTGTGTTTCGTTTGGTGAGTGTAAGGATCATTAAATCTCAATCCTCAGTGGTGACAACGGATTCTAAAATCTTTATTGAGGATGGATTTAAGTGTTGGAGTGGGATGCAATCATCATACTACCATAAGGCGAGCTGTGTGCTAACTTGTCAACCTTGACTTCATCTAAATATACCTTTTAATACCATTATACCATTCGTCGCATTGACAACGGACAATATGGTCAATTATATGGTCCGTTGTAAAACAAACTCTAACCTTTACCCATAGTAATGTAAATATTTTGAAGAAAACATTTTTATGAGAGAGAGGCAAGGGTCCAAATTTTTATTTAGGAAGCTTAGAGTTTATTGACATATTGATTCTGATATCGAGTAGATCATAAATATACCAATAGGTTCCGTTACAATAAAACGATTAGTGTATTGTGCCAGATTAGATCCGGTTAAATATGTATAACTATATACGTTTTAATAAGTAGGTTCATTATAAAATACTAGGTACTATTGGTAGTGATGAATGAAGTGAAACGAGCACACAGTTCACACAGATGGCAAATCATTACCTGATTACATTAAAATCTACATCTTTGATGAGGAATTATAATGCAGATATGTTGTCATCACCAAGGAATAAGATGGAATGACACGTCACCACTAATAAGGACTACGGTATCTATTACACGCCAGATGACGCATGGCCTCATCAGTCCTGAGCTACTATTTCAATCTGGTATAACGAGAAACCATGTTACAGCTTGTTCATTACAACTGCGTAATATTTATCGCTTAAAAAAATCTAACATAATTAGAATACACTAAATCACGAAAGTAAATAAATATTCGTATTTAATCAAGTTAGTTATAGGAACAGAACACACTTTATCGTAATTCCCTTTTAAGCCAACCTCGGTGCAGATGTAACGAAATAACCGACAACTACTTCCCCTGTAAGTACTAATTAGAAGTTAAATTACAGTGCCATCCTACTCTAAATGCGAAGTCACGTTAGTAGTGACGTGCGCTTTACTAGTGATGTGTTAAGGTCGCAATGATAAAAATTTGATGTCGGAAATGCTCTTTTATTTCGCATATATCAATAAAGTATTATTATTATTACATATAATGGTTCTGAAAATCTGTGTACATAATTTGTGTCAAAGGCCATTAAACATTCTTCTCATTGTATTCTCATCGGCATCTCATCTCATCATCATCTCATCATTATTATTTGAAAAATTTCAGAGTATGGAAACTGAATATGAAACATCGATTAAATTCATAAATACATGTGTGAAACTAATAAAAACATCAAATAAAATATTGATTCTGTGGAATTTCTTACGTCACTTATTTTGTTCTTATGAAGCTTTACCAACTGTTGATAGAGTATTAACATTCAATGGGTGGTTCAACTTCTTGTTTTCAATAAATAATTTTGACTTTGAACGCAAAGTTACAAGATTGTTTATAATGATATATTATTTGTAAAATTTTGAAGTTCGTAGAATTTCATGTCAATATGTGAGAACAATAGGACTTTAATCATGAATAGTTATATTAAATCAGTTTTAGATCATTAAATACAAAGGCGAATTTGCAAGTTTTCGAAAAATCAATGTCTGCGGGTTAGGTAGGTAAGGATCGCACTTCGTGCCAATCTGTCTGTTTATCCTATCCCTTCATCCATATCCATCAAATCTCTATCAGAACTACGAACGGAACTACTTTTATTACGATTATCACCATCATCTCATCAACTTCACCACTGAACACGAAACATCGGCACATCCTATATATCAGATTCGGTCCTAAGAAATATGCATCTTATGACTTCCCGAAAAAAAGAAATTTATTCTCAATCTCATGGAATATGCCATCAACCAGTAATAAGGCATTTGATTTATTTTTTCACTCACAAAACGAGACACCAACACTAGGCTAATATTTTACACTTGTTAATGAAAGTGTGGCTTCTCCGTGCCGTATCTATTCGCGCTAGAGCTGGTTTAAAGCTATAAATACTGTTCATATTCTTACATAAGGATGGAATGATTCTCGTGGAAGTTTTTTACTTATAACTTATAAATTTATTGTATAAATAAACCAGAATAATTTCGATATTTGCCAATTAACCTGAATTAAATCGACCACTTGAGGTTAGATATATTAATTTGTTATAAAAAAAATCATGTGAACATACTACCAGGGCAGGTTGCTGTATAAACAGTTCGTTCTGTCCTCTACTTGGGATGGGTCAAAGATTATTATTTACACAGAGGTGGTCGTAACCAGAAAAGCCCAACACTACATACCGAACCGGCAGACAGTCGCGTTCTCACGGGGCGAGGTCCGACGTAATAACGGCGCGATTAGTTGCTTTCCACCACAAACGATACGGAGCTCATTTTACGAGCCACTTGTATGAACGAGCCCTAATGAGTTATCGGTATTACGTCAATAGCAAACTTTCCAATGCTTGTAATGCTAAACTTAAGGGGGAAAGAGCTTTTTACAATTTAAAGTCATGGCATGACTTTGCGCATGGCAAAACTCTTTACGCATGTGAGAAAAATCTTTTTTATCTCTAAACCAGCTGACGTGAAAGATCAACGCTCTTAGAAGTCTACAGTCTGTCTATAATTATATATAAGTCTATAGTGGCTGTGTTTACATCAACAAAAATCAAATTGGGAACACAATATATTTTTTTTAGTTTATGGTAAACATTAGCTTGTAATTAGGGAAAAGGATAAGGACCACGATTACACGAAATGTTAGCATTCACCACAAATTATTGGTGACAAGGCCTTCCATCTCAGTCATCAAGGGTGACAACGCATCTGCATTATGATTCCTTGTCAAGGGTAAATGTAGTATAGTAATAAAGGTCTCCGGATCCCTTCACTCACCAGACGTAACTCTTTTTTACGCTGGTATTCTTTGAAGGCGAGGTCCTACCCCGGTCGAGTTGACCCATTTATTCTGCAGCTAGGAACAAACTGCAATGTAGCTCTACCAATTTATTTGCATGGGAGCACCGAATTGTAGATCAGAGATACTGAATAAAATAAAGACATCAATACAACGTTACTATAAATGTTGGGATCCACCTAGTTACTGTTGACGGATTCCATATCAGGGGGCGACAATGAATGTATTCATGAATTTTCACTGAGATCCCTTGAAATCATAATAAAATAAATCTCATAATTCAAAAAAAAAATAGTGTATTCATTTGCATAGGAGTACCGACTTGAAGATCATGTATAGATAATGAAATAAAGTCCTTGCATTACAGACATATGAAAAGAAACCCACCCATAGACGTGAGATTCTAATAAAACAGAGAAAACGACAACGTCGTCGCTAAATAAAGCGAACACATTTATCTACTTTCACGCCGCGAACCGTAAAACTATTAAAATGCTGCTAGATCCTATGTAATTAGAAGTGATATAGTGTTATTAAAGCAGCGGATAGTTTTATATTGCGTAATTCTATACAAGATGACGTTGTCCCGGTCGATTATGACCACAGCGTCCCCGAGTTCTCCTCGTAAAAGATAACATTTTCCTATACAACAAATTTTACAATGTTTTTTTTATTATCTTTTTTATCGGACTTGATGGCCGCTGTTTGGCTTGCCCTGGGGATTTTACAATTTCACCGGGTTTATTTTACAACGCATACTAAACTTAAAATATGAACTTTTCACTTTAATATGTCATAATAAATGGAAAAGAGATGCAAGTATTATTTTGTACATAATGAGGCAATAAGAAAACTTATATTTGAATTAATATATATGAGCGCTCATCATTTTGTATAATGATTTTAAATGAATAATAAGCCGTTGGCAATATAAGATGAGTTTAACCTTCCATTAACACATGTAAGATTGCCTTTACTCTCAATCTCTTAAATATATATATATACTTAAAAGCGCGATCTTAGAGCCCTTACCATGGCGCTATAAACTTTGAGCGAGTTACAGGGAGCCGTGTAAAGGTTAACATATACACGACCGCCGCCCGCGATATAATTCCTATTGGAAATCAGGACTTGTGCATAGCGTTACAGCATTACGAGTAACAACGGGATTCCACCTCATTCTGATAAGCGAGCTATTTATGTTTAAAATGCGCTCCTCTTGTTCCATTATCAATAGTATATTAGCTCAACGGTAAAATAAGAGAAGAATAATCAGGAATTGTTACGTTTAGTTTCTAAGTTTTAACTATATTTAGTTTTATGGTTGTTAAGACAAATCACGGTCATACCTTATAACCGATTTCCGTGACCTGAGATTAAAAAGTAATTTTTCTTTTTCTCTCTTTTTCCAGGCTGATGGCTGCCGTTAGCCCGAGGGTTTTTACAGTTTCACCGGGTTGAGCTTATGGCGCTCAGTCGAGACCTCTATTAGCGGGCAACCAGCACCAGGCCTCCCGAGAGGGAGCCTCGGTTTGGACCGTTACCCTGTATGATTCGTAGTATTAGCCCTTTTTGCTATGGATAAATAAATAAAAAACAGTGCTTTAAAATAATAATAAATCAATTAATTTTCTATTTTACACATCCACAACGAAACCTACATGCAAAATAAAAACCATACATTTTATATCGTATCAAAAAGCAAGGACACAAATATATAATGTTCGCGTAAAGATACTTAGCAGACCAGCTTTGATAAGGATAAGAGCAAATCGTCGTTAAAGCATCAGATATACCTCCACCACTTTATCGATTTGATATTACAAAATCGCTACATCTATACATCGTTAACCGGACAATAACAAAACTGAATAAACCCTGTTGCCTTTTATATAAACATTTCAATGCGAAATATCATAGGCGAGCAGAGAACAAGAGCAAAACAAAAGCGTTCAATTTCACGGGCACTAAATAAAATTAGCTCGAAGCTGACACAGTAACAAAGCGGTCTCAATAATTCGCATTGAACGAGCTAAACGACCAGACGCACCCCATTAATCACACGTTTGGATATAAGTACCTACGCGCAATGGTAATTTAATGAAAATATAAATTGCTGTGGTAATGCGAATTCAATTCAGTAAATATGTTATAATCGCCGGGTCGGTGTTGGTCGCGTATCCGAACGACGCGAGGTGAAATCAAAAGAGGTCCGTTTATTAAAATTTCTCTAGGAACGCAATTACAATTCAATTTTCTCTGAAGCGCTGTATGTGGGGGCTATCATTGTTTAGATGAGCGTCATTCCACGGATGGGTTGCGATTAAACTGAGATTTGTTCGTAGATATACAGGACTGAGTTAATGTTTCAACATCATACGAACGATAATTATGACCGATAATCAAATTATAGACTAATGGTGCAGTGTAAGCTCTTCCTTAAGGTTCTAACAAATATACCTTTGTATATTTTTTTAAAGAATAGGTGGCTGACGAGCAAGTGGCGCACCTGATGGTAAATTATTGTAATATGTAGTGTAGAATAAGATTTGTATATTTAAATTATATATTTTTATGAAATGAGAACTCAGTTCACCTAATGGTAAATTATTCCTGTGGCCCATAACAATTGTATTCATCATGGTCGCTTTTTCATTCCTAAGGATTTTCAACGGTTTCGTTCACCCATCAGACAAAACACGGTAGTCATATTATTAAATTCTTTCAATTATAATATTTTGATAAATCATGTACATATGTAATGCTGTGTTTAAAACATTTTGTAGCTTGCGGGACTGACTGACTTCACTCTTCTTCATATAACACTCACATGTTAAGCTTATGTATCTGTTGACACGTAAAGTTTTAAATAAAACGAAATAAATATGGCGAATGTGAAGGGCCTGTAACGGGACGCGGTCAACTATTCGTTCCGCGTCCACGATAAGATTCGCGCTGGGATCGCGCTTATTGAGGGTCGTTACGAGGCTCGCGCTAGATGATCGATAATAATGGTAATTTCGCTTCGAACACGTGTAACATCGCTCGTACGTTGGCGCGATCGCGATCTTTTCCCGCCCTATTAGGACAAAAGGCGGCCGCGATGACAGATCGAGTTTGCGACGTCTGCGGTGTTAGCGGCCAGTATTTAAATTCTGCGAAGATTGTGTCGCGAATGTGTTTTGTATGATAGCGGGAACACTGTTAGTTTTACATATCTAAATATAAATGTGCCGGTGTGAGTAGTGTTTGTTGCGTACAATGAATTGGTAAAACACTAAATGTAACAGCTTTTAAAGATATTATAATAAATGTTATGGAGTATGATACCGAATTCTAAGTGTAAGCAGAGGTTCAACGTGCGAATATCCTCCTCTGTCTTTCTCGCCTTCGAGGTACGCACTCACCACTCCAATGTCAGTGTTTCCAATGTGAATTTTTACCGTCACTATGTTTTTAGAAATTATTGTTTCGTTGCAGGTTACTTGGATCGATTTATGCAGAACGACAACAGCAGATTTGACTGGTCTCTGGCCTGCTAGGTTCTGTAAGATGTTGGCGGCGCAAGTAAGTAAAAAGTAGCCCTTGCTTCCTATGTACGGTTCTTGGAGAAGGAGAAGTGCAACGTTTTCTCCGAGCCGCTATCAGATCTTTAGTGGCGGCGAAACCTCAACCTTTGCCCAGGTCTGCCTGTATGATTTTGATCTTCGAGGTGGTGTTTCTGATGCTCTCCTCACCAAAATAAAGTGATAAATATTTATAAGAACAAATAACGTTTGACGACTAATGGACGGAAGGAAAGATAAAATAACCGTGGTAGAGAATGGATCTGCTCGATCGGGGAAGGATCACGCTCTCACCAATCAACACAATAGTAAGTGAAAGGATCCAGGGACCTGATTGACACGTAACGAGGTATTCCATCTCCGTCCTCAGAATGAAAACGCTTTCTTCTTTGTTGTGGATGGACGTAGATGTCGTGGGCAGCAGCCATAACTTACCATCAGGTAATATGTGTGCTCATTTGTGGGTGACAATACAAAAAATATCTGAAGTGTCTGAATTTATATGATTCATAAATTACTTTAATATACCAACATCTACGTCTAACACATTATTTTTACGCTTAGCTAAGCGGCATATAGAAAGCCACTGCAGCTTAGTGGTAGAGCTACACTGCAGTTTGTTTCTAGCTGCAGAATGTATGGGTCAGCTCGACTCGGGTGGGACCACACCCTCACAGAATACCAGTGTAAAATAGCAGCATAATGCTGCTGTGTTTCATCTGGTGAGAACGGGGATCCGGAGAGCTTTATTACTGGTGACGAGGCTTTCCATCTCAGTCCTCAAGAGTAACAACGCATCTGCATTATGAATCCTTGTCAAGGATGAATGTAGATGTCATGGACCGCAGGAATCACTTGCCATCAGGTGAATTGTGTGCTCGTTTGTTACTCTCAATGTAATAAATAAAAAAACAAGCTTGAAATGCTCGACTTCTGGAGATTTAAATGTGTTCAATTACAAACTTAATCACATCATCACAGCCTCAGCGTCACATAGTATTTGGCTACTATATTTCGCTTGGTGTATGAAAGAAGCCGTTGGCCCAGTTGCGTGGCAATCTTTTTTAGAGCTTAAAGGACAATGTCAATAAATGATTTATGCCCGAAAATAGGTGTCGGTCTGTTTGCGTCTCTAAACCCAACAAACTGCCACGAAGCACGAGCCTGAGCCACCTACAGCAATTGACTTCCCACAAATAGTATAAGTCATCTTTTTTTTGAGGAATCATACTACACTCGAATGCCAATCGGAGAATGCCATTTAAGAACCTTTCTTCAAGCTATGTTTTTGTTTATATACTTAAAGAGTGACAAACGACACGATAAGTGATAGCCGCAGCTCATTAACATCTATAGCAACAATTCAAGATACACATACGTTTTCTACCCCACGAGGAGTGGAATGCCTATCTACCAGTACTAGGTCTAGATCCCTACACTCAACAAACCAAAACCTGCAGTGTTATGCTGCTTCTTCGTGTAAATTGGTATCCGATGAGAGCGCAATCCCACCCCGGTTGAGAAGGCCCATTCACGTTGTAGCTAGAAACAATCTGAAAAGTGACTCTACCACTGAGGTACCCCAACTATATGCTAGCCTATTGCGTTTTCATCTAACTGATGTTATATTAGCTGTTGTCCGCAGCTTCACTTGTGTAGGTATACGTAAATTAAATAAGGTTCTTAGTTTGAGTAGTAAAAAAAGCAAATATTTTTAGTAAACTTTATATTAGAAGCTTTCATATTGAATTTCGTGCTTCTTCCTTCAAAAGTGACGAATTTCCCATATAAACTTTCAACCCCAATTCACTTTCTTAAGGGTGAAATTTACAAAAACGCCGATATATGTATACATTTATTTCTAATCAGAAGCAAGTATGTATATGAAATTTCGTATTTATTACGGACTTTTATACAACGGTTCTTCCCCCATTTTAATTTTCCAATAAACTCTTTCCTTAGCGAATGCGTTGATGAAACAATCAGTCAGTCAGAACAAGTAATTATTTGCATAGATTATGTATACTTTGCTGAAAATTGTAGATCAGCCTTTCCCGTTTATAACAATGATTATGAATGATAATCAAAAGGAATCTTTTGACATAGTTCAAGGCGGAGATAACACACGTGAAACGCTCGGACGTGCTGGCAACACAACCACGTATTTATGCGATGCTGCCTCCCCGGGTCCCATAATGGCAGCACAATATCACAATACCGCGCAGATTTATGCGCGGGCGCATCGGACGCGGAAATCCCGCGGTTATTTACCGCTCGCGAGTTAAACGCGGCAGATTTATCGGTCGACTAGCGACGATCTTGTTTCCCTCTCGCCTGCCCGCGCCATCGCAAGTGCACATTGTAAATACAACAACGTTTCGCTATGATCTAAGTCGCTGTGATACTGTTATGTCATGGTTTATGGGTAGAGGTTTTACATAATTCTAGTGATGTGCGGGTGTTTAATGATCACTGGAACGTGGAAGTCACGGTGCGTATACTAATTCCCGGATTCTGTGTTCCGATCCTAGACGAAATAACTATTTGTAAATGCTTTTTAAAAAAGAAGTCTTCTTTTTGCCACGTCAATTAATTCGACTAAGCTCGGATTACAGGCTTAGCAGATCTAAGAAGAGCGAGAGAGACATCCAGCAGTTTCCCACACTTATGAAAATATAGCCAAGACGACGGTCATACATCAATCAAAAAAACCGTGTCAATAAAATAGAATATATTATCGTAAAAAAAATCTCAGATCCCATATCATGTAAATAAATATACTATCAAATTTTTTTTATTTTTTTCGAGCTGATGGCCGCTGTTAGCCCGAGAGCTTTTACAGTTTCGCTGGGTTGAGAGGTGACCGAGCGCTTATGCCGCTCAGTCGAGACCTCTATTAGTGGGTAACCAGCACAAGGGCTCCCGAGAGGGAGCCTCAGCTTGGACCGTTACCCTGTTCCGCGAGAGCGACTGACTCGAGGGTGCCCGAGAGGGCCGAACCTCGGCACGGTCAGTTGCTTCTGACAAAGAATTATCTACATTAATATCTCTATTATTATTATTGGCTATATGTACTACCACTTCGGAATGCGTGGGCGATGAAGAAGAAGTGGCGCAAGAAACTCCAGCGACATATGAACGCGTATTGCGTAAATACATGTTCAGGGTTTGAGTTGACGCATACAATACAAGTGTGTAAAGTAGTACTTGAATATTTTTTTAGGGTTACTGATCTAACTCTAACAAACTAATTAGGTTCCCGTTTTGTTAGTTTCGAACTTTCTCACCGTGCATACGTTGTGTTGTTGGATTTCTAATTTTATTTTTGAAGTCATTGATTTGGTAACCGTTTTCGCAAATTTAATCCACATATATGCATACTAACGAAATAGCACTAAACAGTTATTTGCAAAGCTCAAATTTTAATTTTATTTGAATAACATCGCTTGTAATATGTGTGTATCATAGACATAAATATATCGTATCCTATGCAGTGTTTTTAAAGTGTATTTATAACCATTAAATTACATTTTTTAAATTCAATTAAGTAATTTTATGAATAAATTAAACAAAAAATATTTTGAAGTAATATCCAAAAAACAAAAAACTGAAACTTGACGTTAAACTTAATCATTAAGAAAGAACGCGGCACACGTGGAGCGTCCCCGTCTATCCCGATGTGGTTATTATCCCGTATGATATTACATTCCATCGTTTGTCAGGAGTAGAGGAGGCGTCACTTTGCTCCGTCGTTATTAATTTAATTATGGCGTTGTTAATCAAACGCCTGCCTTGTGATACTCTCCGTATCTCATAGATATGAGAATATTAAAAATATTTTAAAAACACCAAATCAAATATGTTGTCTGCTTACGAGTTCAACTGCGTTAAGTAACATAGCATATATAAATACGGAGAGACTCCCTCTTCATCACCTTTCTGTTTCCAATGTGACGTAGGCGATAACACTCTTATAGCTGCTGAAGAAGCATTCCATCTTAGTCCTCGAGTCGTATGACAACGAGTATGCATTATGATTCCTTATCAGGTATGAATGCGGTTATCATTTTAATTCTTCACAGTGGTAGAGTTACACTGCAGTTGGTTTCTAGCTGCAGAATGAATGGGTCTGCTCGACCAGGGTAGGACCACGCCCTATACCATGCGTGAAATAGCAGCATAATGCTTCTGTGTTTCGTCTGGTGAGTGCAGGGATCTGGAGACCTTTATTACTGGTGATTGGCACTCCATCTCAGTTCTAGTGTGAAAGTGTGAAAACGCATCTGCATTATGTTTCCTTGTCAAGGATGAATGTAGTTGTCATAGGCCGCAAGAATCACTTGCCATCAGGTGAACTGCGTACTCGTTCGCTACTCTCGATGTAATTAAATAAAAAACCTAAATCCATCATCCGTTCAAGGTGCACGTGTGTTATCACCTCATAGGCCTGAGATTGAATGCCTAGTTACTAATAAATTGTTTCCCAATACCTAAACTCACCTAACGAAACCCAGGATTAATAAAATAATTTACGAAGGCACTCAGTGTAGGCATTGCCCTTCTCCAACTGAAAGCCGATCCATTTATGTTGTAACTAGAACCAAATCTTAATCTTAATGCTCCATATCTTCTACACTACTCAACTGATATTATGAAACTTGCAATGTTCCCTAATTTGAAAGATATTAATAACCATTACAAAAAGAATTATCATAATCAGATTTATACATTTTTGTAAATACATGCGCCAAATATATACACACATATATACAAATATCATTTTTTGTTTTTGCGGTCGGTTATGAATATCAAAAATATGTATAATTTAAGAGAGTTCCTGTCTGGGATAAAAATATCATGTACCGGCCAGCTAAAATATTAACAAAAGAATATATTCTATATTTGATACAGACGATTTAACGACGGCACTAAACGTACCTGAAGGTTGCCCATAAATCTGTTACGAAACAATCTACATATATACGGAATAAAATAACTACAACAAGAAATTCAATAAACTCATAATATAGGCATGATATTAGATGTCATACGAAACGCAAAGTAACTGCATATAAACACGCTTCCATGCTGCGAATTGTTACCACTGAAGCTAATACAGATACGTCTAGAGTTTTAGACAAAGCTAATAAAGTATGCCCACTTTCATTGTATCAACACTATAACATAACACGATACCGTTGCCACAGGCATTCCATGTAATATCTAATAAAATGAATCATATAACTCTAGGGGGGTGTCAAAGTGTGTTCTAAATTAGCCGGCGGCTTAATACGAGCGGGAGCCAATCCACCGTCTTATAACCGGCTCATCCATCATCCAGCAGAGTGCGAGCAAGGCGACGCATTGTCCCGGATTGGCATAACGACACGCGCCCTAGACCGAACTGACTTATGACCACATTACCACAACACGCTTGACGCATGTCCAATTATTAGACACAATCTATTTGCCCGTGTAAAATATGAATGTGCCGGTCTTAGCCCATTAATATGCACACATCCCGGTCACATTGAAGGGAGATAATGTTCCCGCCGTATAAATCCTGACCGCGCCACGCCAGCTAACAAATGAACGGACCCCGGGAGAAATATTGCAAAAACACTTTAAAATATCGCCCACATTGTTACGTGTAAGCTGAGATTATTGAGTAATAATATCTTATGTCATTTTTCCTTATTATAGCGTGAAATTATTTGCAACGCGCGAAAGGAAACGGGACTGCCATTAACTATATTGTACAAATAACAGAGTGCGAGACTATAATATTATATATTGTAATAAAATTATTGTTATTTAGCTTATTCTTAACTTGTATTGTATATTTCGGTGATCTTAGCTATGAACATATATCATTAGTTTAATTATATTAGGGTTGTATATTAACAGGTTTTTAAAATATAATGTTCTTCTGGTCAACAAGGGCGATATGTTTCTAGTTATTAAAAGGTGACATCAACAGCATAAAATGTACGTGCAAACACATAGGCACTGATTCGTCATCCTGCAATGTAACGGGGGAAAAGATCGGAGGACGGTTCAGATGCAATCAATGGACAGGACACAAGATACGCCCAAATCCAAAAAGTAATAATTTGTGATGTGCAAATTTTGTTCCTCAGCTGGATACAAAACACAAGACCCGCGTCGCACTAGCAAGATACTCAAAAAGGTGCAGTGAATACGTAAGCATTTGTTTACTGAAAATCTACATTTAAAATGCAAAACTACTATGGGGAATGATGTTTTCAAACAAGGGTCAAACAATAATACAATCAAATAAGATTTTGGCCTCTGCTAAATTATTTATGTTTATCCCATCCAGCTATCATCACCATCTCAGCTTACACTGGTTCACCGCTGAATATAGGCCTCCAACACAGACTGCCATAGAATACGATCATGAAGCACCTGCATCCATCGATTTCCCGAATACTTGAATGGGTGGTCACACATCTAGTGGGGGGTCGCTGGACGCTGCGATGACCAACACAAGGTTGGCTATAATGATACGAAATTATATAGGTGATTAGTATTAACCATTCAGTTTCTACCGGCTCACAAATCATTTAATACTATACATATAGCTCTGTACCCTTTAAATGTTATCCACGGCGAAATACAACGGGGATTGAGCACATATGAAATATTGGCCATCCGCCATCCATCCTGCTTTTCATTTATGCCTTCGGCGGGAAGGGTTCCCGAAAAACAATCAAGAAAAATACATCCCTCGAAGATCCCAATCAGCTGAAACAAATGGCGCCATTTATCAGGACCTGACGATGTATCCTTAGCAATTTCTTTCCGAGAAAAAAAAGTACGAACGTTATATCTTAATTTGCATACGTTCACAATACCAACAGTGTTTATTGACGTAGAAACCCATTCCGAATTTGAATAATGCCAAATTAATTCCACACGACGTCGCTTCGGCCACAGTCAACAAGAAATATGTACTGTTAATTCTCTTTTGTCAAAGGTTCTTTTACTGGTACCGATGCCACGGCGTTTCTGTTATCATCGGCAATTTATTAAAATCTCACATCCGTGTTGTGTCTTCGAGTTATGGACGTGTATTTATAATTTGTGATTGGATCTACTGATTGCGTTGGATTTGACGTTCATTATAAGATGGCGCCATCAATAAAACCGATAATTGTAATGGTGATGATTTAAGGTAAATCCACTACCGCGCTTCTTAGGAGAAAGCTTACGACTACACACGCCTGAGAAGACCAAAGTAATAAAGTTACTGATAGTATATAATGTGTTGAGTTTTATTATATTCATTAGTTATATTTAATAAACTATTATTTAGTATTTATTTCTATAATAATCAGTCATAATGTAATTAATTTTGTTACAAACGAAATTAGAATGACAATTGAACACTCACTCAGTTCACTCGATAGCGAGTTGGTCTTGTAACCCCCGTGTAATATTAATTCCTTGTGAAGAATGCTAATGCAGGTGCGATGTTAGCTCTAAGCTTTAAGATTAAATGCCTCGTCTCCAGCGATCTTTTTCATGCTACTTAGGTACAGTTCACCTGATGGTGGGTGATTACTGCGGCCCATAAACTCCTTCATGTTCTTCATTTCATCCTCAAAAAAGATGCAAATGCCGTTGTCACCCATGAGGTGACGTCAGGGGCGACGAAGCCAAAGATCTCCATTTCCCTACACTCACAGATGCACTCACCATTCGAACACAGCAGCGTTATGGTGCTTCTTGCTGGTATTTCGTGAGTTCTTCCCTCATCAACCGCATTTATTTGTGCAGTGCCTAAAACCTAGCTACAGCGGGCCATCGTGTTAAAATCTTCGGTTAATCTTACTTATTAGACGAAACACAGCAGCAGCACCAGTTTTATATTCTGCAAGCACCGGTAATCTGTGCAATCCTAGTCTTTCCTGGTCGAGCAAACACGCTCGTTTTATATGAATTATTTACTGGGCAACTTGCCTAAGTCACATAATTTTTTTTTAAAGAATATTAGCAATGCTATTAACATAACTAATATTCCGGTTAACCACACCAACTAAAATGAAAATGCTTGCGCTAAGAGTTCACGACAATAGTCCAATCTGATCAATGGTGGATTCGAACTTACGACCTAAAATTACGCAGACCATACCTTAAACCATTAAAATATTGGTGCTCAATCCAAATCGTTCTATAACAATTTATGAAATAGAGCCCCATGGTGACAGAAATACCCGTTACGAATTTGCACCGTCACGGCATTCATGTAGTTAAGGATTAGGGATAACTATTAATCAAAAGCAAAAGTATAAGCAAGTTAAACTCTACTACGGAAAGTTAAAGACAAATCTAACGGGACAAACCGCGGAGCTCCAGACGCAAAAAGACAGGTAACGGACGATCGTAGCTTCTTAGAAGCTGCGATATTCAATACCAATGAACTCTGGCGACCATTCGATCAACGTAATTAGGATTAATGCCCGAAGTTGGTCGAAGTTGCCTGATAGCGGGATGAATCATGATGCGGGCAGTTGACAAAATATTGCCGGACAGGGGACACCCACGATACGTAATCTAGCGGAGTGTCCGTTAATGAACAAAAGTTAAACTGATTAGATGAAAAGGGAATGTTGAGGAAGCAAGTGCAGTCGTATGTTAATCATTGATTTTCTTGTATGATAGTAAGTCCTGTAAGGCACTATGCTGTTACAAAAAGATTTTTATAAATTTAAACCAGAGAAATACTAACCACGCCACACCACTCCATTGTATGTCAATCGTTCACGTGTTGTTGTAATATTGTTTTATTAAAGGCTAGTTGGTTAAAATAAATTAACAGATGCTATTTCTATTAATTTAATTGTCAAAATGTATGTCCGAATACAAATAATCAATAGATCGTGGTCAAGCCCTTGCTTTGAAAGTTTAAAAAAAAATATTCATCACATTAAGAAAATATTTTCTACACATACACTGACATATTAATTAAATATTAATAATCGAAAACAAATCCTAATCTCAAATGAGAAAAAGATGGCATAGTAGTTTCATGCAAAAAAAAAACACTTATTTGCAATAAAAGAAAGATTGTGTTAGCTACACGATGAGTTTGACGATATTTATAATACTTTCGGCACGGTAGCAAACTTTGAACAATACAGTTTCATGTTTTTTTTTAAATGCAAATAACAACCTCTTAGTTGGAACCAGTCATGACAGATTTTATCCATGGCTCCCAACGAATTAATTCTCGTTGAAATCTAAAAATATTTTTTTTCATTACCGTCAACAAGCATCCTTGTATAACACCATACTCATATATATAATCATATACTCAATACTCATATATATAATCCTCATACTAGAAAAATACGTATTGTAATTAACAAAACAACGGTTAACCGAACATATTCCATATCTCAAAAACTAGATAACATACAAGTGAAATTAAAATAAGTTGATGGTCATCATCGTAAAAACTTTTAATAGCCCTATTAACTGCAATACAATCTATGAATGCAAAATTATTACATAGATATAGGAAAACCCATACTTGTCGGCATAAATTCTGTAGTGAGTAATCAATTACGTGGACAATATAAATACAAAATCGTTTCATGAGCAAGGCCACCGGTGCGCCATGGTTCTTGCGTAACAAAAATCTACACATAGATCTTGAGCTGCCGACCATAGCACAGTACCTGCAGCAGGATTCCCGCCGATATTTCGACACTGTTGTCACACACTCTAACCCATTGATTGTTAGTGCCGCCACTTACAATACCATCGCGAATCACAGAATCTCCCGCGTCCGAAGGAGACCGAGATACGCCCTCAACGACCCTGACGACGCAACCACCAGGGCCCTTCATAAAACACAACACACGTACATTACACCCTTATATCGCCCCCGCCGACGGCGAGGGCGTCGTAAACAAGATTGTTCGCGATACCGCCATGTCACTGGACGATTCTCTCCAGTCCATACAGATAGAAGCGTCGCTGGAGTTTCTTGCGCCACTTATTCTCCAGGGCCCACGCATTCCGAAGTGGTGGTACAGGTAGTTAATAATAATAGCGATATTAATTTAGATAATCCTTTGTCAGAAGCAACTGACCGGGCCGAGTTCGGCCCTCTCGGGCACCCTCGAGTCAGACGCTCTCGCGAAACAGGGTAAGGATCAAAGCCGAGGCTCCCTCTCGGGAGTCCGTGTGCTGGTTACCCATATATAGAGGTCTCGACTGAGTGCCATAAGCGGCCAGTCACCTCTCAACCTGGTGAAACAGTAAAAGCCCTTGGGCTAACAGCGGCCATCAGGGCGAAAAAAATAAGTGGACAATACAACGTCGTATAGTTTCCCTTTTTTTTTGAATACATTTATTTTATGAAATAGACATTTGTAACAAATGATTCGTAACAACAATGCGAATATCAGACAAATACCAATGCATTATTCATATAACTGAACAAATTTAATAGTGAAACTTAACAAATTACGCAACTTATACATTAATTCCTACAAACGGACTTACCAATTTGTAACGCTTATAACTTGGATGTTAAGGAGGGACGCTGTCCAGCACCACTAAGCAGATTAAGCAACGACTTAAGTACAAAATCATTAATAATCACGCGGCATTTAGATTTGAGAGGCGCTTAGTTTCTCCGAAGGCTTTGGACTTACTTAATTATTTAAGAGACGTTAACAATTAATTGTATAAAGTTGGACTAGTAAACATCATTATTTATGCAGTCTATGGAGAAATTTACGTGCAAAGTTTGTAACATCAGGAAATTACAAATTTATTGATAAATAAGAAAATTTAATAGTCAAAAGAATGAACGCATAAATTTCGCATAAGAACAAAATTCAATATAAAATGTGTATAAAAAAAATTATATGAAAGACGATGCTTTATTGGGAAAGTTTTTTAGAAAGCTTTTGCTAAACATGATGAAAGTATAAATAATATTTGAGAAGTCATCTATTTTTAAATATAATCAATTCAATTAAATTCATCATTTTATCATAGCATCGAGTGGACTTCGATTTCGCCGATATCTTTCTAGTTATTATCAGATGGTATTAACTTTGAGTGTCGGCAGCACTTAAATAGGTCTATAATGATTGGGGTCATAAGTACTACCAGATTTGACCTGAGGAATGATTTTACTTAATTTTATTAGGGCAAGAAACTCGCCGCACTTAATTAATTTAGATAAAAATATAGGTGAAATGTAGATACGATGAAGTTATATCAATAAAACAAATCATATAAACAAATCAAATTACATGCAAGTAAAACCATAGTTAGCTGATTGAACGAGCACATAGTGCGAATGTCGGAAAGAAATTTCTGCGTAACACCTACCTTCATCCTCGATAAGGAATCATAGTGCACCTTGCGTTTTCCCTCCTGCGGATAAAGTTTTCGCTGATTTTTCTAAAAATTCACAAATGTAGCCAGTTCTAATAATACAATTGACACTACATTATGATATGAGCATTAATAATAAACAACATTACTAAAACTTTTTACCTAGAACATTAGAAAAACCGTAAAAATACATTTTAAAATCACTACAAATGATACTGGTTTAACAAATGAAATATTTATTTATATTAAGTATATGTTTAATTTAACAATTTATAACTCGCCTTTTATAAAACTCGTTTAAATATCAATAGACAGTCGATGACAAAAGTATAGTACAATTCTGCGGGGAACGGGTTCCACGGACCGTTATTTTTGCGTCGATTTGACAAAGCCGTATTATTAGTTATGGACATATGAAAATAATTCCGATATCGTCGAAAGATTTATAAACTGGAGACATCTAATGGAAACATTCGCTCTTAAGCCTGACAAATAGAAAATTGATACATATATTAAGAATGATTTAAACCAAGTTTTTCTATTGCTGAAAGGTTTCGTTTACAACTATGCAAATGCAATCTCTTTTAGATACAATATATAATAAATAATATGTTGTCTGGGGCATTTGACAAAACAAATATAATATCTGCAAAATGTGATGAATATACTGTCATTGTTTTTATGTTCTCGTTTGTCCGTTTATATCGACGACTCTTAATACACGACAGTGTATAAATTTAAAAACTATTATAAACATGTCACAACACATTTCTAGTAATTCTAAATATTTAATTTATTAATTGAATATTAATAAGTGCCTTAAATTATGTCTTCTCATCATTTCTAAAGAGTTACTTTATGATGTCCTTCTGTTCCATTTCCACGGCGATATGTTCTGTTTATTACCAGATGATATTATGATGCACGAATCCACGAATAAGACCAGAGACGCAGTAGAGAATGTAATATACAAAAAGTTACCATTAACTAGTACATTAACCAACATAATGGTGTAAAATTAAAAAAAAATATAGTTAGACAACTTACAGAATCTAAACGGGCTTTAAAAAAAGCAACTGTTCCAAGCATTGGTTCCATGACGAAGGCTCAGCTTGAATCGTACAAATTATATTATATGTCAAGATCCTTATCTCTGTGACACAATTTCTATCAACGTCGTACTTTTCAATTTGAAGTGGGAGGCAACACATTTTCGCCTAGCCTCGATTGATTCATGTGGCATTGAGCTATGACTCGCATCAATCCATGGTGTAAGCCTAATACCTAATAGTGCTCTATTAGGAATCCATAGGTCTACTTCACTCTTACACGCACGATAGCATGATCATCCGATACTGATCATCTAAGCTATAGCTAGTTTTAACCTACAGCGTGTCTCAAGCACAATTGTCATTAGTTAAATAAAATGGCTGTATTTAAATCATGTATCATTGTAATAGGTTTCATAAAGCTATTTCATAGATACGTAATAGAGTTTCTAATGATAAACTATAACGATAAGGTGGAATGAATGAAACCAAAACAGGAAACCAATAAACATAATATCGAAATGTAATAAGCAACCTTAATCGTATCGTTTAAATCTTTGGGACTATAAATATCTTTCTGTTCAAAAATAATTCCATTGGTAATCTTAATAACAAATCTGGTGTATAGATTTTCTCACAGTTCCATTACAAATGGCGTCGGTATTCAATTAATTGGAATTTATCTCGCTATAACTGGAGTGCTCGTGAGGAGGGCAAAGCTTAATAGCATGGTCACTGTCCACCAATCATATTTTTAAAATATATGATGATTTATCACGAACACACTTTCATCACAAAGAACTACACAGTTTTTCAATAACTACAATCATTTTTAACTACGATGTTGATATTTTTATACTCATAAATTCTTCATCATCATACAGTTTCTAGTAATTACCAAGAAACTAGTATCGAACGCTGCCTGATCACTGCGTGGTATGATTAAAAATATCATCTATTTTAACATGATATAAATTGAATCCAATGATATAAACATACATATATATGTAATATATGAATAGAACCATAGAAGATAAGTCAGTAGTAAAAGAACTAACTTTTACAATGAAGGAGCTACGCTTCAGTTTAATTCTAGCTCCAGAATTAATGGATCAGCTCGACCGGGGCAGGACTACACTGTCAGATAATACCAGCGTAAAATAGCGCTGGTATTATCTGACTAAACGCTGCTGTGTTTCGTATGGTGAGTGTAGGGACCCAGAGACCTTTATTACTGTGACGAGGCATACAATCTCAGTCCTGAAGGGTGACAACGCGTCTGCATTATAATTAGATGAAAGTAGATGTCGTGGGCCGCAGGAATCACTTACCATCAGGTGAAATGTGTGCTCGTTTGTTACTCTCAAAGTCAATCAATAAAAAAAAATGTCAACCAAGAGGCAAACATTATTATTTGTGTCCATTATAAAATGTTTTTTTACTGATAATAAGAGGGCTGATAAACAAGCACACAGTCCACCCCGAGATGATTCCTGCAGCGCATGATGCCCAAAATAATCCTCGATAAGGAATCATTCTAATATCTGCATTAGACGGATGCATCCTCCAAAGGGTAAGATGGAATACCTCGGCATCAGTATTAAGGTCGCTGGTTTCTTTCTTTCACCAGACAAAACAAAATAGTTGCTAAATTGGTATTTAAAGCGAAAAGGCGAATATTAGGGATTGTGAACAAGTTAAAGACAGGTGACGAGGTGCTGATGATTTCAAATAAATATTTACAAATATCAAAGCTTCCTTCCAAAACCTTAGAATTCATATAAACTTTATATTATTAATATTAAATATATGATTTGAGTAAAGACAAAGTACTGCATTGCTGTTTATTATCATAGTTATTGACCTATGACAAGGTACAGAATCTAGAAGAAAATATTGGTTCTAGTCTAGACTTCCCGCAAATCGGAGCATGTTACCGCCTTGCTTCGGCTTTTTTTTTAAACGATTATATTGCTATTTGGAAGGATTTCCTGATGTTTATAGTTTTATGACCGCCGTAATGTAATGCTTCTGCATTTCCTGTTAATATTCCGAGAAAATTATACTGGTATTCCCCGAGTAGCCGACCTATTCATGGTATAACTGCGGCGTAACTGTATCACGTAAACTGTGGCGTGATTATATCACCTACGATGTTTTGCGTATTCTGTTAGCCGCGACAACATTTTGCAAAAGCTTGCCTATTTACTTTTCATAAATGGAATCAGAAGTAAGTTCAAAAAAAAAATAAGCACAATATACGTGTACCTATATTACCTGTGTAATTATAATGATGGTCATTGTTATATCAAGTTTATTTTGCAATTAAAGTTTAAAGCTACTATACAGAGGACTACGAAATTCAGCAAAGATATTTTTTATATATCAAGCAGTTCCCTCGAGTTCCTCAAGAGAGACGCTATCGCGGAACAGGGTAACGGTCCAAGCCGAGCCCTCTTGGAAGCCCTTGTGCTGGTTACCCACTAATAGAGGTCTCGACTGAGCGCCATAAGCGCTCGATCACCTCTCAACCCGGCGAAACTGTAAAAGCCTTTGGGCTAACAGCGGCCATCAGCCAGAAAAAAAATCATCAACACAGTTATTGGAAGTTCCCAGAATTTGCATGTATCTAATAAAGGAAGTATAAGCCAATAAAGCAACGATTTTGTAAAGGTTTTCTTTTATTATTCCTTACGTTATCGATTAAACGTTTGTTATGTAATGTTGTATAAATGTATATTTTATATATATAAAAAATCACCTATAGATTTTTTTTGTTTTTAATTTTATTCCGTGATGAACTTTACGTGTTTTAAAAAAAACCCTTGGCCAGCCAGCAGTAGCAACTCATGTTTTTTTTATGTTACCAGCTTGACTTACGAGGATGGAGTTTGCCTGATAATGTTACTGATGAGAGCATCCGAAGGAATTTTTGGATGCTGTCATGCATCCTCGATAAAAAACACGATGTCAGCGTTGCCTCACTCTAACTTATATTTATATATTAATTTTATATTTAATATTTGTTAATCAAAATTTTGGAACGAGTTCAAAACCAGAATTGAGGCTCCTTGTTACAGATTTGTGATGATCTTTTCGAATGTTAAATAATAATATTAATACTTGTGTTCTTTTTCATTATGTATATCAATATGTATGTTATTTACAATTGCCGAATAAAAACTATTCTTTTTGTTTATTTCTTTTCTAAGGACTGAGATGGAATGTGTTATTATACCTGATGTTAGCTTCTTTAACATTGTGTTCTATTCATTCTAGTATTGTTCAAATGAATGAAGTTCTTTTCGATAGAATACTTTATTAAAGTTAAACTTTCTTCATATTGCTTATTCAAAGATGTCAGATAAACACATTCCTAACATCTATAATGATTTATCAACTCCATAATATCTCGCCGCACTGATAACGGGGTAGATACCGTAGGTGTGTCTGGAGGCACGCCCCTAGCACACTTGCCATGTAAATAGAAATATAAACAGTGTTCATTTACGTTCAAATCTATAATTCTAAAACTGTTAAAGGTTTTTGAATGGAATATAATAAACTACATTGGAATGGTAGTTAATTCGACATTTATTCATTTTAAGTTTGGTATGCACTAAAATTTCATTACAATTTTGTGGTTGAGCAATAATTTAAATGATACTTTATTTATAGACCTATAAAGACTTATATATATTAATTAGGAAATTATTTACTTTTTTGCACTGTTTAACAAACTGAAATAGCAATGAAATAGAAATGTCGACCATGTAATTCATGTCATTAATGTCATTCTCAAAAGAGATTAAACCTCAGTCCTAGAAAGACCCACTACTACGGCGATATAAAAATTTACAGAAAGTCGAGATAAACACATAATTTTAGTTCACATAACAAGTGTCGGAATCTAAATATCAGATAAACTGGTAAAGAGGAATGCCGTTTTATTGTCAGTTTTATTATGACCCTTTGTATCTAAACTCGTATTTTAGGTGTATAGATTCACGCGGCAGATATAAACTAGCTGTAGCACAAATTGATCTGCAATACAATACCAATCTTTCTGGAATACAAGAGTAAATTCGCAGTTTAGCGTTACAGTGTTTCGTCTGGTGAAGAAAGAAACCGGAGATCTTATAACTGAAGTCGAAGCAACGATCTTAATCAAGTTTTGTTATAAACAACTTTGTGCTCATTTATTATACAAAAACACAACGATTATTATAATACAATCAGAATACAGAATACGTAAAGCGAGATATCTGAGTACTCTACAATTCTAACAAGACCGCGAAATGGATCACAAATCCCGGTGCATAAATCGAGTAGCGAGAAAAAAGCGCACAAATGGCCACGACTGCCAACTCACAATTTCTAAAACAAACCCGTATTGAAGATTATTCCGCTACCGTTACTAGGAACAGCTTAGGCACACGGTGTCCCTTACTATTTGCTGCCTAAACAATTTTACCTCCACGTTCAGCTATCTTCGAACATACTGTAATAATAAACATTTTTTTTTTATTGCGTTCAATTCAAATAATGAAATACATCTATAGGGAATACTACATAGAATAAAACTAACAGAAACATGTATTTCAACCCGGTGAAACTGTTAAAGTCCTCTGGCTAACGCAGAGCGAAAACAAAAACACATGGATTATTTATATATTAAATCGGATAAATTCATTAAGTTGATTTAGTTCCATAAAGTTAGTTCCTTAATTCAATTCCAATCAAGGAATAAAAGTCAAACATATTTACATAATATAGTGAATCGAAATTTTTTATCAAAAAGTATTGGTATAATAAGTATAACTATAGGTTATTTTACTGTGCAGTTATATTATTACGTTAGTACGTACGTAGAATAATTTCGTTTGTATTTAAGTGTGAAATAAAAAGTGTGTCATCAACTGATCTCTGCAACAACCTATCTCCAAATGATCTATTAAAGTATCATCCAAAATATCTATTAAAGAATCATCTATCATCTCATCTGTATTATGACCAAATAATACTTTTACTTGTATGCATGATGAAAATAATGCCTTTACCCCATATTCCATCCTACCTAAGCCGATTAGTAACTAAGATAATTTATCTCGACCAAGCAGTACTAGCGTTACACGATAAAAAAATATTTGGTCTTTGTATCGCTTAAGTCGAAGACTGGCAAGAATAGATCGAATCGATATCTATTAGATTTCTTATTCTACAGATATGTAAACAAACACATGGTAGTCACTTCGAAATGAATAGAGACATGTTCACATCGAAATTGTCCAAGACAGGTACAGCAAAAAATAGGTCGCGAGCGTGTTCGGTGCGCGCATTATGCAGACGTGCAGCACGACCGAAGCTCCGACGATGTACCCGCTACCGCATGCAAAGTGAGTCGTAGACTAAACTATAATATGTCGGACCAGAGAGACTTTAATAGAGGAATATGTGGACAATACATTTCTAATATATCTAAACTGGTTCATCTAAGTCAAGATCATCTGTGTCTTATCGAAGATGGATATGTGTGTCATAGGCCACAGGTATTACTTACAGTCTGTAAACTGTTTGCATCTGTAAGTATATATTATAAAAAAAAATAGTCTATACACATTTTTTAACATGATCGACTGTGAAATTTGATCAAACGTATGTTTATAAGAAAAAAATATATATACATACCATAATAACATTTTAAAATAACAGAGTTCTGTAAGAAAGAAAACAATAAATAATTAAAGTAAATAAATTAAATATAGTTATTGCAAGATGACCATTAATGCGGATAGGTTAGGCATCCGCATTAATGCGTCGTACGTTTTGGCAATCTGTTTGAGAGGCCTAGGGTTCAGCTGTGGACTGATAATAATGATAAAAAAAAATTTAAAATCTTCATTCGCTTATATTGACATGATAATATCATCGATTCGTTTTCGTTCCAACACTATAAGGTTTTTAATTAATTATTACTAAACGTGACGGTTTAATAGGCAGCACCGATTCGAAAATATAAAATAATTCAGTTTTCAAGAGATTTCACACACGTACTACAACGACCAACGTCCGAGAAAAAAATAATTCAAATTACTTTAATTTAATAAAGGATTGAGTTTTGGTTTTGGACTGCGTACCCTTACTGTGTACCCTAACAGGGGTCATCTGTGGATACTAACTAAACTAAAGAAACACAGCGTTATGCTTCTTTTTCTCGTCTATATTCCATGGGGATGTGACCTTTACCCGACAGAGTCGACCTATTCATGCTGTAGCCAGACACAACTCAAATTGAAACGTTACTCTACCGCTGTAAAACTAATGAATTACACTTTTTCGTATGTTCTTGAACATAAAACATCAAATTGTTCACAAACACACTCTACACACCTGATACATGGATATATCATCGACAATAAAGCGTCAACGGTCTAGGAAGTTATTACCCAAGTAATCTGCATGCAAATAACTTGAGCGTGTCGTTACGGGTCCATTAAAACGGTTATAGACGCCCCTTGCATACAACCTTCAACTACAAAATACTACTTACAAATAGTTTAACTATTATTGGCACAACTTTAATAGCTTTAGTGTTTTTAGCGTTTAATGGAACATAAAAAAAAACTTACAGCTAAATACATACTATTATAAAATAGTAATTTATCGACTAAGGTTCATAACAAGTACATGACTGCCTTGAATAATAGTCGAATTTTACAGCGGTAGAGGTACACCGTAGTTTGTTTCTAGTTGCAGAACGAATGATTCAACTCGACCTGGTTAGGACCACGGCCCGTAAAGTAGCAGCGTAATGCTGCTGTGTTTCGTCTGGTGAGTGTAGGGTTTCAGAGACCTTTATTACTGGTGACGAGGCATTCCATCTTAGTCTACAAGAGTGGCAACGCATCTGCATAATGATTCCTTGTCAAGGATGAATGTAATTGATATGTGCCGCAGGAATCACTTACAATCAGATGAAATGTGTACTCGTATAATATAATTAATATTGTGTTAATATAGTCGTATGTGAAATATTAATTATTAGTTTTCAAGTATGTGTTTTCTCTTAAACAAAATCAAATCGCAAAAGTTCAAAAACATCAAGAACGAACACAGTTGCATAAGTGTCATATCATAGGGAACAATGTGCAAATAAAATGAGAAAGGAATATCTAACTCTTTCACTGTGCGCTTAAGATCAAATTCCGTACCGATAACAATAAAAGAGAATGAAATCAACAAATTATATTAATCCGATGGAAGCAACTGACCGAGCCGAGGTTCTAGCCCTTTCAGGCATTGTTGAGCTCAGGGTAGCTTATAAACAAAAACAAATTATATTACCCGGATGACATTATTAGATCGGTGATATAACATCTACTTACCTATTATTAATTAAACAAAATTTTGTGCAACAAAGTCTGCCTTTGGAACATTAAAATAAATAATAAATATTATCATAGAGAATCGTGCTAAATCACAAAATAAACGTATTTTATCTCCGTCCCATAAATATAAATCTCGTAAAACTGATCGATTGCTTGGACGTATATGATCGAATAAACATTGTGAACAAATGCAATAAATAATGAGCGTGAACAGAGAAGCGCAAGTTGTAAGCAAACCTGATATGTATGTATACACGTTGGCGTTGTAAAGAATTTAATGCGAAACGGCGAATATTAGAGATTGTTAACAAGCGACAGGTGACGACAAACTGATGACTTCAAATAAATATTTACAAATATCAGACTGATTTTTATATTTATAAAAAAACTGTGCACCTTCGCAGTAAATTTAGAATTAAAATAAACTTAATATTATTATTAATGTTAAATATATGATTTGAGCAAAGACAAAGTATGGCATTGCTGTTTATTATCATAGTTCTTGGCCCATGACACCGTACGGAATCTTGAAGCAAATATTCGTTCTAATGTAGACAACCTGCAAATCAGAGCATGTTATTGCCTTTTCTCGCCTTGTATTTTATAATTAAAATTCTATTAGGAAGTATTTCTTGAAGTTTATTGTTTTATGACCGCCGTAAAGCATTTCTTGTTAATAATCCGAGAAAATTCTACGTACTTCGCTTCAGTCATTTTTCGTTTGCCGTTTAAAGTAAACATATGTTTATTGTCTACTGGAACCCATGACATGAGGCACCTCAATTAAATAAAGGTATGTCCAATGAATTTGTAGCAAATAGATTGAAACAGTTCCTTTTTCAGTTACTTCAAAAGCGTTTAATCACTATAGTATAAAGAGTATACTACGAAACTTGAAAGTCTTGGTTCGAATCCGAAAACTTTTGAGTAATTAAAAATAAAACAAATCTTTACTTTTACATCTTCAGAATATTTCTTAATAGCAGGGCGGTAGACAAAGTGAGATCTAACATCTTACCATCAATAAGAAGACCCTTAATAGGTCAGTGTCTATGTCCAGCAAACCGAGTCCATTCTTCGATGCCGGCACCTGAAGAAACCAGTCTGATAAATAATTAAAACAAATATTTCCAAGACGTGTGAACTATGCTCTGACATCTTTTTTTTATTACATGGAGAGTAACAAACGAGCACACAGTTCACCTGATGGTAAGTGATTCCTGCTGCCCTTGACATCTACATTCATCATTGACAAGGAATCATAATACGGATGTGCTGTCACCCTTGAGGACTGAGATGGAATGCATCGTCACCAGTAATAAAGGTCTCCGGACCCCTACACTCACACAGCAAACACAGCAGTATTATGCTGATATTTTACGCTGATATTCTGATAGGGCGTAGTCCTACCCCGATCGAGCTGACCCACTCATTCTGCAACTAACAACAAAATGCAGTATAGCTCTACCACTGTTAAAACACCTACTCTGAAGAGGCCCAATAGTGGAATTTATATATGTAGACTCTTACTTTACTTTTAATTTCATCATTATTAATATAAAAAAACCTGAAATTAAAAGTTACCAACACATTTGACGCAAAACTAATTTATTATAGAGGTCTCGACTGAGAGCCATAAGCGCTCGGTCACCTCTCAACCCGGTGAAACTGTAAAAGCCCTGGGGCTAACAGCGGCCATCAGCCCGAAAAAAAAAAAAAAAAAAACTAATTTATTATTATAAAGAAAAAATAAGGCCAAAACACTCATAAGTCCTAAATATTGAATGAATGCATGAATTCTACATAAATTATACGGCTTGACGGGTGCATGGCATACCAGTCAGAGTATATAGGTTCAGATAAGAAGGAAGCATAATTGTGTAAAGTTAATTATTGGTTTTTGATCACTGTCATACACTGCATCCAAACCTTCCTGTGACCTCATGGTCATTTTTTTATGGCTGATGGCCACTGTTAGCCCGAGGGCTTTGACAGCTTCAACGGGTTGAAAGGTGGCAGAAACCGCGGAAGCACTCAACCGAGGACCTTATTGACCATGCATTACATTGAACTGGGTAGGCGACTTCAAGATGTGAGTGCCAATTTTTGCGAATACCACTATAATACAATTCTGCAGTAGTATGTTATCTGGTAACAACCAGAAGATATTGTTGTCTTTGAAGAAACTATGCGCTCCTTTTATTAATTAATACAGCAAACCTTTTTTGATTTTATTGCTAAATCATTTCCTATTATATTGGCAAAGAATCCGTTGCACAAACATCATGTAGCGTGTCAAATCGTCCGTGTGTATGTCGGGTAATCGGTCATATTCACTACAACCTTCTAACTTATATATAACGGTTTACTAAAATACCATTTATAGGCAATACTTTGCCAATCATATATTTTTGAACGTATTCTGAGAAGTTTTCGCAAAGTAGTGAAACTTTCAATAATAATTGTGTAATAGAGCAATAAATCAAGTGTGGGCAAGATTGCGCTAAGTACAAGTTTCATTAGTGATGGTTTAAAAATAGCCGCTGTTAGCTTTTATAGCTATAATTTTATACCTATAACGGTATAAATAGATTATGGTATAGGTCTTTACTAATAACTGTTTTATAATATTCTCCCAAAGGTCACATATTCGTACTTTTTATAGTAATTGATGTCAGAAAATACGTATACAATTTAAATCAGTAATAGGTAATATATTACACAGTTTTTTAAAGCGTAATTTAAAACGACATTTCGTAAAGTTAATCATTTAATAAGAAGACTGTTCTAACAAAATTCTTTTAGACCCTGTTGCACAATCACAAATAATAATAAGAACTCATTTAATCGATCCAGCAACAATAATACAAATATTAAAAAAAGAAGAATTAAAACAAAAGATACAAACATGAAAAACAAATCATAAAAGAAATGTACACATCAAAGAAAACAAAATAAAATATATTATTCAGTAAAACAAAAAATTAAATGAAATAAGTGTAAGAAAAACATATTCATGTATTAGATGCATAACATACTCGTACCAAAAAACCATAACGACGATGCTGGATCAATAAGGTTCCAGCTCAGTATTTCGTTGACTTTTTTTTTTTTAACGTGGGAAATTCCTCACGGATACCCTTCCGGCGCGGGGTGACGGAAGGGTTATGTCGGACTCCTACCGACGAGTGTGGAAACCATAACGCCCACTCCCTTGGTGAGAGCCGTTCTTCTTGGAGTTGAAGCTCCAAGCGCCCGTTATAAATGGTAGCCAGAAGCATCGCCTCCAGATCCCAAGGGAGAGATCCCGCCAGTACACACGCCGCCTCGTAGGAGATGGTGCGATAACCTCGTATGACCCCGATGGCCATCGCCCTCTGAGGCCTTCTTAGAAGAGCGATGGTCCTTTCTGACAGAGCTTCCACCCAAACGGGTACCCCATATAGGGCCATAGACCGCACTACCCCCATGTATAAGAGACGGCAACTTACATCAGGCCCCCCGACATTGGGTGTTAGTCGCCTTAAGGCGGCAGCCGCTCCCATTAGGCGAGAGGCCAGACGGAGAAAATGCTCACGGAAGTTCCAGAGGCTGTCAAGGGTGAGTCCAAGGTACTCCATGTTGGACCCAACTTCTATACGGACATCACTTACAACGATGTGAGACCCCAGTGGTGGCGCCCTCCGAGGTCTGTGAAAGCACATAGCTGCTGATACCTGACTACTTCCCTATGTTGTAAATAACTATAAGACGCATGCTCCCTTACCTTTTTTATAGTTCAAATATTTTTCCAAAAATTAATACATAAACCAAATTGTACTCTAAACATTCCATTATTATTTGAAGTTACAATATATTGCATTATTAATTTTACATTCTGGCAGCAACTTTCAAAGTACTTTTTGTGTATTAAATAAAAATTCTCTCACTTTATTCCTAAACATATTTCAAAGATCTTATGGGCGGCGGAATATAGATTCCATCATTTCGCTGCTGCGTACCGAAAGCTACGTCTAAACACTGCTGTTCTGTGTTTTTGTGTAGCAAGCTGTTGAATACGTAGCCTTCTTTCAAGTCGCCTTCCCTCACCAATCCATTCTAATTTATATAGATATCGTGGTACGTAAAAATAAAATCAAAGCCAAATCGAAGTTAGACAGCAAGACATACATATATAGGTATATCTTTCTAATCACGTTTACTTCAACAGTCTGCAAAGGCTTGTATTCAGACATTTTAAAGTATATATTGAAAATATCCTCTATGAATTAAGAATCTTTCGCCCATAAGGATATAACATACATAGAGCACACTATGGAAAATATCATGAAAAAGTTTGGGCCTCCGACAGGTGATGAAAGATCATCATCGTCGAAAGTATGATAAAATTTACTTCCTAGCGTACCATAAAAATAAAAAAATAAAAATTCTCAAATTCAGAGAGAATTCTTAGATTATCTACGGATTTTATAGAACTATACCAAAAAGTAATGTAGGTCTTAAAGGGCTTATGCTTAAGTCGCCGCTTCCCGTCTCCTGGTATGTATCAGTTTAGATCAACACGGCCTGATCCAAATCTGAAATTGTGATGACATATTATGTTCACCTCCCTTGACGGCGTCCATGCGTAAAAAATATTCTGAGGAAATTCACATTTTATCCAGTCAGTCTTTCCCGATATAAATTGCAATCAACTATGTTCAAGATCTAATCATTCAGAGCGATGAGTGAATGAATAGATCTTAATATTTAAAAACTATACCAACAATACATCAACCATAATAACATAGGAACGATATCGTCAGTCACGCTCCATTACGCGAATAGCCTGCCGTGCAAACCCGGTAGCACTCAATCCGTTACTTTATTAACCCTCAATGCATTCTTCTTATTTATTTTTCGAATTCGAAACGCCACCACGGCACGATCCTCTCACGAGTCAATCTAATAAATAGCATTGGTATTACTTGAGATATAGTGGTAATAAGATATACAGTAGCGAAATATACGCGCCGGTAGCCGAGTACGATAATGGGAAGTTATTGGTACCAGAGACATGGATAAAGTATTCGATGTAAAACCGAGTGTGGATTACAATATGTATGGGTTTTGTTTTTTCTTTTTACTATTTAAAGTCACCAGCTTCCCACATCTATATAGGCATGGTGCAATAAATAAACAATTTCGTATTGATTTTGTGATCATATAATATTTTTTCTTTCATTTATTATATAATTATTATTTATTTAATGGCTGCGTGGTGTGGTGATAAGAATACTTAGCTAACGGGTTAAGGGGCAAGGATTTGATTCCTGTTATTGAATGTTTAGGCATAACAAATTATTTGTCACAAAAAGATTGATGAGTTTTGGAGGACCCGTGTCCTTGACACTACATTAAAATCTTTTAATATAATTGACAATCGATGTTATCCGGTAACAACCAGAAAACATGAAAATGCATTAATGTGCAATATAAATATTAACAATGGTTTACTTAATTAGATGATGCAAAATTTTAATTAATAAGGACCAGTTGAGATAATATATCATTCCACCTTATTCCGTAAATGTGGTACAAGTTGGCTAACATATAACTTATCATTGCATTGATTGTTAACACGTTCAGCGCCACGGAATCACTAAAGGAATCTTTCCGAACACCTGGAAAGATGCAGACGTCATAGGAATCCTCAAGCCGTCGAAACACCCTTCCAACCCAACCTCATATCGACCCATCATTCTCCTAGAGACACTGGGAAAAATTTATGAACGCATTGATCTCGCCCGCTTAAGGGACTTTATGCAATCCCAAGGGCTACCATTCCTCGAACAGTTTGGTTTTCGCACCCAGCACTGATGCACCCATAAAGTGCACCGCATCACGGAGCACATCCATAACAAATTCATACAGGGTTACCAAACCGGGGCGCTTTCTTCGATGTGGCGAAAGCGTTCGACAAGGTCTGGCATAACGGACTCATATACAAACTTTAAGAGCTCGGGGTGCCAGATCGTCTCGTACTAATCATACGAGACTTAATACAGTACTAAACGACAGAACTTTTCCATACCGCGTTGAGGGAACGGAATCCGTCCTCTACACACTACACCAACGACATCCGGCGCACTCGCGTTGAAGAGCTCTCTGCCCTCTTCGCCCATAGACACCAGCCTCTACAAGTCTGGACACCTTAAAGAAATGGTTTCAGTAAGGGAGAATCGAAGTTAAGTGCAGCCATCTCTCAGCGCAACAAAACGTCGCATATCCCAACCATTGAGCTATTTCATTGTCCAATCCATTGGGAAAAGACAGTCAAATAAATACTTAGGCATCTCATTAGATGACAGACTAACGTTCAGTCCTCACATCAACCGCGTACGAAATCGGACAGCCTTTGTTCTCGGTCGTTTGGCGGGTGCAAACTTACTAAACTAATAGAAAACTTACTAACTTAATGAAAAAGCAAAATTAGGGACATTTTATAATAAAATTACACTTTACAAAGCGTGCATCCGACCCATAATGACATACGCAAGCTTTGTCTTTGCGCATGCCTCCCCGCGTCTCATTCACCGACTTCAGGTAATCCAAAATCGATTCATGTGCAAGGCCACCGGTGAGTTCTTGCGTAATAAAAATCTTTATATAGATCTTAAGCTCCCAACCATAGCTCAGTACCTGAAGCTGGCTTCCCGCCGATAATTCGACTCTGCCGTCACCCATCCAAACCCGCTGATTTTGAGTGCCATCTCTTACAATTCCATTTTGAACCACAAATTCACCCGCGTCCGAAGGAGACCGAGGCACACCGTGGACGACCCCAATGACGCGACCACTAGGGTGCAAGCCCTGCTAAAAACACAGCACACCAACTTACTGCCCCCGCCGACGACGAGGGCATCGTAAACAGAAAAGGTTCCGCCCTCTCGGGCATCTTCAAGTTGCAGTTGCTTTCGCGCCCAGGGTAACGGTCCAAGCCGAGGCTCCCTCTCGGGCTCCCTTGAGCTGGTTACCCATTAATAAAGGTCTCGGATGAGTGCCCTAAGCGCCAGGCCACCTATCAACCCGGTGAAGCTATAAAAGTGGCCATCATAAATAAAAAACAATCAGCACCACGTCAGCCACCGGTGGCTGACACTAAACTTTCCATTTAGGCCGCGTCAACCACCGGTGGCTAACTCTTTAAAATAAAACTCAAATCGTAATATCAAATATCTTCAACTGCGTTAAAAAAAGGTAGCCTTATTATAATTACACATCTGTATCGATTTAATTTCAATATGTTAGTAGTGCGCTTTCCGGTCATACACCGCAACACAAAGCAGAGCAGCGGGTTTAATCCCTTAAAAATCGCGTGGCAGCCAACGTGTTAACCATACATAAGTTGGACAGCTCAATCGGGAAAGGATTGCGGCACAGTAATAGAGTGAAAAAAAATCAGAACGCTACTGTGTTTCATATCGTGCGTTCAGGGAATCAAAGACCCAATTACCGGTAACAAGGTATTCCGTCTCAGTTTTCAGACGTACACACAGTTCACCTGATGGTAAGTGATTCCTGCAGCCCATGACATCTACTTGACAAGAAATAACGCAGACGTTGTCTCCATTGAGGACTGAATTGGAATGCCTCGTACAAGTAACAAAGGTCTCCGGATCCTCACAGACGAAACAGCAGCAACACTCACCAGACGAAACACAAAGGCATTATGTTGCTATTTTACGCTGGTATTGAGGGTGTGGTCCTACCCCAGTCAAGCTGACCCATTCATTCTGCAGCTAGAAACAAACTGCGGCGAAACTATACCACTGTACACTGTGTGTGCTTAATTGTCACTGTTAGTTTCACTATTAATTTAACAGGCATACATTGACGTGGACACTGGCCTCTGCTCAAATTGCCCGGCCCGCTATAAGCGAAGCAACGACGCGTATTCATTTAGAGACAGCCGGAGGTGGAGTCACGCGGTGAAACCGTTTCCACCTACGGGTGTAATCTGGACAATTGGTGAGACGACCAAATGATCCCTACTAACTGGAACAAGTATATGGTATTAGAACATTCGACGACCTCGTAGCGTAGAAATATCTGGTTCCCGGTTTATATTTGTGCGCCTTAAATTGTTAGTTTATAAGTTGAGGTATCGCATCTCAACTAGTTCTATTTAATTATATCTTAGACATACGGGGTTTCTTAACGTTTTTCCATTACAGCAGAGCGAGTGGTATACCAGCACTTTATATTGCAATTAACAATTTCATTAATGTGTATCAACAGGTAACGAGCTCGGTTCGCTCTAGTACCTCGAAATTAAATCCGTTCGCCCGTGCACAAGCCCATGTAAGGCGTTTGCAAAAAGATTGGAGGAAGTTTGAATGCAGTGTTTGACACACCCCGACTCGAAAGCTTCAAACTTATTTATTTATTTTTATATAACTTTTATGTACACACAACATTTATACAACGAATCTATAATAAGAAAAGCATGTACAAAGGCGGAGCCTTTTTTTACAATTAATTTCTTCCAGCAGGCCTGGTGTTGGACATGTTATCGAAAAAAGACACATGGTGTACACAAAAAAAAAAGAGAAAAAATATTAATACGGGAATATATTTATTTACATACATATATACAATAAAGCTATTACATAATATTTCATTATATATTCAAATGGATAAAGATAAGTAGTGTTTCTTCAATATTTTTTTCATTTATCTATCTACATAACATGTACAAATATTATCCTTTGAAAATCCAATCAAGGATATCCACCGCAACTGCAAGATGCACGCTACCGACCGAAATACATCACGCAACCATCACGATACATACAGAATGTATGGGAACAATATCTATCAACACTGCAGAGAACAGTTAAGATGTGATTCGGTCCACAACTAAGTCATAGAACATTATTATTGGGTCATAAACGCGTCACATCCGCGCCTGGTTTATGGCTCAGTCGAGAATCACGATCGCAATTTGGTGGGACGTTTACCGTAAGCTCACCATGAACTGCGAACCCCAGGCGTTTGAGTGGTGGTGATATGTCGCTAAAACGATTTACACAGCCAACAATCACTGGTGTAGAACCCGTTTATTTTAAAAATATCTGTATAGCTTCATAAAAAGTTGTTGTATAAATTTGTGAGTAACAGACGAGCTAACTAACTAACTAAATATCACATGATTATAATCCGCGGCCCATGACACCTACATTCATCCTAGACAAGGAATAATGCAGATTCGTTGTCACTTTTGAGAACTGAGATTGTATGCCTCATCAGTAATAAAGATCTCCGGATCCCTACACTCACCAGACGAAACACAGCAGCATTATGCTGCTATTCTGTGAGGTCACGCCGGTATTCTGTGAGGGCGTGGTCCTACATCGGTCGAGCTGACCCATTCATTCTGCAGTTAGAAGCAAACCGCAGTTTAGCTCTACCGCTGTTCACTCTAGAACAGTTATTTGCTAAAAAAATTGACATATTCAGATACGGCAGTGGCAAAGCCGTACTGTAAGGACTATGCCCTATCATATGGTGAGTGTGCAATGAGGTATTCTAACACCGTCCTTGGGTGACAACGTACATAAATCTTGATTTTGTGTTATGGATGTAGATAATTATAGAACACAGTCATTACTTATCATTGGATGAACTATTGCACTGAATTGGCACCTCACAAATATTGACTATCAGGGACGATCGATGACGGATCAACGAAGTACATACAATTCTTGCCTTGTTAGATTGGATCAATATAAAAGACCATCACAAGTACATACTTGGCACATGCCAGTCATCGCTTTCCTGGACTAAATTAGAAGTAGACCAAACATAAACCATATTGTTAAACATACTTAATTGTAAATATCACATATACGCTGACGATTTACAAATATATATCTGTTTTAAAGCTAGCGAATGGGTCTCGGCAGTACAATCCCTCAATGAAGACCTCGCCAGAATATTAGATTAGACAAAAGATAATTGCTTGGTCTTTAATCCTACGAAAACAAAATATATGGTTTTCGGAACAAAGTTTTACTTAAAAAAATTGCCTCTATACTGTAAAGTAAAATTAGGGTCGGAGAGTATTGAACGGGTTTCCGAAGCCCGAAACTTAGGACTAGAGATAGACTTTGATTTACGCTACGAAAATCATATTCTGAAAATGGTCCAAAACTGTTTTTACAGGTTGAAAGTTCTGTATAAAGTACGACAATATTTAAGTGAGCAGCTTCGGGTTCAACTTGTGGAGTCTCTCGTACTATCCTAATTAAATTATTCGGATACAGTTTACGGGCCGAGGTTGTATGCAAGAACGGAAAAAGTAGTTGAACGAATACAAAACGCTTGCGCCCGTTTTTGCTTTACAATACCACCTTGAAGTTACGTTACACCTTTTTTTAATCAACGCAACATTCTAAAAATGTCACATCGTAGAAAACTCCACCTAGCTTGCCTACTGTTCGATGTTTTAAAGTTACAGACACCCAAATATCTCTTCCGTAAGTTAGAGTGGGCCAATGAGAGCGTATTAGAGAGGAGGCAGCGGCGACACCTTTTTTGTACACAGCGTCACAGTACCGCAGCATTTCGGGGCAGTTTTCGATACGCAGCAACCAAATGCTGGAATAATATTCCGCCGCCCATTAAGAAAGTGCAGACCAAGGTCTTGTTTAGAAATAAGATGAAGGTGTTTCTGATGGACAAACAAAAGAATGAGTGAGGATAATATTTGTATGTATAATCCTCTTATGAACATTTTGGTTGACTGCGTCGAGTTTAATATACCGTTATTCTGTTTTATTAATTTTGTTAATTTCGATAAGTATTTTTATATTCAAGCATTTTTTGTTATTTTTTTTCATTTTATTGTTTTTTATTTTCGTTTATTTTTTTATTTATCTGCCGCTGACGGTCGTTCACGTGATTTGTCCGGGTTTCTGCAGAATACCAGCGCTGATTACCCTCCTTGGGTAAACGGTATCATGCTGAGCAGTTAACCCTGTCGGTTCGGCGTTGCAACACATAGCCTTGGTCCCTTTAAGTGGACCGTGGACCTTTTGAGCATTTGTAATTCTTATTATTTTTTCTTCCTAGTTATTATCATAATTTTTTTGTTTACTTTGTTATTATTATTGATATAATTTTCTTTGTTTGTGTGTTTAATTTGTAGTGTGCTGTAATTTGTCTAACCGATTAAATGGCTTATTATTATTATTATTACTAGATCTAAATATAAAAGCCTTAATTCCTATTTTAATAAAAAAAAAATTCTATATAGTTTGTCTACTGCATAATCTTATTGACACTATTCCATAAAACCAAGTTACCACTACAAAAGTACTCTTATAGATCTAAATTTCAAATTCAATAAACGACAAATGCATTCGAATATTCCATACTCACTCATACACTATACCGAGCATCATACACTGGCATGAAAAGGTAATTGAAAATACGTAAAGAATTAAAGAAAGTATGATAAAGATCTGACATTTATAAGAGACAGAATATATTATGAAATCCCTAATGACACGGGTTTCACTCAGCGTATTCACCATGGACTAGACTAATTAGCAAAGAATTTTCGAGCAAACCTTTACTGCCCGAACGCTCTGCATTCGATGCAGCTCTATGATTGGTTACGTTCCGTTAACTTTCCGACGTTCACTCTAGTCCAGACAGCAGACTGAAGGATGTGATTTTTTTAGTGTGTCAAATAAAATAAGCTCCTAAGCGATTGTATGCTGTTGAATTCAAATTTAACATTTACCAATATATCATAGCATAATTCGCGCAGCGTAAAGTATTTCATGCTTTATGCTATGCTAATATTACTTGTGCATTCATTTTATCATAGCATTGGTTGGCACTCAAGTGTTATTTGTAAGTTTTGAGTTAATTTGGGCGTTCTCACAGTGGCCTAAATACGGATGTAAGTCTAAGTAAATATATTAGTAATTATATACCAACAATTTATTCAACTTCAAATTTAAAATCATAGCATAGACAACGAAACATAAAAACATTCTGAATTTGGTAAGTACCTTATTGATGAAGTACGACAATTATCTGCGTCTCTTTTGTTCTTAGCACGTCGCTTGTTTCGCACACATTAATACTTTCACCATGTCAGATCTATTTTTTATACTATGTTACTGGAGTTAAACAAATGACGTTCGGAAATCGAAATAACATTCATCATTTAAATAAACGGCATTTCATTAAAAGATGTAAATACATATTGAATGCGTCCGGCAATTATTTCATACCTAGAATTGCTTTGGGTTCTACCATTACAGGTGGAATAATGAAATATGCATTATTAAATACGTATAGGACGGCGACCGATATTAGAACGCAGTTATACGGCAGGTTTCCTTGCCCGGTAAGTAATTTTAGAAGTCAATAGAAGGATATCGCATAGATTTACATAATTAACATGAACATGGAAATTGTCAAACGCAACTTTGTATGTTAATATGAACATCATTAAAATGCAACTTTTTACCCATTTTTTATTGACGTCCACAGTTAAAGACGAGCGTTATTGTTTTTGTAAAAGATTTACATTGGACATCGGCTTTAATTTATTTGTTTTTGTCTTATTTGACATATCTATGTGCCATATAAAACTTTTCTACGAAAACATTTAGATTGACTATCAATGTCGTAGGAATAATTGGGTTTGCTGGACTTGAACAAAGGACGTTACTACCCGATACCCTCTGTAAAGAGGCCTATAACCAACGGTAAAAAAAGAATTAAGCTCCGATAAACTTTTCCGCTATAATATTATATAGATAACAATTAAATCTTCTATCAAACATATTGTGAAATATTAAAATAATTATTAAAAAGATATAGGTAGGCATACAAATATATAAATTTTATACAAATTGTATTGAAATCATAGAATACTATCAAAGTAACACAAATAAAATTATCTAATGCAATCGACTCGTACGGGGAGGACTTATGCTTCCGCAATCAGGGCTGCGCCAAAGCAGTAATTAAAATAAGAAAAATCCTTTTTTTCATAACCGGTCTTCTAAATCTACATGGTATTATTATAATTATTACCTAATTATATTACACATTTTTTTTTGTATTCCCTACATTGTTGCATGCGAAGGATGAGGACATAAAATTGCATTAATATCTTATCTGCAGGGTTTAAATCTAAATGCAGATCTATTCTTGCTTATACTACGATACGAAAAGCCTGGTTAAGAATAAAAAACGCATTAACTCGGTTTATGGGAATGAGCAAAAAAAAAAGGAACCAGTAGAAATGTGTTCACTAATCGTGTGCTGTGTTAGTATACTTAGTCGACGCGGCGCCGGTTTTTGCGCGGCTTTAAATTATAATTTAACTGTCATTACATATCATAACTGATATCTAAGAAAACTTACTACACGCGATGGTCATGGGTCTCATTTCAATCAGTAAATATATGCATATAATAGCGTATAATTGACTCCTTGTTTCAGTTTAGTGTATCGATTATCAGATTATATCAGATAGAGTAATTGTGATATTTATGCGAAAACTTCGATAGATAGCTTTGAGTTGAAATTAGATTGTCGTATTTTTTTGCTAGTTTAAGATATTTTTTCTTAATTATCCTCTTATTTCTTTATATTCGGTAATAACAAGCTGCTGCTGTTTCGTCGGTGAATTAAAAAAAAAACCCTATGAAGCCGGTCACGATGTATTCCATTTTAGACCCGTGATGACAAGGCATATGCATTTTGATTCTTTATGGTAGTATCGTTGAACAGTCATGCTTCTTCTAGTTTCTAGCTACGATACGAATGAATCCTAATCGACATTGCCAAGGGATGGTGGGGAGAATTGCACTCCTCACAGAATACCGGCGTGAAGAAGAAGCATGACGCTGCTGTTATTAGTGTATGGAGCCGGAGCGACAGTTATTCGTAACGAGGCATCTTAGTATTCAAGGGTGACAATGCATGTGCTATTTGAATCTTAGTTGAGGATAGATGCAGGTGTCCATGAGTTGTTACTTACCGTCAGACGGACTGCGTGTAAGTTTGTCACGAAGTATGAGTAAAAATTGAAGATGATAATGGGTAACATTTGCCGCTGAAATCATACATTTTGTACCAATATTCATGATCTAATTATTACTTATATAAGAGACAATTTGCCCTTACCATCTTGCTAGCTAGCCCTACCTCGGTGTGTAGTGAGTGCACCGTATTACAGTACAAATTCGCTCGGAGCAAGTGGCCACGTACTGTAATTACGCCATATCAGCGGTATTGCTTATTGAAAGGCTGCTGCCATGGGGCGGGGGGATATTAAGGCCGACTTGTAATTTGATGGATCAGGGAACAGACCGTCGGCTTAACTACGTGTAATGACCGTCAACTAAACACCTTCGTGGTTATATATAGTTTGGCATTTCTTTTTTTGAACTGCGAATAATTGACCTTAATACCTTCCAAAATAATATCATCAATCGTCAATATCCTTTTGGTTTGCGAAACTTAAGATCGTAGGTTCGAATCCACCATTAGACTATTGTCGTTAACCATCTTCTAGCACAAGTATTTTCAGCTTAGTTGGAGTAGTTAACCGGAATGTTTATAGCATAGCAAGTATTATATAATTTTTAGAAATAAAAAAAATATATATATAAGAGATGTTAAGTTCACATTATGTTATGTATATATGAGATCACTATGGCCCATGATATCTATCATCAGCAAAGATTCAGAATACACATGCGTTATCACTCCTGAGAACTGAAACAGGATGCTTCATTACATGTTTCCGGTTTCCGACCATCGACGAACGCATACGAAATTATAATAATACTCTATGCCGACGTATTAATGCTGCAGCTGGCAAAATCGCTTGAAAAAAAAATATTATCACTTTGCGTATGTGCTATATTACACATAAGTTAAACTAGATAAAGGTAAACTGCAACAATTAATTATTTTAAAGTTCAGCGTGTAGTAAGAATATAATAGATATACTATAAACGCGGAAATACACACAGTAAACTAGATTATTATTAATTGGCTAAACCAAAGTCTAAAGAGTATATGCCGTATTCGACGGGCTCAACAGAAGACAAATTATATGGCTGGTGCTCAATCATTCAGCCAGATAATCCTAGACGGCAAATAATAAATTTAATTACGTCCTAACTGTTCTAAAAGAAACGGCAATACATAGATAAAATATAAATCATAATTATCAAGCAATAAACATACATAATTCTATATTCACAAACCAATATTCAACGCAATGCAAATTACATCATCGGTAGGCAATTTATAATTGATCTTGAGGAAATTCCAATAATATTAATCAGTAGTACTAAATGTCACAGTTATTTACTGATATAGCTTTAAATTTGTAATTAGCAAACTATAGATATGAAAGTTTACAGTCAATAAAGAAGATAGATCATAAAACACATGTTTGGTAGGATGACGTATAGATAAGGTCATAAATTAAAAAATATATTCTTACACAGGAGATACCCATTGGTAGTTAAAAATATTTCATACCTGAAAATTACCCAAATGTTGCCAACCTCTAAAATATGGGGCAGAATATATTAAGTAACATACTGCCTGTATGACTATGCTATCGAAAAAATATTAAATAATAATAATAATAAACATAGTATTACATATATATTTACAATTATAAGAATTTAATAATAATAATTACAATGTTTATTTGACTAAGCAAAAATTGGCAGACGGGGACGAAAAATATTAGTTGCATCTCTTCTGTGAGCTTGAGTTTTACATTCCGCTGTCTCTGTATTTTTACATCATTTAATCTCAATATTTAATACTATATTGATGTACGAGCATATAAGCCTTCCATGTTAACTTCAATTCCTCCTTAAAGCGTCAATAACCAATCTGTTTGGAATAGTGAAACTAAACAATCGAGACCTAGAAAACCAACCCCACGTGAAGACTTAAGAATGATAATGTTAGGCAAAAAAGAACCGTTCAAGGGGCAGAGCTTATTAGTAAGACCCCTCTTACTACTCCCCAGTATTTGATGCTAGATCGTCAGCAAGAACAGATAGGAGGCGATTACGTGAGGCAAACTTATTTGGAAGAATATCGTAAGGTACACTTATTAAATAAAGCACATATTAAAAGTTTGAAAACTCATATCAACTTTGAATTGAATGTGACACGTAGGTACTATATTCGGATGAAAAAAATTGATGATTTATTCTGGTGAGAGAGAGGTCCCCCAAACAAAGAAATAGATCCAATGTATACGAAGAAAGGCAATGAATCAGGGTACGGTTTGCGAAATTTAAGGTCAAGAGTTATAGTCGAATGGTGGATTCGCCATTCGACTATTCTCGTGAACTATCTCCTAGCGCAAGTATTAACTTAGTCGTAGTAGTGCTTAACGGGGATGTTAACAAGGTTAATAGCATTTTTCTTTTTATTAAGTTCAGAGTGCAGAACGAGCACACAGTTCAACTGATGGTAAGTGATTCCTGCGGCCCATGACATCTACATTTATCCTTGACAAGAAATCATAATGAAGATGCGTTGTCACTCTAGAGGACTGAGATGGAATGCCTCGCCCCCAGTATTAAAGGTCGTAAAAAGTAGTAGTAAAGACGAAACACAGAAGCATTATGCTGCTATTTCACGCTGGTATTCTGTGAGGGCGTGGTCCTACCCCGGTCGAGCTTACCCATTCATTCTGCAGAAACAGAATCAAATTGCAGTGTAGTTATAGCACGTAAAAAATCTTAATTTTTAAAATAAAACTATTAAAAACGTTATCAATTCGTACATAGAAATGGATTTTAGATATGTGTTCTTATATATCCTTACCCCACACACACAAAATTTGAAGGGGACTATAAAACATGTTTTTAGAGTATATAAGAGTGTTTCAAACTTCTTCAGTCTATTCAAGTCCAATGCAGCTCGTACACACTGGGCCGAGACCATCACGCCAATGACGGTTCTACCCGCCAGATACTTGAGGGATTTTGGGGTTCAATCATATTCGGATCATACCAATACACCCTCGTTCATTTACCAACTTAAACCATATCATCAGGTGTCCAAAAAACTGATTAACATATATGTAACATGGTTATAGGGAATTCGACGTATTTCCGTTAGGAGGTGATGGGGGGACTAATTTGACATAATTTTAAACCCTTATATCCATTATGCAAAAGTGAACCATTTTTGAGTTATTATATTTTTTAGTTTTTTTAAAAATAAGTCACAAATGCAATATAATTTTTTTTTTAAAAAAAAAGTATCCATTTGTAGCTAATTTTTTCTTCTGATTTATAGCAACGATTAAACACTGGTTATTTATCAATATTAATAGAACAATTATTGGTCCAAATTTAAAAATGCGAGACGAAAAACGATATTATTTCAATATTTATTTTCCACTCTAATGCCTTAAAAACAAAAAAAAACATTATGAAATTCGGCATGCAGATTATTTAGCTCTTCAACAATGCATTACAACTAGGAACGTATTTCAAAGTAACTGAAAAAATGAAAATCACAAAGGAAATTCGTATTCGAACAGAACTCAAAATCGCCGATTAAGTGTCTTGTAAATAGGTTTAGTGAGTACGTAAGCCAATGCAGGAAGCAAACAAGCTTTTGCTTGGCTAGTTTAGTTCAAATACGAATTTAAGCCTGCTTCCTTTGTGATCATTCTTTTTTAATAGACTGAAGAAGTTTGAAAAAACATTTCGCTACATAGAAAAGGAATTCGACACCGCATCAAGCGAGCGTCTGTTTGCTCAACGATGTCGCGATTAGCGAAACAGATTGCAACAGCGCACCCTACAATGGCCAATCCGTCGACAGTCTGACAGGCGGACACGTTGGGGCTCGTCGAGGCGTGGCGGCCCGCTCCGTCTAAGTACACCGCCGTGAGAAATTCGAAATGTCGCTACATCATTTTTTATTGGGTAATTGATAGCTGTTTTTTTTTTGCATAGTGATTAAAGTAACTGGCTGCTGCGTCGAGAGTCCTAGGTCCGATTTCTATCTGAGAAACAATATCTGGATTGTATGTTTGTCTCATGTATAACATGTTTAAGAGCAGTTTGTTTCTAAGTGCAGAACGAATGGGTCAGCTCGACCGGGGTAGAACCACGCCATCACATAATAACAGAGTGAAATAGCTGTATAATGCGTGTGTGTTTAGTCGGGTGAGTGAAGGGATCCGGAGACCTTTATTACTGGTGACGAGGCATTCCAACTCTAGTCTTCAAGGGTGACAACGCATCTGCACTATGATTCCTTGTCAAGGACGAATGTATGTCATAGGTCGCAGGAATCACTTGCCATCAGGTGAACTGTGTGCTCGTTTGTCAAACAAGTCGTCAATGTAATAAATTAAAAAAAAATGTTCCGGACACCACATCTGTACCTTCCTTTTTAAATGAACACACAGTGGGGTGTTAATACTCGGAGGATTAAGCCTCGTCATTAGAACTGGATCATTAGAACACTATCTTATTGGGTATTTTAGATGCAAAGCATTACATCTGTATGGGTAATCTTTGCTAAGGATAGATGTAGATCTCATAAGTCTCAATTCAACACTTACCATTAGTTGGACTGTGTGTTAATCTGTCAACCCTAATATTAAAAAAATTATTAAACCCGTTAATTACATTATTACTTTTAGTAAAAACGTAAACTGTGATACTATATAAAACCTTTATCAATCATCATCAATGTACATTAATCTTTATAAGGCCTCGAACACAACAAATTGTTGATGAAGGCAAATAAATTTTGATAGTGATAGAACCAAACCCAAGACAAGCGATAAAATCTCAAACCAGTATCTAGTAAAGGTCCGATAAATCAATATGACATTGCGCACCGACTGAACCGCTGTTGTCCAACCTGCGACCGACCAACATTCGAACAAGAGTCGACTCGTGAGAACATCGCGCAAGGAAAGGAAACCAAACATTCTTCACGACCCTACACTTTCCTAGATTTACACTCAAACTATCACTCCGAGCTTTGGTAATTAACGTTCTTGTTATTGCCACAGTTATTCATAGCATATCGGGGTTTTGTAATTAATAATTAAAAAAAATTACAAAAACAAATAGATTTACGTACAGCCGTCGTATCCACGGTATGCCAGCAAACAGAGTTCGATCTCCAGCGCTAGCACCACCACTAAAATTGTTAAACCAGTAGAGCCATGAGGCGATCTATGCCACAATGCCTTCTCCGGAGGAGAGATCTATGCCCAGCACATGGATCTGTATATATAAGCTTTGACTTTACTTTATATTAGAATTATTAATTAGAAGATTTACTCTGTGTTTCAACGAGTAGATGAATTTTCCAAGAATGAATATAATTTAAACGTTTTAAATTCAATGTCGTGTAAAAATAAATTATTTATAGTTTATTACATTTTCAATATAAATGTGTAGGCAAAACTATAGAAGCAATAATGAAATAACTTACAGACTGCACGTCCCAACGATAATTCACTTTCTACGGCGCATACCCTCGCGATAGATTCTCACCGGCGAAACTAACACCTCGGACCTGCAGACACAAGACGACACTTTCAAGTACCTACATTCATTCAAGACAATAATTCAATAATCGATTAATGTTTATATCAATCCAATTTAAGCTGAATTTGCGCGAATATAGACGCACTCCTCCGTCTTACCTTTCATATTATGGTGTGATACGCGCGCAACAAAAGGGGAAGAAGATTCAGTGTGATAGTGCCATTTAATTCGTCAGAAGCAACTAACCGAGCCGAGGTTCGGTCACCCTCTAGGGCACCCTCGAATCAATCTATTTCGCGCACAGGCCAACTGTCCAAGCTGAGGCCCACTTAATTAATAAAGGTCTAGGTTAGGTGCTCAAGCGCTCGGCCACCTTTCAACCCGATGAAGACTCGGGCTAACAGTGGCCAACAGCCAACTAGATACTATCGCCGTGATCGAAATCGACCAAAATGACATCACATCTGTGTATGAGTGAAAGTTATTTTAATATTAGGAATCATACCATTCATTCTGCCAGTCTGTTCCAGTAATTAACATAAATAAATTAATACGCTAGGCAATTTGTCCTAAGTATGTTACAGTGGTAGAGCTGCAGAATGAATGGGTCAGCTCGACCGGGGTAGGACCTCAAAGAATACCAGCGTAAAATAGCAACTTAATGTTGCTGTGTTTCGTCTGGTGAGTGCAGGGATCCGAATATCCGGAACCTTTATTACTGGAGACGAGGCATTCCATCTCAGTCCTCAAGGGTGACAACACCTCCCTTTTATAATTCCTTGTCAAGGATGAATGTAGATGTCATGTCATGGGCCGCAGGAATTACTTAACATCAGGTGAACTGTGTGCTCGTTTGTTACTCTTAATGTAATAAAATAAAAAATAAATATCTTATATAACATTTAATATAAAAAAAGCTTTAAAACAAAAATGGGTAAAAATTTAAATGGAATCGCCATGGAAACAGATGTATCATTTATATCAATACCATATTTAAAGTCCTTACCATTAGACAAAAGACTAAAGGTACAACAATTAGGTATTTCTTATCTAGCCAAATCCATTTAAGCATATGCAATGTCCGCCGGCTGTCTCATTATTCGCCAGCATTGTGCTGTTTAAGTCTAGGCTAGACTAGACGGGCTTCAGCGTACCTGAATGGATAGAAGATGGGGCCTCGGCGATACCTTAATTGACGAGGGCCCGTGTACCCGAAACCTTAGAGCGCTGCATAATAATGGCGTATAATGCCTTATCAAGCATTCGCTGTTAAAGCGAAGATTACTTGAAATATTATGGAGCCGAATCAAAAATTAATATTGCTTTTTGTGTTGTAGCGGAAATTACTTCATGAAAAGTTTTAGAGGATTTGAAGTTGATATCTATACATACGGAAAATGTTAAAAAAATACAAAATGAGCATTTCATCTTAGATCTCAGAGTGGACATCTCTTTTGGACAATGTCTACTTAACGAATATGGATATGAGTTCCATTTCTGTAAGAATCACTTACCATTACGGTGAACCATGTGCATTTTTATCTAATTAATATTTTCAAAAAAATAGGTTAAAACCATAACAGCCTAGTGGCATCACGATCTAGAAAAATAATAATCGTAATGAATTCGTTCGCCAAACTCCAACGCGGATGGCAAGTACGCCGGGTAGGTTGTTTATCGGAATGAAAGAATACTTGAAATAAGAAGACTGGAATGGTAGAAATTATGTCGTTTCTTAACTCGGTAATAAGTATAATAACATTCTTGCATTTCTCAACTCAGATAAGACCAGAATGTTTTATTATATTGTTAAGGCTGGATTGGAACGTAGATATTTTATATTGTAAGATTACACTTGAGGATGATATGATGTTTCATTGACAAACCCACTATATAAAAAAACAAAAAGACAACCTCCTTACTCAATTAGAATCTGTAGCTTGGGCCAACCACGAACCATTACAAAACACAGAATAAGCAATAGATACAACCCTTGTCACAGTTGAGATTTAAAACTGAATAGGGATTGTTATTTCTGTCTACCTCTAAACACGTGAGAGACTTTCTATTCATTTCTATATATTGATAAATACAAAAAAAATACAAGGTTTAATTTTTTTTCCTTTTGTATAGAATTTCTATAAAACAATTTAGCTCATCTTCCCTATCACAATGTCGTACATGTGCAATAACATCGCAGGAAGTGTATGATGCAGTGTCAGCAACACATGAAACATACAAAACACCCAGACCCGAACACTTTTCGATTCAAAAATATTGTTCCTTTGCTGGGTATAGAACACAAGAAGCATGCATCAGGGTGCATCGGCATATATACTAGTTACTGCCGTGATAATATGTAAACATTCGTTTGCCGATATCATCTATATATACAATTCATAGAAAAAATTCAGAAACAACACTTTTTGATTTACACATATTGATCGAACCTAAGATTCTAACCAGTACGCCGATCGCCTTTAACTTACGCTGCATATATACCGACTATCAAATACGTAATAACATTAAACCACGACACGACAAAGTTTCCATTCCCTTTGCGGATACAAATCGACACAATGTATACGTGGCAGCTCATAAAACGCTTTATAAAACCGCCCGCTAAAGGAGGGAGCCGACTCCTTAAGAGAAATAGGAACCGTAAGTTAATGGCGACCGTACAATACTTTAATTAAATCGTCGTGAAGTATCGCGCGAGGCGTGCATCTAGCTAACGGGCCCACACGGCACCGGATGGATTGTACCCTCGTTAGCTGCCTTATAAAATGCTTACGGTAATTACCCCAAGCGCGGTCCTGTTATCGGCCTGATTGATTTCTAGCAAACAATGGAAGTAGACATTATAATTTGCTTTAATAATATATTTATAAACAATTTATAACAAAGGCACGATGGAATTTGTTTCAAGCTGACTGAATGGGTCAGCGCGACCGGGGATGGACCATGCCATCATAGAATACCAGCGAAAAATGGCAGTATAACTCTGCTATGTTTGACTATTGAGTGTAGGTATTCGAAATCCCTTACTACTGATGAAGAGGAATTCCATATCAGCCTCCCAGTTCTCGAGTTAGATTCCCATCCGAGAAATGGAAAATTTTTATCTTGATCATCTCGATGGTTGGCAATACACCACTGTGCGCTTCTCGCGAAATTTCCTGCCACGCACAACTACTCTTTAGAATCAGCTGTCGCCAGTGGTGTTGTATATATGTACATATATTTATATATATTAATTGCACGAATATCGGAATAGGGAAGGATACGACGAGCAAATGCTTGTTTTCTCAAATGCTTACGACAAAATTATATCTATATTTCGAGCAGGACATTAACTGTCAATACCGAGAAGATATGGCCGTGGTGGAAGTCACTTAGGAGGACATCATTTTTTTTTACTTTATAAATGTGAGCATTTAAGGTTAGTGACATAAATAAAATTATGTCCACTAAGTCACAGAATGCATTTAAAAAATATGATAACCTAACAATATTTAAATAACAATATTTAATATTTTATTGGTTTAGAAATCAACAGCAAAATTTTAAACTAAGGAAGTCATGACCTATTAATTTTTCAGCTAAAGTAACGAGGATCGTATAAATTTTATTATTGAAAATGAATTGAATTTAATCATTAAATATAACAATGGAATGATTAAAATTATGTCCACTAAGTCACAGAATGCATTTAAAAAATATATAATAACTTAACAATATTTAACATTTTATTGGTTTAGATATCAACAGCAAAATTTTAAACTAAGGAAGTCATGACCTATTAATTTTTCAGCTAAAGTAACGAGGATCGTATAAATTTTATTATTGAAAATGAATTGAATTTAATCATTAAATATAACAATGGAATGATCTGTATTATTGAACTAGCTGACCCAACTGACGTTGTCCTGTAGAACATTCAATAAATTTGTTTGCGATTGTTTTGTGAATTTGTGAAAATCATCTAACGTTCGAATCGTGAGATATGTATGGTCTTGAGTTCATACAAAAATTCCATAGTTATTTCCCATAGAGCTTTCAGTTTTTCCCGAATTTACTAGAATTTCACAGAATCTTTCTGTGGTAGAGCTACGCTTGCAGTTTGTTGGCCTGTTCGACCGGGGTAGGACCACGATCTCACAAATTACCAGCTTGATATAGCAGCATAATGGTGCTATGTTTCGTCTGGTGGGTGAAGTGATCCGGAGACCTTTATAACTGGTAACGAGGCATTCCATCTCAGTCCTAAAGAGTGATAACGCAATTATGACTCTTTGTCAAGGTTGAATGTAGATGTCATGGGCCACAGGAATCGTTTACTGTGAACTGTGTGCTTGTTTGTTACTCTGAATGCATTAAAAAAACTATTTTTGGAGTATCGAAAAAAATAACGAAATCGGTCCAGCCGTTCTCAAATGATAAGCTTACCAACGAACAGCATCTCTTTTATTTATAAAGATTCCTCGAAAAATCTACTAAACCTATAGAATGATAACCTAAATTGGTTACCAGGATACAATTAGCGTAAAATATTTCACTGATATTTATCGTAATGATCTTTAAGAATGAATGGCTGTAGTACTGAATGACGATTTTAATTGCGTTTAATATTTACTTTGTAAACATATGCCACATATAAAATAAGAACCTATGTAGTTAAAATTTTATACATCTGGACTGTATCTAACATTGCCTTCGCTTACTGCAGTTGCGGACATACATATAGAATAATTAAGGTAGTATTTAAAAAGACATTAGCTTTGGTGGGCTATGCTCTATCGCCCAGACGGGTTCTATGCCCAACCGTGGTATTAACATATTTTAATACCACGGTTGGGTTACATATATATGTATAATATATAGACTACACTTTTATTTATTCAACGAAAAGTCCTCGCTACTGTAAATGGGTGTACGGTGTCTTTGACTCACAACTCAAGGCTGTCTACGATGATCCAACATTCACCTCTTTTTTCCATCAATTGCTTATATACTCCTGTATATACTCTTTCATATCACTCTTCATACAATTTATCCATCTTCCTCTTGCATTGCATGAATCCTTTCTCATTCATAATCACCCTATTACCCCATCATATCACCCTAGTAATATGGTTTCCGTTCCATTTTGAGCTTGTGACTTTTCAACTTCAGTCACGGAATTTCATTGAATAGCACTAGCCTGCACAAATATTAATCAATTAATGTAAGCAACCACAAAGCCCTTAATAAAACAGTATCATGATATTTTTTGTAGAAGACGAGATTTGTGGAAAGTCGACCCAAGCTCGTTGTCAGAGTAAAGAAGGCAATAATGAAAAAAAATTGACACGTAATGCAATAGCGTATATTGCAAAATATTTTCAACTCTACCGACTGCATAAATAATCATTGTGCAGCAATATATCTCGATAGTCTCATCAGGTGCTCACGTTTCTCATAACATTAAGCTAATCTCATCGACAACACACATCTGAGGGCTTAGTAACAAGCACTTGAGTGTAGTTCTTAATTGGCGACTTTTACGAGTACGTAACCAGTAGAATTCTGAACGCCATTAACGGTTAACTGTGCTTAAGGCGATTTTGACGAGGATTGCCTCCGCGTGTTAATGAACCAACCAGTCTTGTAGGGACTATACAGCTCGTATGCAATAAACTTATGAAGTGCTTGATTTTATGACAGCCCATACGTTTATTTTTAATATGTTTAATTAAAAAAATAACGATGTTCTCTTGCATATAAAAACTGCTTGATTTATCAAAAAAGGTCACATCACCCGACGATGATTTCTTTAGCAATTTATGAATGAATCATAAATCTACATTGTCATACATGGAACGAGGCATCTCAGTGGTCAGGAGTTTTTATGGATATATGTGGAGGTCTTGGCCCGCAGTGATCACTTACCGTAGACCAAATTGGCTGATAAAAGAAAAATTACATGTCAAAATTATCAGTCGCGAAACGAAACACAACACTAAACTGTCGCGTTAATATTCTTTGGAAGACCCGCCCTTCCTTCGTTGAGATATTACAGTTAGGTTATAGATACTAGCCCGCCGGCTTTTTTTAATAAGTTGAGAGTAATAAACGAGCACACAGTTCATCTGATGGCAAGTGATTCCTGCCGCCCGTGACATTTACTTCCTTGACAGGGAATCATAATGCAGATATGTTGTTACCCTTGAGGACTGAGATGGAATGCCTCGTCACCAATAACAAAGAGGTCTACCATGTACATTACAGTATCAGCAAGAAAGCTTATAGCTTATGGTGTCTTACCATCTGTATGGTGAATGTTTCTCTGCTGGTGAGACTTATCTGATTCTAAGCTTTAGCTAAGATGCAGTATCAAGGATTTATAATATAATTTAAACATATCCAAAAAAATTACGTTATGCGGTTGCTTTCGCTGATGTGTATGTATCGACGGTAAGTAAAAAAAAGAGATCTTACTAGCTTACCATCTCCAGTAAACATAATGAAACTGCATCTTAATATTATCATGGATAGATGGGTAATAATATGTTGCAGAGAAAACTTAATTATCAGATCTCGTTTGCCTTTTAAACCAATACCAAAAACCAACCAATAATTTGTTATACACTTATATATTTAAACATTAGAAAAATCAAAAATTATCGAAGTTTATATATATATATATATATATATATATATATATATATATATATATATATATATATATATATATATATATATATATATATATATATATATATATATATATATATATATATATATATATATATATATATATATATATATATATATATATATATATATATATATATATATATATATATATATATATATATATATATATATATATATATATAGTTAATTTTGTTTTTGTTGTAAAGAATGTTTGTTTCGTAAATAAAGTAAAACATTTGTCTAACACTACACAGTCATTGAATGAGCATTGAACACGCATTGACAACCTTAGCCTGTTCCTGTGTTTAAAGGATATATTTATACGTGGTCAAGTTATTTTTAAATAACGGTTTAAAGACACTTGTGAAAGGTTATTTGTTTTAATATGTTTAATTAAAAATAACGATGTTCTCTTGCATATAAAAACTGCTTGATTTATCAAAAAGGTCACATCACCCGACGATGATTTCTTTAGCAATTTATGAATGAATCATAAATCTACATTGTCATACATGGAACGAGGCATCTCAGTGGTCAGGAGTTTTATGGATATATGTGGAGGTCTTGGCCCGCAGTGATCACTTACCGTAGACCAAATTGGCTGATAAAAGAAAAATTACATGTCAAAATTATCAGTCGCGAAACGAAACACAACACTAAACTGTCGCGTTAATATTCTTTGGAAGACCCGCCCTTCCTTCGTTGAGATATTACAGTTAGGTTATAGATACTAGCCCGCCGGCGTTTTTTTAATAAGTTGAGAGTCATAAACGAGCACACAGTTCATCTGATGGCAAGTGATTCCTGCCGTCCGTGACATTTACTTCCTTGATAGGGAATCATAATGCAGATATGTTGTTACCCTTGAGGACTGAGATGGAATGCCTCGTCACCAATAACAAAGAGGTCTACCATGTACATTACAGTATCAGCAAGAAAGCTTATAGCTTATGGTGTCTTACCATCTGTATGGTGAATGTTTCTCTGCTGGTGACACTTGATAAGACTTATCTGATTCTAAGCTTTAGCTAAGATGCAGTATCAAGGATTTATAATATAATTTAAACATATCCAAAAAAATTACGTTATGCGGTTGCTTTCGCTGATGTGTATGTATCGACGGTAAGTAAAAAAAAGAGATCTTACTAGCCTACCATCTCCAGTAAACATAATGAAACTGCATCTTAATATTATCATGGATAGATGGGTAATAATATGTTGCAGAGAAAACTTAATTATCAGATCTCGTTTGCCTTTTAAACCAATACCAAAAACCAACCATTAATTTGTTATACACTTATATATTTAAACATTAGAAAAATCAAAAATTATCGAAGTTTATATATATATATATATATATATATATATATATATATATATATATATATATATATATATAGTTAAATTTGTTTTTGTTGTAAAGAATGTTTGTTTCGTAAATAAAGTAAAAACATTTGTCTAACACTACACAGTCATTGAATGAGCATTGAACACGCATTGACAACCTTAGCCTGTTCCTGTGTTTAAAGGATATATTTATACGTGGTCAAGTTATTTTTAAATAACGGTTTAAAGACACTTGTGAAAGGTTATTTGTTTTAATATCAATAATTTTTATCCGTACTAACAATACTAACAATTAAATGACTACAATGAAATTATTAAAAAAAATCGATCCCAATGCAGTATATGCTGGTTATAATAAACCAACGCCGATCTTCCGTTGGGGCTATTTGATGTATATAAAATAGCCTATACAAATAAAATATGTTAGAGATATTTTTATTTTTAGATAAATTGGAATAAAATTGAACATAAAATAAATAAATTATTAAATTGTAAACCAGACAACGTGGCAACCACGTAAATTGTAATATATAGCCTGCTATATTGATGTAGCGTGACCTCTCTAAATGAAATATAGAACTGTATCCGGTATCTAACGACCTTTACATATTCATTTGTTGTTATTAACCATATAACGATAACCATATACACACACACACATACACAAACAAAAGCATATTCTCTTCGCACCTTCACCTCGACGACACGTTGGTAATTTATAGCAGCTATTGAAATTCATGATTAGTTACAATTATGCAAGTACAGTCAGAGTCAAAAAATTACTGATGACAGTGGTTTTTTATTCTATAAATCCCTGTATTTATATCAGCATTGTTCTTGTTTGCGCAGACAATTCATCATCGACATCCCCTATACTTACCTATCCGCATTTTATATATAAAACGTTTTACATTACATGTAACAGTTATAGTGCTAATACGAAATTATCACTTTAGAACCCCTCGTAGTCTAAGAAATGCGTGCAATAAACCGAGAGTTGATAAGAGAGCTCATAAACAAATACACTAATTGTGGCCATTGTGATAAAGATTACAATATAGTCGAAAACAAACCCAATCGCATATAATTGTTTATATAATTTCTGAAAAATACAACACAACTGTAGGCTACAGATAATGTTCGAAACATGAACTACATAAACATTTTAACAGTGGTAGAGCTTTTCTTTTTTATAGAATAGGTGGCAATCGAACATGCAGCCCACGCAATTGTAAATTTGTTTCTAGCTGCAGAATGAATTGGGAATCAACTCGACCGGGGAAAGGCCACAACCTCACAGAATACCAGCGTGGAATAGCAACATAATGCTGATATGTTTTGTCTGGTGAGTGTAGGGATGCGGAGACCTTTATTATTGATGACGAGGCGTTCCATCTCAATCCTCAAGGGTGTCGATTTCACATTATGATTCCTTGTCAAGGATGAATATAGATGTCATGGATCACAGGAATCACTTACCATCAGGTGAACTGTGTGCTCGTTTGTTACTGTCAACGTAATTTAAAAAAAAGCTTTATTAAGCTGACAGTCACGTGGCATAGTAGTAATAAAAGCAAATTCGACGCGCGTCTTGAGTTCGATTTCCGGCCGGAGAACCAACCATAGCAGTGCAATACGCATTTTTAGTTTGATTGATTTGATGATTTGGGTATATTTAAAGCATATCATATATCATGTGTATAAAACTGATAACACTCATAAAATGTAGCCGTGGTCGACGAAACCATCGTTATAATTGATAATATTAATTTCTACAGAAGTAAAGAAAACCAAAGCACAATCATAAAACACATTGACCGGACTGTACTTATATATGAATATAAAATGACGGCGATGCAAATGAAGGCGAAACACAATTGTAATGCAAAACTGTCATTAGTGTTTTCTTTAGCTAATGGCATGTACATATTTATATCAGAGTATTAGGCGATTTGTGGTCGGCAGCGATTAACTGCATGGTATCGTTTCTCGGAATTAAGTTGGATAACGCTTGTTAATACGGATAAATACTATTATTAAAAATATATAAGAACACGTAAGTCATACACATGACTTATGCAAACTCAATTATTGTTGTTTAATGAAAATTTCACGTGAAATACCAAGGCGAAAGTATAATTTAACTAACTCCTACTGCAGTTAGTTAATACGCGTAACATGAATAGGTCGGCCAGTGGAGGCCCATGCACCATATTATATTATACAACACACGCTGTGTTTCGTATAGTGTGTAGGGTCCTTGAGAGAAAAACTAAGTTTGTATTCTGCGTTACCTATTATAGGAATAGGTAACGCAGAATTCAAAATTAGTTTTTTTATTATTACATTGAAAATAACAAACGAGCACACAGTTCACCTGATGGTAAGTGATTCCTGCGACTCATGACTTCTATATTCATCCTTGACAAGGAATGCATAATACAAATGCGTTTTCAACCTTGAGGACTGAGATGCCAGGTTACCAGTAAATAAAGATATCCGGATCCCTTCACTCAGCAGACGAAATACAGCAACATTTTTTCTTATTTTTTTTCGGGCTGATGGCCGCTGTTAGCCCCAGGGCTTTTACAGTTTCACCGGGTTGAGAGGTGACCGAGCGCTTATGGCTCTCAGTCGAGACCTCTATATATGGGTAACCAGCGCAAGGGCTCCCGAGAGGGGAGCCTCGGCTTGGACCGTTACCCTGTTTCGCGAGAGCGTCTGACTCGAGGGTGCCCAAGAGGGCCGAACCTCGGCTCGGTCAGTTGCTTCTGACAGAGGATTATCTTAATTAATATCACTATTATTATTAACTACCTGTACCACCACTTAAGAATGCGTGGGCGCTGGAGAAGAAGTGGCGCAAGAAACTCCAACAACGCTTCTATCTGTATGGACTGGAGAGAACCGGCCAGTGACATGGCGGTATCGCGAATAACTTTGTTTGCGACGCCCTCACCGTCGGCGGGGCGATATGAGGGTGCAATGTTTGTGTGTTGTGTTTTATGAAGGGCTTGGGCCCTGGTGGTTGCGTCGTCAGGGTCGTCGAGGGCGTGCCTCGGTCTCCTACGGACGCGGGTAAATCTGTGATTCGCGATGGGATTGTAAGTGGCGGCACTTACAATCAAAGGGTTTCGGTGTGTGACGGCAGAGTCGAAATATCGGCGAGAAGCCTGCTTCAGGTACTGAGCTATGGTCGGCAGCTCAAGATCTATGTGTAGATTTTCGTTACGCAAGAACCACGGCGCACCGATGGCCTTGCGCATGAAACGATTTTGTATTACCTGAAGTCGGTGAATGTGACGCGGGGAGGCATGCGCAAAGACGGGGCTTGCGTATGTCATTATGGGTCGGATGAACGCTTTGTAAAGTGTAATTTTATTACGCAGGGACATTTTGCTATTTTTATTAAGTAACGGGTGCAAACGACCTAGGGCGAACGCTGCTCGATTCCGTACGCGGTTGACATGCGGACCGAAGGTGAGTCTTTCATCTAATGTGACGCCTAAGTATTTGACTGTCTTTTCCCGGGGGATTGGACGATCAAATAACTCTATAGTTTGGAGATGCGGCGTTTTGTTGCGCCGAGAGAAGTAAATGGCTGCACTTTTGGTGGGGTTAACCTCGATCCTCCATTTCCGAAACCATTTCCCTAAGGTGTTGGCTGCAGATTGGAGGCGTTTACAAATAGCGTCTGGTTTAAATCCAGACACGTAGAGGCCGGTGTCATCGGCGAAAAGGGCTAGCTCTACACCGCGAGTGCGCGGTATGTCGTTGGTGTAGAGTGTGTATAAAGTAGGACCTAGGACAGAGCCTTGTGGTACTCCGGCACAAATGGGGTGAACCTCGGGCGCGTTCCCTCGACGCGGTAACGAAAGGTTCGATTTCGGAGAAAATCTCGTATGATAAGTACGAGTCGATCTGGCACACCGAGCTCATATAGTTTGTATATGAGCCCGTTGTGCCAGACCTTGTCGAAAGCTTTCGCCACGTCGAGAAAAAGTGCCCCAGTTTGGTAGCCCTGAAGAAATTTACTGAGGATGTGCTCCGTGATGCGGTGCACTTGATGTGTGCATGAGTGTTGGGTGCGAAACCCGAACTGCTCATTGATTGGCAGCCCTCGGGACAGCATGAAGTCCTTGAGGCGGGTGAGGATGAGCCTTTCATATACCTTACCCAAGACTTTGAGTAGGCTTATGGGTCGATAGGCTGATGGATCGGTTGGATGTTTTGAGGGCTTGAGAATCCCTATGACATCGGATTCCTTCCAGGTGTTCGGGAAGGTGCCTTTGGATATGGCCGCGTTGTAGATTATCACCAGTAGGTGTAAAATGGACATGGGTAGGAGTTTCATCACCTTGTTGGTGATACCGTCGGGGCCGGGAGCCTTGCGTGGTCGCAGGTTTTTAATTATGGACTCAACTTCGGTGCATGTAACTTGAGTGACGGAATCGCGAGATGGGTCCTTACTCCTCCGGTCGACCTCGCTGTTAACCATTTCAAGGTGAGCGGCGTCGATCGGTAGGGTGCTCGGTGAGCATTGGAGCTCGAGATTGTCAGCCAGACATTCGGCTTTCTCTTCGTCTAAGAAGGCGGGTGGTTTATTAGGAACAGCAACATTACGCTGCTATTTAACGCTGGGATTCTACGAGGGCGTGCTCCTACCCCGTACGAGCTGACCCATTCATTCTGCAGCTAGAAACGACCTGCAGAGCAGCTCTAGGAGGTGACAACGTCTATTCATCATAAACTTTGTTGGGGATGGATTGGTGTATGTTACCGTCAGATAAAATGTGGGCTCGCTTGCCGTTACCTATATAGTCACAAAAATATTTTCATACACCGCGAACTATTATATACTTTACTATATATATATACTAAAACCCCATACATTGCTAGGTATTGGGTAAATGATATACTTCTCATTTTAATACGCTTTAAAAGATAAATTACTTTACAATACACAGCGAAAAAGCTACTCACACATTTGTAATCTTTTATTCTTTAGATGAAATATATATTTAAAGAAGTTTCATGATGAATTTCACATGATAACTAAAATTGTAATGCTTGATTTTTTTTTTCACCTCGACGAAACTGATATTTCTATTATTAAAATCTTTGGAATAGAAACATATATACCTACATACATAGATACGTTAAAACATAGGCCTTTCTTGGCAGTCGGTTAATAAACGTCATTGTTTAATCTGTGAACGCGATGAAAGCGGACAAACTAGTCGGAATGTTCCAACAGTCGCGCTTCTGTCGTCGACATGGCGTCAGCGGTAGTTAGAACCGCAATTTACTATAAGCTCTAAAAGCTAAACTTTAAATGGCTATAAAAGCGGATACCCATCAATAGGCCGCGTTTATCGCCCGATCAAAGCCAGATTTTAGTTAGGCCGTTAAAGCTACTTGCGGACCGATATCGTTTTACAATTGCATCCTGCGTTTTACTGCTGTAAGAGCCACCAGGTACATTATGGTGGTTGCGGGGAATTGTTTTCCTGGCTAAATTGTTTTAACAGTATAAGAAATGAACGTTGCAAATCTTTAAAAAATAAACGAGAGTTTAATATAGAAAGCAACTAATTTCCGGTCTAGAAGAAGACCAAAAACTAACCCTGAGTCGCCTACGTTCAGTTTCAACCGTAGGCAAAAATGTGCTACAAAAAAACGATGTGATCGTCATTTGTCACGTCATTATTATGAGTCACAAAATTTTGTGAATGTTGTCGGTTTACCCCTCGGAGTATGTTTGTTCGTACTTGTCTCGTGTCGTTCACAATGCATCCTAAGCTTTCCTTGTGCCTCATATATCTTCTTACATAGGTAGCGACGATATGCGAATGCCTCTGTGTTTGCAAAAACACCTACGACTTTAATAAATCTTGCGCAGTTGATCAATTGAAAAGTATGGAATGACGTCATGATCAAAAATGATCAAGAGAACTTCATCATCAATGATGCAATCTTTTTCGTATTTATCTTACGAGCATTACATATGAAACGGTTTGTTTATGAGTAAATGATTGCGTGTATACAGGGTTATTGGTCATTCGACGTATTCCCGTTAGGTGATAGGGGTGACTATTTGCGATAATTTTAACCCCTATATGCATTATGCAAAAGTGAACCATTTTTGAGCTATCATGTTTTTTAGCTTTTTATGCATTATGTTATTATTCCCCTATCACCTCCTAACGGGAATACGTCGAATTACCAATAACCCTGAATAAATGATTAAAGCGTTATATTACATCCTGAACTGTTTACATTGAAATCTCTATTGTGACCTCAAGAAAATTAAAAAGAGAACGAAGGTACTTAGCATGTTTTTTAAAAATATTTTTTTCTATATAAATAATGTAATGTATGAGCATATTCATGAGTCAAGCAGTATGAACTTTTCTATAATACTAAGAGTAGCAATTTTTTTTACGGCTGATGGCCACTGTTACCCCGAGGGCTTTTACATCCTCACCCGATTGAAAGGTGGCCGAGCGCTTAGGGCACTTAGCCGAGACCTTTATTAATGGGTAATCAGTACAAGGATTCCTCAGGGAGCCTCGGCTTGGACTTTAACCCTGGGCGCAAAAGCAACTGACTCGAGGGAGCCCGAGAGGGTGGCCGAAGATCGGCTCGGTCAGTTAATTTTGACAGATTATCTATATTAATAACATTATTATTATTAACGACATTTACCAGCACTTTGGACTGCGTTGGCATTCGAGAAGAAGTGGTGCAAGAAACTCCAGCGACGCTCCTATCTATACTAATTGGTGAAAACTGGCCTAAAATATGGCAGCAGCGCGAATAATAATGTTAGTGTGTAGTGTTGAAGAGTGGCAAACGAGCATATTACTATATGCTAGTTTGTGTCACCTAATTTAAATAGCAAGTGGTGACTGATGTCCATAACCAAGTCAACATCCTCGATTTGGATATCCATCCCCATCATGATTCAAGATGAACACGCGTTATTAATCCTGCGGGCTGATATGCAAAGCCTCATTACCAGTTACTGGTTTCACGGATCCGTGCACACATAAAATAAAATTACTTAAGTGATTGGGATGTATCATCACACATACGCATTAAGACAATGTTATCTTTCTCATGGAAATAAAGTTGATACGCGAATGGGCAAACAAGTGACATGGAAGGCAATGCCGTTTTTACATGGTGTAGCCATGTCTTTACTTAAAATAACTTGCAACATGAACATGGTATATTTGTATAGCAGATTAGGGATTATTCTGTACAGTGAGAAGAAACTAGTGACACTAACTAATAACAAAAAATCCCATCTAAGTCGTCGAGTGGACAACGTATACATGCCTTGGTCCCTTTTGTACTAAGACAGATTAACTATGCAAGCCTTTCTTACATAAAAAAATAAATCAAGATTCGATGGTAAGTCTCATAAGAAAAATTGCGGCTAAAAGTTCATACAAAACCAAAACGTCATCAAACTGTATTAATGTGTTTTAAAATATAAAAGTTGCAAATCTATTATGACATTTATCTTAACCTAAGCGATACCGCAAAATCGTAAAAGATGGTAAGAAGTTTCGAGTGCAGTGTTATCAAAGTGTCAAATTATGAGTCAACTATAATACCTGAAATATTAATTTGTTTTTTTTTTTACACAAGTATTATATTATCTGTTTATTATCAGATGATATAACCTCAAAAATGAAAATTGTAGGCGTAACGTCAATTCGAGGACTTTTTTTATTACATTGAGAGTAACAAACGAGCACACAGTTCACCTGATGGTGAGCGATTTCTGCGGCCCTTCATCTACACGTCACGGCGTCATAATAGTAATGCGTTGTTACCCTTGAGGACTGAGATGCAATGGCTCGTCACCAGTAATAAACGTCTCCGGATCCCTACACTCACCAGACGAAACACAGCAACTATATGCTGCTTTTTTACGCTGGTATTCTGTGAAGGCGTGGTTCTCGGTGGCGCGAGCTCTACCACTGTTAAACTACTAAATATAATATAATATTCCACCTTGCTCACTATATTCTCAATGCCTGTGATTAGAAACACACAGTAAAATAGTAGTTAAGGCCTTCGTCTGGTAATTACCTTACAACAGAAGACGTTCCAGCTTAGTCCCAGGGGAGACAATGTATGTGAATCCTTATCAAAAATTAATGTGAGTATCATGGATTACCGGAATTACTTACGGGGAACATTATGTTTATAATTAAAGTTGAGCGCTTGTAGGACGCTGAACTATGAACCTCATAACTAGCCTGCTGAATTAATCTTAAAAAATGCAAGCATTTCCTATCTCTATAGCTGACTTAAAACAAATTATTTACATAAAGATTTTGAGTTACACCACTGGCATATTTTCCATTTACTTTACTTTATGGATACAATTTTTAGATGATATGCTCATTTTAGTGGTACTTCAAAAATTATAATAATTTAATTAAACCACACACAGAAGTTCAATATGAATTAGCATGTTTAAATTAAAGGCAATACTTTCGGAACTATTACATACACAGTCAATGCCATCTGGTTATAACCAGAAGATATTATTGTGGTGAAAATCAATCAAAAAAGACATAATCATGAAAACAATTTAAAATTTATTACAGTAACAGTTAATAAAATTGCATTTAACAATTTTATTGGTGCTAGCACAAGTGATCAAACTCCATTTGCTATCATGTGTATGGTCTGCAAAACTTAGGGTTATGGGTATGAATCCACTACTAGACTATTATCATGAAACATCTCCTAACACAAGCTTTTTAATCTGAGTTGGAGTGTTAGTAATGTTATGTTGCAATGTCATAAACATATCGCTATATATAAGATAAAGGGCACTTCATTTCAGTAGTCTTTTAGTATACACTAATCTTAGAAACTGCACAAAAGGTTTCACCAAAGCTTCACCTTTTTCGGTCTAACTAATTTAGTAACATATTATATCTAAATATGTAAACAAAAATATTGATATTACAAAATCTGTAAAGGAAGATTAATAATAAAACCACATGGGAGAAGATATATATTAATATTCACTTATTAAATTATGGAAACCAGAGAAAGCCATGCTAGGGTGCTTAATGTATTTAAACTTAAAGATATTTTTGATTTATGTACAATTTAAAAAATATTAATGAACCATATGACCTACTATATAGTTATTTGCCTAAAATTAAACAGAAATCATCTTATTCTTGTCTTATAAAACAAAAATAAAAATCTATATTATAAATAAAATTAAAGTTTATAATATATGATAGAAAGAAAACTCACAATTACGGTTCATATGAATGACAATACAGCTTTATTTTTTAGTTTGTTCATTTTTTTATGGACTTATTAATATTAGATGTAGACCCAGTAGGGATTGAACATTTATTATTTAATTATCAATCCCTACTGTATTTATATTTATACATGTATTTATTTTAAATTGAAAATTATATTATTTAGTATCAAATATAAATGAAACTTAACACAGCAATGCCACTGCTGAACATAGATATATATATATATATCTATGTTCAGCAGTATAGATATCTCCCCACACATTACCAAGAAATATGATACTGAAAGAATCTGGGACAAGTAAATATGTAAATACTAATATTATTTAAAGGCTGTTTCAACATAAAAACTATAAAATAATTTTACTTAGGTTCGTAAACGTTTTTAGCTTTTTTTTATTTGGTAATTTTTTTTTAAAAGAAATGAGGCTTTACTTAATTATATACTATACAACTCCAGTATTATAAATATATATTACAACTCCAGTAAGTTACTACAAATTTTTAACTTTGAATTGTGACATAATAAGTAGATGCTAGTCTACTAACCAATATCAGCCAGTATCACGGCCGCTCAGCTTTATTATTCAATTTAACAGAAAATAAACAAACATGATATAATCCACGTAAAATAATTGTAGAAGAAAACACTACAAATCAACAAAACTTTTTACAATTACTGTCAGTGTCAACTATCAATGTCAATTCAACACAGATTGCCTTAGAAAGCTATTGCTTTATGGAAAACTACCACGTTTTAAAACTGAAATGACAAATGATGTGAAATTAGTAAAAAACGTAAAAACCTACTTATTGAAAAAAATCTTACAACCTGAATACAATTACCCACAAAAACCAGTTTTAGTCGATTGGTCGTCACCGCTGCTCCTACACGACAACTCGCGGCCCCATACTGCGCAATACAGAGTCTCCAAGTCTGCAAGAGTTGGGGTTGCTCCCCCTCATCCACCGTACGCACCAGACCTTGCACCCACCGACTATTACTTTTTCCAAAACTTTTCGGCGAGAAAAAAATTCAATTCCCGAGAGGCAGTACAAAATCCCTTTGAAGAGTTTGTTGCGTCCCGTCCAGCTGATTTTTACAAGAAGGGCATCACCACTGCGTTGGCATAGATGTATCGATTACATGGGTGATAACTTTGAATAACAGAAATAAAAAAGTTAAAAAAAAATTCTTTAACTTATTTCATACAAAACGGCAATTTCATAGGTAAACATCGATTATAAAAAAATTACCCGTACAGAATTGCAGAGCATTAACATATAATAATAACATACATAGAAATATATTAGTATACTGCGTCTTCTATGCTCCTTTTTTATAGGAAACGAGAGTCAGGCAGAGATACGCAATGATCACTTAAAAATTTTCGGCGACCCATAGACATTCACATCCATTCCTAGCAAAAAGAATCGTATTCATATCAAGACAATGAAGATAGTTTCTTCGAGTATATTGTTTTTTTTACTCGTTTAAGAAACTTAAGGTACGCATTTAAAACTTTAAATTTCTTACGAATACTTAGATATTTTTTAAATATAAAATAATAATTTCAATATATAATATATCATTTATTTATATGGATGATAATTAGAAAAACTCACTATTTTATTCCTATTTTGTTCCTGGATCGTATCGCATTTTGTTCATGTCCTTTGCTGATGAAAACAACAAAATTACTTTACACCTTGTGTATTAAAAATACAAATAAATATAAAATTGGTAAATAATAATGATATCGTAAACAAGCTCTTCTAGTAAGATAAATGATGTAGATATGGTACGCAATAAAAAGTCTAGGTTTTTATCTAACTTTGGATGACAATTAAGGACACAGTTCACTTCATTATGAGTGGTGGCTTCGTTCCTCAACAGATTCAAGATGCAAATGCGTTTCATTCTTGAGGACTGGGATATGATTGGGTCTTTGATATCATACTAACCATATGCAGCATTGTGATGCTATTTCACTTAGGTATTTGTGGGTACACTGATATTTAATGAAATGGCTCTCAGAGACTATCAGGTCTCCGAAAGCCGATTCATTCAAACTGCATCTAGAAAGAAATTGCAGTGTGGCTCTACCAAAACTTATTAAATATATTTAAGTGCTAAAAGAACTTATAATTTTATCCCAATATACAACGCATGTAAACACGTCAATAGAAATAGTCAATGAACCAAATATAGAGCAAAATACAAATCACAATATACTGTAACACAACGAGCGAGGTATTATTGCAATTACCATTCCAATAAATGAATGCACAGAGCTGGCGCTATGCCAGGGTAAGGTCTAGGAACTCGCTCCTGCCAAAAATAAAATTATAGTCGTACACGTAACTGCTGTAACACATTAAGTTCACACATGAAATCAAATGTAAACGACACTTGATTTTGTCGGCGTGATAATAATCTACGTAACGCATGAAAAAATTTAAAGGCGTTTTTTCCATTATGAATGTTATAAAACTCAGTAATTTACATGTGAAACTACAGTAACCACTTGCTTTAGGTTACAGTTTAATTTTAATTTTAATCTCGATATTAGCTTAAATCATTTTGAAATTTCGTTTATTTTTAAATGCTCACCTATGCCAGCAAACGGAGAATAATACAAATCATACACATTAGTAATAATTAGTGAGAAATAAATGTGTAAAGGTTCAAATATTTTTCAAAACAAAGGTACGAACAGTATTTATGAATTTCTGTTTATTCAATTTTTATTATATAATAAACGAGCACGCGGTTTACACGATGGTAAATGATTCTCGCGGCCTAATACATCCATAGTCATCCTCGATAATACAGATGCGTTGTCACCCCTGAGTAAGATGGAATGTCAGGACATTCATTTTAAGATCGAAAGAAATAGATTTTTTTTTACCCGTGAAACAGTAGCGCTATTATTTAACTATATGTTACACTATATATATCTAGCCCATCTAATAATGTTACAGCTTGTTTATAAGTGCGACATTACTCTACCAACCACACTTATAAAAGTTAAAAACGAGGAAAAAGACACGTTTATATGAAACCGCGAACTCCTCTCCTTAAGTTTTTTAAATATTATTAAACAAACGAGGAGACAGTTCATCTGATAGTAAATGATAATTGTGACCCACTACATTTCTTTCCCTCATTCCTCAACAAAACTCGACTGAGCGCCACAAGCGCTCGGTCAAGCTCACGGACCTCAGTAGCTCACGGACCCATCGGTTCCGTGAGCCCTGTGTCCGATGAAGCTGTAAAAGCCCTCGGGCGGACAGCGGCCACCAGCCCAAAAAAAAATCCTCTAATTCAAACAGATGAGACATGAGCTGTCTGAGCTGCTCCTGAGGAATAAGAAGAAATTCCTTGTTAACTGTAGTAGGGTCCCGGGATCCATACACTCACCATACGAAACACAGCTGCGTTATGCTGCTATGCTATGAGAGCTCAGTTCTATCCCTGCTCATGTTGCATCTAGTACCACTGTTAAAAATAAAGATTGACATAACGTATAAGCCCCATACTTTGCGGCACATTATTGACAAGCTCTTCGGTTCCGTGCTTTAGATCTTGTTTACCATTAGGAGTATCGTATGCATATCATTGATAGCCCGTATTATTTGGCAAGTTAAAATTGCACTTTTTCTCTTCCACATTCTCTACTAAACTGCATTTGGGTTATTACTTCTGGGATAGAATTTGATAAGAAAAATGAAAAAGAATTAAGTATAGAGGAATTTGAAGACACTAAAAAAAACCACAATTCATTCAAAGCTTGACCAAGACGTTTCAGTCGAGATTCTTGACACTAAAGTGAGAGAAATTCTAAACTGTACTGAGCTATGCCTCGCAGAGTAATCTTCAAAGCAAGAGAAGCAGAAAAATCATAAAAACAAATAAACATTACATAACAACATACTTTGATTGATTAAAATATGAGCTAGCATTCTGGGCTTAACAAGGCTGTCAACACCTTAAAATTAAACAATATTTTTACTAAATTTCGTGTTAAAAAAGTTTCCCGGAAGTAATGATAAACTTTATTGCGTAATTAACGGTATGAAACGGCTAACATCGTTAAATAATCTAAAAAACCTAAACGTTTTTTAACTACCGTACTACACAGCTTTTCGTATATAATATTATTGGTTTTATTCTTACCTTTTCACTTATTTTAACAAAACGTTTTATACGTTATATTAGACATGAGAGTAATGCAATTGAAACATCCATTAGCTGTTAAGTGTCCGCATAAATAAACACATTTACAAAAGAGCACCGCAAGAGAACTAATATTTTTCTCGGAACACGCTGAAGCTTAAAAATAGCGTAGAAGGATCTCTAATGTAAGCTTCCAGATGAATCATTAAACATAACACATAAATATTTAAGTAATAATCAACGAAAATTAATTATACATGGAGGGTCGTTGATCGTTACATTTCCATTATAAATGAATTTTTGTATGTACAGTGCAGCACAGAAATAGCTTCCCGGGTGTCGCTGCTTATACGCAGCCAGTATACACGGCACCGTCGTTCCTAACGCTCTCAGTTCATGTCTATATACTTTTGTAGTGTGATTTTTAAGATTTTCACGTCAATTCGTTTCTCCGTGTGTCAAAAGTGATGAAACTTCTAGTGTGATAACAATAATAAGAGAGAAAAATGTGAGTTTCTAATACCTTGTGTTTGGAAGCGGTCCAAGATGATTGTGAACCTTATATGTGCGAATTGAGGGTGTTTATCCCTGTACGTTTGTGGTAATTTAAAGACAGTCAAACTACAATGTTTTAAAATAGTTGGTAATTTACGCACATCTGCTTTCATCGAGTACCGTATAGTTTTTTGCTGTTCGAAACCAAATTAACTTTAAAAAATTAATATATTACATACGTCCTAAATATTTTTTTTACTTATGTCTATTAGCAAGTCTGGATGCAATTTCATTTGACGTGAAGTAACGATATACCAGTAGGCTGATTATTTTAAAACTTCGTTATTGACTTATTATTATAAATCTATTGGATATTTGTCGAGCTAAATCCAAATCCGACACCCTTCTAATAGTATTTATTTGCATTTGCAGCTAATTATATTTATAATCATCATGACTTATATGCTCGAGGAAGAGGACAGAAAAAAGATAGGAATAGCATACCATAGCATATTGCCCTAACAGTAATGAGACCTGTTAGGAGTCACTTAGCACTCAGATATACATATAAATTTGTCTCGTTTCTAAGTCTATTATAATAATACATTGGCACTAATTCCGATATTACCACCTTTCCCCTTAAACTAAATTAGGAAATAAACTTTACCTACTGCGATTTTACTATTATATAAACAAAAAACTATAAGATAAGTAGATAAGACTCAGTAAAACTCTTTAATAAATTTAAACTTTTAATAACTGTTACCTGTAAATTTTCATATCAGTACCTAAAAAATATTCAATAAATAATTAACAGGAAAAAAAGGGGCAAGCTAAATGCGTCTAGCACGACTTAAATAAAAACGTAAAAGCTTAAAATTTGATCTAAATTATCGATAATTTGGTGTTAAACGTATTAAAACTATAGACGAACAGAGTAAAATCTAAAATTCCAAGATGCAGCTTTAATTATATGGATGTCATCCTTAACTAAAGTTGTATATACTCTATTTATAGTTTATCTGTGAGTAAGTGGATAACAGCATCATTTTAACACCTCGTTAATTGATTGACTTGCAGTTAATTCACAAAATAGTTGCCATTTTTTTATTAACAAGAACATACTATGTGAATCTTGAGTTTGGTATATCAATGATTAAAAACGTTCCAATAAAAAATAGTACCATTTCGTACAATCATAAACAGCTCATGTTATGTTGTACATTTCGTGCTTGTTGATTCAACCTTCACGATCTCATAAATGGCAATCCTAGTTTAACCACAGACTGCGTATAAGCAGGGGATTTTCTTCGATTACATGTTTGCTTTCATTATTGCTCGCAGTGGGCAATGATTGGAAATAAACTGCGAAACATTATTACAATATTTCTCAATGATTTGAATAACATTCGGATTAATTAAAGTTTATGTCTATTTTTTTTTTAAGTCATTTGATACAGAACCTGAGAATGTCACGCTCTCACACAATACGAGCATAAAATAGCACAATATAACTTATTTATTTTGTATAGGCCTAATTTAGGTGACAACGTTATATTCCTTATCCATGATCGATATAGGTGTCAGGTAATGCATATTATAATATATCGATTATCGCCGTGATCACATAAAAAACTTTTTTTAAGAATTTAATTAATATGTAATTATTTTTCTATGAACAAGTAAGTCCAACCAAATCTATTATATTATCATCATTAATTCAGCCCATCACTAGACCACTGCTGAATATAGGACATCCCTAATCTATTCTATACATATCTAATCTATAAAGTTTGTCTATGTTGATAAAAAAACTCTTGCCTTTATCCTAATTAAGGCAAAAACTTACAACATTTCTTCTAGAACTTATGATGACCTAAACATATAAGCCCTATATTTCACATGAAGCATTATAGGGCTATAACATTACAGGTACTTTTTTACGTAATAATTCGAAAAACAATATTAGAACCCACGATTATTTGGTCTTCGATCGTTGGATCTCGTAACGAAGCCATCAGCCTTCCGTAAATAAATTGATATGATATTGATGATAATAATGTCCTTCAGATCGATCTCTATCAAGGCTACATATTCTGGTTGTTCCCAGATGTTGTCAATATTTCAGAATATATTTTAGTTTAACTATTAACAGTTAATAGTTATACTATAATATATATGTAAATTTTATCTTAAACTCATTTGGGCAGAATAAGAAATTAAAAATTACGTTACGCGTTACGTCTTCTGTACATAGTAGCTGTTCAAGTGTTGAATAATTTTGTGTTTCATGAATATACCTAAATTAGTGAATATAAAGTTTAGTACTGTTACAGTAATATGTTTAACTTATTCAGATTCTTATCTACAAAAGTCTCTTTATGATTATTCTGTATAGGAATACACTAAGCACGTTTAGGACCTAAAAACCAAATGATACGTATAACGAGTTCGCCAGCTTGGTATAATCAGATTGTGATAAAAAAGTTAAGAGCGTTGGGCTTGCATCTTAGATTATTATGAAGTACGATTTCAAGACGTGTGCATTAATCGACCGGCTTCATTGGCCTAAATCAATCGGTGTTAGTTTAGCAGATAACTTAAATGGGACGAAAAAAGAAGGACAAAATACAACGTATGGGTTAGTATTATTTACTGTCGAAAAGTTTTGTCCAGTTCTGTAAATAATTGTAAAAAAATAGATAATGAATTTATACGAAATTAAGCGTCAATAGCCTAATGGCTTAGGGTACGGTCTGCGAAACTTAAGATCGTAGGTTCGAATCCACCATTAGAATATTGTCGTGAACCTAGTCTCCTGGCACAAGCATTTTCAGCTTAGTTAGTGTTGGTTTACCGGAATGTTAGTAATGTTATAATAGCAGTGTTTCTTATTTTCAAAAAACAAAAAAAAAGGAATTTTGCAAACAAGAGTCTATATATAGAAATAAAAATTAAGAACTACAAATAAAATGATCTACGATGCAGGTGCACATACCGACGTGACATTTCCGAGACATCCTTGGAACTTTAATGACTTGTTTCGCCTTAAAATACAGCATCATATCAGATAAATTTTGCTCTAATAATGTCTTAGTTATGTAAGTGCAATGAATAATATGGCTTTAATTATTAAGTACTAATTATTTGGTTTTCGCCTAACTTCAACATAAAAGCAAAGAATAAACAAATCACAGTCAAAAATACGCATTCTATTAAACCATTTGTAAAAATATAACTTATAAGAATTTATTTTCGACATCGTACCAGCATATGATATTCATACTTTTAGAATTTCACCACGTACCATTTCTAATTGGGGTCAGGGCAGTTCTTCGTTTCATCATTCATTCATCTCTTTTTCGATCAATGCTCATGAATTCTCTCTACTCTTCGTCTCACCTTAGATCTATTTTAAAATTCTCATTTCAGCCGACTAGAGACGCTTTTCTACTGACACCTTTGCAATCGGTATTGCTTAATGTAGCGCCGTATAGAATTCGTCTCTAGTCATTTGTAATCTTGTTAATGGCAATAAAATTATAAAACATTTTTAACCAAATATACAGAAATCCTAAACCTTTACTTATAGAACATATCGTTCGTCTTGACCGATTTGACCAAGGCTGGTTCACAAATTAAAAAAGATATTAAATAAGGGGTGGGGAGGGGTGACAAATATGCACACAGTACAGCTATCCTCAACAAAGGTGCACATGCGTTGTCACCTCTGAGTACTAAGATAAAATGTCTCGTTACCAATAATTGGGTCTCCACATCCCAACACACGCATATAGAAGCACTAATTAACTGGATTTCCGGATACAATGTGTTCTGATTCTTTCTGATTTTCTGATTCCTTTTTGTAAGCCATAAACTGAAAAGCAAATATATTCTTACATGAATATCAATTTTTATTTACAATCGAACTCGAGCAGGTACTTAAGATCTGAATAATTTAAAATAAAAATTATACGATGTCGTACAAAGAAATTAGCTTTTGCCTATAAACTGCTAGCAATGCTGTTAAAATGAATATTATTCCCGTTAACCATTCCAACTGAACTTGAACGCTTTTGTTAGGAGATTAGGTTCCATACGATAGTCGAATGAGTGATTGGAACCTAGGTACGATCTTAACTTATGCAGACCGTACTCTAAACTATTACGCTATTGAAGAATTTGTCATGAAGTTACATATGAAGAAAGATAATTAATATTATATGAACTGTTCAACATCAGATCTTAAGCTGCAATGTAATTGATTTTAAACTATAACAAATTGGCAAATATATATTAGAAATACTCATTATATTTACATAATGCATTATTTTTGTTACCAAATCAAATCCTCGAACGATTATTATTAAAGCGTTAGATAAATCGATCGTTGACAACCAGGTACTTTCCAATCGGTTTGATTCACTGTCGTTGCGAAGAGATGTTGCATCTCTTTGTATTTTTTACCGAATTTACCATGGGGAGTTCTGAGGAGTTGTTCGGATTCATTTCAACCTCTAAGTTTAAACATCGTACATAACGACGGAATTCAAAATTTCATCATCGTCATCTCGACGGTTGGCGATCTGCTACAGTGCGCTTCACGCGAAATTTCCTGACACGCACAACTACTCTGTGGAATAAGTTTTCGCCAGCGGTGTTTCCGAACCGATACGACCTAGAGACCTTCAAGAAAACCAACAAACACCTTCCTTAAACGCTGGCAACGCATTTGCGACTCCTCTGGTGTTGCGGTTGTCTATGGGCGGCAGTGACCACTTACCATCGGGTGGGCTGCTTGATCGTTTGCCACTTGGTCTATTAATATATATATATATATATATATATATATATATATATATATATATGTAACGGCAGTATATGACGTCACGATATTTGTCTGGATCTGGAGTAGACATCAAGCCCTGGCAACTATCCAAGATTATTCACTAAGATTTCAACTGAAATGAGGACGGATACCTTTTTTTAGGTACTGTTTGAGTTGCAACAAAATAATTACAGTTCGATATTCGCACTGGGTCATACATACTTTATTGGACTCTTGGATAGTGAGCTAAATGTGTACTGCGTGACTCATCTGTTAGATCGCGTACTGGTTTGCAATCCTAGGACACAATTGAAGTAACCAATAACTTATAGGTGTCTAGACATTTTATATTTAGAAGTATCTCCAGGACGTTGACAGCATTTAAATCTTTTTTTAATTTTAACGATTAGATATTCCTTCCGATATTGAGATTTTTGTGTTTGTGAATTAAATTTGCGCGGCTGACGGGCGCGGTAAAAAGGTTTTATCTCGCGTCTCATTTTAATTAAGGATGGGGTGTGCCAATAGCTCACATTTCCGGATAGTGTACAAAGAAATGAAATAAATATTTGAAAATAGTTTTTTTTTTTCTGGTTAACTCGTATAGGCTCACATACAATCAGTTGTAACATGTTATACCTGCGGGTATTATGAAATGTTTGGAAACACTTTTAAACAATAATCTTAACTTACGTCTTTCAGTTGATAAAGTAATGTTCTACAGAAAAAATGATGAATAACGGCACAAGGCGCGCGTTAACAGGCTCCATACATAAAATTAGAGAATTTGAACTAGAAAAGGCAAGTATAAGCACATACACATAGCTGACGAATATATAAAATTCTAAGCACATTAAAATTATATTTCGTTTTAGGTATGTTTGGTCGAAGAATTTGATATTCTTCAAATAGTTGGTGAAGGATGGTTCGGGAAGATACTTCTAGTGGAGCACAGGGCCTCTGACACTGAAATAGTTCTAAAAGCTTTACCTAAACCCTATGTATCTATAAGAGATTTCTACAGGGAATTCCATTACGGTCTCCATTTAAGCGCCCACAAAAACATTGTGACAACGTTCGACGTTGCATTCGAGACTGCTGGTTTTTATGTATTCTGTCAAGAATATGCACCTTTAGGTAATAAGATTTATTTGTCAATTTTAAACAATTTGTTCGATACACAAAACATCATTTCAATAAAATATTACAATGTAAGTACCCATCGTTCCGAGCAAGACAAATTCAAAACTAAACAGTTGCAGCTTTACGTTGGATTGAAGCCAAAACACCTATTTGAATGAATATTAGAGTAAGCCCGTTTACAATGTCCGACCTCATTTTCAACAAATTTCATTTCCCTGCCGGAACTTTATACTTAATGCAGTATCATAAAAATAGACAATGAATATTTATACAGATAGTGAAAACTTTACGTAACTCAAGTGTAACGTTTCGACTTAATAGTTCATTGCTCTCAGTAATAAATTTTATAAAAATTCTTTCCAGGTGATTTAACTTCGAATATGCTTGATACTGGAATAGGAGAAATTCACACAAAAAGAGTTGCAAAGCAATTAGCTGCTGCACTGGAGCATTTACATCAAAGGGACCTTGTACACAGAGATGTGAAACTCGACAACATTCTTATATTTAAATCGGATTTCTCTAGAATAAAACTTTGCGATTTTGGCGAAACAAGGAAAGTACAGGCTGTTGTAAGAAGAAGAAACGAGTGGCTGCCATACTCTCCGCCAGAAGTTTTAAAACTATCAATGGACAGTAGCTATAAGTAATAAATATTTTATCTCCTTTACGTTTTAATGGCGCCTGTTGCCTAATTCGAGCCAACTAAACAATAGCTTAAATGCGCTAGTCAAATAAACATTACGTTGCACAGATAAACGTCAGAAAATATTTTGGAATGTAAACAATGGATGTTGTAATTTATGCTTGGACGATTATAAACATCTTTTTGTTTCAGAGCACTCATTAGTCATGACATTTGGCAGTTCGGTATAGTAATCTTTATTTGTTTGACTGGATGCTTGCCTTGGCAGAAAGCGGCTTTCGATGATCCTAGATATGTAAGGTACGTAATAAAATACTATTTAAAAGTTATTCCATATTTGGAAAGAATAAATAAGACATAAATAAATACTTTTTTTGCAGTTATTTAAATTGGTACAGTAGCGCAAATCCTCTAAAAAAACAGCCAAAATTATGGAAAATGGTTTCATCAAGAGCACAGAAAATGTTTAAAAAGTTTATTGAACCGAGAGAAGACAAACGGGCCACAAACTTCATTGAGCTTGCAAGGTATTTAGATGACCGATGGATGGCCAAAGGATACACGGACAGAGTAGGTAAGCACACACATAACTAATAATTTGCATTAATACTTAAAAATATGAATTAGGATATGTGTCTAAATTAAATAATGGCACACTGTAAACATACGTATTAGCAACCTAGTGCCTAAAATGTATCTAAGAAATCAGACTTGTATGATTACTTAGATACATTTTGATCATGTTCTTCCAGTAGTGGTTTCGAATTCTAAATAGCTGATACCTATATATGTTACATGTATCTGTTTGTCGTATTCATATTGAAAAAAAAAATAAAAGTCGATATAGATCGATGGTTTCACTAATAATAGTGAAACCATCCACTTTAATCCCCAAGCGTGAGGACACATCTCCACTATGATTATTTATTGACGAAGAATTTGGATGTCTAGAGTACGAGGATTACTTACTCATATCTATATGTGAATTGTGTGCTCATTTGTAATTTGTTTTGTCAATTGATTGCATGAATGTTATAAAAAGGCCCCATATTTTACTACATTAAAAACAACATAAATATTGTGTTAGAAACTGTCACCAAAGCGTAGCATTAATGTTATTTCAGCTGGCGGTGACATTGATGAATTGTGTCCTTCAATGTACAGCTATCATAGTGATCCTAACGAAAAGAATATACTGCTAAAGCATTTCCGCGATAACGGCGTCGAAGTAATAGTTGACAGACAAGCAAAAAAGCAGAGGATTCGCGAATGGATACAAAACAGCGTCATTGAGGAAGCGGATGAAGAGGTATGATCATAATGGCTATAAGTGTGAACTTGATCATATTTAAATATTTAAATTTTTAATTCATTGAATATTTTATTAAATAACTGGGACATTCGCAGCTACGCCTTGGATCCTAGCTTTATTACCAGACGTACATATAATACAATATTGGTCTCGTTTGAAAAGTTGGTTTCCTGGTTATGTGGTACTTGTTATGTTGTTTAGGATAGAAAAGGTGATTACGAGTGTTGCACAAATATTGACAGCACAAAGTATACTGCGCAGTTGACATGATATGGTAACTCATTCGGGCAATTAAAATCATGATTTTTATGATATTCTTCATATAGTTTTTTTTTTCAGGAGGAAAGCAATTATGATCCTAGCATCTTAGAAGAAAGTGACGGAGAACTTGAAGACAGGTCAAGACCACATCCAATCGATGAGAGCCACAGAGTTAACCTTCGTTATGACACCGAGAAACACATTAACCCAAGAACGGGTGAAATTATTGAAGGTGTCAAACACACAGAAAAGAACCCATTATCTTATGATGTACAAAACATCGAGCCTGTTGCACCAGGAAATGTCACGAGGAGGTACGGAGTAAAAGAGGATGTTTCATCGCATAGCTCTACTAAAGACAGTGCCTATGGCTCTTTAGACGTTAATTCGCCTTCAAAACCCACTGCAAATAGACATAACACGAAACATATGTCTATAGATAGAGCAAGTGATATATCTCCAAGCAGATCATTAGGTGGATCATCAATACATCAAAATATATCACCCTTATCCGCACATGTACAAAGATTTCAAAAGAGCGAAGAAATATTTTCAAAAGAAATAGAAAATCAAAGAGGAAGTACGTCAACACTTCATTCTATCGGCAACTCATCTAGATCTAATAGTATTCGGGTGACGCAAAATAGCTCTTTAGACAGTGCTTCAAATATTCCAAACGATACGCCACTGGAAAATGAAATATCTAGTGCCACACCGAGACCAAACAATCCAGTCATAACTCAAAATGGTTTCAGTCCAGGTTCTAAACAAACTCAACAAGTCGCTCAGCCTTACGTTTCCATGAAAAACACAGTCTATGAGAGTGTAGCTCCTCGCATGGAATATAATCAAAATAAAGAAGAGAACAATTCAAATAATGCTGCAGAGAGTCCGTATACATCAATGATGAATATTGTACAAGGTCAAATAAAAATTAGCCCGCTCGCTAATGAATCTGACAAAAATATTGTCAATGTGTCAGTGACATCTGTCAACCGTAGGAAAGTCTAATTGCTCAAATTGAAGTATCGTTATGCACCATAGAATAAGAAGTAAGAACCAAGCCATGACTACAAGAATTTATTACAATTACACAATCATTTATTAATATTATATTGTTTCTTATATCTTAATTTAACATATTTACGAAATAAAGACAAAATGTTATGTGTAATAAAATACATAATTTCATATTATATAAATAATATAAAACCTTCCGACATATTTATAGATGTTAATGATCCTGACATGATGCTGATTGATGACCTGGCAATATCTGCAAGAGCCTTTTAAATCCCTTAATTTATAATTTCTTCTACTTTAATGGATATGCCATTCTGCCCTTATATATGCTAAATTACGTGTTAGCTTCCAAATAACGTATTTATGACCATCGCGAAATGAAGGTCAATTAAAAATTTATTTATAAATAAATATTTTAAATTCATATCTTCGGTAATGTGATTTCAAAAATATATGTGTATTTTAAAAATGTACACATGTAATATTTAAGTTGTAAAAGTTGTAATATATAAAGATATACATATTTATTTTTCAATCTTACGTACAAAGAATTACTATGTAACATTAGTAGGAAAGCCCAGTTCCTAATATCGCCTGTCAAGAAAATTTTAACGACGAATTTAAACGCAAGATCTAAAATCAAATTTTATTATTCTTCTCTCCAAACCGTAATCAAATATATTACATGCTCATCTATTTCCCACTATATTTTTAAATGACACGCTCTTTAACAAAGCGTTCTAATAATCTTAGATTTATTAGTTTTAGAACTAGTGTACTATCCATTTTTACAAAATATATAAAATTTTATAAAAATGATAAAATGTCACATAATATGCATAATACTCGAAATTGTTAAGACTTGTATTTTTTTTTTTTTTTAAATGTAATTTTTAGTCTTTTACAATTATTTGTATTGCTGTTAAGTGTAATACTAATTAAAATATCTGTGTAATTTTATTTTATTTTTGTTCCCTGTCTGATTATGAAATTTGGACAATAGATTTATGAATTGACATCATCACTGATGGCAAATTAGTTTTATTGCAACACTCTTTGGGAATTTTTCAGAACCGACATGCTCAGTAGTTAAGTAATAAAAAATTACACGCTGACGTTTTGTTAACCGTTTTTGCAATTGAACCTGTTTTACACAACTACCACGAATTGGAAACACCGAGCTTTAATTTCCTGGCTTTTCTAATAGCTCCTTTAAATGTCGTCAGGAAAAATAGGTGTGATAGTACTCACTCATGTTCGAAAAACTTATCTGTTACAATGAGGCTTCCGTAATTCCCCCGATCTTATTTTGATAAATGGAGAGAAATCGTCTAACATTAATTCTTCTGACCACACTACTTTTCGGATTCCTGGTTATGCTCGTGAAGATAAGAAGGGATCCATCTTCATATCCATGCTGGTGCATTAATTTTTGTGGTCGATGGCCGCTGTTAGCCCCAGGGCTTTTACAGTTTCACCGGGTTGAGAGGTGACCGAGCGCTTATAGCTCTCAGTCGAGACCTCTATATATGGGTAACCAGCGCAAGGGCTCCCGAGAGGGAGCCTCGGCTTGGACCGTTACCCTGTTTCGCGAGAGCGTCTGACTCAAGGGTGCCCGAGAGGGCCGAACCGTCCGGCGCAGTCAGTTGCTTCTGACAGAGGATTATCTTAATTAATATCACTATTATTATTAACTACCTGTACCACCACTTCAGAATGCGTGGGCGCTAGAGAAGAAGTGGCGCAAGAAACTCCAGCAACGCTTCTATCTGTATGGACTGGAGAGAACCGGCCAGCGACATGGCGGTATCGCGAATAACTTTGTTTGTGACGCCCTCGCCGTCGGCGGGGGCGATATGAGGGTGCAATGTATGTGTGTTCTGTTTTATGAAGGGCTTGGGCCCTGGTCGTCGAGGGCGTGCCTCGGTCTCCTACGGACGCGGGTAAATCTGTGATTCGCGATGGGATTGTAAGTGGCGGCACTTACAATCAAAGGGTTTCGGTGTGTGACGGCAGAGTCGAAATATCGGCGAGAAGCCTGCTTCAGGTACTGAGCTATGGTCGGCAGCTCAAGATCTATGTGTAGATTTTCGTTACGCAAGAACCACGGCGCACCGGTGGCCTTGCGCATGAAACGATTTTGTATTACCTGAAGTCGGTGAATGTGACGCGGGGAGGCATGCGCAAAGACGGGGCTTGCGTATGTCATTATGGGTCGGATGCACGCTATGTATAGTGTAATTTTATTACGCAGGGACATTTTGCTATTTTTATTGAGTAACTGGTGCAAACGGCCTAGGACGAACGCTGCTCGATTCCGTACGCGGTTGATATGCGGACCGAAGAGACCATCGAGGAAGCCTTACTTTGTTCCTATTTTAAGAAACATCTGTAAAATAATCATCTGTATGTATGCTCTCTCCATGTTGCATCTTGTGTCAAATCACAAACTATATTCTGCACACACGGCAAGTTAAGTTAAAGTCATTGCCCATACTAATATCAATGTCAAATTGTACCATTTCTTGTAGAGAATTCTTGCAGGTATATCTATAACCTAAACCAAAATCAGACTGGGATAAATCTTCAATTGAAATATATTCCACTAAGAAATAAAAACCATTAAGAAGGAAGTTAAGAATCCTAACGATATTAAGGTAACTAAAAGGGCTTACGGGATTTTTTCTAAATTATTTCTCATGAGTCGTGATCTTCGTTTGGTGGGATAAAGAGTATGTACTCATGGTGGTCATTAAAACGCAAACAAGCAAAGCGCTTTTATTCCTCTGCTATGACAATTAGTTGTTTAAATTATCAAAATATTTTATAACTGAGCTGAGAGCTGAGCTTTAACTTTTATTATGTAATAAAAATTGGTTGGGTTGTTCCGTCTTATGGAAGAATATAAAAAATCGTAGTTAGCATGCCTATGACAATTTTATACTTTCAACCGGTCTTCTGTTCGATATTGAATACATATTTGTTGGTAGACTCGCTTTTCCTTGGATACCTTCTTTTCCTTTTTTTCTCTTTCTAACACTATTCCCAAGAGTCTCCTTACTAACAATTTTAAATGGTAGCCTAGACCTCCCTTTAGATAGCGAGCCGAGTCGAGATTTCGTACCTCATTAAAAGGGCCCTCGTATCGGATTATCGCCCCCCTCTGTTGTCGTCGACGTTCTTCGTCCACAGGAGTCCCGCCCGTCTGTCCGTCGGAGTGCAGCGGTGGTGCAGCAGCAGTCTCCGTGCCAGCTTCACAGCATCTCCCGCTCGCGAATCTACTTGGATAAAGCTGTAAAAGTCTCTGGACCAGCAATATTCACACACAAAAAAAAGGTAGCCTAGGACGAATTTCAGATATTTCATGAACATCGTAAGGACAAATCTCATGTAATTGACAGAATGTTCTTCTAAATATTACATTTTAAATCATAAAATAAAATATTTGTTACTACTTATAGAACAATAGCTTTATTCTGTATATTGTCTAAAATTATAAAACACCCCGTAAAAATCATTTTGAGTGGTTTGGGTATAAAGGCCTCTCGCCAAATCTCAATTTGAATTTAAGTGTCCCAATTTTCATTTCCGATATCCGCATATGCGGATGGAATTTACGACCAGTACGACGTAGTAAGGGTTATCATAATTGTGTCTAATGATATATGATCTACGAGCGAGAATTATATTCACATCTATGTAACTACATAACATAACGAACATATTGTTCGAATATGTTTTTTTTATACAGAATTCTAACAATTTACTACCATTAACATTACTAACATTCCGGTTAACCACTCGAACTAAGCTGAATATGCTTATACTAAGAGATGGTTCACGACAATAGTTGAATGGTAGATTCGATAGTACGCTTAATTTTCGCAGATTGTAAACAATTAGACCGATTACCGATATCCACTTAGTTTTTTTAACAATAATCCTTCATTGGAGTTAATCTCGATATTTCAGCTGTTTACTATAGTGCGTTTGACCCACTATGGTGTTTAATTTACCATATTTAGTTACTAGGTCTATCTTCAACATGCTTTATAATATGTCAAATTTTAGAAAGACCGAGAAGAAGAGATAAGGTCATTCCCCCAGTAACGGTATTAAGCCCTATTTTATATAATATATGGGGAAGGGTGGAAACGAGCCTAGGGAAAACGGAGCCGAGCAAAGATATCTTGCTGAAAAAACGTCGCATCTTAGCTCTCGTACTGCTCTTCTGCGGCTGCTTTAAACTGTCCATCGTCCTCAAATATTCGTTCCTTTCCTCCTATCCTTTCCTTCCGAATCCCACAAAATGAATTTCGGATTCGACTTATCGAATATCCTTTTTATTTATATTTCCCAGCATTCTGTTAATGGCTGTCTAGGCTCAGCAGTCTGATTATCTAAATACAACATTTTAAAACGCCTACTACGGCTTCAATATTTTCTAGTACAAATGTGCTGTTTTAGAAACAACTTCGTTTAGAATATCGTACAAAATTAAGAAATGCTGCGGGAGTGAAGCTTGAGATCAGCATCGAGTCCACCAATGTAAACGGCTGTTCTGATCGTTGCTGTGCGCCTTAGGTTTAATCTAATCATAATAAATCTTTCAATTGCTTTACTTATTAGTAATAATTTTATTAAGTGTTTTTGTTTGTTTGTTTTAAATTTTATTGTAAATATATGCGTAATTCGACATAAGATTCTGAATCAAGTAATGATTATAGTAGAGTGATTGATAAACACTGTTAAAAAATTGATTTTTCTTTTCATTTATATGTGAATTTTAATTGTCATAACTAATTCACAATTATGAACGATCGTAAATTTCCTATTATCAATGTTGTCATTATTATTCACTTTTTTTTGTTAATATATTTCTTATTGGCAGAATGCACCGATAGAAAACCCAATGCCAATTCATTGCCAAACTAGGAAAAAAAATTCTATAAATGTCAATGTCACGAACAAAACGTCAAAATTGAAAATAACTCAGGCGTACCGTATTTGCGGTTTATAAATGGATCATTTTTATTAAGCTTTGTGAATAATAAAATCTAGATGTCTTAATTGCAATAACTAATAGTAGAACTGGTGTCTTAACATAACTTCTCATTATCCTAATATTGTTTATATTATTATTTGAAAAAATGCTTGATAACCTTTCTTAGTATTTTTATCGGGTACCGTTGTCTGTTCGTTACAAAATCGTTTTAAAATGAAAAAGTTACAAGACAGCGTTTTCTCAATAATTAAAACAACCAATCTTTCTCCCGCTGTGTTCAATTTTTTGCAACCAACTGAAGATTTTACGGGTAAGTTTATTATATTTCAGGTAGGTAATTTAAACAATATAGTTCAAAATAAATATAACAATTAATCACCTTACAGATAAAACCCCCCTTGGTGGAATTCTAAAGGATACGAAACATGGATGGCTTGCTCTTGGCCCTAAATTTTGCGTTGTCGATCTTAGAAGTGGGTTGAAAGTTGCGGCGCGCACTTTTGGTTCAAGTGTGAGGTAAGTAACCACTTGCGTCATTATGCTCCTACACAATTTTTTTTAGTAAACATTTTCAAACTATGAAAGTATTACTAAGATGATGATATAATTTTGTAGAATGTAAAATTAATGTGTTATGATGTTTTAATTATAATTAACAATTAATGTATAATTTGTTACATCAGTTGAACAAAATAATATCCTTTCAGCCTGTCATTAGTCCACTGCTTATGGACTGATATAGCTGGACTAATAATATAATAATGCTAGAATAGAAATTTGAATGCTGATTGAATGAGAAATAGAAAAGAGATGTGAATGCTTGAATAGAGAAATAGAATAGAGATGTGAATGCTAGAATAGAGAAATAGAACAGAGATGTGAGTGCTAGAATAGAGAAGTGAATGCTAGAATGCTAACAATGCAATTAGCATTACCAACATTCACATTAACCACTCAAACTAACCTACAATACTTGTAAGAGATGGTCCACAACAATAGTTAAAATGTAGATTTAAAAGTTGCTTAGAGTTTAATCGTAAAATTCGAAAGCATTTGTTGGAAGTAGTGTCAGCAGATTCACTACATCGATAATAATTATGTATATTTACTTTTAGATATGTTTGTATTTATAATATGTATACATTTTTGTTTTATAGTATATGTAAATGTATATATATACCTATTTTTTTATTTAGTATTATAAATTCCTAAGATAATATATAATGATATGTATATATAATTGTATATGTATTTAGATGTACTGTATGTTTATTTTTTCTTTATTATTATTCATCTGTCCCTATCTTGATTTCTATGAACCCTCCGAAGGTTGACTAGTAGATAATGCTTTAGGCATTAAGTTCGCCTTTGTGCATATGTTAGTTGTACAAAAGTTTATAAATAAATAAATAAAAATTGATACCCACAGTACTTAAACACAGGATTTAGTAGCCATAGTCTAGATATGGAAACAGTCACTATATCTACAAAACATCTAATCATCCCATATATATCAACTGGAATTGTAAAGCTAGGTCTAAAAATGTAATAGTTATTTAAAGAAATTATGAGGGTTAAAATTGATGCAAAACTTAATTCCAAAAATTTTCTTAATTATTTATCATATTCTTTGTTTTAATTTTATATTACAGTAACAACCGTATCACAGTAACAAGTGTAGTAGAGCTGCCAACCCCGTTGACCGATAACTCTCACCAGCTAGTTATTAGTCTGGATTATGACAATGTGTCGGGCATGATATGCATACTCCATGTCAATGGATCACAGATCCTCCGCTGCATACAAACTGAGGTTGTTGTCACTCAACTTGCAGTATGTGATGGAACACCCGATGGACCTTTCACAGCATTCGATAATATTGTTGTAGCAGGAACAAAGAGGGGAGAAATTTTAATTTTTGATCTCAATAGAGCAAGTTTGCTACAAGGTATTAGTATACATATTTTTTTAAATCTAGTAAATATGTAATTTTGTATATATGTAGTATACATGTATTAGTGTAAAAATATACAATGGGACTAATGTTGAAGCACTTACTAGATGCTTGAATTCCTATGTATACTTAGGTTTAAAATAAAATATGCATTTAAGCATCAGCAACATAATAGATGTGCCTTTCAAGAGAAACAGTTTATAGTAAAGTATTCTGTGTATTACTAAGCCAACATAATTAGTCAACAGAACACATCATCTTGCAGTACAGAGTGCATAAAAATTATTGTTTTAAAATAAGGTTATTCATTCATTTATATTATACATATTTTATTAGAAAATCATATTGAAGTTTGGGTAAAAGCACCAACAGCAAGGGGCATCCCATTCAATACCTTGGTCTATTTATGTTGGTCCAGTAATAGCTATAGGGATTACTGATATAAACACTATCTGACAAAAAGAAAATATATTATATAAGTCAAATATTATTGTTGTCTACAATCTGTATCTGAATGCAACTATAAAAATAAGTCTTGTTTTAGCATTAAAAAACATTTCACAAGGTTATGAACACTTAGTTTTAAATGAAGAGAAGGCAACTAACATTAAATTCTTACCGCTGAAAAATTACATCAAATAGAAGAACAAAAAGATTTGGCCTTGCAAAATGAGGACCACTTGGGTGTGATATTAAATGAAGATTCCTTGTTTAACGGAGATTATATTTTCCGTAATCCTGATGGCACTGTCCGTATGAAGGCTAAAAGAGATCACATCAGAGTGACTAGCTTGCAGTATATATCACAGTTGGGAAGTTTGGCAGTCGGTTACAACTTTGGAGCCTTCCAATTATGGAATCTTTTGAATTTGGACTTAGAGTTTACATCTCAAGTTAATGTTGAATGTTTGCCAGTCACTCATTTTGGATTTCAGGTATATATTACATCTCCATATTCAGCCTATATCCACTATACTAATACAGGCAACATTATTATGCCTTTCCAACCAAACACCAACAAAACTAGTACTTTTTCAAAGTGCCAATACCCTTGCAAGTAAAGATGCTGTGTGATGGGTTATTAATAACCAAAGAATGTTGAGTGTATTGCGATAGATTTTCTGCTATCATGCCAAATATGATTATCAAAAATATATTCTGGCATACCTGAGTATGGCTAATGATGAATTATGTGTTGAGCCATAGTGCAACCATTGCAATCCAGTGATTAGTGCCTTTGAGTCTTCAAAGGCACTAGTCACTGAAGGTGAGGAAAGACCACACTACTGTCTTGCAGTGTAAAATGGCAGCTGCTCTCATGATTTTCCCTGATTAGTGAATAATTCTAGTTTCTAGTTGCAGACTGAATGGGTCAGCTCAACCGGGGCAGGACCATGCCCTCACAGAATACCATCGTAAAATAGCAGCATAATGCTGCTTTGTTTCGTCTGGTGAGTGCAGGGATCCGGAGACCTTTATTAGTGGTGACAAGGCATTCCATTACAGTCCTCAAGGTGACAACACATCTGCATTATGATTCCTTGTCAAGAATGAATGTAGATGTCATGGGCCGTAGGAATCACTTGCCATCAGGTGAACTGTATGCTACATATGTTACTCTCAATGTAATAAAAAAATCAGGATTACCAAAGAGTAACAAAGATTCAATCACCTCTGAAATTTCAATGTGTTTACATCTTAGTTTGGGTCATCTTACTTTCTAATGGGCTGCATAAATTTTAATCATGCTATACAGTAGGTTAATTATTGACTACCTCTTTATTTTTATCACATTTTTCCTGATTTTCTAATAGATTCTAGTAATTAATTTAAAGAATTATATTTTTCTTGATTTTGTTTAAAGGAACCATGTGATGATCCCAGAGCATTTTGTTACCTGTGGGTTGTGTTCTCAGTGATAGATAGATTTGAGGAAGAAGAGTTTCCACTAGCAGTTATGTATTCATTAACTTACCAAGGAAAAAGGATTTTATCGGAAACAAAATGGTTATATCAGGTAAAACGACACACAACACAACTTCTTTTATCACAGAGAAACTATGCTTTGTTTCACTAAATATGTTAAATTATTTGTTACATTAGGATTTCTCATCTGCAACAATGAGGTTCCAAGTAGAACTGGCGGCATCAGAGGATGTAAACTACCTTCTCGGTGGTAGATGTGTTTCATGTCACACTTACTCTATCAGCTCCCCATTGGGAGAAGAAGGTGAAGATAGTATGTATTTGAATTTCTTTTTGTACAATATTTTATGATTAATTCAAGTTTTCATATTATAATGTTGAAATATTTACATAAACATGTAACATTTGCTTAACTGTTCAAGTCAACAGCAAAATATATTACTTATTTTTTATGTGTTGTATAGGTGATAAATTGATCAAAAGGGATTATTATGGTTTATATTAGTATCTAGTTGCAGTATGGCTCTATCACTCCTTTTGAAAACTTAAGCTTAATTTTTAATACAATATCACAATTTCAGGTATGTTAAATATTTGTCAACTGATTTGGGAGTGTTGGGGTGAACATGCAACTACCGCTTCTCAATATGGAATGCTGCTGTTTGACCTGGATCAATGGTATAAGGATCAAATGCCAGGTAAGTCATGAAGGATTTATATTACACAAATATGGGCTGATGGCCGCTGTTATTTATGGTTGTTTTATAGTTGGGAGATTAGACTTTTGGTGGGGTTAACCTCGATCCTCCTTTTCGGCGAAAAGGGCTACACCGTAGCACGACATAGTTCTACACCGCATCAATTGCGATACCGCGCAATCGATGCGGTGTAGAGCGTGTATAAAATGTGGCGTAGGACGGAACCTTGTGGACACCGGCACAAATGGGATGAATCTCGGAACGCGATCCCGCGACGCGGTAATGAAAGGTTCGATTTCGGAAAAAGTCTCATATGATTAGTACGAGTCGATCTGGCACATCTAGCTCATATAGTTCGTATATGAGCCCGTTGTGCCAGACCTTGTTGAATGCTTTCGCCACGTCGAGGAAGAGTGCCGCGGTTTGGTAGCCCCGAAGGAATTTACTGTGAATGTGCTCCGTGATATGTGACGACTATGCGTGCATGAGTGTTGGGTGCGAAACCCGAACTGCTCATTGATTGGTAGCCCTCGGGACGGCATGTAGACCTTGAGGTGGGCGAGGATTAGCCTTTCATATACCTTACCCAAGGCTTTGAGTAGGCTTATGGGTCAATAGGCTAATGGATCGGTTGAGTGTTTCGAGGTCTTAAGAACCTATGACGTCGGCTTTCTTCCAGGTTTTCAGGAAGGCGCCTTAGGATATGGCCGCATTGTAGATCAACAAACAGGGTCACATCTGTTCAATAAATAAGACCTGTGTATAAGAGATCTGTTAAAGTTGATGAATTTTAATGGCTTATTTGATAAGTTCATCCAAGTAGTACAACCTTTAATAATAATTAATTAAAATGTTATTATAATTTTTCTTTTCAAGGCTTTTTACTTATCTTTTTGGCTTTTTCGTGGACCGCGACATAAAAATTTTAGAGAAACAATGAACTAATAAATAATAAAAATAGTTCATTAATTTATTTATAAGTTTTAGTTAAGATGAAGATGATATCTTTTGGGCCTAAAATTAGGGCTCAATATTTTGTGTTACACATATATTGAGCCCGGCTGTGATTTAAACACAGGGCCACTAACATGAACCAATAAACCGTGAAAAACCACCCATCGCCTAAACATTTATCAGCACTTGCTCAACCTGGTGAAGTTGTAAAAGCCCTCGGGCTAACAGTGGCCATTAGCCATAAAAAAACAGCACTTGGTGTGATGTGGAATATATGTTAACACAGAAAACATTTAGATGCATGCCTTCGACAGGATATGTGAATGTGTAATTCTATATAATGTTTAATTTATTAAAAAGTAACATAAGAACTTTTTTTTAACTAAATGATATTACTTGTTATGTTTCAAGATGAGTTTCCTACTCTATTTTTTGCTACCCACTGTTTAACAGTGAATTACGCCAAACTGAACGACTTAATAAGTTGCATTTTTCGATCCCCTCTTTGCTTCAACTGTCCATTGCATACTCCCCGAAGTAACTCTAACTATATGTGGAATAGCTACTTTGTTAGAGCATGTAAAGCATACAATGACCTTTGTAAGAATCATAATACTGTTGACCCATTTTATACCAGTGATGCCTTCATACGTAAGCTCTTTATTGATATGTCTAGTGATGCTGTATCTCCAGGATTATGATGAGATTTTTTAATTGATGGAGCCTGGACTTGAATATTTCTATTTTTATAAATACATGTGAAAACTTATTATCTGCTTATTAGTGACCTAACTGTATATTATATATTAGTATTGTATAGCTGTAGGTTTTCCTTTAATAAATAAATAAATATAAACATAACAAAACAATTTAAAACTTTAACTACAACTATTAAACATGATATGTATTAATGTCAATGTTAATCCAATGTATTGTTTGTAGACACGTACCGGCTGGAAAGCAACGCTTTCATGAGCGTGACGTGGCTAGCAGCACTCGGCACGGGGCGGCTCGCTCTGGACGCACGCTTGAACGCTTCATCAGTTGTACCGTACTCACATGCCACTCGCCTCGAGGAACACTTCTACCCAAACTCCTTGCAATACAGTGAGTATATTTACTGCTGCTTATTACGGTGACGGCTTCTTTTTTTTATTGTTACTGTTTTGGTATGTTTCCTTTGATGTGATGAATTATACAGTTCATCCTTAGTAAGGACTTAATGTATACCGATGTTACCCTTTGAGTACTAAAATGGAATGCCTTATTATCGATAATTGGGATCTGCAGTTTCTTCCATTAACAATACAGACAGAATAGAAGAATATGTTCAGACTATACTCACCTAATGTTAAGCAACCTCATGCCATGATATTCACTTTTGTTTTAAAGATCCCCCCTTGAACACATTGGTCTGGAAATATAGATTCTGGGAGCTCCAATCTAAGATTAAAGATATTTATTTCTCATAAAAACACAAAGTCTCGCTTACAATGAGAATAAAGTAAAAACAATATATGGGCTTGCAAGTAAATACGGAATGTAGGTACACAAAAAACATAATGTATATAGATATAAACAAAACTTAGCATGACTATAAGAATCTATAAACATAATTGAAGTTAATATAATTGAGAAGCGGTTATTATAGTTTGGCAATCATATGTGATTTGAGTTTGTTTTTGAAAATAAGTGTGGCCATTATAAATGATGTCTATATAAAAGCACATGCACCTTATTCCCTTACTATAATACATAGTACTACGCTCCACTCATACCACATTTAACAATATATAAAATTTAAATGGTTAGAAAATAATAAATACCCAAAACCTAATACATACCTTATTTAAAAATAAAATTATATATTATTAAAAAGAAATTGTCTTTGGACAGAAGAGCCATCAACCTAATTATATATTGTTTAGGTTTATTTAGGTATTAGTTTGTAAATTAATTATAAACACACCACCTCTCACAGTCTATTAGGTAAATTTCTACATTGCCTAAGGTTGCATGAAAGAGATTGTTCTTTAGCTATAAGATCATCTTGTTCCTACTTCATTAGTTTTTCTTTTTGTGATCCGGTTTCATTCCAGGTTTGTAGTGTACTATAAAATGTATATAATAAAGATGGAAATTTATTTTGTAGTATACAACACTGCAGTTTGTTTCTAGCTGCAGAATTAATGGGTCAACTGAACCAGGGACCACGCCCTCAGCGTACCAGCGTAATATAGCAGCATAATGCTGCTGTGTTTCGTCTGGTGAGTGTAGGGATCCAGAGACCTTTATTGCTGTTGACGAGGCATTCCATATCAGTCCTCAAGGGTACAATACACAACGCATCTGCATTATGATCTGTTGTCAAGGATGAACATAGATGTCATAGGCCGCAGAAATCACCATCAGGTGACCTGTGGCCTTGTTTGTTACTCTCAATGTAATAAAAAAAAAATGCAATATTATAATATTACTTTGTCCACAGACTGCATATGCCTAAATACATCAGAAGTGAACATACTGGGTACGGTGGGAGTACAGAGGCAAATCATAAGCTCGATAGACGATGCGGGTCCCACTGCGCTTCTTTCTCCCGGTAGACTGTACCATGCTTGTGTGACAGCTGGACTGGCACCATTATACATTGACACATATACACATTCTTATGGAAGGACAGTTAGTCAGGTTAGTATAGTTTAAAAGCATCAATAATCTAGAAACACATGAAGTTACATTCTAGATATAGTGTTCATAGGTTGAGGAAAAAATACGCTTTCATAGGTAGTGGGGGATCCAATTATTAGATTATCATTATTAAACAATGCATTCTTATTTCTTTTTTTTTTCGGTGTCAGTTACATTGCAATTAATTCTTTGACCAGCTACCACTGTAGAAATTGATGATGATTGATGAAATTAAGCAAACGTGTCACATGGGATTTCAATCTAGTTTCTAGAGAGTAGGTCTATTGCAAGTTTTTTATATATATACATATGTTTGTATATATATATATTTATGTATATATATATATTTATGTATATATATATATTTATGTATATATAAATAAATATGTATATATACATAGGAATAGGGAAGAGGACGACTAGTGACGCCTCTCGGTATTTGCACAGTTGACATTCTCTGGCAATAACTATAAGATATTGTGTGATCAAAAATACCACTGATCATATAGTAAATCAGTATTCAATATATATATAAGCAATAAACAGTTTCTGAAACAGTAGCTGTCGGAATCGGGCAACGTATTTGTTCATGTATGTCTTCCGGACACCAAGCTACCATAGCTGTTTAATATATTTTTATAGTACAGTATTAAAATCCCTCTTTTATATTTGGTTTACAGGAGGAACAACGCAGGTTTCTGTTGTCTGTAGCCCTAGAGGCGCGTCTCTCCCGATTCCTAAAGCGTTGTGCTCACGACTGGGCCACTGGCACGCATAGTGGTTTAGGGTGCACACTCAGCTTTCTAGTAAGTGTTCTTTACATTATTTTTAAATTCTTTTTTTTCTTTGATAAAATTATACCCTTATAGTTAAATTATGGCTATAGATGTAATTAATTTTTTATAATATATTTTCATTTCTTAATATATACAATCCTCGTTCGGAAATTAGGTGGATTGGTGTTGGAAACGAGCTATCGAACTAAAGGAAAATGCGAAAGAACTAGCCGCTCCATTGTTCACTTCTTCTATTTTGCCAGATAGGTATGTGTTTTTAATCTACTAATTTTATACAACACTGTAAAAAAAGTTAATAGCTTTTTCACATGCGTACAGTTAACACAATCTTTCTCAATAGAACCCTCAAGAATTTCAGTTCTATAACTATTATTGTATATGATATTTAATATAAGAAGCAATCACTGTCAGAATCTATTTAACAAAAAAAAAACAAAGTGTCATTTTTCATGTATTTTTTTATAATATTTAGATATTGTTTTAAATTTTTATAGGTAAGAATTATTCACAACTTATGACAATTAATTTAATTGTAGCAGTGTATAGTTGATTGAATAATTGGTAAATTACAACAAAATATACCGACCGGCATAAAACAATACTCATATAAATTTAAACTTACAAAATTAATTATTATGTCATTTTGGATGCAATTCTTCCTGAAAAGGCTTGTATGAGTTGAATTGTTTTTCTTACAGAAGACTTTAAATTTTATTTATTTAAACTGATTATTGTAAATAAATAAAGTAAATATCTCTCGACTTGTGTGGCAATTTTAATATGCTGTTTAATATTTTTATAGGAACATAGTTAGATGCCTAGAACACTGTGTTCAACAGTTAAACCAACAGACTGGACTTTTGGACGCGATATTGACAAAATGTTGCAACCTAGTGGTTCCCGATGGTATGTATATCTTTTAATACATTTTGCCTCAGATATTACACATCTTAATTTGTCTGTGATATTATACAAATATATATAATTATGTATAAATATATCTAATTATGTTACAATGATGGAAACATCAAGATTTAACTCTACCGCTTATTTATTTTACAATACTTGTAATTATATACAGGAGATAGAGGTAGCAAACTCTATCCACATTTCACCTGACATGGCAAGCTTTTATATATTATCAAGTTGTTGCATTTTTCATAAGAATTGAATATCATAAATATTTATAGGCAATAAAAGTTAAAAAACATCTCATCCCAGTAAACAATCAAACTCCTACAAACAAACAAATAATGTGACTGTATGAAAAGTTTACTGATTTATATTTTTTTATTTTTGCAATTGGGTAATTATATTGATATGCTTAGACCACATATATTTATTTACTTAAAAATGCTGTCTATTGTTTACTTTATGTAAAAGGGTGACATCTTTTATGCTATTTGTGGGTGATAAATAAGCACACAGTTTGTTGATGGTGATTTCTGCGACCTATAACACCTACATTCATTTACAAACAGTAATAGAGGTGGATTAGAGAAGCGGGAGTATTGCTCTGTTGCTGTGACAACTTGCAATCGTTTCACGTGGTGGTGATTGTGTGTGACATGTTGCGAGACACTGGTGCACCCCGCTAGGTCATGTCGCGAAGGTAACAGAGCAACCCGAAGCAGCTAAAACCATCTCGGCGGAATAGGCGTTGTTCTGCATTGGTCTGCAACACATCTAGGAGAAGGGAAACTCCGAAATCAAACCCGGAGCTGGTAATCCCGTTAGGCGCGAGTAGGGTCCAATCTGAAAAGCGACAGTTGCCTGCAGCCGACCTTGCTCCGCACGTATCGACTTGTCGTTCCTGCGGATCAAGCCGGTGGGGCCGAGAGGGAAGTGCAGGTCTGGGGCAACCCTGTGTTGTGTTCGGTCGCGTCTGCTTGCTGCGCGTAAAACAACACGGGGAGTGGCAGTTACCAATCACAGAGAAACAGACCTAATTTCTGGTAAAGAATTCCATCTTAGTTTTCAAGTGGACGTGTATGCATCTTGAATCCCTGTTGGAGGAGTAGGTGTTTATTGTTTGCAGTCATTACTTACCATCAGATGAAATGTGTATCAGTTTTTCAAAGATGTTGACCCTGAGAATTATGAATTACTCCTCATGAGGTAATAAGTTTTGATTTCTATCACTCACGAGACGAAACACTGCAGTCATAAGTATAATGAAATTGTGGCCATTTTCCTGTCGAGGCGATCTATTTGTGTCACGACTGCTTATACCTCTTCCATCCCATATAATATATTTTTTTTAATTATTTAAGTATGATGTCGATTTCAACTGTCGCCTGTGTTACGGACTTGTTTATACATTTCCATCTCATTTTTTTTTTATTATTTAAGTATAATGTTGATGTGAACTGTCACCTGGTGGTATGGATGTTACGTGTTGACTACTGCCAATCACCTTTCCGCAACGAAGATTCAGGATACACATCCGTAGTGTCCATTAGTGCTGAAATGGGATGCCTCATTACAGTGTACCGTATACGGTCCTCACTCGCCGTAGAAACACAGCAGTGTAATGCTGCTATTTCACGCAGGTATTCCGTGAGCTTGACCCATCCATGCTGCAGCTAATAACTAGGTGCAACGTGCCTACACCGCAAAAACTGCAAAAACAAACCTTTTCTTCTTTTTTATTTTCTTTATATTCTGGTTAAAAATAGTATTTCTCTTACAGCTCTAAGCGAAATGGAGGAGAAATATAAAGGCATAGGCACAGTATCACTATACTTCCAAGTGGTGCAGTGGTTCTTGCGTGTGGGTTTGCTTCCTGAGCAGCATGACGCCTTCGAGGCGCTGCCATATCCAGCAAATCAACTCTACAATATATATAAAAAGAGGTAAATATCTATCTTAAGACGAATTTAAGATTTGGTCCGCAAAGTATTCCTTTTTATTGTCCCATGTCTTTTTTTTTCTCGGGCTTATGGCCGCTGCTAGCCCGAGAGCTTGTACAGTTTCACTGAGTTGAGAGGTGACTATGAGCTTATGGCACTCAGTCGAGACCTCTATACATGGGTAACCAGCACACGGGCTCCCGAGAGGGAGCCTCGGCTTTGACCCTTACCCTGTTTCGCGAGAGCGTCTGACTCGAGGGTGCCCGAGAGGGACGAACCTCGGCTCGGTCAGTTGCTTTTGACGGAGGATTATCTAAATTAATATCGCTATTATTATTAACTACCTGTACCCCTTGGGAATGCGTGGGCGCTGGAGAAGAAGTGGCCCAAGAAACAATGACCCATGCGTTCAACATTCCTATCACTCCCCACTAAGCGAACGCAACTAAGTACGGCAACGGTTGAATGGCAGATTCTAACTTACGACCTTAAATTACGTAAACCGTACACCTAACTCTTTAGACTATTGACTCTTGCATCTCCTTTTCACATAACTGTTGCGTAGAATTTGAACCAAGAGCGTATGTCACTTCATTTATATACGCGCCGCGTTTATAACCTGCATGCTTGTTCACATTTGTTTGATGACCAGAAGAACGCAATACAAGAATCAATTATCGCTTAATGCAATAATAATTTAATTGTTTAAATTAGAGCTTAGTATATAAAGAAGATAGTTAAGGTCAAGCACTAGCATATAAATATTTAAAAAAAATCGGCAACAATATTTATAATGAACTTGCCTTAATTATATTGTAACCTGTCGAAATGTGGGTTTAAACCCAAAAACAAACATTAGCAAAAAATATATATTAGTCAATAAGGATAAGGAATAAGCACCTAGAGGTGTTCTCAACCATTCAACCGATAACCGGGAAAAAAATAAAAACTAAATATATAATTATCATAACTAATATCATAATATTTATTTAATATATAAATTTTGTTACATTATATAACAGACGTTTGAAACTCCATCGGCTGCAAGAGAATTCTCCACAAGACGAGGAGGCTGCTCACAAGTCCTGCTCTCTCCTATACATTGATCAGCTCTTAGAACACGAATTTGATGGCCAGAGGATACATGAGTAAGTTTTTTTAATTGACACCATTTTTTTTCTCTTCAATAGTGGAGTAAAAGTCCATTATCCCATCTAGTATATCGAATATCATAAGAGGTATTTATATAAAATATCAAAACAAGTATTATGCAATCTGAAAAATAGAACGAGTGGTGGAGTTACGTCGCAGCTGGTTTGTAGCAGCAACTTAGATGGGTCGGAGCGACCGGGGTAGCACCACGCTCGCACACAAGTACCATCGTGAAATAGCAGTACGGAGATCTTTATTACTGGTGACGAGGCATTCCATCTCAGTCCTCAAGGGTGACGACGCATCTGCATTATGATTCCTTGTCAAGGATGAATGCAGATGTCATGTGTCACAGGAATCACTTGCCATCTGGAGAACTGTATGCTTGTTTGTTACTCTCAATGTAATAAATAAAAGCCACACACACAGCGAGTTTGCAGCATCAACATGGATGAGTCAGCTCGACCGAGGTAGGATCACTCCCGCACAGAAGTACTAACGAGAAATTACAGCATTAAGTTGCACTATTTCGTATTGTGAGCATAAGGATCTGTTAAACCAATTACAGGTAACGTATTCCATCTCAGTCCTCAGGGAGACATCGTGAATATATGTGAATTCCATGGGGCACAGTTATCAGTGCGCAAGCAATCCGAGTTCGACACTATGAGTCGTGACCAATGAAATTCTTAATTGCAATTCAAATCATTCTTGTATCATGCAATCAACGAATTAAAATTTTACGTGGAAACCCGCAAGCCGAGATATATATAAAAATAATATATGGCAATAAGTTACAAAATGTCCAATAGTTGTCAAGTATTAAAATCATTGAGCTTGAATTTAAGCTCAATGCTTAAATCCAAGCTCAATGATTTTAATATTTTAGTCAGAATTAAATTATTGAACCCTTACTGCTGTACCCAGAAGATAGATGTCCATAGACTAGTGCTAAAGTTTTTGCAATTTTTCTTAATAGGATGTGGATAAAAGGTGGTAGCGAGTGCGGAGGTGTATATCCACCGCCTTCGCTCTACTCCTTACTCCGGCTGTACCTGCTCCCCAATATAGCAGAAGAGCATAAGCATTCCCTCGTGCTGTATTTACTGCTTGACTACTCTATGGTCTATGATGAGATAAGGTAAGTTAAATTCAATTTAAAAATATAAAAGCTAATTCCAATCAAATCTTGTAGTTCGTACACCTTATAATATCATCATCATACTTTATAATAATATATAATATATAATAATTTATTTTATCTTTTTGGCACACATACAAATAAAAAAGAATAGGAAAATCACAAAATAAGCACGGAAAACAAATTGGCCCGAGTTTCCTGAAACTTACTCTAGAAAAGTGGCAAAACAAAAAAATAACAATTATGAAGAACAAAATTACAATTAATTTTGACTTCCATCTATAATATTTGAAAATATATAATTTACTCAAGTATAGGTACAATATTTATTGGAGTTTTCATAAAATTGTCTCAGCTATATTTTACCCCATTCGTGTTGAACAAATGGCATTTGTTGGTTGTAGTTGGTTCGTTAGTAATGATCTCGTTGTTTTTCGTTTTATTTAGATATGAAGCGGTGATAAGGAGACTGATGCAATTCCCAACAATGTTTGGACTGAGTAACACCGCTATCAAAGCAACGCAGGCGTTCTGGCATCTTGACCATAGAGATTTCGACGTAAGTTCCATTTGTATAATGCAATACGAATATTTGGCACGCGAATAAATCTTCGCAGTATCAGATGCTGAGCTTTTAGGGCGCAACTGCACTGGTGGGTTCTGATGAAAGTTTTTCATATTTTAGTTTTTAAGTTTAACATATTCGAGATTTATTATGCTGGGAATTTTTAGTAAAAATAGTACGGACACGCGAAGTCCGTTTCTACACAGTAAGTACGTACGTCTCTCCTGTACTGTACAGCCTTGGGTCCAGCAGTGGGCACTACATTGGCATAATTTATTATTCATATGAGATAGTTATTCCATTTCATCAATTGCAAGAAAACATAGGGTAACAGATTCTGTAACAGCACCGTCTCGCAAACATATGACTAAGATAATAATCACGGACAGCGCTGACTGCATCAACAGAAGTGAAAAAAAAGTGATGATTGTCCTATCGTCCTTACAAAAATCATTTAACTTTTTATATTTATTTTGGGAAAGTTAAAAAATAAACTTGTTTCAGTTTGCATTAGACCAACTGCAATGCTTAACCGGCAACACATTATCAGACTGGCAACACAGCGTTGTTCTGTCCTCTCTACTCGCGCAGAAAAAAACCCAAGCCGCGTTACAATACTTACATGTCCGTAAACCGGCTCCGATACAAAGTGCAATTCGCAACAAGGAAGGAGATATGGTCAACTGTTCTAAAATAAATGACCATGATAAGTTAGAAGATTGGCAATCGTGTTGCAATATGTATTTGGCAAGGGGCTTAGTGTTCGAAGCACTGGATGTTATAAGAATGTGTGTGCAGAATGCTGGATGCTCCAAGGATAAGGTGCAGGTGCTGAATTTCTTTTATGAAGGTTAGTACAATTATTTAAATTATCTATTTACTGAAAACAAAAAAAAATATAGTAATGCGAGAACCGATTAAACAGAAAAGTGAAATAAAACACAACTAGTGAAGAGATAGAAGTCAAGGTTCAAGTCACCAACTATAGAGACATTTTTTTCATTTCTGTATGGCATTCTTGAGTCTCTTATATCACTCTCTGGCAACACAACACACGCCAAAAGTTGAAATATAAAAGTTATCATAATCTGATTAGTAATTAGTATTCAATACAACAGTAATATTTTGCATGTAGTTATCCTGATATGACCAAATGAAAGAGCATTTTTTGGCGATTATACCTTTATTAATAAGTCATACTGAGCAAAAATGTACTTATCATTGTCTGATCTATGACCACAGATATATTTTTATTATACATATATAGTGTTGCCATATATATACATATTTTTCTGTCACAATATTACAAATAATTTAAATTTTGTAATTAACGACCCTAAGTAATGATATTTGCATTCATCTCCGAGTGTGCAGATAAGTCCATTTTCCAATTAAGACCTCTCCCTCTGTCAGTATTGGCATGATTGCAGTACTAAATATTTTTTTTTACCATTTTCTAGTTATTACCAATATCAACACCCATGGTCAACGGGGTACCATACACCCCACATTTTAGATATGTATAAGAATATTCAAAAAACTTGAATTATATTAATGCTTTTGACTACCTCGCAGGTTGTCGAAACACGGGTCAACTTTCAAAGATGCTGCAAGTAACGCTGGTGCCAACAGAAGAGGAAGTGTTTATAAAATACCTCAAAGACTGCAATGATGCCCAAACATCTGATATCCTCGTAATGTACTATCTACAACAAGCTAGGTAAGAGACTTATATTTTTTTTATTTTTAAATATTTATGACAGATTGTACATCGTCTGGTGCAACAACTTTTAACCATTTGTTAACTTTGGCTCATTACTATTTTCATTAATCCTAGCGGGCAACACTGGAATTGTAGATAGCAATTTTAAGTGCTTTATTATCAAGTGTTTGATGGAGGAAGTGGCGGAGAAAAAATAGATCAGGGAAAATCTGGTAATAGCCGTTAGATTTCGCCGTGACCGCAGTCGACACCATAGTATATATATAACCCATTCTTGCCCCCGCAGGGGTGGGTATGCGTAGGCATTTCCCCATGTTAAATAAAAAAGGCACGCAAGTTTTTAACAAAAGTAATGATTTCGTCTATATAAATCACATTTCATCATTCGCTCAATACCTTAGATCCCAATGTGGTCCAGGTGGACCCCCAGGGGACCATGGGAGACGCGACGGGGGTCTACGTTGCCGCGACAAACAAATGGGGGTTCACAATTGATAAGCGGGGGGTCCACGAAAATTTATTTGCTTTCGATAGTGGAGAACTAAAATGTTGGCTTGACTTCACCTATCAATGTAGGCAGATAATATTTTAAGAAGCTCAGCGACTGTTACATGCAAAAACTTGCATAATCCACATTCAGTACATCGTGTACGACGTTTTTATCGAGTTTTGAGAATATGATAGAAATATAGATGCAAGGGGTCCACCGGAACCAGCGGAATTTTAAAAGTGGTCTGTGAGAAAACAAAGTTCTGGGAACCTCTGGCTTAATGGTAGGTATAAAGTACTATATTATCTAAGCAAGAAATTGTACGTATGTATGTTGCAATCAAAGGATGCAAAGATAATACATGTATATATATATATATATATATATATATATAAGGTTATAATATATTAGATGTATTCGTCTCTACTTCTATTGGTATGAGTTAACGCAGTCTTGACTATGGCAATTTTATTTTTATGTTACTAAGAAGTTATTGTTCAATTGATGTTTGATAAAAATCTACTTGATGGATATTCACTTTGCATTACACTAAACCTACTTTGTGTTTAGTTGATGTAAAATTTAAAGCGTCATTGTCTAGTTTATTTATAAAATAATTTATTTATCATATTGCAAAATTTTAGATAAGAATAAGAATGTTATAATTATCATAGAAAAAATATTTAAATATAAGAAATGTGTTACAAATCGCTAAATATTTACACAAATATTAACTGAACAAACGAACAAATAATTATTAAGCAAAACCCTTCTAAAGAAGGCGTTATAAACGTTTTTGACTTGTTTAAAATCAAAGAAAATAATATAATATGAAACATTATTAATAGAGCAATCTAGTATATTCACAAAGGTAAAGCCACCATTCCATACAAGACTATATATTTATTAACAAATTGACGTCCTCCCTTTAGATAGTGATCCGAGTCGAGGTTTCGTACCTCCTTATGAGGGGCCCTCGGATCGTATTATCGCCCCCCTCTGTTGTCGTCGACGTTCTACGTCCACAGGGGTCGGAGTGCAACGTTGGTGCAGCAGCAGTATTCGTGCTTCGCTTCGCAGCATCGTCGTTGTTTCCTTACTCGGTGGGCCTCCCGCTCGCAAGTCTAATTAGATACAGCTGTAGAGGTCACTGGACCAACAGCAAAACTCGTACACAAAACAAAAAACTACATTGACGTACCATAACGTTGTCAATAATTGTAGCATAATAGTGTCGTAGACTGGGTACAATTATGAGCTACGGACGAAATCAGTTTTTTCTAGCGAAAATTGGTCGGCTCGACTTGAAAAGGCGTTATATACGCTTATTACGCTACTGTGTTTCGTAACGCGACAACCGAAAGAAGTACCAACTGGTAGTGCTTTAGCCAGTACCGACTTGGTCCTTAACGCCGAAGACCCGGGTAGTTTTCCTTTAACACCCAAAGTGGACAAAAATTAGATTTATACTTAGATGCACTAGGGCTCTGAGATAGGAGTGTACACTAAGGCCGAAAATCAACAATGGTCGTCCACCTATTTCCGGGACGTGTCCAATCATTTTAAGGCGTACTGCAGCTAACCTGCTGTTGGGTCGCATCACGGCCCTTCTCGATCGTTTCATGGTCCACATCAGGTGCCCACTCTAAGGCTCCAACTTGGAGAATCACTGACTCCGATTCAGATTTGAACTAGACTCTCCCTTGTCCCACGACAACTGTCGCTTGGCCGGCTACACTAAAAGGCGGAAGCGAAACTCACTCTTCGATAACACTAGTGTCCAGCAATACAGGGATGTATTTGTGGGACTAAGTATACCTCAGTACGTCACCACCCCAGCTCGTTCATTGGCAAGCTGCTCCGCAGCCACACGCGCCTGACTCCTGCTGCCTCACGGCAAACCTCAGCTCTACCTTCCCGCATGTGTCTCTGTAACCGAAAGCCAAAAAGTATCTTTGCTTATCTTCGCTCTAAAGCCAGTCTGCCCGCTACGAGCTGCGTGGCAATTCCTCTCCGTCCCCTGCCCTATCGCTCCAGCGACTTCTCCGGCTGAGCCAGTAACGTTATTATTTGTATGAATAAATAATAACGACCTTTTTTTTAAATTTTAATATAAATATTTTTTATTATTAAATAAAAATAAACAGTTCGATGCCATTTCAGGAGCAGAAAAAATATTACTACCCTGACTAGATAGGCAGCAGATCAAACTGTTAGAGTCTGATACGTCTCATAAAACATCCCTTGTGTGAACGAATTAGAATATATTAATTTTTTTTTTCTCTGGATAACGCACTCGATCTCCTTATTTTATATTGCGTTAAATGTAGGTAGTTTGTACGGCCAGCATCTGATTTAATTTATACACGTACTTTGCACCCTCATACCGCCCCCGCCGACAGCGATGGCGTCGCAAACAAGGTATTATTCGCGATACCGCCATGTCACAGGCCGGTTCTCACCAGACAATAATGATAGAAGCGACGCAGGAGTTTCTTGCGCCACTTCTCCAGCGCCAACGCATTCCTAATAATAATAGCGATATTAATTTAGATAATCATTAGTCGGAAGCAACTGACCTAGCCGAGGTTCAGCCCTATCGGGCACCCTCGAGTTAACCAAGGTTCCCTCTTGGGATCTCTTGTGGTGGTTACCCACTAATAGAGGTCTCGACTGAGCGCCGTAAGCGCTCGGTCACCTCTCAACCTGGCGAAATTAAAACTCAAAAGCCTTTGGGCTAACTGCGGCCATCAGCAAGAAAAAAAACTGATTTAAAGAGAAGGAATAAAATGAATGTGTTTAGTATGTGCAGTACGACAAAATAATACTAAATACGATGAGAAAACAAACAAAACTGCGTTATAACATAATTACGTGAAGCTATTAAATTAAAACACTAAGTACTTGCTCATTGTTTTCATACGAATGCATCACAAAATACAATAACAACACACATATATGTTCTTTTAAGAAAGTTTCCTCACACTTACCTAATATAAGGGTATTTAATCTCACACTTAATTAGATATGTAATCTATCTTTATACAAATGAAGCGATTGAAATTTTTATTTTATATTTGGCGAGCCGTGCCAATCTCGATCGAGAGGCCACGCGCTGTAATTTGCCGCGCGGCTGTGACGGTGTGTACGTATGCATAAGTGTGTTACGTCGCCCTCCGCATAGTGGATGTCACATTACAAGCGGTCCCCCTGCCCCTGTCGTATTCAACAGCTCCGACGTGACTGCCCCAGCCCAGGTGCTTGAGAGAGTCAATAGCAAACTTGACAATAGGATTACCGTCGCCCTCTAGAACAAACACGTTTCTTCCACCATTATTAATTTTAGGGCTTAGTATAATACCGACACCATTAGCATATACAAATTCGCGATTTAGTATCTGATGTCACCATTAAGCGCGTTGTTGGCGTATCATGCGTCGCTTTCTCTCCAACGCCAACGCTTTCACACACCCTGCTCCGCCGTCCTCGAACGGCGGATAAGGGCCCAGGGGATGCCCAGGTAAAGGGGACAGCCTCGAGACCCGTTACCTGCAGCACTTTAGGCTGCGGGTGCCCCGCTAGCTATCAGACGCTTTTCCAACTTTTATAATGTATTATGCATTATCATTAATAGTTTTTCAATCCTTATAGAAGAACGGCTCCAAAACTATCTATACATTTAATATAAGATTTTTAATTATTTTATACACAAATATATATAGTAACAACTGTCTTCTCCACGTTGACTTGTTGATTGTTTTTATTTTTACTATCTCGCCCTACACATGAGTTGTGTAGGGCGAGATTGTAATGTAACTGTAATATCACAGATATCTTGAAGCACAGAAATACAACAGCAAGCTAAAAGAACAGAGAAGTCGTAGAAAGGAATTGTCAACGTCAGCCGAATCCTTAGCGGAGCTAGTGGAGCGTTCCAATACGCGGGAGACGTTGTTGGAAGCGGCGTGTGCAGCACTGCCAAACATAGCTTGCCGTGTGGCCAAAACCGCGGGCATGCAGTTAGAACCGCATGGTATGTTTATTTCTTTTTAAATTCAAATATGTTCAAGACACATTTTTTTTTCAGCCTTAAGAACTAAGATTGAATTCATTTAATTTAATTTTAAAATCTTAAGTAATAATTTTACGACGATATTATTTATTTTATTTTGATAATTTAATTCTGTTTTTTAGTTTTTATTATGAATCAGTTTTGTTTGGTTTTCTCCATTTTTTTTTTATGTAACACGATAACCGTTAATTATAACAAATGATCTTTAATCGGTGCATGCATCAGATTTGACTATGTATGTATTTATGGATTAAGATTGTTTTCATGTATGCGGCGCTGTAGATGAACTATTTTTTTTTTTAAAAGATGGATAGCCTTGATACTAGTTATTGGGTTCTCAGTTCCTTAGGTTCACTGTTGTGCAGTTCACGTAACGGAGTTGGACACTAAGATGGAACGGCGAGTAACGCGGAAATGCAGTAATTGTGTCCCTAGATTCATTCACTCAACACTAATATTATTGTTTAACTTGTTATTATATAATGCTCTGTGAAGTCCGGACGCATTCGGCATACTGGCTTTATCGATGTCGTTAACCGATTCGAGATTAGGGGTCATAATTTGTATTTTATGTCCACTAATGTTACATTATATACATAATTTGTAACATTTCAACAGTGTTTGATAACTTGCGAGTAAGTCCCAATACTCAAACGCAGTTTCTCCTAGTGAAATGATCGATGCTAAATGAACCCAATTATCTCGTACCGAAAGACGGTCCGATCTCGCGTTCGTTTCGTTTACGCAATGCAGTTGTACTAATTACGTAGTAGGTACATCGCTAATTCACCCCTTCCCGCGTTACCTCCATCCCCCGCCCAGCAAGGCCCAATCAAGGGCTACTGCGTCTGCACCTGCGCTGATTTATTGATTTTCCCTCAAACCCTTCCCATAGGCTATTGGAATAAAATATGCATTGCATATTTGTCGAAGGGACGTTTATCGATAACAACGCTGCGTTAGTTTCTGATAGTTGAAAAACAGTATGTATAAACTGGAGCCGATACTTTTTAAATATTTAAGACAAATTACTTTATTGAATTGTTTATTGATTAACACAGTTTTTCCTTTTTTTTTTAAGCTACTAGAGGCGACAAAAGTGAACACTCAGTTAACATGATGGTTCCTGATTCTTGTGTCCCATGATATTCCCATATATGTAATCATATACGTTGCAGTTACCTTTGACTAAGATTGAATTCCACGTCACCGATAACAAGATCTTCTATTTGTTTCTTTCATCAAACGAAACGGCGACGTTAAAGTTTTGTTTTATCACAGTAAATTCCTGAATATTCACACAACAGTTAGTTCATTATTGCTGCGTATCGTATTACACTCTCGATCTCTCTTTTTACCACGTTTTCTTTCATAAATCTATCGGTGATTCCTACGTAAGTTATTTCTACATATAAGTAGAAGATAGCGCCTTTTCATACATTTTACATAATTTTCTATTTAAAACTGCTTTTCTGTTAAATCTTACAGCATTCCCGAAAGTAGGGTTAACTCTTGATATATAATTTTAAATTTAATAGCTGAAAATTTGTTCCTTTAATTCTCTTGTGTTTTGTGTGTTCTTAGGATAATTTACTAATTTTAGGGCTGTTTTCTCACAATAGTTTGTTATTTAAAAATCAGAAAATTTAATAATTAGGAGTTCGCTGTTATTAAAAGCGTTTTAAAATTATTTTTCAGTCGTTGTACCGAAACCTATGTCCTTCTACGTGAAGGCGAAATCACCTAAGAATACTTTTACATACAAATCATCATTTATTCAGGTAAGCCATCTCATTTTTTTTTCTCACATTAAAGGGCCATTAAACCCCCACGCCACTATAGACTCACTAGTGAAGTGAATTATTTTATAGGGATTATACTACAATTACAATAAAAATAATAACTCTAAAATAGTTAAATTAAACAAATAAATTATTTTTAAAATTAATAAAATAAATCTAAAATTAAAATTTTAAAAAATTATCTAACTGATTTTAATTAAAATCTACGCGTTAAAAATTGAAATCACACTTCGGTGATTAAATCTTACATGTTTTTTTTTTAAGTCGTACCGTGCATAATATCAACTGACTTTACGGTTGACGGTATGAAATCTGTTTTTATGAAAATAAAAAAAATTAAGTCGTACCGTGCTATTTGGACGAATTTTACACATTAGTGTATGGAGTGGCGGAGCAATTTCTTTTTTTAGCTAAATATGTAATAACTCTGTAAAGATTGAGAACCATTGTTATAGAAGAACAATTGTCAATTGTTTTATAGCTTCGTAACAAAATACACTTGTTATATAGCAATACAATTGTATACGGAAAGCGTTACACAAGTGAGCTCAGTGTTTAGTCTTTTGTGTTTTTTTTAAATTTAATACATAATGATTCCTGTTTAAAATAGTAAAATGGGTCAAGCCACTGCTCGTAGAATCGATAACAGATAAGAAAGAAAAGTTCTGGAAAGACAATCAATAAATTTAGTTTTTTTTTGTGTATTTGTTATGCTGTTGGTCCAGAGACAGAGAGGGTCGATATACGATCCGAGGGCCCCCTCATCAGGAGCTTCGAACCTCGGCTCGGATGGCTATCTAAAACCGTGTAAGGATGATCTCCACTAGATGGAAAGACAACCTTTACGAGTTCGCTGAAAGTTGATCGTTACCACAATTAGTAAACGGGGGTCCACGAAAATTTATTTGCTTTCGATAGTGAAGAACTAAAATGTTGGCTTGACTTCACCTATCAATGTAGGCAGATAATATTTTAAGAAGCTCAGCGACTGTTACTTGTAAAAATTTGCATATTCCACATTTGTTGTTGACGCATGGGTTTCACTGGTACCAACTAAATTTTGAAAGTTGTCTATGACTCTGGGAACCTCTGTGTTAGACAGTAAAATGGTCCAATATTCATTTAGTAAATCTGTTTTATTAGCTTTATTTATTATTCTAGGATACAATTGAAAATGCAAGTGAAACTTGGATAAATAAGCCGAAAATGAGCAGGGGCCTCAAGCGGGCGTTGGAGATTGAAAATACGCCATTTATATGTACTCCGAAACTGAATCGCACTAAGAGGTAATTGCTTTTTTTTTTCATTATTAATGTATATAGTTCTCAAGGTCGGTATCGACCACAAAGACATATTCTGGTTATTATCACTTGTGAACTTTTTTTTTTTAATTTATTGAGAGTAGCAAACGAGCACACAGTTCACCTGATGGCAAGTGATTCCTGCGATCAATGACATCTACATTCATCCTCGACGAGGAATCATAATGCAGATGCGTTGTCACCCTTGAGGACTGAGATGGAAAGCCTCGTCTCCAGTAATAAAGGTCTCCAGATCCCTAATACGATATACTGCTCAGAGTATATATTTGATCAGACACAGAATCAATGCCGCGTCACCACGTTCTCTTGTCCACTGTAAATAATTTGGAATGAGATAAGAGGAAGTTTAGGATGTGGTCTGTGGAATCAGCTGTCGCCAGTGGTGTTTCCGAACCGATACGAATTAGGGTCCTTCAAGAAAAGAGACAACATCTTTCTTAAAGGTTGGCAACGCATTTGCGACTCCTCTGGTGTCGCATATGTTCATGGGCAGGATTCACTTACCATCAGGTAAGGTGGTTGCACGTTTGGCACCTATTCTAAAAAAAAAATTCCAGACCTCAACAATTGCGTTACTTGGTCGGTGCATACGCAAAAGCCTTATCACCCGACCACGCGGGCAACGTTTTCTTAGTGACCTTACATAGATCTATCTCATTATTTCTCGACCATTTTTTGTCACGACCTACGAATAAGTCTTTTCGGACCCTTATAAAATTATGAAAACATTTTATTTAACAATATATTTACGTTTAAACTTATTTAATTATTTAATAATAATGATTAATAGTTTCAAAGAAAGCAATCTATAAGTTTATTTTTTCATGTTGTTATATTACATGTTATATTTAATTAATAAAACTACATTAAAATTCATTCCTTTAATAAACGAATCTTTTGTGTAAAGACCTTGAATAGATTGCGACCGTCTTGACTAAAGCGATCCCCAGGTTAGGAAACAATGATGTAACCTATCCAAAGTATCCATGTTTGTAATAATACGCTGCCTTTCCATGACTTATTTATATTATTATATATCGTAGTACACCTATTATACCTTCATGCGATCTACTCCGTTCGAAGTAACTGATAGAGCCGTGGTCCGGCCCTCTCGGGCACCTCCAACCAGTTTACGCAAGCCGGGCAACTGTCCATGGGCGTATGAGTGTCTGAAAAATATAAAGTCAATATTTAGAAGATTCCCATATTATGACGTCATTCACTGCAGAAACCACAAGTTTAGACTAATTGAGATTGTTTGTGAACAAACCCAAGTAAACTCGGGTAATAATAAGTCAGAAACACCTGTTTTGAGGAGCTCAATAATCCTAAATATTGACCAATACGTAACAAAAGCAAAGTAATTAGTAATGAGGACATTATCAAAATACTAGTACGACTCTACCACCTGCCTCTAGCGCAGCGTTTGTCGGTGTTTGAAAACTATAGATGTTTATTGTCCAATAACTTGAAAGTAAACAAAAGAATGACTTCTTTAAATATTCGATACTAACAATAGAATATGCAGATGTGCATTTCTTTTATTTATCCTATGGGATTTTATTACAATTGATGGAAAATTATGTTGGTTATGTGCGGTCTTACTCTTTTGGCCCGGCAGTGTATATTTATATATATATATATATATATATATATATATATATATATATATATATATATATATATATATATATATATACATTTTAATTTCATAAATACTATTTACATATCACTAAAAATATTGCAGTATCTTTAAGCCTAAATAAGGTTTGTCTAGACACTAGGTTCTCACATAAAACATTTACTGGCAATACTTTAGAATTAACACTATGATTTTACACAATGACATACCGAGTAAGTAAAAAGTGCATTTCTCAAAAGAGACCTGCGCGAGGGCATATTGCAACAATACGCGAAATCGCTCGCTGGACTCTTGGTACAAGTTGCCCCCACATACAATACGTTTGCTGCAGTTGAACGAATGCAATTTAGAGAAAATATTTTTTAAAACATTTCCTATATTATTGGTATTTATGTTGCTTTAATTTCTAATTGTTAGGTATTATAAATTGCGAAGTTCGTTTCACATATGTATTACAATAGGTTCGAATTGATATTTTTTTATGACAAACGCTTCTAGTTTGGTAGCAATGGTGATCAATGGTTTGAATTCACTCCGAAAATACTGTTCAGTAAGTAGATTATATTCTCATCTTTTATTTACGAGAATTACTTGGCAATATTTTAATTTTTTTTTTTATTCAGCTTATTTATTTTCTATCTGAGGTGGAATTATTAATTTGTGTAGCCTGTACTGTATATTAAATATTTGATTGAGGTAGGTTTTATAGCTGCGGCCGTAACTACTTAATCCGTATCTAAAAAAGATACGTACGTACGTTAATAAAACCACCAAACGGTATCGTATTGTCTCACTGGACAATATTTCTATTACTATATATATATATACTCTTCATGGAAAGCTTTGTCTCGCCAATGAACTTATTGAAGGTTATTTTTTCAATATCATGTATGTAATACATAATATTGAAAAAAATATTATAATATCATTCTTGTGATTCCAGCTTATTCTCTACCGAGCAAACAACCAGTGAAGTAACTCCATCGAAGCGTGCGAAATTCGATATAAGTGGGAGTTCGAAGACTCCGCAAATTGGCACATACAAGACTAGCGAGAAGCTTAGCGAACAAATGTCTGCACTGCTAGACATGCCCGAAGTACACAGCCCCGGGTTATACAACGAGAGAAGTGGCGCTGGCACCCCACAAAGCATTTTAAAGGTATGCATTTAATAAGCAGTGTTTTAGAGTAGTAGTGTTTTTCTTTTTGATCAAGTAAAAGTATTTTTCATGCCTTTTTTTTTCTTAGTTGGTTTTTAACTATTTTATCTGTGCCTGATTTTGCTTTGTATTGTTTATGTGTGCCAAGAAGGAATAAAACAAATAAAATTCGTATATAATACGAGTTTTACACGTTTATTGTTAAGACCTTTTTTAGACGTTTCGAGTGGAAGAAAGTGGTAGAAGTTCGAGTGGAGTAGGGAAGAATGGCGTGGTGTACTTGATAGGATCGATGTGACAATCGGCCACCTATCCTGCGCCTGTATGAAGACAGGCGGCCGGCGTTTTGATGACTGTGAATGTGAAAGATGACAGCTGAAGATTACTGGGTGGCAGTGAGGGTGAGCGGTGGGGGCAACTGGGAGGGAGGGGGGCTGGTGCAGGGCTGAGGTAGAAGGCTGGGGAGAGGGGACCTCTATTCCCAGTTTTTTCGCCTTGGGAGGCGGCGTCGGGACGGGGAAATCCCGTTGTTTCCTCTTCTTCTCACCAACGTGAAATTGCTGGTGCCAAGACACCACACCTTGGGGGTCCTCGGGGGACGAGGGGCTATTCAGCTCCATTTCAGAGACTGGATGAAGTGGATGCCCTCGAGGAGGAACTTTCCGGGAGCGGTTTTCCATTTAATATGTCCTGGAACACATCGGGATATTTTCGTTAGAATTCTTTCAAAAAAATCTACCAATTTCTTACTCAGACCCGAGGAAACGAGACATCGGAAAGGGATGCAGCGGCTTCACCAGTGGATTCTAGATACTTGGGCGACAGCGATGATGAGCTTCTGGAAACTGGAAGCAATCACTCCCATTATAGTGACTCCAAGTAAGTAGTCAAAATAATTATCTCTTTGCCGATCTCAACATTGTCTGGCTGTGAGATGATGCACAGTTTGAATATTAGCAATGCTTTAAACCTTTACTAATATTCCGGTTAACCACATCGAGTAAGCTGAAAATACTTGTGCTAGGAAATGGTTCATGTCAATTAGCTAATTGTGGATGCGGACCTACGGCCTTAAGTTTCGCAGACCGTATCCTAAACCTGTAGACTATTGACGTTCACGTTACTGGTGAGTGATTCCTTCAGCAAACAACACCTACATGCATCCTTGATAAGGAGTTGTGTCAGAGCATTGAACTGAGATGGATTTCCCCGTTATCATACCCAACACAGCAAATGCTATATATACGCAGGTATTCTATGAAAACGTTGCCTTTCCCGAACTAACCCTTGCCACAGCGAATTATTACCTGCAATTTATTACAAAACTGAATACGTCTTTTCAATAATAGATATACAACTAAATTTAGATAAATGAAGTATGTTCTAACATGATACTGAATTTGAACCTTTTGAAACCAATGTTATTGGACATGCATTACGTCAGAATAGGAAAGCAACAATAAGTATGTGCCTCTATGTTTGCGTAAATGCCGACCTTCGCCAAAGTTTAAATCGACCAAGAAGGACTTTATCGTTATCATAATTTATGTTACTATAATATATTTTTTTAATTTACTTATGATAACATATAATTGAATTATAATAACAAATAAGCATCAATAGCCTAAATGATGTTATGATACGGCAAAACTTAATGTCATCAAAATTTCATCATTCAAATCCGCCATTCGGCTATTGTCATTAGGGTTCACCTAGCGCACGCGTTTAAGCTTAGAGTATTATATATTTGTGGCGACTTCGAGAACAATCGGCTACGTCATATCGGATGATTCCTTGCGCCAGCGCACAGCGCGCTCCGGCCGCACTCACCGGTCCGAACCCTGTCACGACGCGAAGCGCACGCTCGTCTGGCCGTCATTTCCCGCTATCGCGCATCGACCTAGCTTCCTTTGTCTACGTTATTATACTGCTTAACCTCTGCTATCTAACTTCTGCTAGCCTAAGCCTATTTTTTTTATTACATCGACAGTAACAAAAGAGCACACAGTTCACCCGATGATAAGTGATTCCTGCGGCCCATGACATCTACATTCATCCTTGACAAGGAATCATAATGCAGATGCGTTGTCACCCTTGAGGATTGAGATGGAACGCCTCTTCACCAGTAATAAAGGTCTCCGGATCCCCAGCATTATGCTGCTGTTTCACGCCGGTATTCTGTGAGGGCGTGGTCCTTCCCCGGTCGAGCAATCCTCGACGATGGCCTGGATGTGCCAAGTGGGAGCATCTTCCTAGGAATAGCATCTATGTGCGGTACATCACCGCATTAACCAAAATGCTTGAGTTGTCAAGGGACGGGAGCGCCACGAATTCGCTTCGTAAAATTTGAGAGTCCCGCTTGCAAGGGAGATAGACTGATGGGATTGTGGGAGGGGCGTGGCCGGTCATGGCGAACTGACGGAACGAGGCTTCTAGGAAGGTGAGGGTTGGTGTGGCGACAGGCATGCAATGCAAGGATTTTTTATAGCAGATAAGATTTCCGCCGTTAGCGCCGGTATCCTATCATTCCTAATGATGTTATAGTTCGCAATGTTGTGATTGCCAGTGTGTGGTTTGAGGAATGTCCCTTGCGCCTTGGTGATCGTGAACGAAATAGAAGATTTCGTAATGTAGATTATTTATACTGTTCGCGTTAGAAAAAGGCGATATTTAGGCATCGCGGACATTACATGTTGGAGGCGCATTGTGGCAGCAATCCTGACTTCAGTCTTGCCATTGCAATCCCTCAGGACGTTGGCGCCGCTGAATAACACACAAGGTCGAGGTCGCTATCGTTTACGGGCCGTTCGGCGGGTGGAGATAGCTGCTCAACCACTTGAGCGACGGTCGGTACTCTGACCGGCATTTGCCATGCGGGGCGAAGAGGTCGGACGGGAGCAAGAATGGGTGGTGGTCGGGTTAGCGACCTTGGGCGCGATTTTTAAAGCTTGGCGTTTTGGCGTAGGAGCCTTTGGGCAACCAAGGTAGTTGGCTGTGTGTCCCTCGATGTTGCATAGAACACACGCGGGGGGGCCGAAAGCAGCCAGAAGGGCCTTGTCTTGTCTCGCACAGTCCACAATTCCGTGGTCACCCAGGCATTTGACACACCAGGGTTTACCGAAGCAGTTTCGGGCTGAGTGTTCATAAAGCTGACACTTATGGCATTGGCCTGGGGGCTGTTTTTATGTAGGCCCGTTCTATTGTAAGCCCGGAGAGATGGCAGCAAGTTTTCAGGTTAAATACCTGTTTGCCTGCCGTCTGTTTCTAGTGCCACAATGACCATATTAAATAGCTTTTTGTTGTGGCCACTGTACATCCTATTCACAGATAGGACTGGGAGATTTTGGGACAGAAAGCCCTCTTTAGTATTTTTAGGAATTTCCCGCGGGAGGTTTTTAATCACCACCCTGAGTTGGCATTCCTCTGCTAAGGTGTAGGTGTGGAAGAACACACTTTTTTTTTGAAGAAAGTGGGTTACCGCACTATGGTCGTCAGTAGTTTCCAGCTGTAGTTTAATGCCTACAGCGGGAAGAATGGCGTGGTGTACTTGATAGGATCGATGTGACAATCGGCCACTTATCCTGCGCCTGTATGAAGACAGGCGGCGGGCGTTTTGATGACTGTGAATGTGAAAGATGACAGCCTAAGATTACTGGTTGGCAGTGAGGGTGAGCGGTGGGGGCAACTGGGAGGGAGGGGGGCTGGTGCAGGGCTGAGGTAGAAGGCTGGGGAGAGGGGACCTCTATTCCCAGTTTTTTCGCCTTGGGAGGCGGCTTCGGGACGGGGAAATCCCGTTGTTTCCTCTTCTTCTCACCAACGTGAAATTGCTGGTGCCAAGACACCACACCTTGGGGGTCCTCGGGGGACGAGGGGCTATTCAGCTCCATTTTAGAGACTGGATGAAGTGGATGCCCTCGAGGAGGAACTTTCCGGGAGCGGTTTTTCATTTAATATGTCACACATCGGGATATTTTCGTTACAATTCTTTCAAAAAAATCTACCAATTTCTTACTCAGACCCGAGGAAACGAGACATCGGAAAGGGATGCAGCGGCTTCACCAGTGGACTCTAGATACTTGGGCGACAGCGATGATGAGCTTCTGGAAACTGGAAGCAATCACTCCCATTATAGTGACTCCAAGTAAGTAGTCAAAATAATTATCTCTTTGCCGATCTCAACATTGTCTGGCTGTGAGATGATGCACAGTTTGTTTTGAATATTAGCAATGCTATTACCTTTACTAATATTCCGGCTAACCACATCGAATAAGCTGAAAATACTTGTGCTAGGAGATGGTTCATGTCAATTAGCTAATTGTGGATGCGGACCTACGACCTTAAGTTTCGCAGACCGTATCCTAAACCTGTAGACTATTGACGTTCACGTTACTGGTGAGTGATTCCTTCAGCAAACTACATCTACATGCATCCTTGATAAGGAATTGTGTCAGAGCATTGAACTGAGATGGATTTCCCCGTTATCATACCCAACACAGCAAATGCTATACATACGCAGGTATTCTATGAAAACGTTGCCTTTCCCGAACTAACCCTTACTACAGCGAATTATTACCTGCAATTTATTACAAAACTGAATACGTCTTTTCAATAATAGATATACAACTAAATTTAGATAAATGAAGTAGTAGTAACATGATACTGAATTTGAACCTTTTGAAACCAATGTTATTGGACATGCATTACGTCAGAATAGGAAAGCAACAATAAGTATGTGCCTCTATGTTTGCGTAAATGCCGACCTTCGCCGAAGTTTAAATCGACCAAGAAGGACTTTATCGTTATCATAATTTATGTTACTATAATATTTTTTTTTTTAATTTACTTATGATAACATATAATTGAATTATAATAACAAATAAGCATCAATAGCCTAAATGATGGTTTTGGATACGGCAAAACTTAATGTCATCAAAATTTCATCATTCAAATCCGCCATTCGGCTATTGTCATTAGGGTTCACCTAGCGCACGCGTTTAAGCTTAGAGTATTATATATTTGTGGCGGCTTCGAGAACAATCGGCTACGTCATATCGGATGATTCCTTGCGCCAGCGCACAGCGCGCTTGGCGCTCCGGCCGCACTCACCGGTCCGAACCCTGTCACGACGCGAAGCGCACGCTCGTCTGGCCGTCATTTCCCGCTATCGCGCATCGACCTAGCTTCCTTTGTCTACGTTATTATACTGCCTAACCCCTGCTATATAACTTCTGCTTGCCTAAGACTGTTGTGTACATAAATAAATTTGTGGATGAACAATAAAGCTACGATTGTATTGGATAGTGTTATTTGTGCCTATCTACCTGCAACCACATATTCCTTACACATTTATCTTGCACATATTTATTTAATACTTAACTGTGTATGCGTATTTTTTTTTATTACATCGGCAGTAACAAAAGAGCACACAGTTCACCTGATGATAAGTGATTCCTGCGGTCCATGACATCTACATTCATCCTTGACAAGGAATCATAATGCAGATGCGTTGTCACCCTTGAGGATTGAGATGGAACGCCTCTTCACCAGTAATAAAGGTCTCCGGATCCCCAGCATTATGCTGCTGTTTCACGCCGGTATTCTGTGAGGGCGTGGTCCTTCCCCGGTCGAGCCGACTCATTCATTCTGCAGCTAGAAACAAACTGAAGCGTAGCTCTACCATTGTTAAAAATTAGTATACACCTAACTTATTGCTCTATAACTTTTGCAGACAATTGAGATTCACAATCCCTACGAACTCGGAGTCAGAGTCCAGTCCATCACCGCCCGTGCCTGTAGCCTTGCACCGGATTGAGAAAGAAGGGGAACCTTCCGAGATCAGAGAAGGCGCTGAGGTATACTTAACTAAAACTCGTTAATATTTCATTAATTTAGTTTTAGTTAGTTAGTTGATTAAAAAAAACGAAACACGTTATTATAATACTAGCCCATTCTGTAGATATCTGATAGCAACACTTAAGGGATTTCCATTCCTCCTTATGAGTTAACAGTAGGTATTTTTATTAATTATATGGGCAAATAAATCAAAAACGGTTTCATTATACAGTGGATTTATTGCATACATACCATCATTTTTTTTAATTAAAAAAGAAACCCCTTATTACTAGCCCATTCTATAGATATCTGATAGCAAACTTTGAGGGATTTCAGTTCCTCCTTATGAGTTAACAGTGGATCTTTTATTAATTATATGCACGAATAAATGAAGAACGGTTTGATTATACTATAGATTTATTGTGAATATACCATCATTTTATTTTAATTAAAAATAAAACTTAAGGGATTTCCGTTCCTCCTTATGAGTTAACAGTGGATTTTTTTATTAATTATATGCACGAATAAATGAAGAACGGTTTGATTATACAATAGATTTATTGTGAATGTACAATCATTTTATTTTAATTAAAAATAAAACTTAAGGGATTTCCATTCCTCCTTATGAGTTAACAGTAGGTATTTTTATGAATTATATGGGCAAATAAATCAAAACGGTTTCATTATGCAGTGGATTTATTGCATACATACCATCATTTTTTTAATTAAAAAGAAACCCTTATTACTAGCCCATTCTATAGATATCTGATAGCAAACTTTGAGGGATTTCAGTTCCTCCTTATGAGTTAACAGTGGATCTTTTATTAATTATATGCACGAATAAATGAAGAACAGTTTGATTATACAATAGATTTATTGTGAATATACAATCATTTTATTTTAATTAAAAATAAAACTTAAGGGATTTCCGTTCCTCCTTATGGAGTTAACAGTGGATCTTTTATTAATTATATGCACGAATAAATGAAGAACGATTTGATTATACAATAGATTTATTGTGAATATACCATCATTTTATTTTAATTAAAAATAAAACTTAAGGGATTTCCATTCCTCCTTATGAGTTAACAGTAGGTATTTTTATGAATTATATGGGCAAATAAATCAAAAACGGTTTCATTATGCAGTGGATTTATTGCATACATACCATCATTTTTTTTTAATTAAAAAGAAACCCTTATTACTAGCCCATTCTATAGATATCTGATAGCAAACTTTGAGGGATTTCAGTTCCTCCTTATGAGTTAACAGTGGATCTGTTTATTAATTATATGCACGAATAAATGAAGAACGGTTTGATTATACTATAGATTTATTGTGAATATACAATCATTTTATTTTAATTAAAAATAAAACTTAAGGGATTTCCATTCCTCCTTATGAGTTAACAGTAGGTATTTTTATTAATTATATGGGCAAATAAATCAAAAACGGTTTCATTATACAGAGGATTTATTGCATACATACCATCATTTTTTAATTAAAAAAGAAACCCCTTATTACTAGCCCATTCTATAGATATCTGATAGCAAACTTTGAGGGATTTCAGTTCCTCCTTATGGAGTTAACAGTGGATCTTTTTATTAATTATATGCACGAATAAATGAAGAACGGTTTGATTATACAATAGATTTATTGTGAATATACCATCATTTTATTTTAATTAAAAATAAAACTTAAGGGATTTCCGTTCCTCCTTATGAGTTAACAGTGGATCTTTTTATTAATTATATGCACGAATAAATGAAGAACGGTTTGATTATACAATAGATTTATTGTGAATATACAATCATTTTATTTTAATTAAAAATAAAACTTAAGGGATTTCCATTCCTCCTTATGAGTTAACAGTAGGTATTTTTATGAATTATATGGGCAAATAAATCAAAAACGGTTTCATTATGCAGTGGATTTATTGCATACATACCATCATTTTTTTTAATTAAAAAAGAAACCCCTTATTACTAGCCCATTCTATAGATATATGATAGCAAACTTTAAGGGATTTCAGTTCCTCCTTATGAGTTAACAGTGGATCTTTTTATTAATTATATGCACGAATAAATGAAGAACGGTTTGATTATACAATAGATTTATTGTGAATATACCATCATTTTATTTTAATTAAAAATAAAACTTAAGGGATTTCCATTCCTCCTTATGAGTTAACAGTAGGTATTTTTATTAATTATATGGGCAAATAAATCAAAAACGGTTTCATTATACAGAGGATTTATTGCATACATACCATCATTTTTTTAAATTAAAAAAGAAACCCCTTGTTACTAGCCCATTCTATAGATATCTGATAGCAAACTTTAAGGGATTTCAGTTCCTCCTTATGAGTTAACAGTGGATCTTTTTATTAATTATATGCACGAATAAATGAAGAACGATTTGATTATACAATAGATCTATTGTGAATATACCATCATTTTATTTTAATTAAAAATAAAGCTTAAGGGATTTCCGTTCCTCCTTAGAATTAACAGTGGATCTTTTTATTAATTATTTGCACGAATAAATCATGAATTGTTTCATTATATAATAGACTCATTGGGAATATACCATCTGTTTTTTTTTATAAACTATATTTGCTATTTCATCGGAGCGATAATAAAATGACTGGTTATATTTATTTTTGGGTAGTTGTAATTTTTCACAAAGACATCATCATCAACAATATAGATACATAATTATATATAATGTATTTCTAGAGTGACACACATCCAATGGAATCTCCACCAAAGAAACTAGCAACTGAAGCAAGACCTCAGTCCAGGAAGACTTATAAAGACTCCGTTCGGGCCAGGTGAGCTTTTGATTAACAAAATAACTCCCTAATATTGCAACATAGCATTTTGCAAATAAGTCTCTAATACATTATCATTTTGAAATAAAAGTAACTATCCATTTTTGGTGTTAAATCTAGGTCGCTGTCTACACTTCATAAACACATAAAGTAGTAACTTTTGTAGAAATTATCCTTCGAGTTTGTTAGGCAGAGTTATGGGAAACCATGAGGACGATGCGATTACGCGAATGTATCGTCAAGTCCTGTTTCATTTAAACACAGTTTTGCATTTTCTTTATTTTTATTTTGTGTATGGGTCTTGCTTGCTGTTGGTCCAGAGACCTCTGCAGCTTTATCTAATTAGACTCGCGAGCGGGAGGCCCGCTGAGTGCATTTTCCCTGTTTCATATTCATTATGTATCGAAAACCAGCCACAAGTTTAAGTGCACAATGCTTTTTTTTTATTATTTTAAGTATAACAAGCGAGCATATACAGTTCATCTGATGATGAGTGATTCTTACGGCCCACGACATCTACATTCAGGAATCGTAATGCAGATGCGTTATGTCACCCTTGAGGACTGAGGTGGAATGTCTCGTCACCAGTAATAAAGGTCTTCGGGATCTCTACACTCACCAGACGAAACACAGCAGCATTATGCTGCTATTTTGCGCTGGTTATCTGTGAGGGCGTGGACCTACCCCGGTCCCGCTGACCCATTCATTCTACAGCGAGACACATACTGCAGAATAGCTCTACCACAGTTAATCCGTCGGAAGCGACTGACCGAGCCGAGGTTCGCCCCACTAGGGCACCCTCGTGTCAGTCGCCGTCGCGCACAGGGTAACGTTCCAAACCGAGGCTACCTCTTCGGGTACTCTTGTGCTGGTTACCCATTAATGAAGATCTAAGCTGAGCGCCCTTAGCGCTCGCCCACCTTTCAATCCGGTGAAGCTGTAAAAGCCCTCGGACTAACAGTGGCCATCGGCCATGAAAAAATAAAAAAACACTATGTGTAATGTGTAATCTATACGCATTACACGTCATCCCCATGGAAGCAGTGTGTATTAAGTAAAATGGGTGGTAACATTCTTTTTATTTATTTATTTTATTTAACTTTTATATACACAAAGCATTTATACAAGGACACTAAGATAGGAGAAATTTTTGTTTTGTTTTTAAATATATTTCGAAATTTGAAGTCTGCCAATTCGCATGGAGCCTCTTGGTGGACTATGCTCTAACACACTCTAGAAAGAAGGCCTATTCCCAACCATGCGACTTATATATATATATATATATATATATATAACTGTTTGTAATAGTAAATCAACATCGACCTTACATTTTATTTATTTACATTAAATTGTTTCTTGATAGCCGTATGACATAAAATCATTTTGTTACATCTTATATATTTTTTCTATATAGGGTGGCAAACGAGCAAGCAGCTCACCTGGTGGTAAGTGACCACCGCCGCCATGAACATCCGCAACACTAGAGGAGCCGCAGATGCGTTGCCGGCCTTGAAGTCTTGTTACTAACCTATCGATATACCATTCTAACGTCCAATGCAACATTAATGGAAGTTAATATTACATAGTGTTTTAGAAAGAGACACAGTACTTATGTCTGTTTCTGTTAGCGGTGAAGGTAATTCTTTCACTGAGCGCTCAAGATATCTGGGGATGAGTATGCTATTACAACAATATTAGGTAAAACAATAACTAAGTTTTATTATTATTGCTGCATCGTGAATATGTTGATCGGGAAAAAACACGCCTATGCAGAATACCAACGTGAAATAGTAAAATAACACTGCTGGGTTCCGTATAATGGGTGTATAGATGCGGGGGGATCTATTTAGTCTTCCATTACAGTCGCAAGTGGTAACATCGTTCGCTCTTCAAAAAATTTTGTATATGATAGATTTAGGCTCAGAGCCATCACCTAGTATATGGTAAACCTAGTTTCATAAGAATCTCTTATTTACAGACGATCATTTTCCATATCATTAAACAGCAGCCTATCCGATGACGCCAACACATCTATGGAGAGCATCGCCGACATACCTATCACTTTGATAAACCCCCGATACTCAGATAAGCGACATAAACTAGAACATTCCACGGAAAAACCAAATGAAACTAGTCTAAATGTGGAGGAGAGACATAGAGAAACCGATTCACCTGTCTGTGAGCTCAGACCGATGCCTGGTACTCCGAGAGGAAGGAAAGGCATTAGAGAGGCAAACAATGAACGTACACAATTGCCTAATAGGTAAGTTTACATATAATTTATTCTCCTCCTCTCCCCCCTCCCCCTTTTCCCCGGCCTCCCATTCCGCATTCAGGTCCTTTTCATTATTCGTAAATAAGACATCCAAATACCGTACCGTGTTTTTCATATGTCACTTGATGTATTGCTACTCTCAATAATTACCACGGTTTTTATATAATAGGCCACCTATTATTTATATAACAAAATAAATACTACTACTAAATAAAAACTACTATAGTCGACGCACTATAAACTGAGGCTTCGTGTCATAAATCATATTTATCTGTCTGTCTCGCTCGCACTTACAGGTCTTATGGAGAGGTGTAGTGATGTGTGTAAGAGTTGTAGAGGTGTATATCGATAACGGGATAGGTACGATCGATATGCTAAATTATGTTAAGTATTATTAGGAATAATTTTTCACTATCTGAAAATACAAGTTTTTAATTTGTAACATAAAATGTTTCGAAGAAATTGTATAGATGACGGAATGTGGCCCTGAAAAGGGCTGTTTTTATCTGTTCTAGGGATATTTCTTAATTCTTCAAATATCCTCATTATATCCACCACGTTAGAAAATAAATTCTCCATTGTGCGTATTGCGTAACGAAGCGTAAGTAATGTAATGAGTGTCATAACAAAAAATCGTATATTTATAGAAATACAACAACCCTTACTCGTAACGTCCAATCAGGAGTCAGAGTGCTAATGAAGGTCACGATCACGCATCAACCCCGCGTGCGCTGGTAGCTAAGTATCGATAACGGGTTGCATTGCGTGCACATTCCTACTGTCAGTGACATTTATTGCCCGACGACTCAGTTTAAAATGCGTCGACTATAATACGTTCAAAGGTAAAGTAAATGTTCGATGGTAAGTAAACTGCCCAGAAACATTTGCAACAGCAGTGTAGACGCCGATGGCTTTTAACAAAGGTGTAGGCTTTTTCTTGAAGGTCCCTAAGTCGGTATCGGTTCGAGAGAGTAGGTACTGGCGACTGCCAGTAAAGCGTAGTTTAGAGTAAGGCGCTCAGTGGTGGATTGCCAATCATCGAGATGATGAAGATGGGATTTTGCATGCATTTCTAGCTACGTGGTATGGAAGTTCCACGCTAGAATACCAACATAACTTTGCCGTGTTCCGTATGACGGGTGTAGGGAGTCGGGGAGCCATTTATAATTGGTAACAATGAATTCGATCTCAGATTTCAGAGGTGTAGACACATTAATAACATTTATAAGCGCATCTATCAAACAGTTATGTTTTCCAGAACCGCCTCATTGACGCCAGAAAGACAAGGCTCCCCGATGTTGATAACGTTGCGTGCAACCAGAACCACAAGGTATAACAAGTTTTTTTTTTTTCTAATCTAGGCCTGACAAACGGACACTCATATCGCCTGATGGTAATTGTTGATGTAGACAGACGCCCTATAAACGCCTTCTTCATACATCTTTAACAATATTGAATGAAACAGATGAAATGCCTCGATAATATTCAAAAGGTTTCCGGTTTCCTGCACAATACTAGACAGCATCTTTGTCGTGCTCTTTCACGCCGATGGTATCTAGAAACTAGCTTTAGTCTAGCGTTACAACGGCTACTGTTATATTCAACAGTGGTACAGCTACACTGCAGTTTGTTTCTAGCTGCAGAATTCGGGGTGGGACCACGCCCTCACAGTAAAACAGTAGCATAAAGCTGCTGTGTTTCGTCTGGTCAGTGTAGGGATACGTAGACCTTTATTACTGGCGTCGAGGCATTCCATCCCGGTCTGCAAGGGTGACAACGCATCTGCGCTATGATTCCATGTCAAGGATGAATGTAGATGTCATGGGCCGCAGGAATCACTTATTATCGAGTGAAATGTGTGCTCATTTGTTACTCTCAATGTTATAAAAATAAGTTTTTACTAGCCATGTATTGCAAATTCCATCAGGAGTCGATCCCGCACCCCCGAACTGAGCCCTCGGTCATCGCTGGCACCTATACCGGAGCAACCGAAACATGAGGTTGAAACTGAACCTCATCCAGAGAAGACAATACTCAGTGCGCCGAGACGTCTTAGGTAAATTCAAAAGCATATCATTTTTAAAAAAAAACTTAAGTGCTTGTGGCACTAGGAGACGGTTCACGACGATAGTCGAATGGCGGTTTTGAACTGACGACCCTAAGTTCAGCAGACCTTACCCTAAACCATTAGGCTATTGATGCTCTCAATTATTATTCTAAAATTGATACCTTCCAGCTCTGCTAAGCACCGACATGTATAAATGGCGTAATGATGTGACATTGATTTCAGATGTGTTAAAATAAGCTGATTGCGATGAAATGACTTAATGTTACTTCTACCATTCTATGTTATATATTGTGTAGATTTAAATCAACAGATATACAACGGACGCGCTGCTTGAATGTTTATTGAGCCACTTCTTTTTACCAATTATATTACAAGGAACTTGAATATCTTATGGTGTTTGTGTTATGTATAATTTTGACATTTAAAAAGCTTATGTCAAACTAAATTGATGATACTAAAGGTACTAAAAGGAAGTTCATTTTGAATAAAGTTATCATATTGATTTATGGAAAACTTTTGAAATCGATCAATACTTTTTTTTTGAAATCCTTGATACGTTTTCGTTGTCTCGGACGTATTTATTATATATTTATTTATCAGTTATAATTTTTTTAATAATTACCGCTGAGCCCTACATTAACACTAGACCGTGGTAGGTTTAGTGTTACCAGTCAAATAACTATTCCTACTGTAAATTATCATATAACCGGTCTTGAAATTAATTATAATAATTATTTAATAATGAAAAAATATATTTGGAATATTAAAGAAACATTTGTATGCATATTTTATGTAAAGTCGTAAAATATAATGGCGGCTTATCAACGTTGTATTAAGAAAATTTTAAACAAAATATAAAAAAGTGTAAATTATATCGATCGTGGTTTAGTGTTAAATTAGTACTGAAAGTTACAAATATAATTTACAATGTAGACTGAATGGTGATAAAAACTTAAGTTAACTTATTTCTTACGTACAGTGAAATATGAGACGAATGCACATAATGATCAACTATGGCGAATCTGTGTATATTACATTTGTATATGAAATGTATTATTTGGTTTAGTTATAATATTATTACCTGTTCCATAATAATAAGCGTCGTGTTTAATACAAGTAGATCACGAACACCTGAATTGAGAGAGAAAAGAGTGATAGAGTCTCCAAAATTAGAGCCGATCACCGAATCACCCGTCAAATCTACTTCCGATTCGGCTGCATCTTCACCAACCCGCCGTAGCTTAAGGTAACAAAAACCTGCAATATGTAATATTTTTTTTTTATACAATTTAAATATTGTAAAAAAAATCTAACTAACTAACATTTATCATTTTTATATTGTCCCATTTAAACTAGACTATGTGAAAAAAGGAGGATGTTAGTATTCTTGTTTGGTATTGCTCTTATGTGGTCTGAATTATATAATGATGTGTACACATCATACATACATAACATTACTTTTTTTTTATCGAATATGTGGTAAACGTGCAAACGAATCACCTGAAAGTAAGTGATTACCGCCGCCAGTGAACATTGGCAACACCAGAGGAGGTGCAAATGCGCTGCCGGCCTTTAAGAAAGGTGTAGGCTATTTTCTTGAAGTTCCTTAAGTCGTATCGGTTCAGAAACAACACTGGCTACAGCTGATTATTCCACTGGGTAATTTTGCGTGGTGGGAAATTTCGAGTCTATTTGGCTACGAGAATTTCATGTGTTGGTATGGTGTACAAAAACATATTGTTTTTCGTACTCTGTTGTTACCTAATGCTGTGGATTGAGACCAGTCGTGTGAGTAAGACAATATTATTTATCAAGAGGCTTGATGATAAGTGATACCAATTACGTACGTTGCAGCCGGAGGATCGAAAAAAAACCAAAATGATTTATAAAAAGTATATTAAAAAGGAAATTACAATTTAATATTACTTATAACTAACTAAACCTATTGGATCGAAGTGTGACCCGAGAATGTCGATATTGAATACCGTTGGCACGATCCTGCGTCAGCATTTACTTGAGTCCAATGTAATGCAACGGAAATGCAGCGACGGGGATCTTCATATGGTAGGCATATTTAATTTGCCTGTACGCTTACATCTTTGTAAACAAGCGTACAGGAGCGCCTAAGGGATCTCTGTATAAACAAAAAAAATCCAGTTCTGATAGTAATTGACTAATGCGCCCCATTCCAACCAAATTAACCGAAATCTTAAAGTGGAATCAAAAAACAGCTGACACCCTGAACACATAAAAGGAATCCAATCAGCACTATAAGGTTTAAAATTATGAGTTTTGCTGATTACCAAGTAGATTGTCTACCCCAGATTTTTCGGGGATGTTGAATTTTTGCATTCAATAAATCAAAAGAAAGATAATGCGGTGTGCAAACAAAACGCATTTGCGGCTCCTCTGGTGTTGCGGATGTCCACGGGCGACGGTGATCACTTACCGTCGGGTGGGCTGCATGCTTGTATGCCACATATTCTATAAAAAAGAAGTCACCAATTGTTTACCCGCCATTCTTGCATGTGTAATAAAATACAAATTTTCTAGGAGTCGCTCCCGTACACCCGAAGTAGAAAATGTCCCTGAACAGTTTGCCATTAGCAGCCCCCGTAGTCTAAGGTAAGTATCTATTCATAACACATTATATCTTGTAAGAAAAGCAAGTAGTCAAGTTCTCCAGGACCAATTTTCAGCCTGAAATTTTTAGTGTTGGTACTTATTATTGGTCTAGGTTATTTTATATAAAAGCTACTAATAAATTTTATTTATTTATTTATCTCATGTATATAATATAATAAATAGAAAATAAAATTATTATATGTTTATTGTAGAAGCCGTTCAAAAACTCCGGAAAAACTTATATCCCCTAAAAAAGATGTTTCAGTAAAAGGACGTAAACCATTGTCTAGACTTGTATTAGAAGCAAACACTTTTGCTAAAACAAAGACAGTTGCCGAGAAAATTGAACCGGTAGCAAAAGAAATTACGGAGAAGTCCGAAAGGGTTATTGAATGTACGCCTATGAAGGCTGACAAACCAACCTGTCTAATGGATGTCACATTTTCGCCTATAATCAACAAATCGATACTACACAGTTCTACGGAGACTTTATCAGTCAGTGAAAAAGTTATACAAATTACTGATACAAGTTCCAGTGTAGATGTTAGGCCTTTACCAGCGTTTAATACATTAAACGAAGTTTACTTTGAAGAATCTGTTTTACATAGCTATGAAAGCAGCGAAACAGAATTATCAGTACAAGAGCGGTCAAAAGTACCCGAAGCAAGTGTTCTCTATACTGAAATGGAATCCTTGCCGCCATTTACTACACCTATTTTCGACCAAACTGATTTTGAGAAATCCGTGTTAATAAGCTATGAGAGCAGTGTCTCTGAGAGCACAACACAAGAAGATGATGAAGAAGTGAATAAAGCGGAAGACAACATACCTGTACCTCTTCCTGAGTTTAAAACATTAAACGAAACAGATTTTGGTAAGTCAGTCCTAAAAAGTCATTTAAGTAGCATTGCTGGCACGTCTCAAGAAGATAATACATCCGAAGCAACACAGTTCAAAGATATATCGAGTCTTATGACAAGTGACAGTGATCTTGATATGAATGATGAATATAAAACCAATAGCGAGAACAAAGATAAAGTTTGTCAGAAAGAAAAGGCCATGATTGTGGAGATTGAGCAGGAGATTAATGATATTGAAGTTGATATGTCGGAATGCGAGGAGGGGAGTAGTGATGAAGAAATTCTTGAAGAAGAGGACGAGGGCGAATCTGTTGAGAGTGTTGCAGTCTCCTATGAAGAAAGTTCCATTGACGAAGTAAGTTGGTCAAGCAAATCGTTCATTCAACAATACACACAATAGTACATTCAACCTAGTTCTGGAGTTATGAATTATGTTAATTGCAAATTATGCTTTTTATTCCATTTAACATTAACAGTGTTGTTTTTATTTAACTTTATGGGACATTTAGACTGTGATATGACTGACTTAGCCGTTAATCGTAGCTAACTTATTGTTGTGGTCCAACTCCACGGCCACTTTGTACTTCCCCTTGTTTTTTAATATTACGTGATGTTAATTATTACGTCGCCATTTTGAAGTTACGACAAAAGCCACTTAACTAGTACAAATTTTGAAAAACTAGAAATGTACACATACAAACTGATAGGACACATCACAGAGGGTAGTATATCTATTCAGAACAACTTTATAGGTATTTAAGATAAAGGTGTACCTACCTCAGTCACAGCACTAACATGGAAACTCGAACTGGAATCCAAGTTAGTTTTATATCCCCGTAATGTTTTGCTCCTATTTTAATATAAATGAAGTAAATTTTTTCACCATCACCTGCGAAGTACAGAGTGTCTGTATACCGGAAAGGCAAAATACACTATTTTAGAGTTTTTTGTAGAGGTCATTAAAGAGAATACGAAACACACCTGCTGCCACTACACAAGCGTTAGAGATTTTAAAATATTATGGTTTTAAATTAAAATTTTAGTTTTAATAAAAAGAAAAATATTATTTTACCATAAAACGTTCCAGGCTTCGGATGCAGACAGGAGCGACGAAATTATATCCATTAAGGATTCAGACTCGGAATCAAATTCTAGTAAACTACAGATAGACGAACAAACTTCAACGAATGTTCGCCAAATAGAGGAAGTGGATGTCGAATTACAAACTGAAAAAGTTATTCAATTTGAAACAGAGATAAACACTGAAAACAAAATCAAAACTGTGCCTGAAAAAACTTCTAAAAATAAAGATACAATAATTAAGACACAGTATGATAATCCAAGCCAAATCGAAAAAACTATTGAAGTTGAGATAGAACAGGAAAATGAAACAAAAAATATGGAAGTTTCTCAAGAACAATTAACGGATGTTTTAAATCAAGCCAATATTTCGTTACTTACTGATGATAATTCTGCCATAGATTCTGATGTCAACCTCACTTATTCGGATGAAAGTAAAGATAAAGAAGAAATGAAAGAATCTGAAATCAAAGACTCAGAACCCGGTAAGATTTATATTATTTACCATCTTCATAATTTATTTATTTAAAAAGACACCAACTTTGGTATTTTACACTTTCAAACATTCTATTTTTTTTATATTATTTTAATAGAACTATTAACAGATTTACATGTAACTTGATTTTTCGAAAACATGCTAAATACACATAATTCCAGTAGTTACATCATGCAAATTAAAACTACTTATATGATAACTTAAAATTAAGAGAAAATAAACTATTTATACATTGTTAAATAAAAATTAATAATTTAAAAAAAAACTGAACTAGTAACTAATTAAGAATTAACAATAGTGACAGGTTTTCCTCGAGCATAACTTAATTAGACAGAAGTATTTTGAGTTTAAATGATTTTAGCTTTAAAAGTCTAATTTGTCTCTTAACAGCTCAATAGACTTTATACATATATTTTTAAACATTTCAAAGATTGAATCTTTATATGTATATTATTATATTTACGCCCAAAACAACCATTTAGTAACTATTTTATTTTATTTAAAGTCACTTATCAATCAGTTACAGTTCCTCAAGTAACAAGGCTTGAAGATACCAGTCCAATTGTACAAGATAAAAATGAGAATAAAACTATCCCTAAAGCAATAGATATTGCCGTTGTCGATTCTCAAATAATAGAAGATAACTCAATACCCTTTGGAGTAATGATTATTCCAGAAAATGAACCTGAAATCAGGAATAAGGAAGAAAGTAACATTAATGAAAAACATATTGATACTGAACCTAAAGCGACAAAAGTCTCCAGGAAGCGTTCAAATTCAAATAGAGATCAAATCAAAAAAGAACAGGAAACTTCTAATAATGAAATTCGTTACTCAAAACCTGGTAAGACTTATTATTGACTGACTGACATAATTTATGCCAAAACACCCATTTAGTAAATGCCTTTTTATTTTATTACGCTTGCTTTTCTATAAATTACAGTTCCTCAAGTAAAATTCCTTGAAGATACCAGTCCAATTGTACAAGATAAAACTGAGAATAAAACTACCCCTGAAGGACTAGATATTGCCGTTGTCGATTCTCCAAAGACAGAAGATAACTCGATACCTTTTGGAGTAATGATTATTCCCGAAAATGAACCTGAAATCAAGAATAAAGAAGAAACTAACATTAATGAAAAAAATATTGATACCGAACCAAAAGCGGCAAAAGTCTCCAGGAAGCGTTCAAATTCAAATAGAGATCAAACCAAAAAAGAACAGGAAACTCCTGATAATGAAACTGAATACTCAAAACCTGGTAAGACTTATATTATTGACTGACTGACATAATTTATTGCCAAAACACCCATATAGTAAATTCTTTTTTTTTTTTATATTTACTTGCTTTTCAATCAATTACAGTTCCTCAAGTAAAATTGCTTGAAGATACCAGTCCAACTGTACAAGATAAAAATGAGAATAAAACTATCCCTAAAGCAATAGATATTGCCGTTGTCGATTCTCAAATAATAGAAGATAACTCAATACCCTTTGGAGTAATGATTATTCCAGAAAATGAACCTGAAATCAGGAATAAGGAAGAAAGTAACATTAATGAAAAACATATTGATACTGAACCTAAAGCGACAAAAGTCTCCAGGAAGCGTTCAAATTCAAATAGAGATCAAATCAAAAAAGAACAGGAAACTTCTAATAATGAAATTCGTTACTCAAAACCTGGTAAGACTTATTATTGACTGACTGACATAATTTATTGCCAAAACACCCATTTAGTAAATGCCTTTTTATTTTATTACGCTTGCTTTTCTATAAATTACAGTTCCTCAAGTAAAATTCCTTGAAGATACCAGTCCAATTGTACAAGATAAAACTGAGAATAAAACTACCCCTGAAGGACTAGATATTGCCGTTGTCGATTCTCCAAAGACAGAAGATAACTCGATACCCTTTGGAGTAATGATTATTCCCGAAAATGAACCTGAAATCAGGAATAAAGAAAAAAGTAACATTAATAAAAAACGTATTGATACCGAAGCTAAAGCGACAAAAGTCTCCAGGAAGCGTTCAAATTCAAATAGAGATCAAACCAAAAAAGAAGAGGAAACCCCTGATAATGAAACTGAATACTCAGAACATGGTAAGACTTATATTATTGACTGACTGACATAATTTATTGCTAAAACACCCATATAGTAAATGCCTTTTTTTATTTTAATTTACTTGCTTTTCTATCAATTACAGTTCCTAAAGTAAAAATGCAAGTTAAAATAATGCTTGAAGATATCCGTTCACTTGCACAAGATAAAAATAAGGATAAAACTTCCTCTAAACCACTTGATATGGACACTGTCGATTCTTCATTACAAGAAGCTAAGTCGATTACCTCAGAAGAAATGACTATTGCGGAAAATAAACTTGAAGTCAGTAATAAAGAAGCACGTAAAATTACTGAAAAAATAATAGATACGGAACGTAAAGTGACAAAAGCCACCAGGAAGGGTACAAAATCAACTCCAGAACAAACAACAAAAGAGAAAGGAACTCCTGAAGTTGCCGTAGTACAAGCTACAGAACTGAAAACTCCAGTCACACGTAAACATGCTCAATCTACATCATCAAATAAGTCGATCACAGATTTTGAACAAAAAACACCCGATCACCAAACATCCCATGCTACAACTCCATCCAGAAGACAGCCTAAAACCCCGAATACAGAGCGAAGGAAAATAATAACTCGACGTGCGTCTAAAGAGCTTGCTGAAATAGGCGAAGAGATCGCTACAGTATCCCCTGATGAATCTGTTACACCGAGAAGACGATCAACCCGTTCTATAAGTAAAAACGCAGACGATGACGTCGCGTCTGTAAGCTCTGCTATATCAAATAGGAGCAGGGCTAGTGAAGATATGGCAGATGTAAAACCCGTGATAAGGAGAGGAAGGAAATCAATTTTAAACACAAAGACTGATTTGTCTGTTATACCAGAAGTAGCTGCAGAAGTCTCTGGTGTCAAAACTGAAGAAACTCAGGAAATGATAAATGAATACTCCACTGCTAAGTAAGTAGCATTTTAAATTATAATGTAATATAGTAGTACCAGGCTTATAGTTAGGAAATGTTAGAGGTTGGACAGTGGCATGGAGTCATTCCATCCTAGTCCTTAGAGATATGAGCATCTTGAATCTTTATTGATAATGCATGTAGGTGTTGGCTGCTAATCATCGTTTTTCCGAACTTATTTTTCTACGACCGAGGGCCACTTAGCCCGTGGGCTTCACCGGGTTGAAAGATGACCGAGCGCTTTAGGCACTCAGACGAAACCTTTATTTATGGGTAACCAGCACAAGGGTTCCCTCTCGGGAGTTACCCTGCGCATGCAACTGATTCTGGTGGTCTGATGGTGCCCGAGAGGGGCGAACCTCGGATTTGTATTGTATTGTAGAATATCATAGTATATAGGTTATTACAACCAATAAAAATATAATATATTTACAACATCCAGGTTAACTCGGCACCAGAAATCTATGTTAGAGTCCTGGCTTCAACCACCGCCACCACACAGTCGTCGGACCAGTGCCGCGTCAAGATCTGAGGTCTCCGTCGAGGAAGACTACGCTAACACCGAAACAAATACAATAGACCGCGTGGCGTTGTTGGACAAGGATGATTTCGAAGGTATGGCAATTTTGTTTCTTGAACAGTTGAGTACTTTTCATCGCTTGCGAGGAGACCTATCGGATAAACGAATACACGACGACAAATATGGAAAACTACCACTAATCAGGTGGAGTAACAGTCATAATATTTGTATTTCATAAATGTACCGTATGATAGTTTGAATGTATTGCCTTGAACCATATGTATGTTACCCTAAATTTTGGCAATTATTCCTTCATTATTTTAGATTAAATGATTTAAATGTGATCGCAAACAACCCTAAATGAAACTTATAATCCTGCATTTAAGAATGTTTTTGTATGATGCTTAGCATGATAAGTACTATATAATATTTTATTTACCATTATGTATATAACCTGTTTGTAAACCAAAGTAGATATACCATTTTATAATGAAACTAAACCTATAAACGTTTAATATAAAAAATTGGTTGGATTATTAATTTCTTACACAAATATATAACTGAATTATAGAAATAAAGATAAATTAAAATACTTTTATATTTATTCAATTTTTATGAAAAAAGAATTTAATTTTTATTTACAAAAATAGCTCGATGCTCTGCGAAGTTTATAAATTATGTTTCATAATAACAGAATTACGAACATCCCATGCTACAACTCCATCCAGAAGACAGCCTAAAACCCCGAATACAGAGCGAAGGAAAATAATAACTCGACGTGCGTCTAAAGAGCTTGCTGAAATAGGCGAAGAGATCGCTACAGTATCCCCTGATGAATCTGTTACACCGAGAAGACGATCAACCCGTTCTATAAGTAAAAACGCAGACGATGACGTCGCGTCTGTAAGCTCTGCTATATCAAATAGGAGCAGGGCTAGTGAAGATATGGCAGATGTAAAACCCGTGATAAGGAGAGGAAGGAAATCAATTTTAAACACAAAGACTGATTTGTCTGTTATACCAGAAGTAGCTGCAGAAGTCTCTGGTGTCAAAACTGAAGAAACTCAGGAAATGATAAATGAATACTCCACTGCTAAGTAAGTAGCATTTTAAATTATAATGTAATATAGTAGTACCAGGCTTATAGTTAGGAAATGTTAGAGGTTGGACAGTGGCATGGAGTCATTCCATCCTAGTCCTTAGAGATATGAGCATCTTGAATCTTTATTGATAATGCATGTAGGTGTTGGCTGCTAATCATCGTTTTTCCGAACTTATTTTTCTACGACCGAGGGCCACTTAGCCCGTGGGCTTCACCGGGTTGAAAGATGACCGAGCGCTTTAGGCACTCAGACGAAACCTTTATTTATGGGTAACCAGCACAAGGGTTCCCTCTCGGGAGTTACCCTGCGCATGCAACTGATTCTGGTGGTCTGATGGTGCCCGAGAGGGGCGAACCTCGGATTTGTATTGTATTGTAGAATATCATAGTATATAGGTTATTACAACCAATAAAAATATAATATATTTACAACATCCAGGTTAACTCGGCACCAGAAATCTATGTTAGAGTCCTGGCTTCAACCACCGCCACCACACAGTCGTCGGACCAGTGCCGCGTCAAGATCTGAGGTCTCCGTCGAGGAAGACTACGCTAACACCGAAACAAATACAATAGACCGCGTGGCGTTGTTGGACAAGGATGATTTCGAAGGTATGGCAATTTTGTTTCTTGAACAGTTGAGTACTTTTCATCGCTTGCGAGGAGACCTATCGGATAAACGAATACACGACGACAAATATGGAAAACTACCACTAATCAGGTGGAGTAACAGTCATAATATTTGTATTTCATAAATGTACCGTATGATAGTTTGAATGTATTGCCTTGAACCATATGTATGTTACCCTAAATTTTGGCAATTATTCCTTCATTATTTTAGATTAAATGATTTAAATGTGATCGCAAACAACCCTAAATGAAACTTATAATCCTGCATTTAAGAATGTTTTTGTATGATGCTTAGCATGATAAGTACTATATAATATTTTATTTACCATTATGTATATAACCTGTTTGTAAACCAAAAGTAGATATACCATTTTATAATGAAACTAAACCTATAAACGTTTAATATAAAAAAATTGGTTGGATTATTAATTTCTTACACAAATATATAACTGAATTATAGAAATAAAGATAAATTAAAATACTTTTATATTTATTCAATTTTTTTATGAAAAAAAGAATTTAATTTTTATTTACAAAAAAATAGCTCGATGCTCTGCGAAGTTTATAAATTATGTTTCATAATAACAGAATTACGAACACCATTAATACTTATTAGTTAAATTTATTTTCTGCTTAATAACATAACCTTTAACATTATTTACCTATTACTTGAGCAAGATATGTATGACACACGACAAGTCTATCAAACCATTCTTTTTTTTTGCATCTGCAATTGCCTTAATTTTGTTTTGCAGCTTTGTAAAAAAACACTATGAGAGCTTGTTGTAGTTTGTAGAGGTGTTTTTATTTGCAATTTTTCATAAGGGAATTCTGATGAGCAATACTGACTTAGAATAATACTTAATATTTATTAATAAATAATCTAGAATTATTTAAATTCTTATATCAATGTAACTAATACTACTAATATATTTTGGTTGATGCGTATTAATATTTCAAGTTTAACAATATATATATACACTGCAGGCCAAAAGCTTAAGACCACCAAAGTAGAGAAATTAAGTAAAACTCCAATAAAATATTAAATGTTTAATTAACCTGTTTAAGCATCTAATAGAACATTGATTGACAAACAATATACTTGAAAGGCGTAAAGCAATATTAACAGTCCATGCAAAAAAAGGGCTATAGTTAGCTAAACTGATTTTTCATCAAAAAATCCTCGTTTACATTTTATGCCTTTTTTCACAAGTCTCGGCATACGGGCAATCAATTTGTTCCAAATTTCGCATAAAGCATTCCACATTTCTTCTCGCGAGGATGGGCCACGATTACGGACATTCCTATCAAGCTCTTCCCACAAGAGTTCAATGGTATTGAGATCCGGGCTCTGACCATAATTGAGTCACCACCATGCTTGATTGTTGGGACTACACAATCTGACATCATCTTTTCTTGAGCCCTGCGTCGAACGTAAATTCTACGTTTTGAACCGAATAGTCCAAACTTGGATTCATCAGCCCAAAGCATTTTTTTAAAATCTTCTTCAGTCCAATCTCGATGGGCAAGAGCCCACAGCATCCGTTTTTTCTTGTTTTACCTTAGAAGAGGTTGTCGAACCTCAACGCGAACATACAACTTCGCATCTATACATCAACGCGGTATTTCTGTGCTGTTAAACGTCTATTTCGCTTGCTGGTAACAACAATGAAATTATTTTCACTAGACGTGGTAGCTCTCGGCCTTCCCGAGAGTGGACGATCTTGAAAACTGCCTGTCTCCCTTTATCGAGTAATTGTGCCGTGAACACAAGTTTTCGATAACTTCAGTTGTGAAGCAATCTCACGTTCCGGTTTGCCTTCATTATGTAAAACAACGATGGCAGAACGCACTTCACTGCTAATTTCTCGAGCTTTCTCATTTTATGACGTCTTCACTGTAGAAACCACAAGTTTAGACTGATTGAGATTGTTTGTGAACAAACCCAAGAAAACTCGGGTAATAATAAGTCAGAAACACGTGTATCCAGGAGCTAAATAATCCTAATTATTGAACAATACGTAACAAAAGCAAAGTAATTAGTAATGAGGACTTTATAAAAATATTATTACGACTCTACCACCTGCCTCTAGCGCAGCGTTCGTAGGTGTTTCAAAACAATAGATGTTTATTGTCCAATAACTTGAAAGTAAACAAAAGAATGACTTCTTTAAATATTCGATACTAACAATAGAATATGCAGATGTGCATTTCTTTTATTTATCCTATGGGATTTTATTACAATTGATGGATAATTATGTTGTTTATGTGCGGTCTTAATTTTTTGGCCGGTAGGGTATATATATATATGTATACATATATATTTAACTCATCACCCTGTCCAATGAGTTAGGTACTTCCTTGGTGAACAAGACTATACTATAATTGGTAATGCACAATTTATTCGTTTCATCGGATTAGGAATGACAAGAAAGCTTTGTGTGCGTGAATACTTGCGGCACTATGCTAGATGTGTACAGGTGACGTCACCAGGGTACAGACAATAGCAAAGAAAGTGCACTTAAACATTATCACCATCATCATATATAAATTATGGAAGACATGGAATCATCAACCCTAATTGGCATGTACTGTCAAGTATGGAAAACCATAGTTATTACTTTTAAGGAGAGTAACTATCTGTTCTTCAGTCCCAACTGTAGTCCTGACATGTAGGCTATTTTATATACAATTCAAATCAAGTACTTTTTTTTATTTTAAATACTTTATTATTATTATTTTTTTTGAATTAGAGATATTTTTGGTTAACTAGACGAATGCTCATCTAAGTTCCACAAACCCTTTACTCATTTCCTAACTGTTCCGACTAACCGACGCTAGGCCCGCCCGACCTCGAGGAGTTCCAACGTGCTTCGCCCGTCTCCCTTGTATCGGATTCCAATAGACCCCGACGTAAGTACACGCTTCGTATGCTTTGTTGTTTTTTTTTTATTCCACAGACTCGTGACTGCAAACCGCATCTCTTTTTATATTCTTATATAATTGTGTAATTATCACGACTATTAGGCATAATTATGTTCCACATGATTATAAATTAAATAAATAACTTAGTACAATACTTATACTTTGAAACTAGTCAATGTAACGTGATAAATAATATATCAGAATATGAGAGGAGAAATACTATCAAAGAAATATTAAAAGATATCTTTCACCATTTCTCAGACATTAATAAAAAAAAATAAGTTGAAATTTGTGTTCTCTATCTAGAATAATAGATCTTCTATAGTTGAAAACTGTGAATTTAACTATATACTAATTTGTATTCAAAATTACATATTCCTTGTTATTTAGAAATTAAAGATTTATCCTGGACTCAAGAAAATAGAAAAGTTTACCTTTTTTTAAAGATTGCATTTTTTAGCATAACTAATATACGTAATTGCAAATGTATAAATTTATTTTGCGTTTATTATTTAACAAGCACAAGTTTTTGAATTAGCACTATTTTTATTTAATCTTTCCTTCAAAAGCCTAACATTTGAAAACTACTGATAAAATCTTAAAAAGCTCAAGTAAAGACTTATGTTTTATAAAATGTGTGCCCTTTTCCTGTGCAAATTAAACATAATTTTAATATTTTAACTTGAAAACCTCATCCCCCAATAAACACTAATATAAAAAAATATATTTCCAGCACGTTTGGCCCGTGCGGCTTCCGAAACGAAAACGGTGCCAAAACGTTCGTATGTCCCTAGAAGAACATCCATAGATATTGGTAAGTGATGGTTTGGAAAAATTATCATAAATAGAAAAAATCGAGTATGAAAACACATTTGGACAGTAAGACATCTTGGACATCTTTATCTGTAATGACAATCCCACTTTGTTTGGCCTTATACTTAATTTCTATATATTAAGATAATAAGAGACAATTCTAAACCTGCTAACCGATGTTCATGTTTAACCTATTTTCACTTAATTGCGAGGGACTAAAGTAACAGGTGCGTATACAAATCGATAATTTAAAGCCTAAAATTTTAGCTTCTATAATGACGCCATTATGACGAAAACTTAACTTTACATTTGTATATATTTTAGTTCGATATTTGATGTTTTGTTCCATCGAACGAATAACTGTGTCCTTTGTTTTTGTGTGCCTCTGTGCCATTTTATACCTCATGATGAAATATATGTACGTTTCAGTCGGAACAAGCGAACTTGGTTCTCCAGTTGAAGCTAGTTCGGTGCGCGGCCGCCGAGCGTCGTTTAATCGCGCGTGCGAAGCGTTACACACTCCGAAGGGCAGGAGAACCTCTACCGATACCAAAGTTAGTTCAATTATACTTATTTCGTTTTCGTGCGATGTTGTAATTTGTTAAAAAAAGAATACTATACATTAAAACAAAATAGTAGTATTTGGAATTATTACATTAATAAACATGTTTATTTATTTGCATAGATGCATAAACAGGTGTGTAAGTTATATTTATATTTAGTTTACTTAGTTACATTTCTAGTTCTTGATTATAAAAAGAAAATCTTAAATTAACCTTTGCTCCCTGAATCCCCAGAAATCTGATACAGAGAGTCCAGTAGCGGGCACTCCTGGAGCCTCCACACCCAAGCGCAAGCCCAGACGTACGTCCACCCAGTCCGATATCGCCACACCAGATACTGAACCCGGCAAACGGTAACTATTTAAGTGTAAATGAAAATTTAGAATAATGCAAAAAAAGCCCAATAAATATTGTGTAATTGACGTACGGTCTACCCCGCAAAATATATAAGTATATTATTTAAAAAAAAAACTGTTTTCTTGTTGACTTTAAATGTCATAGATGCTAAGTTGGCGGGGAAACTACAAGGTTATTCACTTTTAATATTTCAATGTAAAGCTATTTAGAGAGGGAAAAATATTACTGGATAGGATTTATTTATATTTTTCCAGATCTAGAAAAACTGCCGCTGAGAAACTGGGAGAACTAAAGGAGACCAAGTAGCCGATTGATTTCAAACAAATATTTTATAAGTACCTAGTGGAAAATCAAGTTTTGCATTTATGAATTAAACTCAAGTGAATATGGATATTTAGTAATTTAATTCTGTCAACGTGTATATAAAATAAAACGTGGATTTTGGTAACTAAAATAGTTTTATTTTTCTTCTTTACACATAGTCAGTCAACACACTTATACCACAACACTATATTTAATTAGATTCCAAGATGTTAAGGTTTACCATTTCGTGAGATCATTATTCAATCAAAATATATTTAATGAGCAACAATGCTTTTAAGCTCAATTTTCTAAAAAATAAGTGAAGTCAATAAGGTGTCAATTAACGCGTGACTAATTATATCATAAATAATCTTAATTTAAATATAAATGCATCGAGAAATATAAGCTAAAACCTAAATAACTTTTCAAATTAAATATGAAGACTGCTCAAAATAAACAATGCAATAAATATAATTAGTACAGAGTAAAAAAAATAAAATATATTGAAAAATGGATACTATATATATCATAGTTGCAGAATTCCCGAGTAGCCATAATTAATTAGTTTTAGGAGTTCAAATTTGTACGGAACACTATCTTGTTTTTTACCTTAACTTTCTTTCCAACCACACAATGTATAATTTTTTTACACAAAAATAGCCAAAAATAATGTCTTGATTATCTGAAAAGCTGTTCATATATTTTATTAGAATGGTAGTTAATTTATATACATTCCATTTCATTCTTATAGAACAATCAGTTTTGTCTTTATACAAAATGATTTTGATATACCCAATTCAATTCAGTGAGGGAGTACAGGAAAACATGTTTTGTGTAACTCGAGGTATGGAACTATACATATTATATTAGTTTTCAGGTTATAGTTACTGCATATTATTTGTTTTTTTTTAATAAATATAAAAAAAAATGCATACTGAAAATTACAAAATATTTAGTAATTGAATAACAATGAAAATGCTAGTTTATAATTACGATTTTTGGTAATATTTAAAGATCAATTTTATCTTCGCCTTTCATCTTCCTTATAACTTTTGAGTGATCTGTGCACGATGTTAGAATGCATAGGCAGATTCAAAGGTAAACCTATCTCTAATTTTACATCAGACGGCATCATTTTATTACCGCTAATTAGACTTTCACAAATATGTTTATCTTCCGGTTTCAGTCTGCTCTTTTTCGTACAATCGACAACTTCTCGCTTCTGCCTAGGTAGGACACCTTCAACGTCTGCAGGAAGGCGGTTGGTATCGTCGTTTCTAACTTTATTAATATTAGCACCATTCATATCAATCACATTGTTTTGTGCGATACTACCTCTATTCTCTTTCACTAGATGAATTTGTTTATCAGATTCTAATTTTATTTCTCTGTTATTAGTGTTTTGTTGTATTACATCTTTTGGTTGAGAAATATCTTTCAATGCTATTGGTAAAGGTACATTCTGGGCAATACCATTATTAGTAAGGTTTGGTACATTTTTCTTTACTAACTCCTCACCTTCCCTGTATGACTGAGGCTCATCAGGCATGTGACCGTGTCCTTTATTGACGTTTATTTGTTCTTTAGCTATGTCCATTTTCTTTTCTATCTCATTCATAACTTTTTGCAGAGGTTTTTGGCCAACGTCTAGTTTAGAATTTTCATGCAAGTGGGCTGGCGCTTGATAACCGGGTATTTTAACGGTTTCCTCTAGTTTGATATTATTCTCCTTCTGAGATTCAACGGGGTTTGAATTATATTTGACTACATTCTCGCCAACAGAGTGCGGTAAATTATTCTTAATATTGATTTGTGAGTTAATATTATTCACGATACTATCCGGTTGGCTCTCTAAATTGTTTTGTGCATTATTTTGGCTTGATTTTGTTTCCACTGACTTTGGTAAGTTTTCCATAGGTTCCTTTTTTTCTCCTATAGCTTCTAGCGTTTCCGCAGCCTTTTTGGCAATGTCTTGTACCGCATCATTAGCTATCTTTTGTAGAGGCTCGGCTTTCCTATCACCCGCATCAAGTTGACCAGCTGGTTTATCAGTAACGCCAGAAAGACTTTGTATTGCCATGTTTGCAATTTTTTGTATACTTTCTACAGCTATTTTTTTAGCTTCATTGTCATCTATTTCTTTTTTATCTTTTTCTAATTCTTTCTTTGTCTTTAAAATTTTGTGTAAAATCTCCTTTTGCTCTTTTATCAATTCTTTTTGTTCTTCACCGTGCTGTTTGATGGTTTCTATTAGCTGTTGTTTTTTTAGTATATCTATCTTTTCTTGGCTAGATTCGGGCTTAGCGATCTCTTCTTTGAGTTTCACGATGTTAGGTTCTACTTTGGCATTACCATTAGCTAATTTAGCTTCCTCTAATTTTATTTTTAAATCTTTTGGATGCGTTTCAGGAATTACGTTAGTGGCTTCTTTGACAACTTTTAGTTCAGGTACAACTTGTTTAAGCTTTGGATCGGCTGGGCTCTGATCATCGGGCACTTTTTCTTTTGAATGTGATTCAGGGGGTATAGGGTTGGGGGGTTGTATTTCCGAATCTTTCAAAATTTCTTTCGGAGCATTGTTCTCAATGCTATTTGGGATAGGATCATCGTTTGCTATCGCTTTTGGCTTGACACCTAAAAATATATGACATCATCGGTGAATCATGAGATGATGATATCAACAAAAAATAAATTTAACAGATAAATTACAAAGGGAATAAAAATTAAAATATAATTTCATTTAATTAAATTTAAAGTGAGAGTGCCGGCTTGATAGTAATCAAAACTATTGTCGACGCATTTTAAACTGAGTCGTGTCGGGGATTTTATCTTACAAATTAAATACTTTTATTTTCAGGTAGCGAAAAATTATTCCTATTAATACTTAACATAATTTACCATATCGATCGTACCAATGCCGTTATCGATATGCACCTCTACAACTCTTACGCACATCACTACACCTCTCCATAAGACTTGTAAGTGCGAACGAGACAGACAGAAAAAAATGATAAATGACCTGAAGCCTCAGTTCATAACGCGTCGACTATATTTACTATTTTTAAAGGGTTCTGGTCTCTTGCTATATAAACACCTGACATACTGCAGTGCTATAATATTAATTTCTAAAGTTCATATTAATATTTTCAAGAATTCTACTCGACTAGCTTTGTCTATAAACTCGATTATCCAACAAACAATGTCACTCACAATATAATCAATTTGAACGTATGTATCAAAAGTATACACAAATTAAATATACAAGTACCTTCATTATTTTCCATTTTTTCGAAGAAATCCTCTACCATTTTGTCGATACGCTCCTGCGTGATATACTTGTCGTCATATTTGCTCTCGGCCGCTTGTAAGTTGGCGTAAGTACCCAGTACTAGTATAATGAGACCCAGCACTAAGGTCACCTAGAAAATAAAATTTAACATATGTAACGAATCCCATAACCTCTCAATCACTATTTAATAAGAAATAAAGGTACTGACAGACGTGCTCATTACTAGCACGAAATCATCTACCTGAGGCGCGGGTGGAAGGGGGCGTACTGCGAGCGCGTCTGAACAATGATTCAACTTTAACCACGAAAATGATTAAAACTAACTAATCCTGGTGCAAAATAGCACGTATGTATGTCCGTACGTTTGCTTTGGGCAAGCTTATTTATGAGTATGCTCAAAACAAGCAAGCTTATTGCTGGCAAATGTGAACAGTTGCAGAGCATGCTAATTTTAAGCAAGCTAATGAGCATGATTTTTTTTTTGAGCATATCTGTCTGTAGCTTAAGACTCAGGAGAAGATGTCAAAGATAGTGTTTAACGTTTTTGTGGTTAAATTATACAAATGTAGGGAATATATTGTTATTTTTTTAATGTAAATAACATCTTTATCGTATTGAATGATCACTAATTTATATCACAGTATAGAAAACTTCAAAAAATCTTAATCTCCATGCAATATGAATATATTACTAAGGCAAATTCTTATTAGCACTTTAGCGCTGAATACGGTCTTGCTTCAATAAATTTCTTGCCACGATAGCGAAGGGGCTGGATTGTTTTTATATGAACCACTTCACTACCCGACATGTAACATACAACCATTAAAATTCAGTGTATAACTAACAAACTATGAAATGTCATGAGCTTGAAATAAATTATTATTATAACTGTAGAAGCGTAACAACGTGAGGCACAATCTGCAATACCTTATAGATAGAAGGGCTATCCCTAATTGTGGGACATACCTATATATAGATACTTTGTTACGTGTACAGGGTGATAATCCATCATCCATCATAAGATACTTATTGTATTATCACCCCCTGAGACCGGAGATGGAATGCCTGAGGTTACTAGCAATGGGAGATCTACACTCACAACAGATTTATACTACTAATCCACATATACTATTAATCCAAAAGAATTTAAAACTGCCTGTAGGTTCGAATCCGCCTTTATATTATTGTCGTGAAGCATCTACTAGCACAAGCATTCAAGCTTAGTTGGGCGTGGTTAGCGGTTATGTTAGTATAGTAATTACTAACAAAAAATATATGGAACAAATGAAATATGACATATGTCACTCACCTTAGCCAATATCCTCTCATTCGTATTCTTAAAAGTGACATTAATGAAGCAGGCGGCGGGAAAGAGTACGCATATCAGCACACCAATAGTAGAACCCAGGAGACCCAACACCAATTCAATGTTGGGCAATAGAAGGCTGATGAAGAGAGCCACAGCAACGATGGCCACCGTCATACAACGGAATGTGGTCTCTGGGATGGAATGATTGATTATATGATCATGATGGGCTGGATGGACCTAAAAGATACACAAGGTATAGGCAAGCGTATCCTTTAGGAGGCTGGATGTCGGTAACTCTCAGAGAACAACAGCATTGTCACCCAAATTGTCAACTTAATTCTATCTTGGTTTGATACATCGGCCTTGCAAAGAAATGTTGCATATTCTAACGCATTTACCACACCGAGTGTGTTCTCAGAAATTGTTTCGATTTGACAAAAGGCCTTGTGTCAAACAACTTTTTTTTAAAATCCAATACAACATATGTGGTATACAGAGCATTCACTGTGAAGTTTTCACAACAAAATATTTCGTCTTCAACCGTCTATGGTTTTAATGAACACGATTTGAACGCTCATTTTCTAGACTAGGAGTCAATTTTAATACATCCTTTACATACGTATACATGTCTTAGACCCAAAGGCTAGAACTGTACTAAGGATTTATGTCACTCTGTTAATTTGTTATATTATATATTTTGATAGGAAATACCTTTTTATACAGGAATGAATAGAGACTTGCTCTGCACGGAAATATGATAAGCGGGAAGCTGAATGCGAGAGACATGACAAAACCCAGCTTGATAATGTCATTCGCGAATGTCGGGCTCAAGCTCATCAGAATGTTGCCTGCAACAAATATAAAATGTTTAACATATACTCACATTGTCAATTGTAGCCTGTATTAATGATGCTTCAATAGTTATTTTCATATATGAACCACTTCACTACCCGACATGTAACATACAACCATTAAAATTCCAGTGTATAACTAACAAATTATGAAATATCATGAGCTTGAAATAAATTATTATTATAACTGTAGAAGCGTAACAACGTGAGGCACAATCTGCAATACCTTATAGATAGAAAGGCTAATTGTCCCTAATTGTGGGACATACCTATATATAGATACTTTGTTACGTGTACAGGGTGATAATCCATCATCCATCATAAGATACTTATTGTATTATCACCCCCTGAGACCGGAGATGGAATGCCTGAGGTTACTAGCAATGGGAGATCTACACTCACAACAGATTTATACTACTAATCCACATATACTATTAATCCAAAAGAATTTAAAACTGCCCGTAGGTTCGAATCCGCCTTTATATTATTGTCGTGAAGCATCTACTAGCACAAGCATTCAAGCTTAGTTGGGAGTGGTTAGCGGTTATGTTAGTATAGTAATTACTAACAAAAAATATATGGAACAAATGAAATATGACATATGTCACTCACCTTAGCCAATATCCTCTCATTCGTGTTCTTAAAAGTGACATTAATGAAGCAGGCGGCGGGAAAGAGTACGCATATCAGCACACCAATAGTAGAACCCAGGAGACCCAACACCAATTCAATGTTGGGCAATAGAAGGCTGATGAAGAGAGCCACAGCAACGATGGCCACCGTCATACAACGGAATGTGGTCTCTGGGATGGAATGATTGATTATATGATCATGATGGGCTGGATGGACCTAAAAAGATACACAAGGTATAGGCAAGCATCAGGGAGGGTTGCGGTTGCGTTCCTTACGGAGATCCCGCGACCCCCCGCGAGCGTTGGTGGCGACCACCGTGGGGTTTTAGTCGGTGCGAGTCCGACATAACCCCCTCCTCGCCCCCCAAGAGGGCGGGTATGCATTTCCCCACGTTAAAAAAAAAAGTATAGGCAAGCGTATCCTTTAGGAGGCTGGATGTCGGTAACTCTCAGAGAACAACAGCATCTAACATAAAGCATTGTCACCCGAATTGTCAACTTAATTCTATCTTGGTTTGATACAATGGCCTTGCAAAGAAATGTTGCATATTCTAAGGCATTTACCACACCGAGTGTGTTCTCAGAAATTGACAAAAGGCCTTGAATCAAACAACTTTTTTTTAAAATCCAATACAACATATGTGATATACAGAGCATTCACTGTGAAGTTTTCACAACAAAATATTTCGTCTTCAACAGTCTATGGTTTTAATGAACACGATTTGAACGCTCATTTTCTAGACTAGGAGTCAATTTTAATACATCCTTTACATACGTATACATGTCTTAGACCCAAAGGCTAGAACTGTACTAAGGATTTATGTCACTCTGTTAATTTGTTATATTATATATTTTGATAGGAAATACCTTTTTATACAGGAATGAATAGAGACTTGCTCTGCACGGAAATATGATAAGCGGGAAGCTGAATGCGAGAGACATGACAAAACCCAGCTTGATAATGTCATTCGCGAATGTCGGGCTCAAGCTCATCAGAATGTTGCCTGCAACAAATATAAAATGTTTAACATATACTCACATTGTCAATTGTAGCCTGTATTAATGATGCTTCAATAGTTATTTTCATATGAAATTAGGGTTAAATACACCATTCATCACACGGCAAGAGAACTTACTAAAGTGATCCATTAACTATATTCTTTTTTTATACAGAATAGGTGGTAAACGAGCAAACAGCCCACTTGATGATAAGTGACTACCGCCGCCCATGAACATGCGCAACACCAGAACAGTCGCAGATGCGTGGCCGGCCTTAAAGTCTTGTTATAGTCGACGCATTATGAACTGAGGCTTCGGGTCAAATCTTATTTACCTGTCTGTCTCGTTCGCACTTACAGGTCTTATGGAGAGGTGTAGTGATGTGCGTAAGAATTGTGGAGGTGCCTACCGATGACGGGATAGGTACGATCGATACGCTAAATTATGTTAAGTATTAATAGGAATAATTTTTCGCTTCTGAAAATATTTCTTCAAAACCATTATCGACTATAGTAGCCTATTGGTATATCATTCTAATGTCTACTGTAAAATTAATAGTTAATATTACATAGTGTTTTAGAAAGAGACACAGTACTTATGTCGGCTTCTGTTTCCGGTACACCCTAAGTCGTAATTAGGTAATTCCTAAGTCGTATCGGTTCGGAAACACCGCTGGCGACAGCTGATTTCACAGAGCAGTTGTGCGTAAATTTGACGTGAAGCGCACTGTAGCGAATGCCAACCATCGAGATGATGAGGATTAAATATTGAATTCTGTCGTGATGAACGATGTTTAAACTCAGCGGCTGGAATAAACCGAACAACTCCTCAGAACACTCGCCCCATGGTAAATTCGGGAAAAATTAAAAGAGATGGCAACTTCTGCCGATCGAAAATTCTTCTGATTATTATCAAATAACATCAATTGCAAAGGATATATTGCTGTAAACATTTGTTCAAACGCGGACTCTCAATATCCTTCCCTTCCCTGGTCCGATGTTTGCATGTGCGGTAAGATAGGAGGAAGGTTCAATTACACCATCATGGACCCGAGATGCAATGGAACATACACAGACCTGAGACCAATAATTTGTTATGCACAAATATTGTTCCTTGGACGGGAATCATCAGCTAAGACCGGCGACAGGTATTTAACCACTACGCCAATGATATGGAATATTGCGTCTCCACACTGTGAATATACGCTTATATTCTGTTGAGGACAATTTTACAAAGTCATCCACAATTGGTCACCAAGCATCTTCATCAACCATCATAATTTATAATCACTGACCTGATATTTTCTGGGAGCTGAATGCGACGTATCCAAAGAATCCCAGCGTGAAGTAGACTGCCGTGCAGATGTTGATCGCATTCTTGGTCACCACATTCATCTTCTCCAGCGATAGTGACGGCAGGGACTCGAAAATTTCAAATAGTTGCCTAACATCCAAATTTAATAATATAAGTAGAAGTTTTTATCGTTTTATTATGTATTTAACTTGGGTAGGCGGGAATGGCAAATGTCATTCATACGAACATCTTAAAAAATGCGACGGTATTACCATATACCGAGCACTAATGTATAATTGAATATTATTACGCTTGTGTTCTACAAATTAAAATAGCCAAAATCATGATATAATAAGAATAAAGGCAAGATACAAAAAAATTAAAACAATAATTATGATAATTATTTTCGCCATACAGTCTTTAATATACTCATACATCCGATTACTAAATGCTAAGTAATACCGAAATCATTTTAATTAATTAACTGTATTTTAGTATTTGAATGGGAGAATATTCATCCCACCCATGGGCACAGGAATAAAGCGGAATTTTACACTTTTTATGTTTGATGTTTTACTTCATTACTTTTGAGTGTGTTGTAATGATTTTCCTGTTGAAATTGAAGTTAATTATTTTATTGATACTGCTCAAATTCCAAAAATAAAAGCGTCCCGACACTTCAGTTGCAAAGCCAACAGATGCTGTAAATCTCTCCATATCTCTTTGTACACTTTATAAGAGCGTGATTCTCACTTACGTTTGACAAAAGAGAGCCATGGATAATATGGGAACGCATTGCAACACTCCCGACGGCTTCCATGTCTCGATACGCATGTGCCAGTCCGAAGTAAGAAACTGTGACGTTGCTTCAAGAATCACCTATAATGAGAACGTAATATTTTGTAACTAGGACGTTTTTTCATTATTATATTTACTAATGATAAGCCACAATAAAACACAGTTTTTAGGAATTTTCAGACCCTAATGATTTTCAAAAGCATCACGTTGGTTACTTTTAAACAAATAGACTAGTAGACATAATAGGTATACATTTTCTGTCACAAACACTTCAATAAATAAATCGTACGAATTTTGATGTTTGTGTAAAATATATATATGGTCCTTGCATATTAAATTAGCGTATTATATAGAAAAAGTTTTTTTTTGATGAAATATACATTTGATCAATCAAAATATGTGTATATTATTATCTATGCACTTTCGCCATTTTATACGGAGTTCATTGATTGGAATGGAATGAAAATGGAATGGTCCATTGCTGAAAAAATTTTGGGTAACGAGAATAAATAAAATCTTTGAAAGCGGTTTGGACTGCCTCATCGGAATAGAATTATTTTTTAGAGCAATTGACCAGTCTCGGTTATTTAACAGCTAGCTTTTCCATCAAGGTTTATAATTTTGACAATACAGATCTGACGAAATCATCTGGCCGGATCTTAGGAAGCTGTAGTGTATGACACCAGCACTGGTCCACCAAACACTCACCAGTACCTTTATCTGATTCGACTTTCGCTTGGGACAGGATTTGGCCGGTTGTCCTGGGTTCAACCACTGTGATGAGCGTTTCCTATTGTCATACAGTATCCATTTTTCATCATAAGCAACGATACGATTCAATTCCCTTGTTATTGTGACGATTGAGTAACATAACGCAGCACTCAATGCATGTTTGTTGGTGTGCTTCGTTCAATTCTCGGGTCTTTTCACTTTTCCAATTGTTTCAAGTGAATTAAAATTATTTTGTCATTCACGCCGAAGCCTGCTGCTAATTCTGATGTGGTTCGATGGATCCGCTTCCACGATTGCCTTTAACTCTGCATTGTCAACTTGGGTCGCAGGCCGCCCGCGGGGTAGGTCTTAGAGGTCAAATCTCCAGAACGAAAACGTTGAAAAAAAATACCTTGCTTTCTTTTACAGTAGCTGCCCCATACACATTCCTTAATCTTTCAAGCTGTGTCTGCAGCGCTGGTGTCACAGTGCAACTCATATTCGTAAATAACGCGATATTTCAAGTTTTCCATTTTGTTAACATTACAACGTGTTACTGCCTTAAAATACAAATGCCCTAATACTCGTGTATTCACATCTACTTCGAGTTCATTTCAATCTGTTAGTAATGCGTTTCCCGTTTATATACCGCAGTACTAAGCAGCGTGCGTTGCCTAACGGGGATTTCTTTAAAAATTGTGTGCCCTCTAATGTTGCCATACCTTTTAAACAACGGGTTTAAGTTTGGACTGGAGGAGGGCCATTCGTCGAACCTGATGAAGTGGATTCTATGGGCGAACAGCCAGTTTTGCGTGCACGCTGCCCGAACTTGCTGGTATCGGTTTTCGAACATCGTTTCGAGAAAATGTTCCACAAAGTTTGTAATACAGAACAGCACTAGTTTTCACATCTTTTTCATGGAAAATACGTAAAGACCTCACATTGAGACTCCAAACTAAACATTGCAGATGGCTCAGGATTGTATGGCAGTCTGCGGGGGATGACCTAAGTTCAGCAGTGGACTAGTGATGGGCTGAAATGTAATGATAAGGATGAATCTTCTATTTTAAATGATTGCCATATCAAAATATAGTGTCAAATTTCGCATTAATCAAAATTATTTATGTAACATACTGTGTTTTATATCAAAATGTGGCTGTCTAACTTTGAAAAACTTTAAAACTCTTTGAAGCTAATTTTCCAAGTTTTTTTTTTATTACATTGAGAGTAACAAACAAGCACACAGTTCACCAGATGTTACCATCCACTATCCACCATCGTGAATCTGTGAATCCTGTGGCCCATGACATCTACATTCATCCTGGACAAGGAATCATAATGCAGATGCATTGTCACTCTTGAGGACCAAGATGAAATGTCTCTAATAATAAAGGTCTCCGAATCCCTACACTCACCAGACGAAACACAGCAGCATAATGCTGGTATTCTGTAATGGCGTGGTCTGGCCGACCGATTCATTCTGCAGCTAGAAACCAACTGCAGTGTAGCTCTACCACTGTTTAAAAGTTTAAGTTTAAGTTTCAAAATGTTCAAAGTCAGGTAACTTAAGACTGCAATAACTAATTTACTGTGAATATACCTTAATAACCAAGCAGAAGTAGAAGCATATGGTAGCTGCACTAACATTGCTCAGACTGTCGACGTTCCTCAACAATCCCAGAGGTAACACACACACCAATGACACTATCACCATTATTGAAGTCCTGCAAGTGATGTTTGTAAGTATTACATTTCATCAAGAGGTATTATTGACATTTTGGTAAACTGTAGAACAATGGTAAATCAATATTTATATGTATTTTTACTAATTTTATTTGTTTTAATACCAGGGATGAAATGAAGATAACTTAGATAATACAAATTTTTCTTCATTTTATTGTATTGAGAGTGTCAAACGAGCACAGTTTTAACAGTTAAATGCCAGATTTCTGGCTCTCCCCAGGCCTGCATTAAGAAGTCAGAAATCAAAAAATCGTTAATACCTTAAATTTAGCATACATTGCCAAGTCAAATAATGGAATGGTTAAAAAAGTCCCTTTTTATTTCCTTTCTAATATATTATCAAAAAAATATTCTAAATTTTGGACAATTTAAGAGGGTAAATAAAAATATTAACATAATAATATAATACTTAAAATTACTTTTAGCACATGAACAAACACAAATACCTTAAAATATCACTTTGGTTGATGTTAAGCATCTTAGCAATTATTTGAGGTCCAAGGTCCCCGACAACAACAAAGTATGCAATACAGGTACCCATTAGGAATCCTATAATGCCAACTTCCACAGCCAACTTGCCTGCTGGCCCAAACACATGGAATGCTGAGAAATGATAATGAAATATTGTTATTACATAATAAAGAAGTTGTCAGATACTTATTTACAAATATGAGATAGCAAGAATTACACCTATAGCTATTTTACACTATTATTAAAGAGGTTTTATATATTAACAAGATTTTTCTTTTTTTTTCTAATTTAATGGGTAATCTACTACTGTACCAATACATTACTTAAAATTAGAGTTTTAGAATAAATAAATAATATTGTCATAGGAGTTACCACAATATTATTTATTTACTCTTTTACCAATAAGATACAGTAAATAAAATAGTACTCAAAGCTTAATATCCTGGCAACTCTGGTCTCTCTTATCTAATAAATAAATACAAGTAGTGTCACTAATTAAATATTACAAAATAGTGCACAAACCCAATTGTTTTTTTATATAAATATACATTACACACAAGAGACTTTAATCATAAAGGTGTCTTATGCAATTATAACTATGCATTTTAAAGATCAATTTTCAATCTAATTTAGCGACTACTCTCATGGATGACATAATATGTGGCTCTTTAACATAGACATGACATTTCAATTAGAATATCCATCGAATCAAATGGATATCAACACTCTAATACCTACTATTATTAGAGGAATGCCAGTTTCTGTCTGAGTACCCAAGAAAAAAAGATTGACATTATGATTACAAGTACATAGGAAGTAATATGTGACATTATTCAAAAATAATTCCCACAACATTCCATCCTTGGGAACAAAATTACTAAGGCATCCAATAGATTACTTTACAGACATTCTTTTGAATGTTTAGGAGGACTATATGCAGTTTTTGAAGAAAAGGTAAACAAATCTTTTCTTTTACACCTAAATTTTTATGAAATTCTTTAAAAACCTTATATAATAAATGTGATAATCCTAATAATATGTAATAATTATAAACAACTCATTACACCTTACCCAAAAATTCAAATGTTCTTCTCCTAGTGATAATAGCAGATTTTAGTAGAAAATAGCAACACAGTCTAGATACGAAACCCATCGAAAGAAGGATTAAAGTGGCAAGCAATACCCCACACTGAAAACGTAAACAATTCTACGTTTAAAGTTATGAATATATATTTATAAAGCTTCAAAGAAGAATGATATTATTACGTTATTTAAAGCTTAACCTTTAAGATAAAAGTACAAATTATGCAGATCATGTGTAACATGTAAAATGTTTATGAAGTCTATAATATAGAGAAGTAACTTACTTGTTGAAAACAGAATGGCATTGCTAATATACCGACTCCAATAATACTATTAGCTAAAGTAATTGATTGTCCTGTAGTACCCATTTTTGTGATATTAGTTTTAATACAACTTTAACAAACTATTTTGTAAAACATTTAAACACCAAAAACAACATAGCACATGACGTATTGTTATGACGTTTTGTGATGATGATGATGATATTAATTTATCCCTAATGGGAAAGGCAAAGGACTTTAGTCCATACAGCCATGACGCTTTGTGATTTAATGATGATGATATTAATTTATCCCTAATGGAAAGACAAAGAACGTTAGTCCATACAGCCAGGTCTTGTTAGTATGATGGTTGGTCTGAAACTCTTTTTGTGATTTAAGTTGCTTTGACGTTTGAAGTACATGAAATTCAAGAAATATTTATTTTAATTGAATTCGTATTTTTGTGGAAAGGCCAAAGTACCAAGCTATACAGCCAATTTTATTATTTCATCTTAATAAACTTCACAATTTAAAAAACCAAAGATCACCCATCATTGTCAATTTCCAGTTTTCAGTAAAATACACTTTATTCTTAGACTTTCTATGGAGCCTTCGAAATCCACGTCGCGTAACATAATTTATAAGGCTACCAAAATAACAATATATAACTTCAATATTATATATATATATTATATACATATATATATATATATATATATATATATATATATATATATATATATATATATATATGTATATATATAGTAGTCTTGCTTAGTATTAAATTTGTAGTGGTCAAAGTAGCCATTGTTTCCTTTCTTTAGTATCAACGTAAATATTCACGTTATTAAATTGGCCCTCACTTCATTAACACTTGCTGCATACTACTATTCAAATTCGGTTTTTTTCGAGCTGTTCACCGGGTAGAGAGGTGACCGAGCGATAATGGCGCTCAGTCGAGACCTCTATCAGTAAGTAACCCTCTCGGGAGTCCTTGTTTTGGAGCCTCGGCTTTGACCTGCTACTGTTACCCTGTTCCGCGATAGCGTCTGGAGAAGAAACAAGAAACTCCAGAGACGCTTCTATCTGTATGGACTGGAGAGAACGTCGCCGTCGGAGGGGGCGATATGTGCGAGTGTGGGTCGTCGGGGTCGTCGAGGGCGTGCCTCGGTCTCCTTCGGGCGCGGGTGAATCTGTGATTCGCGATTGGATGGTAAGCGGCGGACCTTACAATCAAGGGGTTAAAGTGTGTGACGACAGAGCCGAAACATAGGCGGTAAGCATGCTTCAAGTACTGAGCTATGGTCGGCAGCTCAAGATCCTTGTGTAGATTTTCGTTACGCAAGAACCACGGCGCACCGGTGGCCTCGCACATGAAACGATTTTGTATTACCTGAAGTCGGTGAATGTGACGCGGGGAGGCATGCGCAAAGACGGGGCTTGCGTATGTCATTATGGGTCGCGTTCCCTCGACGCGGTAACGATAGATTTGATTTCGGAGAAAGTCTCGTATGATAAGTACGAGTCGATCTGGCACACCGAGCTCATATAGTTTGTATATGAGCCCGTTGTGCCAGACCTTGTCGAAAGCTTTCGCCACGTCGGAAAAGTGGCCCAGTTTGGTAGCCCTGAAGAAATTTACTGACAATGTGCTCCGTGATGCGGTGCACTTGATGTGTGCATGAGTGTTGGGTACGAAACCCGAACTGCTCGTTGATTGGTAGCCCTCGGGACAGCATGAAGTCCTTTAGCCGGGTGTCGATGAGGCTTTCATAGACCTTACCCATGACTTTGAGTAGGCTTATGGGCCGGTAGGCTGATAAATCGGTTGGATGTTTCGAGGGCTTGAGAATCACTATGGCATCCGCTTCCTTCCAGGTGGTCGGGAAGGTACCTTTGGATATGGCCCCGTTGTAGATTATCACCAGTAGGTGTAAAATGGACATGGGTAGGAGTTTCATCACCTTGTTCATGATGCCGTCGGGGCTGGAAGCCTTGCGTGGTCGCAGGTTTTTAATTATGGACTCAACTTCTGTGCATGTAACTTGAGTAACGCAATCGCGAGTTGGTTCCTTAGTCCCCGATTGACCTCGCTGTCAACCATTGCAAGGTGAGCGGCGTCGATCGGTAGGGTGCTCGGTGAGCATTGGAGCTCGAGATTGTCAGTCAGACATTCGGCTTTCTCTTCGTCTAAGAAGGCGGGTGCCCCGTTTTAGGGATTTGGGAAGTCGCCAGAAGGCGAGATAGGGAAGGTTCTTCAAGAGGTGATGATCCCACCGATCGTTCCTATACTGGGCTATGCATGATCGGACTTCACGCTGAAGGGTAAGTAGCACCAGCCGGTTACTTTCAGTGGGATATAAGTCGTGGGCACAAGTCGCCGCATTCTTGCGCCTCATTAGGTCCTTTACGTCCTTTGGCAGGGTCCATCGGTTGTCTTCCGCCGAGGCAACCTGCCTCGAGCAATCCTTGACGACGGTCTGGATGCGCCTAGTGAGGGCATGAACTGCGAGGTTCGTGTCGTTGACTGAAGATATGTTCCTAGGAATAGCATCTAGGTGCGGTAACGTGGCTTCACTCAGGTCGTCCCTGAGTCCGTGCCAGTCTACTATGGTTTTTGTGAAGGGTGAGGTTGGGGCGGAGGGCCCTAACCAAAGAAGAACGGGGCAATGATCGGAAGCGAGCTCATGGATTACCTCTATCGCTTGGAAGGCGAGGTTGATGTTCTTACAGATGGCAATATCATAAACATCCAGTGCGTGACCCAATATGTATGGAAAATGGGTAGGCGTAGTAGACGCTACGACGTCGATGTAGAGTGCGTCGCTTAGCGAGTCTAAAGCCAACCCCCGGGAGTTGATTTTAGCTGCATTCCACAGAGTGTGCTTGCTAGTGAAATCTCCTGCCAAAATGACTGAGTTTCCAAGGGAAAGGAGCGCCACGAAGTCGCTTCGTAATACTTGTGCGACACGTCTGCAAGGCAGATAAACGGACGCGATTGTGATGGGGGCGTGACCGGTCATGGCTAGCTGACAGACCGAGGCTACAAGGAAGGTGAGAGTTGGCGTGTCGATGGGCACGCAGTGCAAGAACTTTTTATAGTAGATAAAAGTTCCGCAATTAGCGGCGGAATTTCTATCATTCCTAAAATGTTATAATTCGCAATGTTGGGATTGCGAGTGTACGGTTTGAGGAATGTCTCTTGCACCAGGAGCACGTCGACTCCCCCTCAAAGGGTTTTCCTGTCCTGGCCTTGTCGTGGCGAGGGGCTTAGTAACCGTGGCTTGGTCGCCCATGGTGAAGTAAAGAGGAACCCAAAGGGCTGGCCTAAGGCGCTCTGTGGACGGCCTAAGGAGACCGCTCCAGGTAGGCTCATAAAGAGCTCGCTTCGGAAGCGGGTCGGTGGACTGCTGGGGGCGGAAGTGACGGAGTGAGGCCATCTTACCCGCCATCAGCAGCCGAGGCGGAGTCGCGTAGGGAGAGGAGTGTCGGTGTTTCGTTGCCGCTCTCCCTATCCTCCACGACACAAGCGGGGGTCGCACTACATGATGCGGCTGCCGTGGGGCCGCGGGGGAAGATGAGTGTCGGTGTTTCGTTTCCGCTCTCCCTGTCCTCCGCGGCCGAATATCGGTCGGCGGCGGAGCCACAGGAGGCTAGGATTGCTTACTGATTTCCTGGCCCCCATGTCCTTGGGGGCGGACTCGGAGGAGTCCGCTTCCCACCTACAGAGAAGGCCGAGTTGGAAGGCGCGTCCGTGTTCCGGCGCGCCTTGCCTGGAGGGGTGGAGAGGAAGATGTCCTCCCCTGGAGAAGGGGTCGGCGGTGTCACGGAGGTGTGCGAAAGCGTTCCCGTGACCCCGCCATACGCGATGATGGAGGAACACCATGGGGTTTTATTCGGTGTGAATCCGACATATCCCATATGCGTAGGCATATCCCAATGTAAAAAAATAAAAGGAGCACGTCGACTCGGTGATCACGAACGAAATTTTCGCGGTTTTGCTCTGGCGTTGTAAAGGCCCTCTATGCTTGAAAGTTAACAATGGCTGACACTACATGTTGGTAGCGCATTGTGGCGGCAATGCTGACTTCGGGCTTGCCATTGGAATCCCTTAGGGCTTTTGCAAGGGCTGAGACGTCGGCGCCGTTCAAGACGGCAGCGAAGCGTCACACTAGGTCGAGGTTTGCTTTCGCTAACCAGCCGTCCGGGAGGGGGATCCCAAAATTCGGTGTACATTAAAAAGTATATTGAATAAAATGCCAGCGAAATTACACAATATAAACTAATAATATTATAATTGCTGGAATGAGAAATAAGAGCCTAGCGGCCTTATTTTTATCATGTAGTATGATATAAAGTTACCAAAAACATTATTTTCTCGTATAGTTATCCCAAAATAAGAGCAAAGGTTTATAATCTATATAGTTAACCTCTTATATTTGTTTTAATTCGTATCTGTTGTAATGTTTAAATATAGTTTTATATTGGCTACCTTACTCAGAACCAGATTTAAGCATACATATATTGTCCTGTTTTTCCCAGTTATTGCAGATGCAATATGAATGGTGCAGCTTAAATAATATGACCATGCTCACACGGAATATCAGTGTGAAATAACAGCATAACGTTTGTGTTCGTATGAAGGTATCGGGGATCCCATCACTGATTTTCTACACGAGTTCTCAGGGCTCACAACCCAGTTGCATCATGCTTTGTGTGGACACCCAAAACCACAATTTACTAAGATTGTTACTGTACCCAATGGAAGGTCGCCGAAAACTATGATGTGCCAATATGTGCGCTCGGAAACGTTTTTTCATGGTTTTAATGATATCCACGTTGCGAATTCTATCATGAAGACAAACATATACTTTTGCACACTTATGAAGCCACAAGATATTATTACTTTTTTTACGCAAGTAAATTTGCTAATAAGTTACCAAAGGATATTCAACAATGGACATGAACATGTGATGACATGGAAATGATAGACACCAATGAAATAGGGTCACAAACAAGCACACAGTTCATGGTATTAGGTTACAAGGATCACCAAGATTCCTTGCCACCCAATACAATACATACTTCTAAAATATCTTAGTAATCAAGATACAGATGTCACCTATGTGACGACTAAGACGGGCTACATAGATTCAAGTCACAGGGTTTAGCTAGCTAGAGGTTAGTTTACCTATTTTTCATGAATATATACTTGACGAAGGAACATAGTTGATCTGTAAGTCACATAACATCTACATCCATCCTTAACAAATAATCAAGATCCAGATGTGTTCTGGGAAATGAGATGAAATGCCCCGCTATCAGTCACCGATTCTCTGGATCCCAACAGTCACTATACAAAATACAGATGCGTTGTGTGATTAACAGGTATTCTGTGAGGGTGTGGTCTTGGTTCTTATCCAGTCGAGCAAAACCGTTTATTCTACCATTACTTACAAGTATAGTATGGCTCTACCACTGTTATATATTTTTTACAGATCTATAACTAATTGAATCCATGTAGATTCTCCTGCATCACAAGCAGATTTGTTACTTATTTATTATAAGTGAGTCAGAGTACCACAGGAGGCAGATTTTGCGTAATTGTAATCGTATAAAACAAGTGAATTGGCCACTGTAGTCTAACTAGAAGACTAGTTTTTCTGCCCGTTTTTATAAAGAGCATTTTTTCATATTTTATTCTCTCAAGCTAAACTTTACTAACTGCCCACAATCACCTTGTATGAACAAATGATAAAGTGGTAAATACTCTTAAGGGCGCTGAACTGTCACATCTAATAAAAAAATGTACATTTACTTTAATGAAATTTATTGATAATAATTATCTTTGGTACTTTATCCTAGTACGTGGGGCATACTGAAAGTTTCTGGAACTGGCCACACTTAAAAAAACAATAATTCGAATACGAATGGAATTCGAATATGGAACTCACTGGGATCATATTACTTTTTAATTTGTGAGACTGTTATTTGTTTTTTTCATTTTGGCGTACTTTAGAAAATTGTGAGCCGCTATTACAATGAATTTAACTAGTGAAAATTTTCGCTCATTGAGTTTTTACGATTATAGCTGTGGTTTACGTGGACAAGAGAATTACTAGAGACTTTTGGCATTTGGTGATGAATCCATGTTGCCGCTGTGTATTCGTAGTTCGGAGAATTTAGACGTGGGCGTGATCATCTCCATGACGATGTACGTGAACGTCGGCGGTTGGGGAAATCAATCACTGTTTCAATTTGATAAAAAGTATTGTATACTGTGTAATATGCATAGCAAAAAGCCTAGCGTAAAACATTTCGCATGTGCATCTGAATGTTCGGACGATTTACTCAATGGATGTCGCATGATTTAACGGAAGACCAGAAACTACTCAGTGTTAAGTGGTGGAGTAAAATGATAAAAGGACAGTCATTGGCTCTATTATAAAGTATTGGGTGAAGAAACCTGGGTGTACTGGTTTGAAAGAAAGATAAAGCCAGTTGGCAGAATGGGACTTTCCTCTTGAAGATTTGCCGACGAAAGTTAAGAAAAGTCGGAGCACCGGCAAAAAATGTTGCTTTTTTATAGCAAATCAGGCCATTACTTTGGTGTCGCTTGAAAACCAAATTACAATGTTAAAAAAAGTTCGCGAAAAGCATCCTCGCAGCAATATATTATATATAATCCGCTAAGACAACGAATGCCGTTATTGAAGGCCCTAAATGTGTAACTGAGGACGCGTTCGCAGTACAGCACGGATCTCGCACCTTGAGATTTCTTTTTATTTCCGGAAATTAAAGATTAGAGGTTTAAGATTTACAAGCCCGCAAGCGGCATTGAACGCGAAGCCATTGATTAGGTCGCTACTGTATACTGGATCCACAACTTCACACAGTGGTTCCAAAACTTCAAAAACGTGTAAATAGTGAGGGCATATGCTTTCGAAAAACAAGAAATGTATCATAAATATACTATGTGGTCTTATTTATCAATAACCAGAAGCTTTCAGTTTGATCGCATCTTAAAAATACTGACCTTAAATTTACTACACTAGAGCAGGTGTATACAAAAAAATAGTTTTATAAACCTATTTTTGGCGTTGTTTATTTTTCCCATCGCTTGTTTACCCGAATTATCATGAATTTGGACAATTCCTAATTGCCTTTAAAGTTTCTATTTGGTTATACATATTACGATTACATAAATCAATTACATATTATGATTAAATTGAGATATGAATTACTTATTTTAACAATCTAATATTATATTAATGACACACACAACATAATATTAAAAAAGAATCAGATGGCACCTACATACACAAACAATAAAATTATATGCAAACCAGAGTAATTACTTAAATATATTGTTTAAAAAATATTAAGTGTATATGAGGCTACATGTATATATGTAGGTATATTCTAACAAGTTTAACCTAATTTAATGGCACAAACCTTTGAATTCCAAGAATTCTTTATAACATATTTTAAAGAAAGTAATTATATAAAAGTTAAATTACCATCAAATTGTTACAATATTAAAGATGCAACACTGAATCTAAAGCTTATTACTGTGGTACCTATCCTAATATAAAATAACATAAATTAGATTATTTTTAAAACATTTGAACAAATAATTTAAAATTATATTTATAATAAATAAATAATAACAATCATAATAAAACCTTTGGGCTAATCACTTTTGTTTTCAATGGCAAGTTATACATGTTTTAATCAGACAAAAAGTCTAAATTATCCGCAAATAAATTCTAAGTTCTTTGGATCACTATTACAAATACAAAAATATTTTTAAATTAATTCAAGAAGTTAATTATATTCTAGTGATGTGATATGAATGTGTAATACATTAACTGGCTTAATGTGTATGTTATAAATAGTGCTACATTATAAGTAAAGTTGTAGCACAAATTAAAAACTAATTGCTTGTTAATTATTACATCTTAAAATTGGTGTTTTAATAAATATTTATTTTAATAATATGAATTAGTCGTTTTTCTTTTCATTAGTCAATAACTCCAGTAAGTCCTCTGTAGTCCTGTTCTCATTTTTGAATTTATCCATCATTTCCTTTGGAATAGTTACTTTCATTAATATATCTATATTGTTCCTGAGACGTTTTAATGGTGTCAATGATTCATCTTCACATGGAGTTTGTTTCATTGCCTCCAAAGACTCCACAAGAAGATCATCTATTAGGCGCTTATTGAATCCTGTTAAAAATCATTCATTAAATATTTTACTATAATTGTGGTGAATTATATACATTCCTTATTGTTACAAGTAAGGATTATAATAATCTTAGGAAAGGAAATAAATAATGCTGAATGTCAAGTATTTAATTAGGATTTTGAAATATTTCTTGCTTTAAAAATATACACACCGGTACGTCTCCAAAAGTAGAAGTTTTAAAGCTATATAGCTTTAGCTAGGATTTTGAAAATATCAATCTTATTTACTTTAACTTCTCACTTATGTTTGTTTATTCATTAAAATTATAAGTATTTTTTTTTTAAGTTTGCTAATATTCTTAGAGAGGATTTACCAGCCACCATTTTGAAAGATTTTTTCACAAAGCAGGCATTAATAAGATTCATTGCACAAGAAAAAACAAACAACCCCAATATATCCATACCTTAGCCATCACCCGTAATTCCTTAATCATACCAACACCATAATTATTAACGAAATGGAAAATGAACTCACTTATAATAAAATTACCCATGATAGCTTCCGCTAAGTCGCCTGCTGCCTACAACAAGATTACAACTTGCTGAATATCACAATGGTCTAACCTATAAACAGGTTGACAAACACACCAAATACTCCATAGAAGCATACATAAACACTAACATATTGTAACCCAATGTCTTGTCGTTTAAGCTCTTTTTAACATTCAAACACACAAAAACGGATGATGATTGTGCAAATAGTATTTTAGATTGTGTAATGTCTTGTGAACTCTAAATATCCCATGTCTATAATAGGATTTATTAAATGACTATAATATATATATATATATATATATATATATAATATATAACTAGTCTGGCCATAAATACTATTACATAAAAACTTTTCTTTTTTGAACTTTTAAATTATTTTGAATTTGGAACATGTATATTATTTTAAAAACTTCTTTAGAGTTTGCGCCATTTCATATATTTTTTCGTGTTCATTATCTTATTTTAAGATTAATAAATATGTAGGTATAAATTGTAATAATATTACATTACTTCATTAAAAAAAATGCATTTTCATTTGTAACAGAACTTATGGCCATACTAGGTATATATATATGTATATATATATATATAAATATATATATATATATTATACAAAAAAAATCAAATTGAATGTAATTTGGTGTTGTGAAGTTTATAAAAGATGAGTTCCTGTTATGGGCACACACTCACAGGAAGCAATGTATGTATGTTTATTTCAAAAATAAAACATCCAGTGCACTCGATTTTATGTATGTGAATAAAATTTTCTTAATATAATAAATATTTACGCACCTAAATATTTCAGCTTTTCTTTGGTTGCAATCTTGGTGAAAAGCAGTGCCAGCAGAAATCTCATACGTGATAAGCTCATAACAGATTCCACTTCAATATCTTCGTGAGATGAAGTCTCAGTCTGCTCAACTGACTGGGCCTTGCATATCTCAGAATGGGACTCCAAATGGGCTTTCAATTTAAAGAACTGTTTACATTTGTCACATTTATATGGGTTATTTTTTCCATGAATATTCCGCATGTGAGCCTTCATATGTGGCAATTGGGAAAAGAAGAGTGGACACATTGCACATTTAAATGGCTTTTCACCAGTGTGTCTTCTAATATGAAGCATTAAGGCATTAGAATGTGTAAATGGACGCCCACAAATCCTACATGGGTATGGCCTATCTCCCGTATGACAACGGCGGTGAACATTCAATTGTGTGGACTGAGTAAAGCATTGACCACAATCCTGACATTTATGGGGACGTTTCTTCTCATGTGTGCGCAAATGCTCTGTTAAATGTCCCTTTAAATTCTTCTTACAAATTGGACACTGTATTGTTTGCCCTGCATGGCAAATTTGGACATGTCTTCTCATTGAAGTAAGCCTTAGAAAATCTTTTCCACAATGCTGGCAAATATATTCCTTAATTTTTAAATGACTTTTAATGTGAATGGCAAGATTACTTCTACAATTATAACTCATATCACAACCCGTGCATTTATACTTGCCAGTGATCAAATGTTCCTTCTCATGCTCATTCAGTAAGACATGGTGAGCAAACTGCTTATTGCAAAATATACACTTCAGTAGTTCTTCATTCTTCACATGCATAGTCATGTGTATATCTAACTTATCTTTCATCAAGAAAGGTTCTTCACAGACCCCGCAAATATAATGATTTGCAACTTTTAGACCCCTAGCATGCTGCAGCTTCATATGAGTTGTCATATTTTCTTTTATATAGAATCGTTTATAACAATATTTACAAAAGTATGGAACAACTTTAAGATGTACATAAATGTGCCTGCGCATAGAGGTTTTGTTTATAAAAAATTTTTTGCAGTAATCACATTGAAAAATTCTCCGCTTGGAAGATTTGTTGTAAGTTAGACATTGTGTTGCCATCCATGATAATTTCTGGTCCTTCTCTCTCTTCTTTTTTACTAGTTTAGATTCTGGAACTGGTTTAGGAGGTTCTTCAGGTTTGTTATTATCATTAATCAGTAACTCACTTTTCAAGATATTGTCAAGAAATTTTAAATTGACCTTCTTTTTTTTTTTTATTCGTCCACTTTTTGACCTTAATGATTCTATGTTATTTTTTTCATTAGAAGCTTTTCTTTTCTTAAGTTTATCTCTAATAAGATGACCATTTTTAAGAAACAGTTGCAATTTTTCTTGTGCTGCTAAACTCGGTTCATTGCTGGGTCTTTTCATAACTATATGGGAATATGATGCATCATTCATACCTGTTGATGATTGACTATTTTTATCTGAACCCTTATTTTTAGACGAGGCATTTTTTTCAAGTGCTTTTACTTTGTTTTTTACATTAGCCATTGTGAACACTTTATTTAGATTTCATTAGTAAGTATTCATCTACTTGATAAATGACAAATGTTACGGGAGCAAGCAAGAATATACCACCACCAAGAAGAAACAATTAGTAGAGGCGTCGCTTTTAAGTTTTAACCAACGTGAAGTATATACAACTACTGGCGTTGAGCGCGTATCCAAAGTATACTTACATGCACTATTTGCATTAGAGATTCGATAATCACCTTAGCAATACTTAGATAATGATGGCTCTAATGTGTGAAGGACGAAGCCACTGCGTGCCTTTTGTCTAACATGAATATAGATATTACCTTGCTCGATCTTGAAACATTGAATAAAACGAATTATCCATTGTATTCAACACCTTGATCCCGATTCGCTCCCGCACGCAAACTTAACACTTATTCCACTTTAATGTAATAAAATATTCAATTCACCAAATAATACGACATCGGGCGGAGATTAAAGATATCGAATTTGTGCTTAAAACTAACATTTTTAGTTCAGCTCTCTGCAGGAAAGAGACAGAGACGCATTAAACGCGTCTGTCAATAAAAGTACTTAATGGCACTAGTGACATCTAGTAGCGGGTGAATTTAGAGAAACGGTGAGATTTTTTATTATATTAATCTACATATTTAAAAAAATATCTTAGATTGCTAACTATAGATCAAGACATATCTTTGCCCTAAACTAGGATTACTCTTGATTTTATTCTTGTTACTGCTTAGTGAATTTAAGTATGACCATTCCGAAACGAGCTATAACTTTGTGCGCATTTTCTTTGGTAAATTTTTTTAATCGAACATGCATTTCAAAATGTTGATGACTTATAAATTGTAAATAAACATTAAACTGCTGTCAAGAACATATTCACAATCATTTTTAATAATATTTCACCTATATTTTTTAAATAAATATTAAATATTTAAGCAAATTTTAGAACGTCCTGCATAATTCACACCTATATAAAGTAATTGACAATAACATCAAATAATGGATAAAGATTGACATTGTAAAAAAAAACAAAATGAATTGTCATATTGTCAGCTATAATGTGCCGTTGATGTCTTTTTAATAGTAACCGCACTTTGATAATAAAGACTTCAACGGTATATTCTTGCACATTGAAACTATATAAAATATAGGATAATACAATTTGTAAATTGCTGTTCGTCCCGTGTTACTATTTTTATAATCTTTTATTATTCAATTACGGTGAACAATCTACAGTAAATAATTTGCGTAATGTCTCCATGATTTGTGTTTAAGCGGGTGGATAATTTATTTTTCTAAATATATTGCTCTATGAGAGTTGTTTGAATGGACATAGCATGGAACGAGTGCACGTGTGGCTAGGAAAATTGCGACTATCAGCATTTGGAAAACTTAAAAGTATTCATTGCTTAATTTTAAACTTACGATATAAAAAATATTACAAATGTGAACTCAAATGTCAAATATAAATTAATATTTATTACATCTTATACCCTATTGGGATAGACAAAGAAATAACGTTATTCACCTTCCTTATCATGATAATGTAACTCAAAATAACTCTCTTTAAGTAAAACTATTGTTGTATATGTGGTATAAAAAAATCTTAAAGACGAAAATTCTCTGGTAAAAGCCAGGATTAAACTATTCAGATCAATTACTAATAATTAAGCACTAGAAAATATGTGTGCTATACAGTGCTATATACACTATAGTTTTTATAATAGCACAAATGGCTAATAAGGGAACAATCCATGACGCGATTATTGATGTCATTATCATTGACCGGAGAAGAACGCCACGCCCTTACAGAATATTAACCTTAAATTAGCAGCATAACGCTTCTGTGTTCGTTTGTTGAGTGCAGGGATGCGGACGAGACATTCGATCTTTGTTCTCCGGGGGTCATCATAAATCATCTGAAATATGACTCATTTTCTAGAATTTATTATGAGGATGTGAACTTTGCGATGATAAAGGTTTTTATATTGTTGGTTGTTTGTTATAAACCGAAACTGTTCATAATTGTAGTACACTATACAAAATACTTGGAAGGGACTGAAACTAAAAAGGCTCAAATTAATTATGCGTCGTACATTAATCTTTCATAAAAAAAAGTCATGATTTTAATGGCTCCAAATAGATGGTCGTCCGCTCCATATTATAGCAGATGCTTTCCCCATTGTAAGCGAACAATAGGCTTGCACCACCAGCGGACAGACTTGCGCACATGTGTTTGCGTAATCATTTACACGATGACATTGTATAAATCTCATTTTAATGTATGCTATATAGACCTAATAATAACAATAAACTTTATTTCCTTACAGGTGTACAATTTGCTTCTAACTTAGTTGTAATATATATTACAACTTATATATTATAACTTCCGGTTCCTTAGAAGTAATTTTTTTTTTTTAATTTAAATTAGATTAAAAACCCGTGTTTCAGTCCAAAAAAATACTTTATGTTAAAATAAAAAAAAAATACACAAAAAAAGAAAATAGAAATCAAGAAGAATAAAATAAATTACACGAAAAAAAATAGATGTTTATTTGACAGACTTCTAGTTGTGTTGAGTTAGTGTATGAGTACATGTGTTAGAGAGGGTGTGTTTAGTTTTATGCCTTAAATACCGTTTAATTAAAACCATCACAAAACTTTAACCATGCAGATATTTTCTTTTTAAACGGATGAAATTTCTTTTTCTACACATATAATAAATGTTACTATAAAGATTACTAATTGTGACGGGGGACCGAGGTGTTTGACATCCCGATTGCATAGTTGACCCAAACTACCATTAACTTTTATTTATTAATTTTGAGTCCCATCTACGTAGCAAACAGTGAGCAAATATTTGGTACAGAGAATGCGTTGGATTTGTGATGGATAGTCTTAGATGAGTCTTAGTAAGGGATGAAAAACACCTGGCCGCCGAGCATAGGGACCCGAACGTTATTCACAGTAAGCGAGTGAAGCACGCAGCTCCACCATAGTCTAATCTGAGGAGTCACAGACAAGATTGGCTACATCTTGAAGCGTCCTTCTTTAAAAACATATTAGGAGGAGGACATAACTTTTTTACCGACTGTTAAGTGTAATATCTCTATATTGAGTTTGAATCTGGATTTCTTACATAAGGTAACCAAAAATATCAATTAAAAACCCGCGTTAAAGAACACATACATGACTTGAACAGCTGCTCTCTAAGAAATCATCATTCTGACCTTAGGTCGGCCTCACTATTTCATCAGGTTTACCACAAATCCTCGCAAGGGAATCGCGATACTATTGAAATTAAAAAGTCATAATAATTTAATAGAGATTAATTAAATCAATTCCCATACCACATACAAGATCTAAGTTGAACAAATAAACTGTTTTATTTTTACAAAATCGGTTGCAAACGAGTGAGCAGTTCACCGATTACCGTCTCTCATGGACATCCGCAACACCACAGGCAGATGCACTGCCGACCTTTAAGAAAGGTATAGGCTTTTCTTGAAGGTCCCCCATATCGGTTCAGAAATACCGTTCAAGACAGTTGACGTTCATTTCTGTTCTACATTCTTTATTGATTTATTTTATATTTATGTATATATTTGCAGTAGAATGGGTCGAAACAGCTCGGCCGGGGTAGGAACACGCCCTAACAGAATGCCAGTGTAAAATAGCAGCATAATGCTGCTGTGTTGCTTTCTGGTGAGGGTAAGGATCCGGAGACCTTTATTACTGGTGATGAAGCATTCCATCTCAATCCTCAAGTGTGACAACGCCTTTATATTGTGATTCTTTGTCATGGATGAATGTAGATATCATGTACCGCAGGAATCACTTGCCATCATGTGAACTGTGTGCTCGTTTGTTGCTTGCAATGTAATAAAAAAAAAATACCATAAGATGAACTGTGTGCTCCTTTGTCACCCTAAATATTATAAAAATGGCAAAAATTGTTGCATTACATAGTGGACACGTTGAAACCCGATAGATATTATAACGATATGTGCAAAATACTTAAACTTAAAAACAGGATTTCGCCATTTATGATCCACCCTTAAGCTAAAAGAGCCTTGTCGCATTTAGATTCTCATGTGCGACAATACTGAATAAATAAAGAACAGTTAGACGAGTGGATAATATGATACCAATATCATAAAAGTAATTACCTAGGTTACCTAGGGTGCCTTGAAGTGTAGGTATCAGTTACACTGCAGTTTAGTGTTACGACTTGGAAATAAGAAAATACATTTTATGATTGCAAACGATCTTAAAGTATAACTGAAACGACGGAATTCGATCATAAAATGTTCAATTTGAAGACTATCTTGTTGCAGTTATTTAGTAAACGTGTATGTACTAGCGTCCCAGGTGATAAGAACGATCCTTTGATTAAACTTTAAAGGTATATAAAATGTATTTCATAGATTATGAGAATGTTTTGTATTTAAAAACAATATATTTTTAGTACTTTTTCAACGCTATCAAGTCAACAGGTATAAGATTTTTATCGTCTTTTTTAATATTAATTTAATTCACATTACTTTTATCTTTAACAATTGTATTTAATTTATAGTTATTATCGTTCAAACTGTGACAAATTGCTATTATAATTACTTATGTCTAAATGTTTGTGAATACTATATTGAATTGTATTTTAAACAAAAAAATATAATTTAGTAAATGTTAGAACGAAAACCCGACGTAATATACTAATACTTAAATCTGCTACTACTTTAGCAAGACCGATAACCGTTGCGTATCTAGATTTATTTTCATTTTAGATATAAATTTAAGATAGAAGTGCTGTTGGTTCTGATCAAATATATAATTTCACCGGAATCAAGTTGCTAACTGAAAACCCGCGAACAGGGTTTACGAAGATGATGATGACGAAGACTTGGCGCTCGCTGCCTTCAACACTGCTGCAGTCCGACCCATGTCTCCTTTTAAGGAGATTCGAACTGCGGATTTAACCCTTATCGATTCGCGGAAGGGTGGGTCGACTTACAAGCGACTTATATCCCAAGTATATCTTGCTAGGGTCTCGAGTTTTTCTATCAGTGAATGGAGAGTTGGACATTTATTTTTGTTGGATTTGCTGGAAGTCTTAATAGAAATCTCTGGGTATGCACATTGTCTGCAGTGGATGAATTATTTGTTTATTATTGACGGTCACGCGGCTAAGATATAAGGAGCTCTTTTAACAAAGAAGTTGCGTATTTTGCAGAAAATGTAACATAATTATCAGCTGAAAATGAACGCATACATTTTTAACGTTTTATTTTCCGCTACTTTGTTGCTGAACCGCGAATGGGTTGATTCGATCGAGGAACGACCACGTCTCCATAGGAAAACAACGTTTAGTCGCAGCTTTATGCTGCTGAATTAAGTATGGGGAGTATAGGGAACTGGACACCATGTCAGTCCTGTCCTCATATACATTTTGAATCTTTGTTGCAGATGAATGGAGGTATGCATGAGCTACAGTCACCACTCACAACCAGTTTGCCATATTTCGTTCATAAAAAAACGTAGAAAACTGAGTATAAATAAAGACTGTCAATATGAGGTATTTTAAGGATAATGAGGAATAAAATATTGATAAATGAAATTACAAGATTCCTACTCAGCGGGCCTCCCGCCCTCGAGTCTGATTAGATAAAGCTGTAGAGGTCTCTGGACCAACAGTAATATTCACACACACAAAAAAAAGAAATTACAAGGTTACGGCAGATGATAAAAGCGCTTTAATTTTTAATGAAATGAATATGATTACATGACACAGTATTCAAGGTATTCCATATTGCTTACCGAATTTGAAGCAGTGCTATATTTGGGCATACGTTTATAGCGGATATTTGGAATTTGATTATATTAGAGCAATAAACGAGCATATAGTTCATCTGTTAGTAAATGGAACCTACGGCTAAGATACCTCGTATGATATAACGCAGATGCCATCCCTCAGGACTAAAATGGAATAAAATGCCTCGTCACCAGTAATACAGAATCTTAAAATGCGATCTGAAAAGAAAAATTAGACGAGAGGCAGTCACGAGTAAACCTTTTCTTTACAATTTACTTACACACTAACAAATTAGATAAGGTTATCATGAAACCCACTTTCTATGTAATGTATTGTTTAACATTGTATTATCTTTTATTAGTTTTAAGTTTTGAAACTGTTTACGTTGCAATTGGTCGTGACACTTACGTCACATTTCGTGTTTCACGGAAACATCGGAGCGGTTGAAACAATGAATGTGATTACACAGAAAGAACAATTTGTAATTGTTTCAGCATTACGCCAGGACAAGTGAAATTGAGGCAGTCATTCAACATCAACAAAAAATACAGTTCATAACATACAATAAAACTTTAGTACTACGGCTTCTGATCGTTTCATGTCTTTTCTTTTAGTCTAGTTCAAGTAAGTAATTATTATTTATTTTAGACATCCAACTTAGTCAATTAGGCTTTGTCCGATAGACAGACCTCTGTAAGAGACTACAAAAGCTACAAATGCTTTGGTTTCGCTCTATCACTTCCTCAATATGAGCTGTATTGAAGTTGTGTAAGTCTCGTCTCATAGATTTTGTGATCTGCCTATTTAACAGTTTGCGTGCCAGTTAAAGACTGTAGCTTCATCTTACGTCTTGTTTCCATGAGATTTAGAGTGCAATCGAAGAGCTTCCACAGCATGGACAGTTTCCACGAGCTACGCGTTAATGTCGTTCACCGTATCATAATCTTTTAGGCATTAGAACCGATTACGCAATTCGCGCCGGAAGCATTCGGGGTTTTGTATAAAGGCACGAGATTCCTTATAAATTGCTATATCCTGTGTGCTTGTGTATATAATGTATATATATATATATATATATATATAAACAATTTTTTTTTTATATATATAAAAATTTGAGAGAAAAATCTATATAATAGGCATATACTCGTATTTCAAAGCACAGGGCACGCTTACCTGTGGTTCTACTATGTTGAGAATGAATTTTCCCCAGAAATTAAGGGAAATAAGACCTACACTTTATTGGCTGAAGAAATTATGTTAATATAAATGTTATTATTGAAAATCGATATTTTTTCATTTAAAATATCAATGGAACAATCTTAATAATTAAAATAATAATAAATATATGATTTGATGTTTATATTTATTGATTGTTTTTTTAATAATTTGTTCTGTATGTGACCATGTATAGTGATAGTGGTCACCGCAATAGCTAGTAAAACCATCGAGATTGAGATAATTTGACATGTTTTGATGAGCATATTTACGTGGTGTTGTCATGGCATAGTTATAAACTAGCTGTAACACGAACAGATTGCAAGACCGGGACAGGGTAACACATGTCAGAGAGTGAAGTTACTGAGGTTACGTAGCGCTAATGTGTTTAACATGGTGAAAGAATTAAACTGAAAACCTTATTGATAACGAGGCATTCGCACTCAGTCTTTAGGAGTGACCAAGCATCTGCATTATGATTTCTTATCGAGGACCAACATGGAGTGTCAGGTCAATAATTTACCATCAGTTAAAGCCTTATTTGTAACACATCATGTAATTGATGTCGATAATAAAGTCCCTTACTCCTTGCATATCCAATATTTCGAACAGTGGTCATTTAACAGCTATAACTATTGATGAAAACGGCTAAATATATCATTTCACTCTTAAACCTTACAATCCTTTACATAATATTCGTTAACATTTCAAAATTTAAAAAAAGATAATACTTACGTTGTAAACCATTTGTAAACATTGAAGTTAACAAACAAGGCATCGTAACTGCATTGATTAGATAAAAAAAAACCGCCGCATTAAAGTTGACGGCAACATACGATAAGCTCTATTAGCTTATCTTGAAGTCTCTAGATAAGACTATGGGCTTCGGGTCGAGTCCAACCTGATTTACGGGGGTCATTGAACTTTACATAGTCCATAGTAAAGCCGACCATGGGCTTAGTACTGAAATATCTGGCTATTGTTGAAATATGGGCTTTCTAATTTCTTTTATCAATAGCAGCCGATAATTGTGGATCTGTTCGTTCACATTGTTTTCTTTTTAGGTTCGCGTAGTATATATGTATGTGTCAATGTCCGGTATCACTCGTGATGATCGTTTTTCCACCGCATTCAAGTCATATATCTATATACATATCTATAAAAAGAATTATTACTCCAATATAATATACCGTACGTCAATATACGAGTCACGTCATTCAATAACAACCGTACAATGTCGCTATGGTCAAATTCGACCAACTGATGCATTATTTCCTTATTAAAAAGACTATTGAAGAAAGAATTAAGATAACTTGTTAAATCTTCTTAATTTTCTTAAATTCTTTCTAAAATCTTAAATTTTTAACAATGGTAGAGCAACGCTGTTTGGAGTTTCTAGATTTAGCATGAATGAGTTGGCTCGATCGAATATGGCCCTCACAGATATTAGCGTGTAGTAGTATCATGCTCAATAGTACCGTAGATCCAGTTTTTGCAAGGCATTACATCTCAGTCCTCAGGAATAACGTCACATGTATATCTTGAATCTTTGCTGAGGTTGGGGGCAGTGTTTATCCATGACCACATTGACATGATATTTGAAACTTTCTTCAACATGTTTCTAGAGTTCTTAAGGTTTAAGGGTATTACACACAATAGCAGATTATATGGAAAAAAAATTCCTGGTGTCTGGGCGCAAAGCATTCGGACCTTAAATTCGTGATAACGTTTCCAAAAACAATATTAAATATTAGGAAAACGCAAAGCGCCACCTCGTCCAGGTACACCTCATAGTCGGCGTTTGACCTCGTGGGAGAGGCGTAGGAGCTATGGCCAGGGTGCCCCATTGCACTGCACGAAGCCCTGACCCTTTCCCTGAGCTGGAGCTCGAGGTAGCGGTGGGTGCCGCCGGAACTGCCACGCTTGTCGAGGAAGAAGGACTCTCCATGTCCTTCCTACCTCTCTTCTGTGGTGGGGCGCACCTCTTATCAAGACTAAGGGGCAGCAACATTTGAGTGCAGGCGCTCTGCACTCCTTGGCCCTGTGTCCAGTCTCCGTACAAGCGTAACAGCGCATGCTCCGGTTCACCTAGTTAGGGCACCTGCTACCAACGTGCCGCTTCTCCAGGCACCGGAAGCAGTGCATGTGCCTGGGATCCAAAAGCTCCACCTCAGCAGATCCCCATCCCACCACCATCACCAATTTTCGTACCTGTAGGGCGCCGCTGCATGTGCCCATACGCATGGGTGTTCCTCTTCGACTCTAAGGCAGCCAACCTCGCCCCCAAACGCCCCATGAGTCCCTCGTCCACGCTCGCGGACTTCGGAGTGCTAGGAGCTCGACGAGGAGGAGGAATGAGTGCCTGCCTGAGGTTCCCCACTGTTTCGGAGGGCATTAAGCTCTTCCGACAGCCTCACCACCTTGGTCGAGAGCTCGGACAACTGGGTGCGAAGCTCCGAGTTGTTCATCTCCCACTCCAAATCGGCAGGTTTTGGAAGACTCGCCCTTGTCGTCGTCTATTTCAGCCTCCGTGTCGACAGCTGCGACCGCCTGAAACTTATCGGTCGCCACCTTGGCCTTTCTCTTTCTTCCCGTCCTTGCGGACACCTCCGAAGTTGCGGATAGGAGCGACGCATCCGACCTGTTACCATCGCTCTCACCGCCCAAACATGCAGGCGTGCTAGGGCGCACGAATCGCCCACGCCTGTCTCGTGCCGGGACCGCTGGTTCCCTCGACACGGCTCCTCCTCCGCTTTTTTGGCCCCGACTGTTAATATAGACTCAACGCTCTGCCCTGAGTCTACCTTCTTACACACTACGTTTTGAAAATGTGCCATGACAATTCCCACGAGTAAGGACGAAATAAAAGGTCGATCCCCGGGTGACGCAACCACTCCGTACTCCATTATCGTTAGTACTGGGGTCTTTGAAGCAAATACAGCGGGTTACGGGTGCATTGGGTTGGCATCACCAGAGCCCAGGGTGCACCGTCCCGGCGTTACCTTTCCCCTGATACAAGTATCAAAGGGAAATTCAACGACCAGGCACTCGAGGAGGTTTTCTGACGTGGCACCCCAAACTCGAGTATCCTTAGTCATGTCATCTTGTATAAAGATAGATATCGCCAAAATCAGTCGTAATCATTTGGGAGGATCATAAAATAAAAATATATAATATACAAGCATATGTAACACATCAATCTGTTATACATAGTATATGGTTTATATGATTTCTGAATTAATACAGTATTTGACAATAAAATTAAAAATAAAATAGACAAATATATTAATCTGCAAAACATTTATTTTTTATTTGAAGACCCGAGGCGAAGCTGTCTGGTTGTTAGTGCGTAAATAAGCATAACATAATCTCTATTTTTAAACGAACAACTTTATATTTAAAATAACATGGCGGACCTAACTTTACGAGACTCGACAATTTGTAACGCCATAACCTAATTTTCTTTTCACAGTTTCGTCACACTCTAGTTCGAGCTTGGTGAGATTTGATGTCATTCAACATAAAAGCATGCTTTGTTTTTTAACTAATAAAAAAAAATATAATCAACATATCACAAACTAAGTTATTTTATACTAATAATGTCTAATTCAGCATACTTATCAAATAAAATAAAATAGCACTGTTGATCCTGCTTATATGAGTTCGGATCCCATCAGGTATTTGCCATGAATTTTTGAATTAAGGGATTATGTATAAAAATCATATTTATTCCCACCACAATAGTGTTATTTGCTTTTGTTCGGATAGCAATTGCTTTCCTTCTTCTACTCCGACTTTGATGTGACATTTGTTAATATTATTTCTTAATATTATAAATAAAAAATGTGTACAATTTTTAAGAAACTATTGTATACTTTTCTGCCCTGGTAAGACAGTGTCATTACAACTGATCTAAATATAAAATACAATACAAATGTTTAATGTAATCACGATATAAAATATCGACTTTTTAAAAATAACGGAACTCCATCAAAACTCAAAGTGACTTTTTGTTGTTTGTCAAACCAGCGAGCAGTTCAGCTGATAGTGATATCTACGGTTTTAAAACAACTGAATTGAACTTTAAAGAAATATACATCAAAGCAGCAAGGTTGCCCTGGCTTAAATGGAGAGCAGGAAAAAACTTTAATGCCTTTTTAAGAATTCTTCAGTATAAATAATATGAAATATAACGTATGTATCGTAAGTATGCATATATATCCCATATCTTAGTCGCTAGTGATAAAGTCCGGGGTAAACGTACTCATCTGAGTGTATGTCCCGTTAAAGGGTACACCTCCCCGATTTATTATTATTAGTATTTAGAGCCTTTGCAGACGGCCAGAAAAAAAAATGCTCAAGATAGATTCCAGATGCACAAGCAATATCACCCCCCTAAGGACTGAGGTGGGTATCTTCATCTGCAATTAAGTCTCCGGTTCCCTGCACTCACCAAACGCAGTAACGCTATGCTGCTATTTAACACTGGTATTCTGCTGGTGTAGTCTTTTACAGATCAAGTCTATCCTTTGCTCTCTATGCAGGTAGAAATTAGCTGCAACGCGCCTCTACCGCTGTCCAAATATTAAAAAATATATAAAATGTTGTTTGTCTAGTAGGTTACGCTACAAAACAATAGATGGTCAACATGCTTGTAAAATGGGACATTCGTAAAGTAGGTGAAAGAATCCGGTCCCCTGTGACAATGGTTTCTACATCTCGGTTCATTATTTAGAATGCCACAAGTAAATTGAACCATGTTCCTTTAGTCATCTTTAAAAAAAATGTGCAACGGCCATAAACTAAAAACAATGTGTAGACAAACTAATTAGGTAGTGGAATAAGTGATGACATCTCGAATTATTCGCTCTAGTAATCTACTGAGATTTATATCTGTAGAACTATCATAAAGTCCGCATACATAGGCACCTGTCGCAAAACGTTAATATCTAGAGCTATGGTGACTTGCCTCGAATGGGGATTAAGTTCTACTGGTTGCATTTCTTAAGTTTAATTTTATTCCTCGTCTCGACATCACAGTGAATGGAAGCCATTGTCTATTTTCGCGCCAATTCAATTTTGACAGTTTTCTTTTTAAATCGTAACGAACAAAAAATGAATTAAGAATAGTACATCAAAGTTTTAGTTTAATGTTTGCAAATGGTAAAAATGGTGAGATTGTGGTGGATGTTTATATTTTTCGCGACAACGACATCGGCTAATGATAATGAGCTGATCACTGAAGAGCCGCAGAAAGGTGGGCCTTAAATATTTTATTAACATAATTGAAGTTTACGTAAAAGCTTTTTATTTGAAGTTTTCAATTTTTTACTGTACTTAACAAGATACTGTTAAAACATGTATGTATTAAAAGAAATATCGTGTAACCTTTTTATTTCGGAGTTTATTGAAAAATTGAATACTTAGTTTCTTAGAGCGAACATCGTAGTTGCAGTATCTAAAATAATTAAGTACAAATGTTCATTTGTTTAAAAACTTTTATGCTAAAAACTTTTATCTATTATGATGGTATCTTACAAAAACCGAATGAATTTATATTTTACCAGGGTTTATATGTTATACATAGAAATAACATCATGTTATGGTTAAATATTATTTGTTAACCGTTTTTAAAAGTATTCGTTACATAGCTACCTTAAACCACTATTGTTATACGGTGGTGAACATGAGACAATGGCGGAAAGTAGAAAAAGTAGGATAGCTTTGAGAAATAATTGCTTTACAACTTTCAATTTTGTTTAGAAGATACATATATTAAAAGTTTCACACAGTTTTACGTATATAAGTAATAAACTTTACGAGTGAGAAAATTTTTGTTAATATAGATATAGATCCTACTAATTTTATTTTTATGCAAAAGAGTACAATTTTAACTGTTAAATTAATACACTATTAGTGTACTGTTTTTAGATTAATTATGATTTCAATTACTCAGTTTACATTAAAGTACTATCGAATTGAGTTTCATCTAGTGTCAACAAAATAAACATAGTCTTTATTATTAAATTCTCAGGATCGCGTTTCCTTCCGTTGTTCGAAATAAAACGTTTCGATGGCAGACCAAGTCCTAACATAGTCCCTGGTCCTGGTGGACTGCCGCCTTTGACATCGGTTCCAGTTGGAGGGGAAAGGTGCTCTGCGAGATTGGAATCTGCTTTGAATCAGCTGAAACGCGGAAAAAGGAATCAACCAAAAAGTCTCGACATACCTCTGGTATGTTAAATGGAGTGCATGTAAATTTATTATTGTATCTTTGTACACAATATGTGTAAATTAAGCTTTGCAAGTCGATTGATGCATGAATCCAAAAACCATATCTGGTGGCATAAGTTATGTAAACAATAGGCTGGAATAGTAGTCATATTTTAATACCTGTTTTATCTTGGTGCATCTGACCCGGTGTGTTTTATCTCGGTGGTGTTATAAACTATCGCTAAACAAATCCTAGTTAAATCCATCCTAAAGCGAGCAAATAATGTCGCTAAAGACCAAGACCTCATTTCTCCAATACGCGGTACTTAGTCCGATTAAGTCATCATAATTACAGAAGATTCCCGAGATCCACTTTCAATGAATATTAGCGCCATTTAGTTGCTTAGTGCTTTAGAACTTAATATATTTCATTATCAAGGATGAATGTGCATTTTATGACCCCGGAAATTACTTTCTCTGAAGCAAACGGTGTGCTCGTTTGTTACGCTCATAATACGCCCATAAAGTATAAAAAAAACTAGTTCACTCGTAAGCTTAGTTCATGGCTAAATTAAATTACTATTTACAATTGCAGAGTCAAAGTATTGATCTAAACGGATACAGTCTATATCAACAAATGCGCAGTGCCCCTGTCGACATGTACGTAACAAGAATGAGGGTGCGACTGCCGCAGAACAGTAACTGGGTGCGCGTAGAGAAATGCTATTTCGATCCCAGAAACGTATCCTTAGACACAATGTTATTGTTCCACGACATCACCATTAGTGGCAACGTAGACCTGTTCGATGCAAACGAGTTCGATAGAACGATCCCACCAAGCCGCAGACTCCGAAGAAATTATGCTGACCTAGATGCCACCGATCCATACATAAGATCTAAAGGAAATGGCTGCAACATGATTTTAAGGTTAAGAAAAGCTGGCATAGGTTTCCACACAACACCATTGAACCAGCAACCGGGAAAGTTCAATGTTAAAACTGACTCAGAGTTCGTTGAGCCCGGATTCATCAGTGTCTACGCTTACGGATGCGAAAAGTACATAAACAGAAACTCTGTTAGGAACAAGGACAACTTGCCTTTGACGCGAAGGAGACGATCGGATGAATTTACATTTGATGCGCGATTAAAAGATACTTATTCTGATGTTTCGGAACAATCCTCAGACGTATGGAGAACGTATGAGCCGCGTAGCAGAGTTAATTATGAGAGAAGCAAACTGTTCAAGCCTGATGACGATTTGGATGAAGTGGAAGACATTTCTAGGGAAATGGAGGATATATTTACGAAAGGCATACGGACACTTTTGACCATGTATATGAAAAAAGAATTACAGCCAGTAATTAAGGATACTCTAATGAGAAATATGGGCTATGTTGTATCGTATGGTTAGAAACTCCAAGGAATAAAAGCACTACCTAATGATAATTTAAGTTATATCTTATAACAATATTAATGCATATATATGCAAGGACTGAAATAAAGCACAATTCAATTGTTAAATCACGAATTTATTAGAAAACTTGTCATCATATTTACCTATGAACTTCTAGTATAAGACGACGTTCTTGCCAGTTTAAGTACCTTTTTTTGTTCTTCATATTTAATTAATATTATATTATTTCATTTATACGTATGTATTTATTTTACCTTTACTCGATTTCAAAAGAGTTCCTGTGAGTGCCCTAGAGCCTTCGCACATTTGATTTAAAATATCAAAAAGTCCTTACCGTACAAAACTCAGCTTATTTTAATTCTAAACTCATTCCACTCATCATTTTATGCTGATGTGTGTTATTCAGATCTATCTCAAAACCTTTTTAATAAGTTGGAGAGTCGTCTCAGTAACTCTATACTCAATTTTAAACAATTCTAATTCATCATCTTACCTTAAGGACATCTTTATCTATATTCTACTCATACAGTATCTCGTCCTATTAATCGACTAAATATTGGTTTGGCGACAAGCGAAAGCACAATACTGGTTTCTTTAATTCTTCATATACTATTCATACTATATTTAAAACGCTCTGTCAGATAGCATTAAGCGAGCTCCTAATAAAATAAATTTAAAAGACTGATTCTGGGCTATTTATTACACAAGGGATTATTTATTTTAGTTTATTTATATTATGTATTTTTATTATATATTTAGTGTATTTATTTATATTTATTGACTAATATTTTTTTTTCACGGTCGACTGGTAAATAATTCCAAAAGGCATTAAGTCTGCCCATTGTGACATTTTTGTAAATAGGGTAGTTATAATTGAAGATTAAATGATTAAAAAAAATAATAAAAACAAATAACGTATACATAACAATTTCTTTTCCGTGAAATATAATAATTTTTGGGGCACACTTTATGCAGATGGAATTTCCACCATCAGTCTGTTTTGAGTCTCAACTCTTCGCGGAATGCATGAAATACGTGCTAGCATTTGTAGACAGTGTTGATATACGAGTACATATTCTCCTTCACATCCCAAGGAAACATGCAGTTGTTTTTTATTATGGTTAATACCTACAGATGTCATTATTAATTGGTAAAGTAAATTATTTGTGAAGTTATTTGTCATTGTGTTGATTATATTAAAATCAAGAAAGCACATTTTTGTTACAAAGAGCAATAAGTATTATTAAGTAAAGGTGGTATGTTGTATCTATTAATTGAAAGCAAATATTCTATCTATATCTTATCTGTAACATTCTAAAAAGATGGTTTATATATATAAGCTATATTCATTACGACAATAGTTTTTAAAATGTTATGCACTAACAATTTTAACTTATAAAAAACATATTAGAAAATAAAAATTATAGGAAATAGAAGTTTTTAATAGAATTTTTTATTCCAAAACCATTTCATGTTACTTTCACTCACTGCATTTCACCCCCATTTGTTGATTCGAAACGGTATGTTCCCTCTGCTTCTAATTTTTCGCTTCTGGAAAAATAGTCCTTTGAATGTGTAAGTGCCTGTGTGACAATTTTTTTAATTTTTCGAATTTTATGAAACTAAGTTCTAAAATCGGATCATCATTAAATCTCTTGAAGTAAATAATAAAGAAAAATAAAATGGTAAATTTTTGTATATACTTTTTTATTTTTAAATGTTTTAAAAAAATAGGTTTAAGTACATAAAAAATTAAGACATGATCATCGAAATTTCGATGCAAGTTTTGTACGCTAATTATTATTGGCAACTATTATAGTTTAATCCAGTCTAGTTTAGCTAGGATCTTTTACTCTTGCTAAATTAAAAAAAATCATTATAGTAACTATTGAAAAATATTTGATTAAATAATGTTTTTATTTGGAAACTCGATGAGTGAAGATTTCAGTACTATAAAAAGTAGTTTTTGTAAAGAGGGCTTAGGCTAAATTCCTTAGATCTTGTTTTGGTAGTTGTAACGTCAAGTAGTCAAGTGTTGCTAATCTACTTATTTGTTGTGAATTCTTATGATGACAAATTGTTTTTTTTGGTCACACGGCGCCTTGTGACTAATAAACATTAAGGTTTTCAGACCAACCATCATACGAACAAGACCTGGCTGTATGGACTAAAGTCCTTTGCCTTTCCCATTAGGGATAACTTAATATCATCATCATAATAAACATTAATATTGAAGGCCTATAAACGTTCAAAACTGAAATTCTCAGAAACAAAAATTAATAGTCAAGCTCCTGGAAATTGATTATGACTGCCATATAATAGAACTTCGAGTTTATTTCTTAAAATTCCTTAGTTCGTTGATCTTCAAATGTAATGGTATTAAAGCAAATTTCCGTTAGTGATGATTTATATATATGTGGAGTTAACTGCATACTCTAGTGAAATGGATGCAGCCAATATTTGAATGATTTCTTTGAAGCGGAGCGAACAAGTACAAAACTACAATATTCATAAATAATGTAATCTCCCCACTGCTAAAGTACCCGGAAACTTTGAAAGCACATCGGGGAACCGTTGTTGCTCTAATGAGAAAACGCGAGATAGATGAGCGTTTAAGGTAGGTAAGTACCTTCAAGGGAAACATGCCACCCGGACGGCGCCTTTTAATGTTCTTGGAAGATTTCTTCCTACTCAGGATTAAAAAATTCTTATGAGAGAGTAAATAGAGAGTAAATATATCGTCGTTTCTATATAAATATGAATAATTTTAGATAAAAAAGACGATGACTACTGAGCTTCTTGCAGGTCTTCTAAATGGCTTCTAATAATGGTATGTTCTTAGCTCCATCTCTCTATACAATAAAGAAATTTTTAAACTTGTCTTGCAAGTTTTTCTCGCTGTCATTTACCAAAGTTGTAGTTGTGATTGTGCAATATAATCTCATGTAAATATAAAATAAAGCTCTTTGGTTTTTATCCTAATTATACTAGATAAAGTCAACAGCTTATAAGATCTAACAAAATTAGGAGAAGGCATTTTTGCAGGCTGAAGACAATTAATTGGTGTATGCTATAATATCGTCATCACCACCTATTCGCCATCGTATCATCCACATATTGACGGTATGATAATTTTATGAACTAAACAATAAAAAACAATAAAAACCTTATGGAGCATATTAGAGAGGTTATTTCCGAACAAAATCCTATATGTATACAACGTTTAAAAAACAAAACGGCGCATGTAATAGAGTAAAACTCCATTAAAATATTAAATGTTTAATTAACCTGTTAAATCATCTTATATAACATTGATCGACAAACAATATACTTTAAAAGCGTAAAGAAATATTAACAGTCCATGCAAAAAAGGCTATTGTTAGCTAAACTGATTTTTCATCAAAAAATCCTCCTTTACATTATATGACTTTTCACAAGTCTCGGCATACGGGCAATCAATTTGTTAATAGTGTCTTGTGATATATTGTTCCAAATTTCACATAAAGCATTCCACATTTCCTCCACGATTACGGACGTTCCTAACAAGCTCTTCCCACAAAAGTTCAATGGGATTGAGATCCGGGCTCTGAGGAGGACAAACCATGTTTTTAACACCCCTTGTGCCTCTTTCTCTTCTAAATATTCTCTACATAATTTTGAACTATGCTTTGGATCATTATCTTGTTGGAAAATGAATCCATCTCCAATTAATCGCAACCCGGAAGAAACGGCATTTTGTTCTAAAATGTTTTTGTACTGAACCTTTTTCAAAATTCCATCAATTTTAATCAAATCGCCAGTTCCTTGGCTAGAGAAGCAACCCCAGACCATAATTGAGCCTCCACCATGCTTGAGTGTTGGGACTACACAATCTGACATCATCTTTTCTTGGGCACTGCGTCGAACGTAAATTCTACGTTTTGTACCGAATAGTTCAAACTTGGATTCATCGGTCCAAAGCACTTTTTTAAAATCTTCTTCAGTCAAATCTCAATGGGCCAGAGCCCACTGCATCAGTTGTTTCTTGTTTTGCGGCCTTAGCAGAGGTTTTCGAACGGCAACGCGACCATACAACTTCGCATCTCTGTTTACTTCAACGCGGATTTTTGGTGCTGTTAAGCGTCTATTTCGCTTGCTGGTAACAACAAAGAAATTATCGTCACTAGATGTAGTAGCTCTCGGCCTTCCTGAACGTGGATGATCTTGATGAACACGAGTCTTCGATAACTTCAGTTGTGAAGCAATCTCACATTCGGATTTGCTTTCATTATGTAAAACAACAATATCAAAAACACTGCACTGCTTATTTCTCGAGCTTCTCCCATTTTATGACGTCTTCACTGTAGAAACGACAAGTTTAGACTTATTGAGATTGTTTGTGAACAAAGCCAAGTAAACTCTGGTAATAATAAGTCAGAAACACGTGTTTTCTTCCCTCTCGGGAGCCCTTGCGCTGGTTACCCATATATAGAGGTCTCGACTGAGAGCCATAAGCGCTCGGTCACCTCTCAACCCGGTGAAACTGTAAAAGCCCTGGGGCTAACAGCGGCCATCAGCCCGAAAAAAAGAAAAAAAAGAAAAAAAACAACAAAACACGTGTTTTCAGGAGCAAAATAATCCTAATTATTGACCAATACGTAACAATAGCAAAGTAATTAGTAATGAGGACATTATAAAAATATTATTACGACTTTACTACCTGGCTCTAGCACAGCGTTTGACGTTGTTTGGAAACAATAGATGTTATTGTCCAATAATTTGAAAGAAAAAAAGAAAGACTTCTTTAAATATTCGATACTAACAACAGAATATGCAGATGTTCATTTCTTTTATGTATCCAATGGGATTTTATTACAATTGATGGATAATTATGTTGTTTATGTGCGGTCTTAAACTTTTGGCTGGCAGGGTAATTTTAGGTCTAAAGTGCAAGCAAAAACACTCGAAGATGTAAATGAGAACGTTGGTGTAGAAATATTAATGGTTAATCAATCGAACTACCCGAACGTATCTAAGACAAAGAGAAGCTTACGGTTGCGTCGTCGTGGGGCCAAGTGATGGATGGAAGGACGGTGATGCAGATAAAGATAGCGTGAAGTTGAAGGATATTTTTAATTTGCAAGAGGAATTCTCTGACGTCACTATGAATATGCCGGCAGCAAGAAAGGAAATGAATGATATTCCCTCCCCTGTTAAAGTCGAAAAAGAAGAAAATGTACCTCGCGTGCAAGGGATACACAGCTGCCTATCTAAAAGGTATATTATCTATGATATTCTTTCTTAAGAGATCTCCTAGATGAAGTAATATCCGGCACGGTTTCTTTATAGGCATTTAGCATTATTGAACACTCGGTTTAGCCTGTGCGAAGAACTGTTGGTCCAACGGATTCTCTATGGATAGTCGTTACGCCATGTCGCTTTAGGATAATTAAAAAATTGTGACACCGTGTCTGAACAACTTGCCTATACAACTAAAATATTTGCTCTTGATGAAAACTAGTTGAATTTAAATTAAAAAAGAGGAGTAGGATTGGGAATGGGATTCCTCAAAACTTTACCAAAAAACTGATCAGCTCGATGAGGTACCGCATGCAAGCTGCCTTCAGGACTAGCAAATTAACACTAAATAATAATAAAGTAATTCTTCTTCATTTAGTTAGAATTTAACCTGAATTTTGAGATTTTGTTATAAATTTCCGTTTTCCTCTCCTAAACATACAATTTACTCGCATATTTATTTTGATTTAATTATAAAAAGTACTGAACGGATTTTCATGATTTCGGCGTCACTAAAAAGCAATCAAGCTTGGCTTTTGAAAAAAAAAACAACGTTTTGCACACTTTTATTTTACAAAACCAACTGTTACTTTAACATTTAAGAAAATATTTTTTTCCGTTTCAATAAATAATATTTTATTATTGTAAATTAAATAGATTAATTTATAACGCACGTTTATCATTGAAAATTAAATACCTGAGTCGCCTAGATTTTCTTCGAGAGGCTCAACGCATGGCGTGAAAAGTATTCTTCTACTGCAGTTCAGACTAAATTAGAAAAGATATTTGGTTAATAAAACTGACAAATTTCTAATGCGTTTTTATAAAACTAATGAAATTACATAAATTCACAGAATTCTCATTCTTCATCCCTAGGGATGGAGATGGATTTCTTTGTTTCCACTCACCGTATAAAACACAACAACATTATGTTATTTGATGCTGGTATTGTGAGGTATTTGAATTCAAGTGAAACGTAATCACATTATAACATTTTACTAATGTTTACTTCAACTACAATAAAATCACAGGAGCAATTATTTTAGTTGTGTAGGCAAGTTGTTCAGCCCCGATGTCACAATTTTTAAATTATCCTAAGGCGACATGGCATAACGACTATCCATAGAGAATCCGTTGGGCCAACAGTTCTACGCACAGGCTAATCCGAGTGTTCAATAATGCTAAATGCAAATCAAAAACCCGTGCCGGATATTAATTAATCTAGGAGATCTCTTAAGAAAGAATATCATTGATAATATACCTTTTAGATAGGCAGCTATGTATTCCTTGCACGCGAGGTACATTTTCTTCTTTTTCGACTTTAACAGGGGAGGGAATATCTTTCATTTCCTTTTTTGCTGCCGGCATATCCATAGTGATGTCAGAGAATTCCTCTTGCAAATTAACAAAATCCTTCAACTTCACGCTATCTTTATCAGCATCACCGTCCACTTTGGCCCCACGACGACGCAACCGTACGCTTCTCTTTGTCTTAGATACGTTCGCATAGTTCGATTGGTTTTCCATTAATATTTCTACATTAACGTTCTCATTTACAACTTCGAGTGTTTTTGCTTGGACTTTAGACCTTAAATTATATGTTACTCCTGCCATTTCTTATTTCATTGTTCGACACTTGTGACGTAAGTAAATAAGAAAATGTAATAAGGAAACCTCATGTCACCACTAATACCTTTTTTATGTGTAATAAATGCGCTATTTTGTTTTTTATTCGTTGTATACATATAGGATTTTGTTTGGAAATAACCTCTCTAATAAAATTATCATACGGTCAAAAGGTGGATGATAATCTTATAGTATGCACCAATTAATTGTCATTTATTAGACTTCAACCTGCAAAATGGCTGCATTTTTAATTTTGTTAGATCAGAACAGGTATAATTTTGTTAGATCAGAACAGGTTTAATTTTGTTAGATCTTATAAGCTGTTGACTCTATCTAGTATAATTAAGATAAAAACCAAAGAATTTTATTTTATTTTTACATGAGATTATATTATTAACTTTGCTAAACGACAGCGAGAAAAACTTGCAAGACAAGTTTAAAAATTCTTTAATGTATAGAGATGGAGCTAAGAACATAATATTATTAGACGCCATTTAGAAGACCTGCAAGAAGCTAAGTAGTCATCGTTTTTTATCTAAAATAATTCATATTTATATAGAAACGAGGATATATTTACTCATTAGAATTATTTTTAATCCTAAGTAGGTCTGATCCTGATCTTCCAAAAAAATCAAAGGGCGCCATCCAGGTGGAATGTTTCGCTTGAAGATACTTACACTTACCTTAAGCACTCATCTATCTCGCGTTTTCTCATTAGAGCCACGACGGTTCCTCCACGTGCTTTCAAAGTTTCCGGGTACGTTAGCATTTGGGAGGTTACATCTTTTATGAATATCGTAGTTTTGTACTTGTTCGCTCCGCTTCAATGAAAACATTCAAATATTGGCTGCATCCATTTCACTAGAGTATGCAGTTAACTCCACATATATATAAATATATAAATCATCACTAACGGAAATTTGCTTTAACACCATTACATTTGAAGATCAACGAACAAAAGAAATTTATGAAATAAACTCGAAGAAGTTCTATTTACATGGCAGTCGTAGTCAATTTCCAGGCGCTTGACTATATATTTTTGCTTTGCCGCTTTCCATCTGATTACCAGGAACCAGTTAGAGCGTACTTTTGTAAAATGGTGTTATGAGACTTAATATACTGATTGATTGTTTTGACTTTACTATTTGTATTACTGTTCGTATAATTATTGTTTTAAAAACATCTATGTAGCTTTTATCCACACCTAATTTGATATTTATAATTATGTACTATAATTCATTTGTAATAAATATATTTTTTTTTGTTAAACGATTAAAGAAAATTCGCGAGTTTCTTTGTTAGTCAACCACGTCATATTCAGATTTTATTAGGTCACCGAACTTTAGTGTTCTTCTCTTTTACGCCTTTTATATTACCATAAATTACCAGTAATTACATGTATTTACAACTACTCCATGTACAATACATGCTTTTGTAGTGGATTTCGGACTGGAATTCCTCGAAATCAATATAAATAATTTTTGAAACAAGTATAACATACGACTGTGTTTTGTTTTATTTTTTCTGCACTTTGAATCAATTTGATGAATCTAAGGAGCGGATATTTTGTTTCTGAGAATTTCTGTTTTGAACGTTTATAGGCCGTTATTGATGTTAATTTGTCACATGGCACCGTGTGACCAAAAAACCCAATCAATTTGTCATCATAAGAATTCACAAGAAATAATTAGATTATATCAAAACTATCTACTTGACGCTACAGCTACAAAAACAAGATCTAAGAAATTTAACCAAAGCCCTCTTTAAAAACTAATTTTTAAAGTCATTGAGTTTCCAAATAAAAACATTATATAATCAAATATTTCTCAATAGTTACTGTTATGTTTTTTTTTTAATTAAGCAAGAATAAAAGCTCCTAGTTAGACTCAACTGGATTAAACTATAATAGTTGCCATATTTAGCTATCAAGTTTGCCTGTGCATTATAATAATTTGCGTACAAGATTTTTTCTTTCTGCAAACTTTCATCGAAATTTCGATGATCATGTCCTAATTTTTTATACACTTACACTTATTTTTTTTAAACCTTTAAGGTTAAAGAAGTATATACAAACATTTACCATTTTATTTTTCTTTATTACTTACTTCAAGAGATTTAACTATGATCCGATTTAAGAACTTAGTTTCATAAAATTCAAAAATTAAAAATATGTAGCAGATGGAACATACCGATTTGAATCAACAAATGTGGGTGACATGCAGAGAGTGAAAGTAACAACAGGTAGTTTGTCAATTATTTGACAATGTATTTCAAATAAAACTTGAGACATGAAATGGTTTTGGAATAAAAAATACTATTAAAAACTATTAAAGCTATTTCCTATAATTTTTATTTTCTAATATGACTAGTGTATATAAATATATATATATAAATATATGTATATATATATTTATAAACTATAGTTTTAGAATGTTACAGATTAGATATAGACAGAATATTTGCTTTCAATTAATAGATATAATATACCACCTTTACTTAATAAAACTTAATGCTTATTGTAACAAAAATGTGCTTTGTTGATTTCAATATAATCAACACAATGACAAATAACTTCACAAATAATTTACTTGTTACCAAATAATACTAACATAATTAGGTATTAAGCAAAATTAAAACTGCATGTTTCCTTGGGATGTGAAGGAGAATTCTTGTATATCAACTTTTTTCTACAAATGTATTTCATGCATTCCACTAAGAGTTAGACTCAAAACAGACCGATGGTGGAATTCTATCTGCATAAAGTGTGCCCCAAATATTACTATTTGATTAGAAGCAATGGAGGAGGGACAGTTAACATTGGAAGGAAGTAATTGAAAGTATCATTTTTACTGATGTTTTCTTAGAAAGGACTGCCTTCCAGTGGCCTTAAAATTAGCTCGAGATAGTTCAGCTGTAGAAAATATTTGACTTATCAATTTCAACTATAGGAACATCCTCTGGTTGTTACCAGACATCAACTGCATATAATATATAGTATTGTTTGGAGATTTGGATGCAGTGTTAGGGATAGAGAACATGAATGCATTCAAACCGACTGACCAAAGACAATAAACTACCAACTACTTGAGATGAATAAATAATGGTCTCTCTCACTCTCATGGGGAAATCACACCAAGAATCATCAATTCACATGCCAGGTGCTCCACATCAAAAGGCCATGCAGTCATTAAATTTTAATATAATACTACCTCTGTATTCTTACCATACATTTTTTAATCTCATCATACACTGCAAAATGCAATGCTGAAACTAACATTGCTTTAAGAATACTAGGTCCATATCCTTTGTAAAGGGCCAGGAACCCTTCATTGTTTATAGTAAGCTTAATGCACTCAAATAATCCTTTACAATACATTTGTTTGCCAAAATTCTTTCTGTGCTGCTGAAAACCCTGGATCTGAAGTCTCTTTTTTACAATGTCAAATGGATAAATTGCAGTTTTAGACACAATTCCTGCAATACCACCAGCTAAAAAATTAGCCAATAATGACGATTCAATAACCTCAAAGGTGGTAGATCTTTGAAGAAACCTAATTCTATTACAAACATTGTCTGTTAGAAATTTGTAAACAGCAAATTGTACTCCAGCATGTGGAGCAATTTGAGCTAAAGTTGGAATTAAACCTTTAAACAATGCCTTGCTGCTTTCAGTCTTCACAATTACAGAAAATGCATTTAGAAATCCTTTGTACACTTTCTGTGTTTTCTGCTCGGCAATTAACCTTGTTCTTATAGTATCAAAGGGGAAGGAAGCTATTGTAGCTACTGTCGCCGCTGTTGCACCATTGGCAAAGTTTAACCAATGCCTATGTTCCATAAAGAACTTTGGATCTGATCTCTTACATAACTCTGTCAGTTTTTCAAACATAGAGAACTGTAAAATTCCATAAGATATTGAAAGTAATTGAGCTGGTATATGCCCACTCCAGAGTGTTGAGATGCCTTCTTCCTTCGCAATTGATGAGATTGCTTGGACAATGGAACTATATTTAGAGCCCAGTTTTATAGGTTCAAGTTGTAACTGAAACCTTATCTTTAAAACGTCTAATGGCTGCGCTACTGCTCTTGTAACGGCACCGGCTGCCCCACCAGCAAATGCTGTTTGAAGTGCTGTTGTTTGTTGCTCTGCATTTTGTACATAACGCATAGTGGAAAGATAACCTCTATATCCCAAATTAACGATATTAAGGCCACATTTTAGGTTCAAATATAGTTTTTGTTTGCATCAAATTTTTTGGCCCGCATAATATTTTTTAATTACACAAATCTCTTCGTGTTGGGCATAACAACAAAACAGTACAATGACAAATATTAGTTGTTTTTTTTTCCCTAACTGAAAGGCCATAATTGAAGTTCATACAGCCTCTTATCCATGTGACAAATGAAACGATATTGGTTGACATATTTAAGTTAATAAGCGTAAAAAAGTGTAAAAGCGCAGCAGAAACCAAATATGTTCCTGATCTCTTTCCTGAAGGGATTCGCCATAGTTATTGCGGTATAATCGATGTGGTAATAATTTTTAAGATAAATATATTTATAAGATGATTGTTATAGTCCTATTAGTGTCGTTAATTATAAGTTCTTTTCTCTCAGTTACTTTAACTGGCTCGAATAGTATCAACAGTCGACGCATGAACGATTATAAAATGCTTAGAGTCCATACAACATTAAAATAACACATTACAAGCCTTTTTATTAAATATTTTGGTAGAGATGAAACAAGATAATATGGAGAGCTCTTTTAACTTACAACATTGTGGCTAATATGGATTTCAAAATTTTCAATAGAAACTCGTAGTAAAGTGGCCACAACTTTACAATCGCAACTATAATCTGAATTAAAAGAAAGAAAGATAGAAATAGGATAGATAATAATAATAATAATATTGAAAATTAAAAATATTTATGAACAAAGAAATTAATATTATTTAAGAAACAAAGGAATTGGGCCCTAGTCCTTTGTCTTTTAATTAGGGAAGGAAAGAAAAATAAAGAACTACAACAATAACAATTTTATGGCTTCATTCTCTGACTCTGATAACTGATCCGTGTCATTAGATTTCATTTTACTTTCAAAAACATTAAAAGTTAAATTGTTTTTGCAAAATTATTAATTCATTATTGAAATTATGTCCTCACCACTAGAAAATTTAGAAACTCAATTAGAAATGTTCATAGAGAATGTGAGGCAGATACGTATTATTGTGAGTGACTTCCAACCTCAGGGACAGAGTGTATTGAATCAAAAGATGTAAGATTGCTCACATATTACAAACAACGCGCAATTATGGTATCATTCATAAAATATATTTTTAACTCATTGGTTAACCCATTGTAGAGCAAAACTTCTATTCTTAAATACAACTCAGCTATTTAATAACGTTTGATAAATTTTTCAGACAATCCCTTGTAACTGGACTTCAAGAAGTAGACAAATTGAAATCTCAGGTTCATGATATTCACGTTCCGACAGAAGTTTTTGAGTAAGTATTTGTGATGAGGTAAAAATATAATAGGTAGATATCCTTTATATATATTACTTGTTATGGACCTTGTAAGCTAGTAATCTTGTTGGCCATTGACAAATAACAGTATAGTTACATTAATATATGATTTATTAATTACAAACCTTAGTGGTGTTATAAGTATCTATGATATATAGACCTTGTAGTTAGAGCATATGACTTTTGTCATACGAGTTAAATTGCTAATGTTAAAATTTATTGATTTTGTAGCCATTGTGCACATGTCCTTAATAATTAGCACTGCATCGATATCATGTATCCCTAATTTTTTCATATAAGCCTTACATTGGATTACTGAAGTTGAAGCTTAATTTTTCTGTATTTTTCCAAATACTTACAGCATTATTATATATCTTGCACATTTGACATAATTTGGTTTGACAAATATGTCGCTATTTGGTGCATGGTTGGTACCTTCTGGACAACATTTTAGTTTTTAATTCCTGTATTGTCAGTTTTCCACAAATTAAGTTTTTTATAGTTTTGGGGGAAATAGTTCAAATGGTCATTGATTATTAACTCATTATATACCTATTCATTTATGCATTGAAGTGTAGTGAAAATCTCCATATACATCTTCCCCAATCCCGATTCCGAGATCCCATCAGCTGATATTTTGACTCTGCGATCACACATCCAAACCCGCTGATTGTGGGTGAAGTCACTTACAATTCCATTTCAGGGACCAAGCCCTGCTCAAAATACTTTACACTAACACTGCACCAACCTACCGCCCTGCTGAGTATCAGAGTTATTCGTATGACTGTCATATTTCAGTCTGGTTTTCACCAATTAATATAGATAGCTGGATTGCTGAAGTTTCTTGCACCACTTCTTCTCCAGTGCCAATGCATTGTGAAATGGTGGTAAATGTTGGAACACAATAATGATATTAATTTAGTTAATCCATCAGACTTTCGAGTCAGTTGCTTTTGTGCACAGGGTAACAGTCCAAGCCGAGGCTCCTCTTGGGAACCTTTGTCCTGGTTTCCCATTAAGAAGGGTTTCAGCTGAATGCTCGTGCTCTGAATGAAGTGCTCGGCCACTTTTCAACACGGTGAATTCGAAAAACCCTTCAGGTTTACAATGGCCATCAGCTGTATATAACATGGTAACTTTTGAGTACTATGGTTGCTTACTACTATGTTATATACTATTATACTACACACTCTGGGTCAATCCTTCCCTAATTAAGCTCTTGCTTTCTAGCTTTACTTTGGCAGCACATAGCAAAATGTTGTATTAATGACTATCATAAGAACATTATTAAAGGCCTTAATTTTTTACAGCTACATTGATCAAGGTAGAAATCCACAACTCTACACAAAGGATTGCATCGACAAAGCCTTAGCGAAAAACGAAGAAGTTAAAGGCAAAATTGATTCATATAAGCGTTTTAAGAGCCATTTGCTTTCAGAGTTGTCAAAAACTTTTCCTAATGAAATTGCAAAATATAAAGCCATAAGAGGTGGTGAATAACTTTTTAATGATTTTGATATTTATTAATAATTAATGTACTGTAATGATAAGATTAGATTTCTTTTTGTGTTTGGTCGCCAAATACTTAAATGTTACTCAATTTGACTTTCCATGTAAAACAAAACCTTCTTTAAGATAACTAAACTGCAGCTTTGAGATTTAATGACAGTCTCCAAAAATTAAGTTCCAAATTTGCATTTCAGTATTTAGTTGGTAGTGTAAACATCTCATGTTTAAATATTTATAACCTCATTGTCATCTAAGATAAGTTTGAATAGATTCTATTAGTGTTTATAATATCAATTTTCTATTTTTAATTTTGTAACAGGTATTCAAAACTTAATGTTTTAATTTTAAGTCAGGCCAAGAACTGATTTTTGAATCGTTAAATGACTTATCTAGTGGTTTGACAGCTTTTTCATAGGAAATTTCATGTGGTTTCCTCTTTTAAAGTTGTCCATAGAGTATGATATAAATGTATAGTACAGTACAGTCAAGTGATTTTTGAATTGTTAAATGACTTATCTAGTGGTTTGACAGCTTTTTCATAGGAAATTTCATGTGGTTTCCTCTTTTAAAGTTGTCCATAGAGTATGATATAAATGTATAGTACAGTACAGTCAAGTGATTTTTTGAATTATGTGCGTAATTCTACCCTAAAATAAAACCTCACTTATGCACATACTACCGTTTTTTTATTCAATTTTGGATCAAAAATTAAGAAATACTAATTTTAAAACATTAAAATTTATTCTTTAAATTACCTTACCAATAAAGAAATACATTTTAAATACGAAAGGTAAAAAAACACATAAAAATACAAAAGTTTAGACAAGTAAACATTAGAGGCGAAAAAAATGGGTGACAAAAGAAAATGAAGAAACACTTTTCTTCTAAAAAGCAGTTTCAATGTAATAAAATCATTATTGAAAAGATAGCACAGTGAAAATATATTTAGAAAACGAAAACAGGTTGTAAGTCACCTGTTCAAAAATATCTTTACTGACAGAAATATTTTCAAACTTGTCTTATACTATGAAAAACGTTTAACATTTTTAAAGTCTAAGCTATATTAAAATAAAAAATAGTTAAAACATTTTGATTTTTTGGCATGTTTGAATTATAAAACATTTGTAAAGAATTTATTTCGTTTCATAAAATATTTCATAACAATTCTTGATTATTTGAATTTTAAAATAAAATGGTATTTTCAATTGGTGTCAACTCTGTATCAACAATGGTTGGAGTGTCGATGACCGTTTCAAAATCTTCACTTTCATCAGTGTTCTCTTCTGGATTTTTGATTTCTATAGTTTCGGTGTCACTATCATACATGGGTTCTGTATTCTGAATGCAGTGTATATTACTACTGGACTCGTCCCACATTTTATAAAACTCTTTCTTCACTGGTTCAACTAGGAGAAATTTACTGGTGATGTAAACATAGTTCCAGTGGTCGCATGAACGGTCATTGCCCCAATTCAGTGTGCCCGTCATCAGAATCCTGTCATCAACTAAACAAAACTTGTGTTGCATTGTAAACATTGGTTCATTCGTTTTGCATTTGATTTCCGCCCCTAGAAAAAAATCTAATTAAAAATGGTCTTAATAGTACATATATCTAATAGTAAAAGTAAAAGTTGTTGTTCATGGGCGGCGGTGATCACTTATCATCGGGTGGGCGGTTGCTCATTTGCCACCTAAAAAAAAAGGCTGTCCAATTATTTTCGTCGAATAATACGTGTGGTAAATTTTTTAGTTTGTCCTTTCTTGATTGAATATAAATTACATGTGTTATGACTTGTTTGGCGGGAAATCTTAAATATTGAAAACTAGTTTTGAGACTTATTTGGCGCCACTATGATTGTGACTTCCGAGAGTCACAATCATAGTGGATTAATTAACTCCTTTTTTCCCATGGGAATTTAAAACGTAGCGGAATATCCGTTTAAAATATATCGAAACTAAACTGTCCAGGCCGAAGACGGGCAGAACAATCTAAGGTGTTTGGTGTAGCAAATGCTAAATCTCATACCTAGCGCCCCTATTGCGGAAGTTACTCCTAATGTGAGAGTGCCATATGTCACGGAGGCAAGTAAAGTTGATAACAAACTACACCTAAAAATCTCTACACTGACTAGGTAAGAATTATATCTTTCAGTGAATTCCAAAAATACAGCAGACGTGATGAAATGCATTAATAGTTTTGTCTCTAGGGTGTTGGAGTGTATCTCTGAAAGTACATCCGACTCTTTCTTCCAAACTTCTCAAACTTAATTGCGCATGTATTTCACTGCACCTATGAAGAGTGCAACGAGTGAGTATCTGTGTTAACAAAAATTACTACGGTACTATTATATATTATGTTGCAACAACTATGGGCAGTGATCTTAGCGCTGACCTTTTTTTTAAAGATGAAGAAGAAGAAAGGCAAGGCGGTGTCAAAATGAAATTTGGTATTGCCGCTTAAGCAGTTTAACAACAAAATTTTAGCATCTAGGAACTCTCTGTTCAGTTCTAAAAAACGGTCTAATTTGTGATTGCCACAGGCGGACAATTAGAACTCATATCCTTACATTTTCATTGAGCGCTGAAGATGCATGCCTATAACCGTACATATATATTCCGTAACAATATTAATGCGAATAAATTTATATTGATAGAAATTTACTAACCAGCTTCGACAAGTTCCTTTATGAAAAACGCTGTAGAATCATTATAACCAGATCGGTCGATGATTATCCTCGCTTTGATGTTTTTCTTCTTTATCAACTGTACCAACCGTCCTTGGATCGCCGGGTTATGAATGCCAGGCATGCATACACTAACGCTTTTCTTAGCGGAATCAATGAAACTAATAAGTTTGTCAAAATAATTAAAGACGTTGTATTGTAATTTACAAAATACCATCACTTCATTGATCTCCGTGGTGCGACTTTTGTAATAATAGGCAGCGGCGGACACAACGCAAGTCAACGCAATCGCAACTGCCGAAGACAGGACACGTGAATTTAATCTCATTTTATTTAATGCGAAACATATATGGAACAATTTAACACTTACTAAGACCTGTCTATAATTTTATGCTTTGGTATAAAATACAGAGGTCCTAATTGTAATAATACCATCATATGGTTCGGTTTGCAATTTTTATTTTAGAGCTACCTTCTTCTGGCTGTATTTAAATATACAATTCCTTTTTACGTCAGCAAGATATGTAATTTAATAATTGGAGAGTTTAATAGTAAAGGAAGCTAAATAATGTTCAGCTTTGACATAATTACTAATTTTACGTCTTGCAGTGTGTGTTGCGTTGTGTGCAGCAATTACTGCACCTGCTCTACTCTTTGAATTAAAGTTTCTTCTCAGTGTAGTTGTCTACTGGGTTAGCCAATGGAAATGTATCAGTCAACCCTTGCTATCATTTTAATTGTTTACATGGGCAGTAACTGTGCCAGCTTTGATTGTTATGATGTTATGATTTAATGGATGACCGGAATATCCATCAAGATCTTCAAATTAATTGGCTACTAAGTTCCGGGTCTATTATTCCCACGATCTTTTGGTAGAAATTAAATTCAATTTCCTATGGAGACTTTCCTCTGGATTATCGACAGATGTTACATCGTATTGAGGATAGCGAGTACAAGCGGGCGTCTGTATGATTGTGTGAATAGTTATGGTTAATATATTGTGCGCAGTTCTAGCAGTGAAGACAGAATTTCACCCTGATCAAAGTTAGCCGGGAGTTTAGACGTCACCTGTAATTCCAGAATGCCAGAGATGTTTTTTTTATTCCGTTTGGTATGTAACTACCTGAGCCCTCGCCTCGACCACCTTAGAGGCCGCGCAGTATTCTTCCGATATAAGTCGGTTGAGTCTGCGGAATAAAAGTAGGTAGTGTCGGAGATATTGTAGAAAAATCATAACTCCATCAAAGACTTTAATAATATGGATGAATATTAGAATAGCCTCCTTTAACAGTAATAATTATTAAAAGTTAAGGGCACTTCCCAGATAATACCCCTATTTACCACTAAAGTAAAGCCCAAAAAACGACCGTCAGAGCAAAACGATCCAGACAATATGACAAAACTGACTTAAACAAAACGTTCGAAATTATAGTTATGGAATTACAATTCCGATGAAAGAAAATGATACAGGTGTAGGAAAACAGGTCATGGTACGCAGATGGTAGAAATCAAGGTAATTTTTCTGAAATAAAATAATAATAATAAAATTCGCGTTTGGCGGGAACGCTTTCGCACACATCTGCGATCCCGCCTGCGCTGGCCAACCAGGCGGCCCCTTCTCCGGAGGGAGGATCCCCCCACTCCAGGCAAGGCGCGCCGGTATACGAACGCGCCTTCCAACTCGGCCTCCTCTGTAGGTGGGAAGTGAACTCCCCGAGTCCGCGCCCCAGAGACCATTGGGACCAGGAAAGCAGTAAGTAATCCCAGCCCCCTGCGGTGGATCTGGTCTGCGGCTCCACCACCGACCGATGTTCGGCCGCGAAGGACAGGGAGAGCGGTAACGACACTCCTCCCCCTCCACGATTCCGCCTCGGCTGCTGAGAGCGGGGAAGACGGCCTCAGCAGCCTCATCTTGCGTCAAGTGCCTAGGTGAGCATGGCACTATTGATTGTCCCAGACCAAGGGACAAAGCCCTCCTGACCACACTTGATCTTCCCGTATGTGGCCTCTATAACTCAGAGGGTCATATAGCTAAATACCTTGGCTGCCCTAAGGCTTCTAAGCCATCCGGGCTGCAATCAAACGCACACCCAGACCAGCTCTCAAGCCATTTCGCCCACTACGCCCCGCTTGGCAAACCCCCTCCGACCCCGTCCCTGCTGCTCAACCTTCTTCTCCGGTTGAGCAGCCCCTGCCGGTCAAACGTCAAGGGAAAGCCACTTGGGACTGGTGCGCCGCTTAACCGCCGTCTTCGACCGCACTAGCCCAGACCTTTAGGAACACTAATGGCAACCCTGGGGAAAGGACCCTCTATTCAATATCAACACGCAGTTTCTATAAAAATGGTTTCTATCAAAACCCAGTTGCGGAAAAATCTACCAAAGATACAGCATTCACAATTTCTGATTGTCTTTAGGAGTTTATAAAAATGCCATTTGATATTTGTAATGGTCGTCCGTATTTCAGCGGGCCATTTTGAGAGAACATTTAAATTTTCTACTTTTCTATATGACATCCTTATTCCATTTTCAACTATAAAAGAAGATCTCAAATATTTAGTACAAACAGTTTCAGCTCTCTCTACCTCTGGTTTTAAAATTAACTTGAAATATTGTAAATTCTTTGTCCATTGTGTCGAATATTTGGGTAGGCAAATATCATGGGAAGATGGCAGACCAAGTATATCTAAATTTTCTGCCTTGACAAATTCCCTCACTTCTTATTATGTTCAACACGTACGACAAACCATGGGTCTGTCTTCTTATTACCGGAAATTTATTCCAAAATTTTGCTATACGTACCGCTTGTATTACCAAATTAATACAAAAGAACCAAATGTGGATGAATGAGGATCCTGAACAATATATTGCAAGAGCCTTTACTATTATACCTGATCCTAGCTTATGGGCTGAATTATACACTGACGCTAGTGAACTGAAATTTTTAATTCAAAGATTCGGTAATTAATTTACAGTATTTTTTTGAAAACATATAGATCACTCAATCTCTTCTGGTACCGCGAAAAACAACGGTCAACAACGCTGTGTCTTCTCTGTCACCAATATGCATAACACTATGTGTAATGAACAGTCAGATTGGTCGAACGCTCTTTGGAAAGTTCAACAATACATTAATACAACGGTACAAAAATATCAGGCTTTTCTCCTTAGCATTTACATATCGGCGTACAGGCAAATACCTAACGGATGACGTACCCTGCCGGCCAAAAGTTTAAGACCGCACATAAACAACATAATTATCCATCAATTGTAATAAAATGGCATAGGATAAAAAAAAGAAATGCACATCTGCATATTCTATTTTTAGTATCGAATATTTAAAGAAGTCATTCTTTTGTTTACTTTCTAGTTATCGGACAATAAATATCTATTGTTTTCAAACACCGACAAACGCTGCGCTAGAGTCGTAATAATATTTTTATAACGTCCTCATTACTAATTATTTTGCTTTTATCACGTCTAGTGAAGATAATTTTATTGTTGTTACCAGCAAGTGAAATAGACGCTTAACAGCACCAGAAATCCGCGTTGAAGTAAACAAAACCCGAGTTAAACCTTTATCATTGACTACAGTAAAACTGTGAGATGCGAAGTTGTATGGTCGAGTTACCATTCGAAAACCTCTGCTTAGGTCGCAAAACAAGAGAAAACGGATGCAGTGGGCTCTTGTCCATCGAGATTGGACTGAAGAAGATTTTAAAAAAGTGCTTGGACCGATGAATGTTGAATGAAGTTTGAACTATTCGGTTCAAAACGTAGTAGTAATTTACGTTCGACGCAGTGCCCAAGAAAAGATGATGTTAGATTGTGTTGTCCCAACAATCAAGCATGGTGGTGGCTCAATTATGGTCTGGGGTTGCTTCTCTAGCCAAGGAACTGGCGATTTGACTAAAATTGTAGGAATTTTGAAAAAGGAACAGTACAAAAACATTTTAGAACAAAATGCCGTTTCTTCCGGGTTGCGATTAATTGGAGAAAGATTCATTTTCCAACCAGATAACGATCCAAAGCACAGCTCAAAATAATGTAGAGGATATTTAGAAGAGAAAGAGGCACAAGGGGTGTTGAAAAACATGGTTTGCCCTCCTCAGAGTCCAGATCTCAATCCCATTGAACTTTTGTGGGAAAGCTTGATAGGAACGTCCGTAATTGTGGCCTATCCTCGCGAGAAGAAATGTGGAAAGCTTAATGAGAAATTTGGAACAATATATCACAAGACACCATTAACAAATTGATTGCCCGTATGCCGACTTGTGAAAAAAGTCATAAAATGTAAAGTAGGATTTTTTGATGAAAATCAGTTTAGCTAACTATAGCCATTATATATATATTTTACATAAATATACATATATATATTTGCATGAACTGTTTATATATCTTCACGCGTTTAAAGTATATTGTTTGTCAATCAATGTTCTATTAGATGATTAAACAAGTTAATTAAACATTTAATATTTTATTGGAATTTTACTTTATTTTCCTACTTTAAGTATGGTGGTCTTAAACTTTTGGCCTGCAGTGTATTTTATAATAACTAATAGACATACAATAAATATAGGGGCTGACCGAGAAGTAGCTAGCCAACGCCTTTTGCTTATGGCAAATGAATTCAAGAATAGTCTTGACGCTCCTCGCCGTATCAAACATAATTTTCACTTAAGCGATTAGTTGTAGGAACATATAACACACCCAGATCCAAAAATCAATAAACGGCGCGAAATTTGACACTGACGTACGAACCGACATAACAATTTGTTGGTATTGTTATTATATTTATTCAAAAAGGTGTATTAAATACAAATACTGATTTTGTAAAAATGATATAGCAGGTACAATAAGATAAGGTTACAATAACGCTGAAACTATAGTGTACAGATATGGGTATTACAGGGTTAATTCCATTTCTGGAGAAAGCCTCCAGAAGATCTAATGTTAGTGAATTCAGTGGGTGTACAGTTGCAATAGATTCTTATTGTTGGTTACACAAGGGTGCATTTGCTTGTGCTGATAAACTCGTGCAAGGAATAGACACAGATATGTAAGTAACAATAATAATATATTAAAATTTATTTGAGTTTTCTTCGACAATAAGATTTGAAATTTATACAAATAGTAGATTAAAGATGTCTTCTTCACATTTTATATTTGTAGCTTATTCCTAGGTTTTTATATTTTTATGTAACAGATTTTTTAATTTTAGCTATGTGAAGTACTGTTTAAAATATGTGACGATGTTGCTTTCGAAAAACATAAAGCCAATTCTGGTTTTCGATGGACGTCACCTGCCTGCTAAAGCCATGACTGAGACAAAGAGGAGAGAGTAAGTTTATATTTTCATAATAGTTTTGACAACATATAGCTCTGTCTCAGTTTTGCCATGGGTTATGATACGGGTAGGTCTGAATATTTATGTAACACATAAATTATTAATTTTACAGCCATTTTTCTATATTTAAAATACTGCATCTGACAACAATCTTCTGATCTTATTCTCTGATTTATGAATAGAATATTAAACTGTTTTCCGATTACTGAATTTAAGAAGTTATCTATTTATTATTTTTATCCTTGCCTATAGTTTTCAAGTCTTATCTCTTGATCATCATTCATCACATCACCACTTATGAACATAGGCCTTCCCCATAGTTAGCTACAAAGCACAATCCATCTGTATCCATCAACATACAACACATTGCACATGCAATGCATGTAAACTTACATAGGTTGTTGCTTAAAAACTTATTAATAATTGTTGTACTTTTGGTTTTGTATACATTTACAGAATTCTAAAACAGATTCTATATTTGTGTGACATGCAATCAATATATACTTAAATATATGTTATTATTGTATTCTTTATTATGTAACTTTGTGTAATGTTTTAGGGATACCCATTAATGTTAATTTACTATATTACAGATCTCGACAATTATCTAAAAAGAGAGCAGCTGAATTGTTAAGCTTAGGAAAGGTATATATTTCTATTGTTTTAGTTATTAAAATGTTCTCTAATAATATCTGATTACAAAATAATTATGGACTGTTAAAGGCTAGTTATAATAATTATGACGTTATATCTTAAAACTGCAACTGTCCTTTAAATAATTCATTTTCAATTGTTCTTTCAATATATTTAAATTATTATTAGCTGGTGCTACATTTAAGCGCTAAGGTAAGTTGAGCTGCTATAGGCATAGTCAATAATATGGCCTCTTCCATTCAGTTGCAAAATAATTTCATTTTATGAGCTCTAGTATTACTGACATTTTAGTGTTTCGTAAGATCTGTGATATAGTGATCTGTAGTCATGTTTGTAAACTGGTGAAAAGCAACATTTGTTGTGAACCTAGTTGCTTAAGGGACAAAACCTACATTATGCAGTTCTGAGAGTATTGCAATTATAGTATTTCTATACTAGACTGACAAGTGGACCTTGAAGGTAACCTTTAAATAGGTTTAATATCTCTACCAATAACTTTGAATATATTCCTAGAAGCCGATATATATGTCTGACGTATATGATAGGTAAGGATTATAGAATCAAGAAAGTCGATATAGGTTATTGATATTTAATGGTTTTGTTTTCTTATCAGGTAGCTTCTTGTAAATATGTAACATACCCACATATTTGTTAGCAATTTCAACATCATTAGGGCATTTTATATGGGCTTTAAGAATAATATTGATGTCTAAATCTATAAGAGATTGCATTAATTAGGACCAAATCATTTTGTTATGTAGCAGTTCACTTTGGTGTATTAGAATGTTAGTCAGCACCAAGGAGTAATCCAAGCAAGCCAGTGTGATCAGTTGGCTAGTTGAATCTACAATTCGACAGTAGCAAAAAAATAGTGGCAAATGTCCGAGGGCTTTTACTGCTTCATCAGATTGAAAGGTGCTCTATTGCGCAAGAGCGACTGATTCGAGGCTGCCGGGTGGGCCGAACTTCGGCTCAGTCAGTTGCATCTGACCGATTACCTAAATGAATACATATATTATTATTAACAATACACATGTAGATTTAAAAAATTGTCTTAATAAAATTGTGTAACAATTGTTTATTAGGGATTTTTTATTTTTCAGATGGACGAGGCTCGTTCGTACATGCGGCGCAGTGTGGACATAACCCACGAGATGGCGCTGGCTCTCATCAAAGAGTGCAGAAATCGCAATGTGGACTGCATTGTGGCGCCCTACGAGGCTGACGCGCAGCTTGCTTATCTCAATATTAAAAATATTGCACAATTAGTTATTACTGAGGATTCAGACTTAATTTTATTTGGATGTACAAAGGTAAATAGATGAAACAAATTTTTATTGAGCATTCCTTGAGCATAAGTGAGAGACACTTACAGAATAGTCTACTATTTGTACTTAAATAGTCTGATTAAGTTTATTTTGAGATGATAAAGAATGTTACGTTTTAATATGACAGAAATAGACTTTTAACTTTAAGAGAAAATATGTGCAGAATAACATTTATACTCAATCTGCATTGTATACTGCACCTCAAGAGAAGAAATTCACACTACTACGCTAGATTTTAGCTGCAACATTTATGCATCTGCCCAACCACTTTTTCATATGGTGAGTGTTGGAGGAGACCTGATAACAGGTAACCAGGTACACTCAGTCCTTAGGAATGATGCATACGCACCCACTCCAACTTCATATTATTTCTGTACTCTTTAATCTAAGCCAAAAATACCATGACAATGAGTCATATTCCTATACTGTATATACAAATGTTCATTGTAGAAATCTTTGATGTTTGAATGATAAAAAATTGAGAATAGATTTAGTTGAGGATCTTTTCCTCATTAGTCTCATGCTTTTTGACCTCTCACAACCTCATATTATCAGATTAACAATTTATATTACACAAACAAACACATTTTTAACTAATTTGGTATCAAGTCCGCTGTTATACGAAGACGTGAAATGTGATATGTCGGATGGAAGCTTCGGGTTGGTGCTATGCGCGCGAAAGCGACTGACACGAGGGTGAGGCTGAGAGGGCCGAACCTCATTTCGGTCAATTACTTCTAACAGATAAAAAATACTGATCATAGAATTTATCTTTTTTAGGTACTTTTCAAAATGGACCCTGACGGAACCGGCACTTTGGTGGAGAGTACAAAGTTGCCTCTTGTTATGAAATGTGATATAAAAAATTATACATTTGACAAGTTCAGACAAATGTGTATTATGTCTGGATGTGACTATTTAGCATCATTGCCTGGCATAGGCTTGGCTAAGGCGAGGCAATTCGTGGTTGCAACACAGGACTCAAATTTTGCTAATGTGAGTTTTAGATTAGTCAGAAAATATTCTGCAAAAAGTCATGATGTCAGTTCAACATGATGATATCTCCTGTTAATTTTCTTCAAGTCATGTCACAGGTCCTTTGAGTTAAGTAGGTCACCTTTGTTCCACTACAGACACCCTGTTGTGGATTCTATTATAGAAAAACACTGCATGCATGAATCAATTGGTTAGAATGTGCAGCTTAGACTAATCAAGATGTGTTGTATATTCAGAATGTTATGAGGACTTATAATGACCTCCTGCTACATTTCGATTGCCATGGTATATTATAGTGCCATAAATAATCAAGTGTAGTATATGCTCGGTGTTACTGGTACTTAGATATCTTTATGGTCCATTTCACGGCTATATAATCTGACATCAACTGCGCATGGTATATTATAGTGCCATAAATAATCAAGCGTTGTATATGCTCGGTGTTACTGGTACTAAGATATCTTTTTGGTCCATTTCACGGCTATATAATCTGACATCAACTGCTCATGGTATATTATAGTGCCATAAATAATCAAGCATTGTATATGCTCAGTGTTACTGGTACATATGATATCTTTTCGGTCCATTTCACGGCTATATAATCTGACATCAACTGCTCATGGTATATTATAGTGCCATAAATAATCAATAATTTTATATGCTCAGTGTTACTGGTACATATGATATCTTTTTGGTCCATTTCACCGCTACATAATCTGACATCAACTGCGTATGGTATATTATAGTGCCATAAATAATCAAGCGTTGTATATGCTCGGTGTTACTGGTACTTAGATAACTTTTTGGTCCATTTCACGGCTATATAATCTGACATCAACTGCGCATGGTATATTATAGTGCCATAAATAATCAAGCATTGTATATGCTCAGTGTTACTGCTACATATGTTATCTTTTTGGTCCATTTCACGTCTATATAATCTGACATCAACTGCACATGGTATATTATAGTGCCATAAATAATCAAGCGTTGTATATGCTCGGTGTTACTGGTACTTAGATATCTTTTTGGTCCATTTCACGGCTATATAATCTGACATCAACTGTGCATGGTATATTATAGTGCCATAAATAATCAAGCATTGTATATGCTCAGTGTTACTGCTACATATGTTATCTTTTTGGTCCATTTCACGTCTATATAATCTGACATCAACTGCCCATGGTATATTGTAGTGGCATAAAGAATCAATATGTCCGATATAGAGAAAGGGTCAGATGCTTAAACACGGGACATTCGCAACCCAAAAACCAACAATTTTTGATTCACAAACATTACTTACCGGAGGAAATCCAATCGAGGATTTGCTGATCAGGATATCATATTAGTGTCAATTTTATAATAGTTAAGTAATAACTTAAGTATCGGCACTGGGATAGGCCTCATCCCTAGAGAGAATCTCATCACTGCTGATTGGCGAATTTCACAGGTTTCCGAATTTTTTTTTTTAAGAAATGTTCTCAAGTATTAATGTCGGTCAGCTCAAATGGCGCTGAAGGATGTTCGTGAGATCGATGGTTTTAAAGCTTAGTTATAAGTTAGTAGATTACAATATAATAATATAATTTCCGATCAATATAAAAATATATTTATAATTCAAATCTTTGCCTCAAATTAATCGGCAATCAGTAATATTCAGGTCTCACAATATTATTCCTTTACCAAAAGTCTTTTTATTTTCAATATTTAACAACATCAGTTTTTCGGTTTTGAATAATATTAGTATGGTGACATACTAAACAGTAATTATTGTTATAATTCTTATCCTATTATATCTAACGTTTATCAGTTTTAAATATTATTAGTATGGTGACATACTAAACAGTTATTATTGTTATAATTCTTATCCTATTATATCTAACGTTTATCAGTTTTAAATAATATTAGTATGGTGACATACTAAACAGTTATTATTGTTATAATTCTTATCCTATTATATCTAACGTTTATAAGTTATAAATAATATTAGTATGGTGACATACTAAACAGTAATTATTGTTATAATTCTTATCCTATTATATCTAACGTTTATAAGTTATAAATAATATTAGTATGGTGACATACTAAACAGTAATTATTGTTATAATTCTTATCCTATTTTATCTAATGTTTATCAGTTTTGAATAATATTAGTATGGTGACATACTAAACAGTAATTATTGTTATAATTCTTATCCTATTATATCTAACGTTTATCAGTTTATAACATAATTTTCTTCCATGGCAATAAACAAATAAACAAAAGTTTTCTTCTTATTAAAAATGAAGTGTAATTATATCAAATAATATTGGATTCTACGTATTATTTTTCAGGCTCTAAGAAAACTTCCTAGTTTCTTTAACCGGTCAAATCTCATAGTAACGGACGACTACAGGGAGAGTTTTCTAAAAGCAGAAGCGACATTTAAGCATCAATATGTTTATGATCCGTTAGAAAGGCGGATGGTGCGGTTAACAGATCCTGATGACGATGGTACGCCGGTATACATAGTTTTTTTTTATTACTTTGAGAGTAACAAACAAGCATACAGTTCACCTGACAGCAAGTGATTCCTGCAGCTCATGACATCTACATTCATCCTTGACAAGGAATCATAATGCAGATGCGTTGTCACCCTTGAGGACTGAGATGGAATGCCTCGTCACCAGTAATAAAGGTCTCCGGATCCCTACACTCACCAGACGAAACACAACAGCTTTATGCTGCTATTTTACGCTGGTATTCTTTGAGGGCGTAGTCCTACCCAGGTCGAGCTGCACCATACATTCTGCAGCTAGAAACGAGTTTAGTGTAGCTTTACCACTGTTTATCATGAAATCTTTATTCATTCATAAGACATAGATAAGAGTTTCTAGCCATTTATCATATTTTTAGATATCGAAAAAGCATTGTGCGTAAATGCTGGTGAATTACTAGACCCAAATCAAGCTTATCAATTGGCTCTTGGCAATTTGGATCCATTTAGTTTGAAGAAAATGGATGACTGGGATCCGGACCGGCGCACGAATGGGGTTTGAATATGTTATAGTTGTTTTTTTAAGCGAACAAAATGGTGACCTCTTACTTCTGTCTATCTTCTTCGCCTTGTTTATGTCGCTCAATGTCTGGACAACATATTTATGTGAATCCTCGACTACCATTTGTGATTGATTACCTACCACATTTTGTACTTAAATGAGAGTACATAACACTTGCTTTTATTAGATTAGTATTCAGATAGGGACAGAAAAACTGTCAGGTTAATTTTTCCTTTAATTTATACAATTTCTTTTTAATCGTTTTTGAATGATATACAATAGATACATATAATCACGTACGGTAATGATTACCTGTCTTCAATTGCGAGCACCTATTTTTTTTAAATATATAGCAAAAGGGCGGACTTAATGCCTTTTAGCATTCTCTACTAGTCAATTATTGAGATGGACAAACATAGACCCTTGCCCCTGGCATTGCACTTGAAACTTCTTCCATCACTATTGCATATGCATTACATCGGGATAAGGAAGCAAACCCATGATGCAATGCTTACGGTATTATAATTCATGAAAGTGGAACAACTAACTAAAAACTATTCTCCAAAATATTATACTGATTTTTATTCCTGAAGTACAAATGACTAACAAGTACACACTAATACTTCTTCAGCCTAACGGTTAGTGATCTCTGTGTAAGGATGAATTACTGAATCGATATGAACTAGCCGAGGTTCGGCCCTCGGGGACTGCTTTCACGCGCAGGGTAACGGCCCAAGCCGAGGCTCCCTAACGGGAAGCCTTGTGCTGGTTACCCGTAAATCAAGGTCTCGGCTCAGTGCCCTAAGCGTTCGGCCACCTTTCAACCCGGTGAAGCTGTAAAAGCCCTCGGGCTGGTGGCCATATAATAACAAACATGGCCAATATGGAGGGACTCCTTACCAGCAACAGATTTATTTCACTCCCCATACAAAATACAATAGTGTTACTGTTTTAGGATGGTTACACTCATTTACGAAAAAATAAAATGAAAATTAAAGATTAATATCTAATTTTAGACATGTAATATTAAGACGGAAGGATGGAATGCTAAATCATCTAAACATCCTAGTATATGGGCAGAAGACTTTGGACAATACGTCGACAATCCAACGCCTTGGTTGAAGAAAATTAAGAAATTGGAGCCGATTATTGCAGTCCCACAGATAAGAGTAAAGAAGAAGATTGTAAATTTAGTTACTAAACATGTACCAGAAACTCAGGACGATAGGTAAAAGTGGTGATTTTTTTTTGTTAGTTTCTTTAGCTACCAATTGTTGCCATGAGTGGGTTTGTCAATAAAAACGATACATTGACTGGTATATATTTTTTTAAAAATTGATATGTAGAGCGAAAACAATATTTTCTTTTTATTGCTTTATTTTACCACTGGCAATAATTTTTATTTAAATCTTTATACGTGTCCTTTTATCTTCCTCCCACTATACTTTGTTCATTGACCATAGACAAAATAGTAGAAAAGAGAATAGACATCTTATATCGCCAAAGTTACCCCACTATTGGCATATTACCGTTTAATATCCTATATAAGTTCATAGATGCTTTTATAGTCTTATTTTATATTGTTTGTGTGGGCAGGACCCGCTACTGTATCTTCTGAACCGAGATAAACACAGCCGAGGCTGTGGTCGTAGGCGGCAATAATTCGATCTTATGATCGAAGAGATTTTATGTGGCATACTCGAATGAACTTTTTTTTTCTATCCTCGCCAATATCGATGTGGCAATACAATTTTAGTGCTTTTATTTTAGTATTATTCTTCTAGTTAATTTTGTCTTTATTATTATATATTAAAAAATATATATTAATTAAATAAGGAATTATTTAATATTTAATATTTTTTAACATATTTTTTTTTTAGCTTAACAATAGCATCATTAAGCAGTATGTATTGTGTTCAACCGGTAAAGAAGAAACAAAAAATAAGCTGTGCTATACCAGACAGTGAAAGCTACACGCAAAGTCAAAACCCACACAATGTAGCACTAACTGAAAATGAGATATTGAATGAATTGTCCGTTAAAGAGAAATCTCCTATACTAGAAAACAAAGACAGATCGTTTAGAAAATGCCTCCAGAGTGGTAGCTTTTCTGTTCTCAAAAGTCTAAGCAAATTTCCTAGGACAGTTCTTAGCGACAACATCATAGAGAGCAAATTCTTTAGTACATCGACTAACGTAAGTTCAGATAATTCAGACTCATCAAAACACAATGGTACCATCGAAGAAACGGTCGAAAAATCAACTGTCGATCTTTTTAAAGTGGATCCACCAGATTTATTAAATGATGCTCTAGAAAACGAAACGCGATGCGAAATTCCAGATTCACAATTGGACAATTCTCAAAAAGAAAACTCTCCATTTAATAGTCCAATTAAATTTAAGAAAAGTCCAATACTCGTGTTGAGTCCAAAAACTAGAAATCCGTTTAAAGTAAGATTGGATTGTCTGTCGACTCAATGTTCGAGTCAGGATTCTGTGATAGATAATACTTATCCAATGGAGACTTTAGTGACGCCAGTGGATTCACAGGTAAACGATCATACGATACATTTTTAAGAACGGCAATAGTCTTATTATTCTGGGGCCGGTACCAGGTGTCCATCGAGTAAAATGGGTTTGTTTGTTACTTTTATAGTCTATGGAAAACTGCAAATATATCTTATTTTATCTCTACATTGAAGAGTTTTTGGCGACTCGTGTCCAAGACTTATATCTCACTGAAAGTAACCGGCTAGTGCTACGTACCCTTCAGCGTGAATCCCAATCACGCATAGCGATGATGCACAGGAACGATCGGTGGGATAATCACCTCTCCAACATCGAACCTTCCCATCTCGCCTTCTGGCGACTTCCGAAATCCTTAAAAGGAGGCACCACCCAAACAATGACTCCCTTAGCGCGGCCCAATAAATCGCCCGCCTTCTTAGACGAAGAGAAAGGCTAATGTATGGCTGACAATCTCCAGCTCCAATGCTCACCTTGCAATGGTTGAAACTGTAAAAGCCCTCGGGAAAAACAAAAAAAAATTGTTTTGGGTTTTTTTTTCATTACATGTGAGTAACAAAGCAGCACACAGTTCACCTGATGGTAAGTGAAACCTGCGGCCCATCTACATTCATCGTTGCGACGGAATCATAATGCAGATGCCTCGTCACCAGTAATAAAGACGAAACGCAGCAATATTATACTGCTATTTCACGCTGGTATTCTGTGAGGGCGTGGTCTTACCCCGATCGAGCTGACCCATTCATACTGCTGCTAGAAACAAACTGCAGTGTAGTGAATTCTTGTCTTTTGTTTGTATACATACGTATCAAGTTAAGTCTACTGACTTAGTCCAGATTAAGATTTACGAATAGCATGGATTGAAATTGAACTGATGTCAATATTTGGTTTGATTCCATTCGGCTTGGAGTGAAAATAAATTTCTTGTAAAAACATGTACAACTTTCCTCGTGATATTTACTATTAGAAAAAATACTTGGTTTGCTCGCGTATTTTAATATGAGGATTAAAATTGCGCAATTGAACATTACACTCTATGCGATGGTTTCCGTAGCCGTCCCTGCTTTCTGTAAATGTGTTATAATCTTTACCTGCCTTACTTATGTTGAATTATCATATACTCATCAACTTCAAATACCTTCTTGACATCATCGACGTCTCCGAATAGTGCTGCGCAATCAGAGTTGTTCCGTTGGTTGTGTTTCTCTGCGTGTCTTGGTCTGTGGTACGTGTAGAACACTTTCGGAAATAATAGTGCTGTTGGTCCAGCGACGTCTGCAGCTGTATATCTAATTAGACTCGCGAGCGGACGCAGAACGTCGTCGACAAAATAGGGGGGCGATCATACGATCCGAGGGCCACATATAAGGAGATACGAAAACTCGACGCGGATCGCTATCTAAAGGGTCATGTGTTAGAGATATTTTAATTTTGCTTACTTAAGTTAAGCATTTAATTTAAAAAAAAACATTTCTTTAAGATTTCTTTCGGCGATTCCCCACCAAAACCATTCGCATCGCAGTCAGCTTTGGACAAATTCAGAATAGACGGTAACGATAATAGATATAATTCAAAGAGGTCCACATGTAAAGTGCCAGGACTGAAGAGGGCAACGTCACTACCGAGCAATCAGCCAACCTTGTTGAGCAAGTTTGGTTTTCAAAAGAAGTGAGTATACAATGAAGCATGTAAATTAAAGGTCCGTTCACACACAGCTCGAGGAGTATCACACGGGTGTTTCTTTTTTCACATTGATCACGGCTTCTTGACTACGGACGCATAGGCGTGATGCCGAAGGTACCTGTAATTCATATTCCCAGCCGGGGAAGGCATCAAGACAGAGATGAGTGTATGCTTTCTTAACCGACAATATGTACTTTAAATTGAAAAAAATCATTCCGTCTAATAGAATGATAGGTCGTAGAATTTTCTTTTTCAATATATATAAAAACGGTACAATTTTTATTTAAAACTATATCTAAAATATATATATAAAATATCTAAAATCTATATATAAAATGGACGAATGAAGGTGTTTTTGTAGGTGTAGGTGTTAATCGCGGTGAGTGGATTTTATAAGAATAAAAAGGAAAATTCATGTTCGTCATAATGAAATAGAATAACGTAAATTTATAAACCGTTATAATTATTATTAGTTATTATTAGTTAATTATATTAGTTCATTTTCTATGTCATATACATTGCTCTGCTCTTTTTGTTCTTATCTTTCCTCGTTCTTTCCCTCTCTGCCGTATTACTACATAACTACTTTAGAAATCGAGGTATAGATCGCTAAAGAAGATTCATTTCTGTCATGTGTTCCGTACATATTTTTATGTTATAAGTTGTATGAGATTTTTTTTTTACCAGTAAATTTCATTGAACTATTCCGACCGATTTCAAACATAACATAGACTTATATTATGTATTTATTAGGCAATGTTAGAATCACTCATGTTATATATAATTCTTTTCTTTTTTTTCTAGATCCATTTTGAAGAAATGAATGGGTGGACCCCTATAATGAAGTTAATTCTGAACCATGCAAATATGACTTATAATTAATTATGTTAATCGTATAAGTAAATCTATGTTTTAATAAATGAAAAATTTTAGTTATAGATTATTATTATTAACACAATTTAGAAATCTGTACCAAATAATATAATCAGATATGCTTTAAACTGTGCAGTGTAAACACTAAAAATGCTTGAAACCTAAAATTATTTCTTAAATTTTAAAATCCTAATTATATATTAGGAAATATTATTTGAATATGTGATTATTAAAGCTGATAAGTAGAAGAAAGGTGCAGATAATATTTTTCTAACTATAATCGCGAGAAACTTAAACATAATTAAATTTTAAGGTGTTTTTAAATCAACAAAATCGGGTGTCTTCAAGCTAAATCCTTTAGTAACAAAACAATAACTTAGAAAAACAACATTAAGGGTCCGTTTCACAAAGTCTGAGTAAGGTATTGGATAACTATCTGACAGATAAATTAACTGCCACATTAAACTTCCTGACTTTTAATTTAAAAACTTTCCAATTCGTCGTGAAGGTCATCAAAAATATCCATTTTTAATATTTTTCGATTTACAACATACAAAAACGATATTCCTTCTTGAAAATTATCTGTCAAGTAAATTTAACCAACAAATAAATTCCTTATCTGACAGATCTAACATAATATAATAATTTACTTGACACTTTATTTACCAGTTAAGTTTGTTTGAAGATTGTGAAACGCCAACGATTACTTTATTCGTCAGATAAGTGGCAATTAGCTTATTCAGGACTTTACTTGGACATTGTGAAACAGAACCTAAGTGGTTTAAATATAAATTTTATTAAAGTACTATCCAATATATGCCAAGTAAAAGTCAATAGCAACAATTCTTTATTCCATTTAGGTTTGTTTTAACCTTCTATAAATGTGAAATCTTGTCTTGTACCATTATAAAAATTATTCCGGGAATAAGTAGCATAAAAATCTGGCTCCATTACGTTTTCATTTCAATTGAGATTTATTCACTTATAACAAAGTCAGCATTATTTCTAACAACTATTGGCTAGGCAGTAAAATAGCAGTAAATTTCGTTCAGATCTGAGCTAATAATTTAAGACTGACGTCTTCTTGTTTTGCTATTATCCGCGATGAAAATCTAAAATGTTTCTTGTGGAACGAACAGATAATCTATATATATTATATGTAAAATTATAAAATTGACATTCTGACAGGACTTTTATTTGGTCATATTTCGTGATATCCCAAGCAATATTTTAGAGACGTACAAAAAAAATATAGCAAAAAATATATGCAATACGAAATCCGGTTTATGTACAGGCCGAACTGAAACGATTTTGTGACGTTTATAAAAGATCGACGAGTATTTTTTTAACTTAACACATCGATATTTGTATATAAAAAATCTAATTAATAGTATTATTATATATAATATGTTTTATGTACTCGAAGTGATAACTTGTTTGAGTAAATTTGACTACTTAAAATGTACAGTCGTCATAATGTATTAACTATAAAACACTAAATATATTATTTTTACCTTTGTCATACTATAAAAAAAATTCTATAGAGTTAAAAATATTCGAAGTTTTTGACTATTGTCCTGTATATAATCCTTTCGTGCATCACAGTTAAATAAATTATTATAAAAACTACTATAATTTTACTTTTTACATATAGATAGACTAATCTATGTTTTTGTTTTTAACAAGTAATTTAAAACTATAAAATTACCAAAGTCATTCATTCATTACAATTAGTAAGCTGACTTCCAAATTACAAATTACACTTGGATTAGCCAAGACTAGTTAAGTCAGACAGTAAGTCTTAGTAAGTTAGTAAAACAAGACTAGACATAAATTAACACTTCATAAAACTACTATAATTTTACTTTTTACGTACAGATAGACTAACCTATGATTTTGTAACAAGTAATTTAAAACTACCAAAGTTCATAACAATTAGTAAGCTGATTTCCAAATTACAGATAACACTTGGATTAGCCAAGACTAGTTAAGTTAGACAGTAAGTCTTAGTAAACTAGTAAAACATAAGACTAGACATAAATTAATACTGGTTATAAGTTATAAAATCGATTTTCGAAGTTTTATAGATTCGTTACAATCATTCGTTTTTCAAATCATCATCCAAAAATCATCCATTTATTTTTCTTAAAATATTTTATTTTAATATTTTATAGATGCAAAAGACATTTTTTTTTTAATTTGAACAATTATTAATTAATAATATAAATCTCTTAACATAAATGTTAAATTATACCTGAATTATGGATATATTATGCACTGCCTGATTTTTTTTTCTAAAAACGAAGTAGATAGTTTTTACTTATTCAACGATATCATTTGCACATTGAGTTTTCCTTAAAACAAAAATGGTCATATCATACTGTTATCCCATTTTTTTTATTACATTGTGAGTTACAAACGAGCAAACAGTTCACCTGAAGTTAACTGATTCCAGCTGCCCATGACATCTACATTCATCCTTGACAAGTAATCATAATGTGTCACCCTTGAGGACAGATGCAATGCCTCGTCACCAGTAATAAAGCTATCCGGATCCCTTCACTCACCAGACGACGCTGCAGCGTTACGCTGCTATTTCACGCCGGTATTCTGTGAGGACGTGGTCCTATCCCGGTCGAGCTGACCCATTCATTCTGCAGTTAGAAACCATCTGTAGTGTAGCACATCACGAGTATGGCATTGTAAATCAACGAGATATGTATATAGTATATACCACTTATAGGGCAGGGTACCTATAGTGCCAGAAGGTGTAGTACAAATTGCCAATCGTCTCTCGTCGGCAATCATCGTCACTCGTCATCACTCATCGTCATTCGTACTATGTTTTCAAGCCCGTGCTTGCCTACAATCCCACCTCTTGTTTATGTTTCACGTTTTAATGTTTGTCATACAGTAATTTTAAAGTTTTTTTTTACATAAAAGTTTTAAATAAAAGCAAATGTATTTTTTATTGACTGTTAATTTTTATGTTTTGCTTTCTTTTTTTTGTTAATTACACCATCGACAAATATGTGATTAATACTGACTAAACATGGTTATATGTGGAATAAAACGTGTATTACTGTTATTACGTGGTTTTATTTTGCAATTAATATATTATATATGATTCCATTGGGCGTTTTATCTTCGCCAAAACAAATTAAATCTTAACTAAATTTTATAATAATAAAAGAAATATATAAAGAATGTCTTTTGTCCGTTATGTCTAAATAATTCATACATTAATATATAAACCTATTGTCTATAGATTGTGACAAATAATTGTAATAGAATTAAAAATAATGAAGGGTAAAAGGAAAATTCTTGGTTGTGGATCGTCCGTTCCTGCAAATTGCTGAGCTCTTCCACGTTGCGTTTTGAAGAGTGATGTCATGAACAGGGAGGTTTTCAAAAGCTTGGTGGCTAACCTTCCGTTAATGGAGAGGCAATGCAAGAAGACTATTTGATACTAAATAATTTTATAGCTTAACTGGGTAATTTTTTTTATTACATTTAGAGTAACAAACGAGCACACTTTCACAACATGGCAAGTGATTCCTGAGGCCCATGACATCTACATTCATTCTTGACTAGGACTCCTAATGCAGATGCGTTGTTACTCCTTGAGGACTGAGATGGAATGCCTGTAATAAAGGTCTCCGGATCCCTACACTCATCAGACGAAACAGCAGCATATTGCTGCTATCTAACGCTGGTTTTCTGTGAGGGCGTGGTCCTACCCTGGTTGAGCATTCATTCTGCATTTAGAAACAAACTACAGTGTAGCTCTACCTCTGTCAATTTTAAATTATCATATGCAGCGGTTAATCTGTGCTAAAATAGTAAGTGATACTTGAAATCACTGACACCGTTCCCTCGATAAAATATAATGCAGATGCGTCACCCTTGAGGACCTTGAGATAGAATGTCCTGTCATCACAAATTCGGGATCCGATCTTTTTTTTCATTTTTACCAGCTCAGTGGCCTAAATTATATTTTACACTGGTATTCCTGAAAACGTCGTCGTAATCTACCAACCTGACCTAAGAATATTGTATTGTACTATAGTAGGACCACCTCCAACGTATTTAAAGATACAAAATATTCTTGTAGAACCCGAACGGCGAGGACAAATGTCTTAAATATTTCAACTCTTCTTATTTATTACGCACGTAATTCGTTTTATAATTAGGGCCTACTTTAATTGCTTGTATTTATATTGTGTATGTGTTCTTCATTATTCTAAATTTAAATACACCAAAAAACAACAAATTGGTACGTTGTATGCTAATTGTGTTTCTTATTTGCTCTTCTATGTTTCTAATTAAACATGTCGAAGAAAAATTTGAGATCTGAGGTACCGACCACGACAAGACATGACGTCTTGTAACGAACGAGATTGGCAGTGATAGGCAATATCATCATTAAAATATATAATTAGAACTTGTTACTTATTCTGAATTCGAGAATTATGCATATCCGTCAGCTGCTAGACTCTGGGCTGAAAATGTACGAAAAAAAAATTGTTGTCTATACTTGTAAATAATAAAGAATATATAACATATATTCTTTATTGTTTACATGTTCAAATATCAAATATTCCTATACAAACAAGGAAGTTTTAAAATATAACTCATAGTTTCCTCAATCCCATCACTGTTGGGTTTCGGAACTGAGTCGTATGATGTCCCATTTCCTACATCTGATGGCATTTAGTAATAACCAAAAGTCGAGGTCGAAATTGACTGGGACGTTCCATCATCAAAGTTTCGTGCATATTATTCGCGTATACATATATTAGAGGAGAGAATTTTGGCTTCAGCTAGATGTGGAAACTCAGATCCAGCAAGTCGTAGCCGGAATCGGATTGTAAGACTTCGATATTGAAATTATTATCATCTATTCTATTTTAAATCATTTGGGATCAATGTTTTACAGAAAATCTTTCACTCTTTTGCGGTTTTATCGTGAACAAAAAAAGTGTTTTATATTATTTAAGAAACCTACGCATTTTGCTTCGTATACCTAATTTTTCTGAACCGTATTAAATGATTTATATTTGGTAGGTTATACCTGATACAAATATGATAATTCCCTACAAATTACAGCAAATTAAGCGCGAGTACCCACTGTCATTTTGTAGATCATAGCCAATCAATCAATGCCCCTTATATTGAGTCCACGGACACTAAAATTTAAAATAGTATTGTTTAAAAAAATACACTGGACGAACTTTATTGAATACGACGTTTGACGTTTATAGAAATTTCTATGCGTCGACTTTAATGAATTGCTTCCACAGAATATAGTTGTTTTATTTATACAAGTAAATTAGTTTTTAACAAAACTGTTAGTGTATATAAAGATACAATTCCGATTTTACCCACGCTCTAATTGGTGTAAGATTAAGGTCCTACACTCTTTAATATAGCAGAATGATTTATTATTTGCTCAAGTGTTTTTTTATTTAAGCAATTATGCAGCGAAGGCACACCAGAACACCTGGTGCTTGTGCTATATTACTAAAGTATACAATTAATTTCTTCAGCCTCTGCGTTGCCAAGCGGCCGTGAAGATCTTTATTAAGTGAAACAGATTATTTAGCGGCACAATGTAGACAGATTAATGAGTTTGTTTGTTAAAAATAATAATTACGAGGATACTGTTAAATAATGTGGGGTTTATACAAACTTTGTCTGCATATTTGTTACTCAGAATATGTAGAAGTTAATTTTCATGACAGAGCAGTAAGGGAGATGTGTTTTTATCCGTGAGTATTAAAGTCTATAGATAGCCTCTTTACCAGTAGCAGCTTCTCAGACGTTGTTAGTTATCACGCAGGGATTATGTCTCGTACGTGAGGCTAAAATTTTAAAAAAAGGTCACATGTTTCCTTTTAAGTCCATACGTAAGTATAAAGCATTAATGTGTTAAAATATCCTCAACGCTTTACGACAATTTAAATATAAAACGAATCATAGACAATTGTATGAACTTACATAAATTGACATTGTATAATTTTAAAGTTGAAATTGTATAATAATATATAAATTAAATAAAAATAAATTTTACTCAGTCCGATTTTATTGATTTTTGTTTAACTTGTTATTTTATTGCATATTTAATGACTGAACCTTATTATAGAAGCGAATACCATTGCATTTGCAAAATATGGCTATAAAAGTTAATCCTTATTTTTAATATGTTAAAATGAACATTACTTTGCCTCATACCCGAACGGAGCATTTTGCTTCGTCTTTCATTATTCGTACAGCAAAGGACTGGAATAGTTTCTAATAGGAACTTCTAATTTAATAAATCAATTCTCCGTTGCTATTACCCTAAGAAAACTATATATGTTATAACTACAATATATAAAAATGTTTCTATAAATGTGATCTTAATGGTTTTCTGTAAATAAATAAAATAAAAATCATAACAAACTGCATGATTTTGTTATTTAAAATTAAATGCAAGTATTTTACATTTTATATTTTATTAAAGAAAACTCAATTTTATATAACGTTCACCTTTATATTTAGTCGTGCACCATAAATAATTAAATATGATTCATAGCACAATAGATTAGAGACGAGGGTTGGATGCTGTGTTTAAATCATCGGCTAATCCCATTTCGGTGGCCATATTGGCTTTCATCCGTTCCCGCGCTATAATCCCGCAATAAATTATCGTTTGTCTATACTTTCATAAGGAAAGCAATCACGCCAGCAAATGCAAACGTCAGTATGAATAAAATATATTTTTGACTACTTTTCAACAATCTTAATTTAACAACAAAATAATAATTGCAGTTACAAAAAACTCGAATTGACTTGTTATTGCCGCTAATGACAAGAATTCTCAGTTTGTTTAGTTCAAGGTTAAGTATAAAAATTCAGAGAGAAAATCATAATAACGAGGGAAGTTTGAATCGTATTGTTACTTGTGATGAAAATTGGATTCTGTACGACAATCGGAAACGCTCATCCCAGTGGTTGAACCCAAGAGAAGAGAACCGGCCAAATCCTGTCCCAAGCGAAAGTTGACTCATAAAAGGTTACTGATGAGTGTTTGGTGGACCAGTGCTGGTGTCACACACTACAGCTTCCTAGTATCTGGCGATTACGGCCGATCTGTATCGTCAACAATTGCAAACCATTATGGAAAAGTTAGCCGTTAAACAATCGAGACTGGTCAATTGCTCTAGCCCACTGCTGCTTAATGACAACGCTAGACCCCATTCTTCACGACAGATGATCTCTAAATTAGAGAAGCTGCGATTGGAATATCTCCGACCCACCATAACGGACCCCGGACCTTGTTCTAACTGATTACCACTTTTTTCGGAATTTGGACAATTTCTTGCAAGGAAAAAAATTTAATTCCGAATTCCATACTAAAATTTTTTCAGCAATTCAATCAATGAAATACCTATAAAATGGCGAAGTGCATATATAATAATGGCACATACATCGATTGATTTAATATAAAATTTCCATACAAAACGCTAATTTCATATATAAGGACCCTAATACGTAGGAAACATGGGATTTAGCCCAAGAAATTAAATCTAGAATAGGCCAATAGTCTTATACGGTTGTGAGGCATGGACTGTTAAAGAAGACCCTAGGCATATTCTCGGTGGTTTTGAGATGTAGTGCTACCGAAAGTTAAAATTTAAGGATGTTAGGTTATGGTTTAAAGTAAAACATCTCTCATTTGTGACGTATCTATCTCTTATATCAATCATAGGGAAACTAAAACTTCTGAATTTACATTTATATCTTTAAATTATTCTTTAATATATATTAAATTAATGGATTTTGATTAATGTTTTAGTGAACAATAATTTTTCATATAAACCATAAACAATCCTCCAAAATTTGTATATTTATTCAGAGTTTAAGTAGTAGACATTAGTTTATTTTGAATTCGTACAGTGAAAAAGATCCGAATCACATTTAGGTCGTCTATAAAAGTATTTGTTTATCAAAGAGTTTTGCGTTGATAATGCCTTGTAAATATAAATGTTTATTTTTCATTGCTATAACAAAAAAAATTTGTTAAGAAATCTTAAATTGCTGCTCAAATTTAATAAGTAGTTTATATAATAAGGCATTGACGAAATTCAATTCTTTTTTCACACTTTCAAAATAAAGAGGGTGCAAAAGAAAAAGTTGACACCGCCAATTTCTCTATCGCTGTTCTGATCGTTTTTATAGAGCTTGTTTAAAAATATATTTCCATGCAATATCACAAGGGACCAGATAAATTTATTTTCCTAAAACTAACTACTGACTATATAACGTTAATTTTTCTATCCTAATACATTAGCCATAGATTTTAAGAGAAAGAGAAAATTATGTTTTTCGATTAATTAGTTTTAATCGTTTGTAAATACAGTACTTTTAAATGATGATTTTGTAATGTAATATAATAAGTATGGCGGTAAATTGTAAAAAGCAAACTATTCACAGAAAGAGCGGCGAAAAAAGAATTTTTCGTTTCCTTTATCCTATTGAGAGTTTGGCATTTGTTGCCACAACGAAACTGTAAATACTGATAGAAAAGTATTTAGTACGTACACAAGCTGTGCCTGCGATTTGTCTATATTATGTTTGATGCACACGAAATATAAAATTAAGATGTAATATTAATTTGTCAACCGACAATAAATGACAAGCACCAAGTGGTATCTTATGCTCATCATAAGACTTCATTGAAAACCACATCTAAATTCATTCAATTATTGCGGACATTAGGGTACACGGAAAAACGGACAAAAAGTCTGTTTACGTAGTATTTATACGTAGGTATAGATTTGTAGCAGTTACGATTAGTGTAGCATATTCATGCAGGCAACATTTGACATTTCAATATATCCCTCCTAAATTCCTTCGAGAATGTTGTTCGATCTACCTGAATATTCATCGTTGTTTCAGTCGTGAGGATCATCGTTCGTTTTCGAATTTGCACTTCATTTTACCGTTCCACGTTAGTTAGTTTCTCTAATAATTTTGTGGCGATTTATTATGATTATTGTCTGTCTGTCTTTTGCTAAATATTGCTAACAAAGAAACTGAACCCGAGAGACATCTTGATACAACGATATTATTTATTTAATCTTTGTTATTCCTACTTTACATAAACATTCGTCCAAGGGCGGATTTAATGCCTTACGCCATTACTTGCCACCTGTGGCATAGAGGAATCTATCAAAAAAAAAGAATGTATGAATTTATCACTGAGTTTTAGATTAAATATGTAATCATACCTAAAAAAAAAGTCTAAAAACTATCAAATTATATAATTGTACCAAAATGTTCTAAAAGTAATAAATCCTTTAATATAAAGATTATATAACCATTTATAGCCTTAAATTTTTTTTTAAATACTCCTTGTAATTTGATTAGTCATGTCGAGTTAACAATTTCAAATTTCACAAAATGAAAACATTACAATGTTCTATTTTTAAAATTACAAACATATTTTTTAATTAGATTAGTGTGGTCACAGGGAATAAAAGGGTTGTTGGTCGTCTTCTTAAAGTAATAATAAGTTAAGAGGTTATATTTTAAAGCTTTTAACTGTATTGTGGTTAATTATATCATTAGCTGTAAAGGCGTTTATTTAAAAGACGTTGGGGATTAGTAAAGTTGGAAATTCAAAATATATTTATAATTAACACTAGGTTACTCGACCCGACATACATTGACTAGACCAGACCTTTCAATAAATTCCAATTATAATCTAGTTTCAATAAATCATACAAATACCCATTTTTCCCGAATTTGACAATTTTCCGGTGTACTTTTCCATTTTTTTTCCATAAAAACCTAATATAGACTATTATGAAAATTTTACAATAACTAAATCAAGTCTTTTTTTGGGGAGGTCGATCCTTAATTGTTGCTATAAAAACAGTAAGAAGTCAGTCAAAGTCGTCGTTGCTAAGGTGAAACTTCATTTTCGGAAAAAATAGGAAATCGCTTGATAGCATAATGGTTGCTTAATCTTACGCACTCTGCAATCTTCTAATACTCTAGGGTAAGTTTTATTTTAAATAATTTGATAATAATATAATAAATAAGTTTTATACTGATGAAGGGTTGTCATAACGTAGAACTCCTAGGTTATGGTTTTGATATAATTTAATAAGTAACAAGATAATTTGTACATGTCTCACGCAGGTTTCCAATAAATTTATCAATAATGATTTTTCAGGTAAAATGAAAATAAAATAAAATAAAATTATATGTGCAATTTTCATTTATGCCCGTCGAAAGTAATCCAAATATTTACGCACATTGGCTACCGGCGCCGTGGCTTAGTTGGTTAAAGCGCCTGTCTAGTAAACAGGAGATCGCGAGTTCGAATCTCGCCGGGGCCTTGCGATTTTAACTTTTTGTGCATTTTACAGCAACAATATATTCTGTATATTTCATTAAGAATCTGCAATGAAACTGGAATAGGTTTGGTGGTTAAATTTTACTTAACACAAGAAAACGTGTAGCTATGGGCCATATTCTTCCCTTTCTTTGGACTAAATTTCTTCTCTTCTTTCTTCTTCTTTTCTTTTCTACTATTTTCTTAGCTAGTAGTTCTAGGTTTTGTTATGATCTAGTAGGGGCCAGTTTGCTCAGATTGGCCAGCTCAAAATGTTTTTGTTTATTTTAATCATCTAGATTATTTACTAGCTAAAATCAAATCTTAAAACTAATATGACAATAACTAGAGTATAACTTTAGTTCGTCGTATCAAAATACCACGGGTTACAATTAAATTAATAATTAAGTTTAATTCCTACTATCTATAAGCTGAAATAATCTGACACCGTGACACTGAATCAAAGCGCCATCTATGGAGGGGTCGTAATTTCTGAAACCTTTTTTCATAAACTGAACTAATTTTGTTCAAATATATTTAAAAAGCACGGCCCTCAAAGAAAAATAATATATAATATTTCTAGCTTATTATAATATGATATAGCTTATTAATAAGATATTTTCATTTGTGTTTTATTTAAAAAAAGAGACAATTGACAGATATTATCGAATCTATTTCTAAAATAAAATCAAAAAATTGTGAAAATAAATATAAGCCAGCTATTTAATTTATTTACATAGCGAACATTAATTACACGTTTAGTTTATTACAGCCTTACTATTTATTTAGGTGACTCGGTTAATAACGTGACTGTGAAAACGTATGTAAAATGTACTTCGCAAATATTCTCTCTACATGTCATGCCCTCTCTTTTCTTACTGTCTCTATCTTTCGCATTTAATACAACCATCTTGTAACATTATAATTCCATCTGAATAATAAGGTGTTGCCATCAGGCTACTGTGTTTGTCACCTCGAATAATAAAAAAATATTTAGTCTAGTTTAATTTTCATAAAATATGATTCTAGAGTACATATCTAAATTTTTCCAACCATTATATGACATTGTTGAGAATTTCTTTTTCATTAGCGTAAGATATATATTATTAAACAGAATATATTATAGTGCCGTAATTATTGCGTAAACGTAGAGGCCCTCACTCCTCATCCCCTACCCTACTCCGATGTAACACTTGTGCAACGAGATCGGCGGAAGGACCCGAAACGTACGTATATAGAATACACTCATACTCGAAAACCAACAATTCTGAATGAGTTCAGAATTGAGACAGGAGTTCAAAACTTAAATACAAAACACAAAGTGACACACAAATATTGTTCCTTGGTTGTAATCGAACCCACGACTCGCGACGCAGCAGCCAGATTCATTAATCATTATTTCACGTGGACCGTAAGAAATGTTTTTATTTTAATTTATTATAAATTTTGAAGGATCTTGTTGTTTGCTATGAGGGATCTGAATCTCATTTAGTGTTGTAACCCGTAAAAAATTTAAATATAAAGTTTGCAGTTTGTTTCTAACTACAGAATGAATGGGTCATCTTAACCGGGTTAAGACCACGGCCTCACAGAATACCAGCGTGAAATAGCAGCATTATGCTGCTTTGTTTCGTCTAGTGAGGTGAAAGGATCCGGAGACTTTTATTACTGATGACAAGGCATTCCATCTCAGTCCGTAAGGGTGATAACGCATCTGCATTATAATTCCTTGTCATGGATGAATGAAGATGTCATTCATGGGCCGCAGGAATCACTTAATATTAGGTGAACTGTGTGCTCGTATATTACAATCAATGGAAAAAAATATTGTATAATTATATTATTATATTAACCTATAAAAACGAGTTAATAAACCTAAAAGACAACGAATCTAATTAAGATTATGACATGTGTTATCGAAGCAATCTATCTTCAGCATAAATAAGCTCCCCAAAGTACTCTTAAATTTATGTTTACACACGTAACCGAAAGACCCTCGTTAAAAGATGCAATAAACTGTGACACTTTTTGGATAAGATACTCGTATATAAAGTTTATAAAGATTTCATTGTACATTGTGAAACATGTACAATTGAAGCGTCAATAGCCTAATTGTTTGGGGTACGGTCTGCGAAACTTTAGGTCGTAGGTTCGAATCCGCCGATCGATTTTTGTCGTGAACCGGCATGTTAGCAAGGTTAATAGCACTGTTAGCATTCTTTTAAAAAAAGTTTTATGGAACAATTTTTTTTTTTTTGGATTTATGTTTTTATGGTTCTTTAGGCGACAAAACCGGACCGGATGGTAAGTGATGGCAATAGATTATAAACACCCTCTTTCACCCTCAATAAATATTCAAAATGCACAGACATTGTTATCCCTTAGAACTGAGATACATTGTCTCGCTACCCATAACTGGGTCTAGTGGTCCCTACACACCAAACGAAACAGCAGCCTTATGTAGCTACTACTTGTACTCTCTGAGGCCTTTCCGATCCGAGTCAAGGTTTTGTACCTCCTTATTATGCGCCCTCGGATCATATTATCGCCCCCCTCTGTTGACGTCGACGTTCTTCGTCCACAGGGGTCGGAGTGCAGCGATGGTGCAGCAGCACTCCCCACGCCAGCTTCGCAGCATGGTCACTACTCAACGGGCCTTCTACTCGCGAGTCTAATTAGATAAAGCTGTAACGGTCTTTGGACCAACAGCAATACTCACACAAAAAAAAAGAAAAACTCTGTGAGGGCGGCGATCTCCCCGATCGAGTTGACCTATTTATGCTGCAGCTGGTAACTGGCTACAACCTGTCTCCACCACTGCTAAATATATGAGTATTAATTGTGTTTCACTTTAAATATTTTTCACGTCAATGTCAGACTATAGATAATATTTCTGATCAGATCATTTTATATTTTGCAAATAAATTATAGTCGAGTTATAAATAAATTTGAAGAAAAGTTCTCAAACATGTTTTATTGTGTCTATTATAGGTGTATAAGACACAACTTTTGTATAAATAATATGACAATAACATATTTAAAATATACAGTCATACATTTGCAGCATGTTATGTTATGCATATTCTGTACGATAAGTTTTTATTTTGACTTTTCTTTATTATTGTTGTATTTAACATCATATAAATGTTTCGTGTTTATAACTGTTCAATGAATGCAGGTTTTCGAACGTTATCTCCATCGGCGCCGTGGCTTAGTTGGTTAAAGCGCCTGTCTAGTAAACAGGAGATCGCGAGTTCGAATCTCGCCGGGGCCTTGTTGTGTGTTACTCTTTTTGTAGATTTTTGTGGACGGTTTTTTTAAGAAATTATGAAATGAGAGCAATTTTATTTGTTTCAACAAAAAATATCTTTATTAATTTCTTTGTTAAATTTTACTTAAAATCAGCCAGTAGTTTACTGATTATATTATACCTATATATTAATATATTATAAAGAAAGCGGATTTGGATTATAAAATCCAGACCTGATTTACCAGATGCTTATTTTTATTATCAAACCATATGAATGCTATACTAACAACAAATTATACACAATATAGAAGTGTTTTAATTTAAACAGTGTGGGTAACATAAAATTTACAACAACGCATCAAGTTTAGACGTTATAACGTTTGATAATTATAATTATGTTAGTGATAAAAAAATGTTTAGCGCCTCTTTGTAAAAGTTTGTAGCTACATTACAATATATAGCAATACAGCTCTATAAGTTGATAAGTCTGTATCTAAAAAAAAACTAAACATCAAATTTAGATTATCCATTGGTTAATGTATTTAAGAGTGACCTCTTATCACATAGTAATCCTTGCGGTTAATGACGGTTATCAAAGAGTCCGAAAATCGGACGGATTGGCTGGCCGCACAGGTCTTCTATATATTTTTGATTATTTATTTCTTAGATATGCTGGTTTTCTTACGATGTTTTCCTTTACTGTCAAATATGCGGTAATTCAATGATATTCTAATGTTATAATTCATTGATGTTAATGTAATAACATTATTATACATATTTACATTATATATTATATACATTATGTAATAATTTATTATTACATTAAGAGTAACAAAGGAGCACACAGTTCACCTGATGTTGAGTGATTCCTGCGGCCCATGACATGTATATTCTTGACAAGGAGTCATTATGCAGATGTGTTGTCACCCTTGAGGACTGAGATGGAATGCCTCGAGTAATAAAGGTCTCCGGATCCCTGCACTCACCAGACGAAACAGCAACATTAAGCTGCTATTTTACGCTGGTATTCTGTGAGGGCGTGGCCCTGCCCCGGTCGAGCTGACCCATTCATTCTGCAGCTAAAAACGAACTGCAGTGTCCATCCTCTATATGATACGTCTATAGGCAAGACATTGTAAGGTAGTATGCAAGATTCGCCAACGAATTTAGAGTTGTTTTATGGTTACCTTATGTTAATTGGTCACTGTAATTCATAGATAATTAATATTTGTCCTCGAAAACAGGTGGTTGTAGTTAATTCTGAGGACTAAAATGTTCTTAACACGTAACGACATATCGTGATTAAAAGAAAGCGTTACAACTCTGATCTACCACGGCTCAGCAAATCTGCGTGGCAAGGTGGTTAGAGAACTTGGCTCTTGCCTCAGGTCCTGGACTCGATGCCCAACTGTTGGTCTAGATGTGATGTATCTATTTCTCGCGTCTATGATAGTACTCTGATATTATTGCTCGTGCATTATTGAAATAGGAAAGGGAACGATTAGTGAGTGCTTGTGTCGGACGCGAGTGCATTAATATTAGATCTTTACCTATGAAATTGCCGCTCTTCAGTATTGGCCATTTCAAACCAAAAAGTTTTGATTTGCTGTGAATTCTAAATTCAAATTAATTTTGTTTTAAAAACATGACATTCTTTTTACAAATTCAGTCTTTTGTTTATTGATTAGCTTTGTATTTTCATTACTTTTGAACATTTTTCGTTATAATGGATACTTTAAAAATTCGTGTAATTATGGAATATGAGTTCCGTTGTGGCATCAACGCGGCACAAACGGCACGTAACATCAACAACATTTACGGAGAGAACTTTACAAACGAACGCACAACCCGTTATTGGTTCCGTTCTGGAAATTTTGATTTGAACAATATTGGTCCATTAGTGACAAATTGTCAAGGTGAAAAAGCTTGATAGATGTGTGCCCCACAAACTTAACAATCGCCAGCGCAACATACGCGTTGAGACCTGCCTCGCGCTGCTCAACAGGCACAGAAATGAAAGAATTTTGAACCGAAGTGTTACGTGCGACGAAAAGGCAATCGAAAGCGCTCAGCAAGGTTGTTAGATCCTGGTTCAGCACCAAAGCAATGTCCTAAACGAAAAATACCTCTAGTAAAATGTCACAGTTTGGTGGTCTGGTGCCGGTGTGATTCATCACAGTTCTACCAAACGGCATGAGCATTACTGCAGATGTGTACTGTGAAGAACTGAAGACAATGATGGAGAAGCTCGGACATCTGCAACCAATTTTGGTCAATCAGTTGTCCCCGTTGCTCCTACACGACAATGCGCGACCCCACACTGCACAACAGACAGTCTCCAAAAATTTGGACAACTTTATAGCGGGAAATTCCCGAGAAGCAGTACAAAATGTCTTTGAATAGTTTGTTGCCTCTCGTCCGGCAAAGATGCATCGACTACATGGGTGATTACTTTGAACAACAGAAATAAAAAAGTTTGAAAAAAAATACTTTAACTTGTTTCATACAAAACGACAATTTCATAGGTTCTATTTTATTTTCACCCGTTGTTGTCATCTGCATGCATAAGATATCGAATTCTCCTGAAATCCTGCCGAATTTCAACGGTGGTAGAGCTACGCAGTTTGTTTATGACTGCGGCATAAATAGGTCAGTTCGACAGGGGACGGAACACGGTCTCACGGAATATCAGCGTGAAATAGCAGCATGACAGTGCCATGTCTGGTTTAGAGATCGGGAGACCTTGAGACTAGTGACGAAGTATTCCATCTTATTCCCCAGGAGTTATAATTCCTTATTGAGTATGAATGTGGTTGTCATGGATGCAGGAATAACTTATCATGATGAATTCGTTTGTTACATTCAATACAATAAAAAAATATACAGACCAAGATCTAGGACGTTATTTTAAAGTCCTAAGCTTGATACTATTTTCTCATATTTAAGCGAGTTTGTTTGTTATCTGAGTTTTTTATAGATTAAAAGTGAATACTTAAAACATATGTTGAGTTTGATCTTGATAATTACTACGGAATGAAATTATTTTTGGCCCTACATTCTGTTAAATTTTAACTTTCTGTTAAAAAGAAAAAGGCATATTGACAACAACGATCTGTTACGAATTATCAATACAAGGATATGTCAATGAAGGTTTAATTTTTTAATAAATTCCTACGGGAGTTGCCACAATTAAATTAACAAACAGTTCATAAAACCCATTTCATTGTTACTACTGTGGTTACTCGAACTAAAGACTAACTAACTAAAAGAAAATCTCTAAGCTAAAGTTCTGTGTAAATTCGTGAATACAAAGTATGTACGAGTGTAATATTATTGCATATGTAAAATGTGTTTTATAGACCATCAGATAAAGTTAATTGAATGAAAGTTTTAAAGAGATAAGTCTTACGTTGTCTTTGTTTTGTTTTTATTAAAACTATCACTTTGGAGGAAATTTTGATTTCCTGTGTGTAGAACGATCACGGGGATCGGAAATTTTCAGATTCTCCGATCCCCGTGATCGTTTCGATTGATGATGAAAATTTGCTGTCACTGACGCTTTTCGTGTTAGCCAAATTGCAGTTATTGTCGACTTTTGAGGGAAAATTGTGGTGTAATGTCTCGTCCTGAGTAAAAAGTTCTTGTTATGGGTAAATCAAAAGGAAGGACTCTGTCCGCCGATTGAATTGTTTCATTCAAGTTTATAACACTTATATACCACGATGTATACACTGTTAAAGTTTGCCCTTTATCATATTTTTTATTATTTAACACACTATTTTATATGCTGGCAATACTTGCGGTAACCATCTCGTGTCATATATACAGCTTCAATTATGAAATATGTCTTAAATGCCTTTGTATAAAAAATGCGTTTAAATTTCTGTACATCTGGAATAGTTTATGGTAAAAGAAAATAGTTGATTAGAGTTAAAAGAAAAATTATTGTCCAGTAACACTGGAAATATTGTTACTATTTTATTTTCTACGTCTCTTTTTTTGTACATGTAGTCCTTTCAAGATTCGTCGGTTTGTACAAAATAATTAGATAACATTTAGATTATTGTAAACTATTAAATGACAAAAAAGCTGAATAAAACACGTCTTAGTTGCGTCACGTTAAAGTGTAAATAACTATTGTATGATTTACCTCAGATGCGAAAACTTGCTTTCATGGTTTTGCGATTATTTTTGTTAGTTGAGAAGTTTATTTAAAATACACAAGACACAAAGCGTTCCTACTGACGTAATTGTTAAGAGCGCGGTCTGTTCGATTATGGTCGTGAACTTGGCAAGGCACTAGCGTTTACGCTTAGTTGAAGTGTTTAATGGGAATGATCCAAATGAGCCTTGAAAGCATTCTTTTTTTTAACTAAATCTTTTGGGTAATTGAGAAATAATAAGCACCTTCGAATACGTATTCACGGAAATCCTATGTTAATACTGAATACGAATTCGCGTGACAAATGGCAATTAGTGAATATAATTTTTGTCCATGTGTATGTATATCTAGGTGTTAATTTCGCGGTCAATGCATTAATTTAAGGGTTAATTGGCCATTTACACTAAAGCGTTAAATAAATATAAAAAATTCAAATTGATAAATTAAGTATAGGTTAATTATTTGATCTTATAAAAGCATCATCAGTCATTTTATTTCAAAGTCAGGCGACCTTAGTTAATGATAGAGTGGATAAACAATGACTTCTTTATACAGTCGTTGACAATTTAATCATTTATCGTCATAATATAATCATTTTCTTGTTCAGCCCACGAATTAACAACTTGAACTATTATTTATTTAAATGATTATAACTTATTAAATATTAAATGAAAATGAAAGTTGAAAATTTTTCTTTCGTTCCAAAGTACAGTGGTAGAGCTGCACTACAGTTTGTTTCTAGCTGCAGAATGAGTGGGTCAGCTCGATGCGGGGTAGAGAATACCAGCGTCAAATAGCATCATAACGCTGCCGTGTTTCGTCTGGTGAGTGTGGATCCAGAGACCTTTACTACTGGTGACGAGGCATTCCATCTCAGTCCTCAAGGGTGACAACGCATCTGCATTATGATTCATTGTCAATGATGAATGTCATGGGCCGCAGGTTACCATCAGGTGAACTGTGTACTCGTTTGTTACTCTCAATGTAATAATAATAAAAGTGTCTCTCTGTGTGAATTAAGAGACTTAGTGGACTGTCTCATTACCAGTGTTAGCATTTTGTTCTGCCGTAATAGACTCTGTCGAAAGTCTCCAAAAAGTTTAAGCTATATAGCTAAATAGGTTTAAAGAATAATTGATGGTATCTTATGCCTTCAACATGAAGTTTTTTTTATATAAGAGTATAAAATTAAAGGTGAAAAATGAGCCCACAGTTTATTGTAAGGGATGACTGTTGCCCATGACATCTACTCTGTTTTCAACAGAATCAATATGCACATGCGTTGTTGTCATTCCATCCCCACCCCTGAGGGTTGGGATGGATTGGCACGTGTTAGCAAATACCCCACTAGACCATAGACTTCACTAGTTCTATTAATACCAAAATTATACAAAACATGCCTATTTACTTGTATTAAATTATTATTGCATATTAATTTTTATATTTTATAATTTAAATTAGTGATCGATTGTTTCGCCGTTATTACAATATGGATAGCTTCTTTAGTAGTTGTTTATATGTTACGTGTTATTATAATAATGTTGTGTAACATAATTATTAAAAATAAACGTATAGTTTGTTGTTAATATATAACTGTACCATTTAAAAGGTTGTCAAATATATTTGAGGTAGTATCTAACAAGTGATTTAGTTGGGTACACGTTTTCCTACGTTATTTTTTATGCGGCCTTTGACCGTAATAAATGTAGTTATTGTAAAACATTTATTATACTTGTAATTTTTGAATAAAATTCATAAAAATCTATCCTAGTTATAATTAAAAGCTACCGTAGTTATGTTTCACGAGATAACGTTATTATCGGATCTCGGATCCCTAGACTACAACTAAATACAGTAAGTTTTTTTTTCGGTCTGATGGCCGCTATTAGCCCGAGGGCTTTTACAGTTTCGCCGGGTTGAAAGGTGACCTAGCGGTTATGCCGCTCAGTCGAGACCTCTATTAGTGGGTAACCAATACAAGGGCTCCCGAGAGGGGGAATACAGTAACGTTATGCAGTTATTTTATGACGGTATTCAGAGAGTGGTCCTTTACCGGTCCAGTGATGCTGCAGTTAGAGAAATTACCCGAAGCGTGGCTGTCTACCAGTGTTTTCGCCATTATCAGTAAAACAATAAACGTGTTGAAAAAGCTTCCTCTTCATCACCTTTACGCTAGCGATTATTCTGCGAATTATTTTATTACATTTTTGTTTCAACGCTGGCGATAGATAAAATTATTTCATTGCAAAACAACCGAGTAATCTCACTTTATGCATTTTGCTGCTGTCAGTGTCCTATGTTAAAAGTATGTTAGAACTCTCTCTGTGTTTATTTGCGTCCATCAAGCGTTGGATGGATCCGTTTCGACGCGGTCTCGTTATTTGAAAGCACCTTTTTTGTCGTTAGTATTGTTACATAAAATTAGTTCAAAAGTTTTGAGTTTTTCTACGAATTTGTGTCATTTTAAATAATTAAAAGACCATTCCCTATTAGCCTATTTCCATGTTTCTTTTTACAATATTGGGACTTACAACCGAACACACAGTTAAGCCGATGGTAAGTGATGACTGCCGCACATGAGATCTTCAACAAAGGATAAAGTGCATGCACGTCAACTATGAGGATGAAGATATGGAATCTTTGTTGGCGATGGATGTAGCGCCCTTGAGCTCACTTACCATCAGGTGAACTGTGTGCTTGTTTATCTGAATCTATAATGTTTAAAAAACTCTCAATTTGACAATGGCTACCTTATTCTAAATTTATTCTTTTCAAGTTCTAGATCAAAAAGTAATAAATAACGTTTAAAATTAATTTCATTGATTTTAGACTTTAAATAGAAAAAAAATCTTAATATTTTGATGAAATGGGAAATGCGAAATGACGCAATTTTAAATTGTAGTCGCATCAACTTTTGATCTTTGCATTGACTCTTGATTTCGCATGGCTTTGCTCAACCGAGAGCGTCTGTATCCATCAGCCAGAAAGGAATGGGAAAAACTTTTAACATTACGATCTTAATTATCAACCACTTTCTACTTACCAGAAAAAAAGGAAATGTAGAATAGGTTAGAGATTGTAAATATATAGTAATATTTTTTTGTTATTCAATGACGAAGTTGTTAAAAATACGTGACTAATAAGTTACTAAAAATGTTCCAGAATTCTGCATAAAAAAATCCAATTGAATGAGTTTTTATATTTTCTATTTTTTTTTAGTTTTCTTATCATCGTTATAGGTATTTACCGTAGCTGCAACTAGACAATATTATCATTTTTTTTTTTTTTTTCGGGCTGATGGCCGCTGTTAGCCCCAGGGCTTTTACAGTTTCACCGGGTTGAGAGGTGACCGAGCGCTTATGGCTCTCAGTCGAGACCTCTATATATGGGTAACCAGCGCAAGGGCTCCCGAGAGGGAGCCTCGGCTTGGACCGTTACCCTGTTTCGCGAGAGCGTCTGACTCGAGGGTGCCCGAGAGGGCCGCAACAATATTATCATTACACGATAAAATTGCTTAAGTTATTAAAATTAAAAAAAAAACCAAATGACCACGTCGAACCCAGCACCCGCCGGTGCTGGTTACGATCCCAGCCCACCTGCATATATACCATTCCGTATAGTAGTAGTACATTGCGTCGTAGCAGTCGGGCTGCTAACGCTACCGCTAACCACTACGCTACGCGGCCGTCCGATCCTATTCATATTCAGTGTAAATGGTTTTTCAATCTCAGAACATTCTTTTTTAAGGCGTATTCTTTTTTAAAATATAATGAGTAAAAACTTTGGAAATATCGCTATATTCAAATTTATTGACACGTGTTACTGGAGGTCGCAAAAAAGTGCGAGTAATTTATGTAATCGTATAAATGATAATCATGTATATTTTACACGATTATTTATAATCATCTATAGTTAGAAAAATTACGAAAATCATTTATAAAAACTGATCAACCGTGGCCGGTGGTTAAAGTTTTTTTTTAAAGAAAGAAAAATTTAAGTTTTCCATTTCCAACATGTTGTTAACAATTTTTGTATTTATAACTTTAATCTCTTTAGGAACAGCTTTTTATGTACACACACAAGAAAGATTGAAAATTAATATTTAAAGAGGCCAAGTATGGTGTGAAATTAAAGTCGCGACGAAGCCAAAATACTTTTTAATAACACTGTTCGGTAAGTTTGCTCCTTTTTCGCGTTTTTTTTTGGGGAGAGGGATAAGGAAGAACATACATTTGCAAAGTAATACTTGAGTAAATTTCTCTTCACGCGTACAAATTACTTTCTTTCAATGCGAAATGATTTTTTTATTTATTAAATACAAACAGATTAACTGAAACAGATTTTTATTTATTTAATTCTAATCCAATTTAGGAAAACATTTATCCATGAAGTATGTAAGCATGTAGTATATTTTATGTATGTATATAAGTATATATATAAAATATACTATATATATACCCTGCCGGCCAGAAGTTTAAGACCGCATATAAACAACATAATTATCCACCAATTGTAATAAAATCCCATAGGATAAATAAAAGAAATGCACATCTGCATATTCTATTGTTAGTATGGAATATTTAAAGAAGACATTCTTTGGTTTTCTTTCAAGTTATTGGAAAATAAACATCTATTGTTTTCAAACACCGATAGACGCTGCGCTAGAGCCAGGTGGTTAAGTCGTAATAATATTTTTATAATGTCCTCATTACTAATTACTTTGCGTTTGTTACGTATTGGTCAATAATAAGGATAATTTAGCTCCTGGATACACGTGTTTCTGACTTATCATTACCCGAGTTTACTTGTGTTTGTTCACAAACTATCTTAATTAGACTAAACTTGTGGTTTCGACAGTGAAGACATCATAAATGGGAAAAGCTCGAAAAATTTGCAGTGAAGTGTGATTTGCCATTGTTATTTTACATAAATTAAGGCAAATCTAAACGTGAGATTGTTTCACAACTGAAGTTATCGAAGACTTGTGTTCATGGCACAATAACTTGATACAGAGAGACAGGCAGTTTTCAAGATCGTACACGCTCGGGAAGGCCGAGAGCTACCACATCTAACGAAGATAATTTCATTGTTGTTACCAGCAAGCGAAATAGACGCTTAACATTACCAGAAATCCGCGTTGAAGAAGACAAAACGCGAGTTAAACCTTTATCATAGTACGACTTAGCGTCCTTCAAGAAACGAGCCTATTCCTTTAAAGGCTGGCAACGCATCTGCAGTTCTTCTGGTGTTGCGGTTGTCCATGGGCGTCAATGAGCACCTCGGTGATCCCGCCGCTCATTTGCTCCCTTTTTTCTATAAAAAAAAATTGTTTATTTATTATATTGAAATATATAAATGACGATTAATGGAACCTAAACTGTTTGTTTGTATTGTTAAATCAAATCAATTTTGGTAAAGACCTTATTATTGGTAAGTTAAAACAGAAATAAGTTAAAAAAGGTTAGTTTGGTGTTTTACAAGAGATCAAAGTCTAAGACATTTTATGTAAATCATTATATAAATAAGAATTTAACATTAATTAATTATTTTCCTTTCACATGAAAGTTATGTTATGTTGACTCCAATTGCTATGATTGATTTAAAATGTACCTCCGTCATCCTTGAGTATGGGGGATGGTGCATTCGGAAGGCTCGCGCTGGCATTAATTTCTGAGCAATCCTGGTGAAAAAGAAGGACTAAGAGTGGAACCCTGAAAGAACTAGACTATAACTATTTTTATTGTATTTCTTTGAGTTAATAATTAAGCGCAAATAGACGTTTCTTGTAGTGTTTCTTGTGCGCGATGAGAAAACAATGAAAACAATGAATAATAAAAACGGTGACGTTAGTCATGCTGACGTCACTGTTTAAAAAATATAGATAATGTTTCTTCTTCTTTCTTTTCGTTATATATATATGTTATGTTATGAAATTTATGGTACATGGAAATTCAAAACTACTTTATTACTACGATTTTTTTATGCTATCGTTACCGGTAAGATTGATTATGTACTGATTTAAATTTATTTATTTTTTATTTATTTGTTTCTAGTAGAGGCTAGTTTAGATACTAGTAGCACCGACGTGTGCTTGACGTAATATTTTACGGCTATATTTAAAGGTTTTGTTACACAAAATATTCACAGTTTTAGTGGTACGAACCTAGTAAGTTCGACCGTTAAAACTGTGAAAAAGTGAATTGACGACGTTAGTAATTTTTTCTTTTCCTTCTAACTCCAAAGTGTATATTTTTGTTATAAGTTCACTTTTTTTTATTTATTTTTAAAATAATACTAAATAAATTATTATCATTATTTATAAGAATGAATCACAAACAAGGGAACAGTTTACCTTTGATTTATTTTATTATAACATGCAACTTCTTGACTGCAGGACTATTCAAATTTAGAACACGCACTTTATTAAAAAATATTAAAATTTGGGAAATCTTTTATCATCTTTATATATATACATATGTCTATCTTTGTTCCCGGCCGATAATAATATATGCATAACATCATAAATTGTTAGTCTTCGGGTCTGGGTTTTTGTCCCGTGTCCGTGACACTGCATTGAACCTTTATCCGATCTCATTGCACTCCATCGGAATGGGGAAAGAGAAGGCGAGCGATTTTGCGACTTTGTCATCTGTCAATAACCAGAAGATGTCGCCGTGGTGAAATCGACCCGGAGTTAGGAGATTATTATATTCTTACTTCAATTTTTATTGTGTAATTAGGATACAAAAACACGAGTAACATAATAACAAAACATATAAACATAAATTTATTTAGCGGGAATGAACAAATAGCAATACGGCGACCGTAAGAGGATTAATTGATGATTTAAAAATTCAACCCTCTTTCATAATTTATCGCATAATTAAATATATATTAATTGTAAAATATATATTGAATATTTTGAATGATGGTTTGAGCAAAATACAACATTTAGTACGTATCTAATTTTATAATAGTCATTGCCTATCTATGGTATTGTTTCTAATCTATGGTTAATTTATTTTTAAGGTCTCGCATTTCTCTTAATCGTGCTGATTGATGATTGGTGTACGTAAAGCAATAGATGTTGCTGTCAGGGGTAGGTTATTTTTTTTTCTAGTATAATTAATATGACTAATCCAACCGTTATCGAGGTCTAGGGTATTTTTCTATCGTATCTATATTTTAAAGTTTTTGTAGTAAAACATACATTATTTCGACTAGAGATCTCTATTAATATATAATATATATAAAATCTGGTAATATCCAGAAGAAATCGCCTATGTAATAGTACATTCCGATGTACATTGTACTGATAATATAATTTAAGTTTAAGTCAATAATTTAAGCGGTATATTGACGCCCTCTGTCGAAACACATAAGGTGTACATCACCTCAATTTTCAAAGCTCTAGTTAGTAATTACACAAAAGGTTAAGGCTCCACGTTCATAAATATAAGAGGGTTGAAATAAAAGTTCAAATGGCGTAGTATTTTCTTTCTTTATTGTGATTGTTTCCGAACCGTTTTGAAGTATTAACTTACATATATGTTACTCGAGGTCGGAGAAATATTTTGTTGGCTTTATGCTCCAATTTCAAATGTTTGGGAATCGTTATCGAATATTAAAAAAAAAACGCGTTCAATTGATTTAAGGAATATGTATCCGCTGTTTTCTATTTACGTGGATTTCTTAATTCTTAGTGTTATTTCTTATACAGTACAACAGTTAATTTTGTAACAATTTATGGGTGAGTTATATAAATATGATTTTGATCTATATTGATTAATATATTTTTAGCGATTAATATAATAAACGAAGCGTACATTAGTATAAGCATTAATTGCTCCATGTTGTTAAAAATAAAGGGAGGAAACATCTCTTACAATGTCCTAACCTAATATGGCTGTTTCGTGAGAGGTTTAAAAATGATAATAATTGAAAGTTGATGTATAGTTCAAACAGAGAAAAAAAGAAAATAATTGCGCCATCGCCGCGTTCGGTGCATGTGTATGTCTTTGATAGTGACCGATTCGTCGGTCGTTTGGTGAAATTGTCAGTAACTATTCTCTGCGTCGCAGGTTGTTTGGTTGGATGGCTGGGAAGCCTAGAAGCAACATTTGTGTATTACATTTTTATGTTTTTAAGTTCTGGGTGTGTTGTACGTGCCTTTTAAACTGTATCTGAACGTTCTTCCGGTATTATTGCATTTGCATTACATCGAAATGGGGAAGAGGTCGAAAAGCGAGATCCCCTGTTTGTCCTAGATATGTCTTGTTCAATGAATGTCATCTCGTAACAATCAGAGAATGTAATACGTGATGAAGATAATTTTCATTGAGTGCGAGCTCCCAATATTGAACAAGAATTAATTATGGAATAATTGTAAAATATAACATTCGATAACAACACATGAAGTAAAGTCTTGTAATGTTTTCATCAATCGTAGCTCTCTGGTTAATTATATTACATTTTATATGCCTTTATTTTACCTTATTCAAATAAGCACAAAACAAAACAAAAGTTTCATCAAATTCATACAGATTCTTACATCCCTGAGTAAAGGATTGTCCACCAATACACACGAGAAACCCAATTGGAAGTCGTTGTAGCGTATGAAATTTTGATTACGCGCTAAAATGAAAATATTTAAATTAACAACGGATCTAAATCAGGGGGAGTTTGGAGATAAATTAATTTTGAATAGGATAAGGTATACAGAGCACGATGTTTACATATTATGTAAATGTTAATTTGTACACAACGTTTTTTTATATTATCAAGGAGTATCCTTCCCTGACTTCGACTGGTGTTTTCAGTTTGTATGTCGGAAACGATTTATTCCACTTCCTAAATATCATAACAATAGAGTACATTGATATATCACATTTGTAATGTTTTGTTATATTTATATTATAATATGTGCGAATACTACAAATTACTAATGTATCTGATTTCATCGCGTTTCCCAGCCACTCTATTAAAATTATAATGTCTTTTAGAAGGAATTACAGTTTAACTAGTCAATCATTGATGTAATGCTGGGGCTGATTTTAGATATGATCACAGGCTTTTGATTGCTTATTTTTTTTTATTCTATTGCACACAGCCCAACCGATGGCATGTGATTCCTGAGGCCCATGACCCTCGATAAGGAGTAATAATACAGATGAGGTCTAAGATTTAATGTCCCATCGCCGCGACGTTTTAATACTATTTTACACTAGTAATCTGTGTGCTCACCGGTGCGAATGGGTCGGCTCAACTGGGGAATTGACTGCAGTCTGGCTCTATATATATATAAATATCTTTCTTCTTTATCTATATATATCTTCTCTATTTTATATATTATATTATATCTCTCTTCTCATCTCTTTTTTAAATAATCTGTTTAATTACTCGACGTTGATATTAAAAATATAACGAAAATAGTAACAGAAGCATCTTGAGCATCTTGATCAAAGCAGCATCACAATCTCACGTAGAATGTGGGCCATTATAATTATCGTGCCGCAATACGTATTCATTTGCACGATTTGCGGACGACGCTATAAGATAACGGGATTAGACAGGTGGTGATATTAGATATCAACGTGATCTGAATTTATGAACGATGTATTGATCCCATCGTTGAGAGTAATAACGAAGGGTATACAAATAACTATCTAATTTATTTAAAGAGCATATTTCAGGGTAAAATAAAAATTGAAGAGTGTAATATTAATAAATATAGACTATTACAATGGTGCTGAGATGACAATTATGTATTTATTCTTGTATTATGTATTTAATATGTATAAATGTATTACTCTTTGATTGAGCAAAGAACAAGATTTCTTGGTATCAGTAGCATCAACGATTCTACAGAAATTGTATATCTAGATATTTTTATCAACTAGAAATTTATTTTAGAAAAACGAAGAAATTTTAAGTTTTTTTAATAAAACTATATCAAGATAACTCAAACGTTAACGTCTATGCAACATGAATGGGTCGGCTCGATTGGGGAAGGATCACGACTCATGGAATACCAGCGTGAAATAGTGTGTTTCACATTTTACCAGTATTCTGTACTCGGGACTGACAACGGATGAATGTATATGTCATCTGCCAAAGTCATGAGTGAAGTCATCAGGTGAACTGTGCTCCCGTTTGTCACTCCTTAAATTATAAACAAACACTTATAAATATTAAAATACTTCCTACGTGCACATACAACATAGTAGAGAGACTATGTTTGAATGCCGTATCATGGCCCCATCGAAATTCGATTATCTAAATCGAAAAGTTATTATATAAAAATACTAATCCTATCGTGTCCTTTAATCTCTTCTTTCATGGCTTTTCATATTTTTGGATTTCGTGTTTTTTAATGGTTTATATTTAATAAATCTTAATAGAACCAAGCTATAGCTATGAACATGGTAATGGGGTAACATGTCAACATCCAGGACAAGTATAAGTTACTTGTCGTAGTGGCAAGAGACATGATTTCTATTATGAGTAATTATATAATCATGTTATATAACTACTCATAATATGTACAAAAATAAAAAAGATCTAATAGTCCCTTATTAAAGATCCTATAGCACATTTAAACCAAGTATATTAAGGCATATGCAGTAATTTAGCGCTAAATTAAGGGTGATTATTGAAAAAGAATGACAAACCAAATTTTAATTAACAATCCTAATAAAACCTTTATATAATTCCTATCTAGAAATACTAGAAACTTTTATTCCACAGAACACAAAAGCAAATTATAATTTTTATTTCAACTTTATAGTGCTGTTGTTGGGGTAGTTTTGAACGAAATTAAGTATTTTATTTTCAGAATAACTATACCATATTTTTTAATGTTTCCAGTTATAATCGCATCATATTATTAAGCGTGGCATTTTTGTTGACTTACCATATATAACAGATAATGAAAATTTTACAAAAAGAAGCTAATAAATCAAGATCGTGGAATCAAAACACAGCCGCGATGAGCCAGAATACTTTGATCTCCGGTGCCGGCATGCTAGCGCTAATTTAGTACGTGATCGGTTGTAAAGGAAAATCTCGTGACGAAACCTGTATGTCTAATGATAAATTAAAAAAAAATCGTAAACATCTAAAGTCAACCAATCCGCAGTGTAGCAGGGTGGTGTATAGTACATTTCAACGCTTTAACTCCCTCTGTAGAGTTGTTCGAGTTATTTTTAATTTTTTATATATTCTATGGGGAAAGGTCTCTCTGGTATCGTCAACAGTGGTAGAGCTACACTGCAGTTTGTTTCTAGCTGAAGAATGAATGGGTTCACTCGACCGGAGTAGGACCACGCCTTCACAGCATACCACCGTAAAATAGTAGCATAATGTTGTTTTATTTCGTCTGGTGATTGAAGGGATCCGGCGACTTTTATTACTGGTGACGAGGCATTCCATCTCAGTCCTCAAGGGTGACAACGCATCTGCATTATGATTGTCAGGAATAAATGTCACGGGTCGCAGGAATCACTTGCAATCAAGTGAACTGTGCTCGTTTGTTACTCTTAAGTTAATAATTAGAAAAACAAACATTTCGCCACATATCTCCACTGCGCATTGACTTTTTTATTTTTTACATATATTTAATAATATTTTATTTTTATTTTATTATTTGGCATACAGGTTTCCTCACGATACACACCTAATATTGCACTTAATAACTTCATTGGTGCCGAAGCCGCTGAACGAACACGGTTTGCAAGCGTACCGTGTAATTAAAAAAGTGCGCCAGTGTTATCTTGCTATCTTTACTAAGCGGTTATTTAATAAAAACATATGACAATTATGTTACTGTATCGACCAGGAAACCTTATATGGTAAATAACAATGTTTTTATTATAAACTAAATAGCCTAATATATACAGAGGTAGAAACACTTCTGATGAATAAAGAAAGTATAACTTCAACGTACAAATGTTCGTAAAAATATACACATTCAATAATTAATAATCATGCAATGTTATAGCCATTCAAATAAAAAACTAATTAAATGCATAAATTATAAAACATATCTTACTTTTAATTGCAAAATGCGTCTTACACATGTAGGAGTTTATTTTCTGTTACTGGCCGTTTGGCCGCCTAATTAGAAACATTTTAAAAAAGCATCAGTAGCTCGTTCTTTTTTAGAAATTGGAGAATAACATTTCTTTCTTGGCTTTTTCTATTATTTTGGTGGCAATTCAAAATTTAATCAGAATTTTATTATGTTCAAAATGCGCTAATAAAAAAGTTGTGACGCGTCAACTAGGCAAATAATTGTTAATTTACATATAGATCATAAGAGGGTGTAGAGAAGAATAGCTGAGCATTTAAATTGTTCTGTTAAGAAAGTTTTTAATGCAATTGATCATTATAAAATACATGGAACTGTTGAAAATGTTCTTAGAAATCTTCGGCCAGGAAAAACCTCTCCCAGAGAAGATACGCTAATCGTTTGTGTTGCTAAAAAATTCCAACCAGATTATAAATGAAGTTTTTTCGCCTGATGTCCCGAGAAACATCTCGCCAAGACTGATACGCCGAAGATTAGTGGAAGCTATTGTTTGGAAGAATCTCTCGTAAGGTACCGCATTCTTACCAAGCAACAAAGAGAAGCGATTATTATTCGCTATAAAATATGTTAATTGGACGGTATAATAATGGAAATATATATATATATATATATATATATATATATATATATATATATATATATATATATATATATATATATATATATATAAATATATATATATATATATATATATATAAATATATATATATATATATATATATATATATATAAATATATATATATATAGTAGGTTTATGCAAAACACTTTTGAATCGTCGAGCTTTGCTAATAGGATGCAGCTGCTAGCGAAAAGAAACGGCAAGAAACTTTACTAGTTGCCATTTTTTTCTTTTTTTGTCAACAAAATGTCTAATAGTTATCTAGTATTGAACCCAGACCTTGAAGCTTAAATTCAAGCATATTTGTCAGACAAATATTCTGACAAAGAGTAATAAAAGCTTTTGATTAATAGGTTTTTAACCAAAATTTTAAATCTTCAATATTTCAATCAAAATCGAGAATTTTGTGTTGAACACCCATAAACAAATCAATTACATTGGATTAGCAAATTATAAAGCATATTTAAATGCACGAAGTGTAAAAGAATTAAAGTAAGTAAAGAATTGGCATCTAATTTTATTTCTTCCACCGTGATTGTGTTCGTACCGCTTCACAGTATTTCACACACTATATCACATAGAGACGGATTTTTTTAAAAATATTCTAAAATAAATTAGGATAATATTACCTACCATATTCTACTAATATATTTTAAAAGTTTACTTAAGTTTATCTGTAGTTATTCTATTTCCAGTATTTATTTAGGCCATCAATAGTGTATGAGGTCTACATTTGATAGTATTTCTCTCTAAATCCATTTGAGAACTGGTTGTTCGATCTGCTTGAATATTCATCATTGTTTAAGTCGTCGGTTCCCAAATTTGCACTTGAATTTCTAGACTAGCTATCTAGACTTTGCTTTAAGTATGGGTTTACTTGTTATACATTACATTTGACCGTAATTATCTAATTTTTTTATAACATTAGGGGTAACAAATGAGCACACAGTTCACCTGATGGTAAGTTATGACTGCGGTCCATGACATTAATGTCCATTTTTTAGCAAAGATTCAAGGTGCATTTGTGTTGTTACTCCTAACCACTGAGATCGAATACCATCGGGTCGTCGGATCACAGAGGCCTTATGAGGAAACCTACGCTTTCATGATGTAGGTAGAAAGTAACTGCAACATAACTCTAGCACGTAATATCATATTCTATTATTCCTTTGTTTTATCTTAATTAACTTTAATGTTATATATATATTTTTAATTAATTTCTTAATAGGATGTTGAGAAATATTTCATACGGTTTTTTTTTAATAAGAACGATGATTTAATTACGAAGGAAAATTAGATTATTTCAAATAATTGTGTAATTTCTCACCGAAAAGCTTAAAGCTTGACGGCGTAATTTTGATTGACGTCGCGAATCCCTAACGCAACGCGCACTATCTGTCAGACTGGAAGATTTGCATACTCTTCGCACAACCAGCACAGACTTATGTGATTGACGGTTGTTCGCAGTGACGTGATGACACGGTGACATTCCATCTTAGTCCTCAAGAATGGTACATAATCAGCATTATGATTCCTTATCGAGGGTCAATGGTTTGAAAGTCATTTAAAAGGCATTTGAAGTATACGGCAACTCGGCCTGACCTGTACTTGAACCACGGCGGAAATCGTAAAAAATTATTGCACATAAATTTTCACGAGTTAAATTCATTGCAATGCGACATACAATTTGTTATAGGACGCCACAATGAAAAAACAAATGACAGTCTAGCAAATTATAAAGTATCATGTTACCAGAGAATACCATATTCGAATCCCGTAATAGCTTTTATATTTATTTATATTTTTTAAGTGACCAATTTCAGATACTTTCAGTATGCCCGGCGTATTAAACAATTTTTTAAATGTTCAATGAGCGGTTTTGTCGCTAAAAGTGATCTCTTCCAGACAAGCTTTCAATGGACAGGATCTCAGCTAATGATAATACATAATTTGTTAAAATAATAATAAATAAATAACCATATATACATATACAAATAAATATGTTTGTTTTATTATATATAAATGTGATAAAATTATTTATTAATATACGATATAAAGTCGAAAAGAAAAATGGTTGACAAGCTTTTTGAATGAACGAAGCTGTCTGAACGAAACTGTAAAGAATCACGAAAGAAATGAAAGACAAATATGTCCATTCTTGTCATCTATCCTATTTCTTTCGTGAAGCTAATCTTGCCTTTTTAATCGAGACGATATCGGCAGGTGAAGCTGTAAAACTTACGCAAACCACATGTAGCTGTTTGGCAAACGTATAAGTTTTAATTTAAATGGTAATTATTGTATTGAAGTTGATAAAGGAGAACATAGTCCATCTACATTCTACATGACACCTACATTCATCCTCGATAAGTAGTTATAATGCAGATGTTTTGACACCTCTGAAAACTAAGATGGAATGCCTCTTCATCAAAAAAAAGGGTCTCAGGATCCCTACACTCACTAGACGAACCGGCAACGTTATGTTGCTAAGTTACGTTGTCCAACCAATGGGTCGTTGTTAAAAATTGTATACGGTAAACAATTTCAATATTGTACCTAAACCGAAACAAAACAAAACAATATTTGATCGCGGCGTCTTCCGCGTAATTATACGCGGAACATATTACGGAAGCTTGAATAATGAAAACTTCGTAACGGTAATCGGTTAACTTTGCAAATTTCGAAATTAACTTAACGAAACAAATAAATATTATGCGCAACTCGACTAATAACGAAATAATTTTATAACAATCAAAAGTAAAGTGAAATGTTTGAAAAAAAGGTGAACATTAATAATTATTCTGTGTCATGAAACTTTTTGTTTAGATTATTTACCACATTAGACAGATTCACAAAAACATTGTTTATAGTTATTATATTATTTATAATATTGTTCTTTATCTGTGGATTTAAAAACAGATAGGGTAACTAAACACTACACCATAGGACCAGCAAGTCAATTCCACCTAACTGGTGGTATTAACTTTTGTTCTATGATGTAGCCGGTTTCTAGGTGTAGCATGAATGGATAGCTGGACCGGGAAAGGGCCACGGTCTCAGAGAATACTAATAGTCTTTGTTGAGGATATAATAAATAAACCTCTACGTTTATTACTCATCAAGTGTTGTGCTCAGTTTTCAACCTCGGGTTCATAATACGAATATGTTTATTTGTGCATTAGATTATAACAAAAATCAATAACGGGTAACGAGAATCCATCTCGGCTCTCAAAGACAACATAAACCGCTCATGCATTTAGAACCTTTGTAATGACAATGGATGTAAATGTTTATGGGTCACTTACCATCAGGTGAAATATGTGATTGTATTACATCTTGATTACCATAAAAAACATAATTAGTTTTATTTGTTTTCTTAATTGTTGTTGAGTGGTTAACTGGAATGTTAGTAAGGTAGTAACGTGGGCTCCAATCAGAGGTTGCAAAAAAAATCTATTGTAATATTAAAATATAATTTATTTTAACTTTGAAATATTACATAACTACTATAGCTAAAAAGGTGACTCTAGTTCGATGTTTGAATACAGAATGCGTACCCAAAGTAATATCGTAAAGTTAAACTGCACAGACAAGAGCCTACACCTTACTTAAAGGCCGGCAACGCATTTTCTATTCTTCTGGTGTTGCGGATGTTCATTGGCAGCGGTGATCACTTACCATGAGGTGAGTTGCATGCTCGTTTGCCTCCTATGCTATAAAAAAAAGAAAACGCTTTGTGCTGATCCAATGCACCATGCAAAGCAGCAGATTCTATATACAAGGGCTACGTAATAAAGTTTAATAGCATTGTTAGTTTGATTATTTTACAAAAAAATAACTTCGCCAACGTTTATATTTATTAAATATAAATAATTCCTTTGGCATTCAAAGAAAAGTAATTTGTCATTGCGAAGTAATTTGTTCAAGTACAAAAAATATTACTTTGCGAATGAATTGTAATTTTCTTTCTTGCACTTAAAAAGAAAGACACAAGTCACAGACAACAGTCTGAACGATGTTATTAAAAAGTGTTTTTTGGCTGCGTCGCAACACCATCTTTCGTCTTTTTAAATATTCATTCTTAGTCTTATTATCTTGTAGGTGAAGTTGACAAAAAAATCTCGCTTATATACATACGAGTATGTTAGTCCATTTGTTCGTGCCTCGCACAGCTAATGCCAGGCGTCCTTTTCGATTTCGAAACAATGTAATGGATATTTTTGTACTAAGAATATTTTGGCGAAAGTAGAATACACATATATACAGAGCATATACCCCGTTTCAGCACAAAGTTTTTTTTTTCTAGATGTTTTGTTATTGTTCTGTTTTGATTTACATTTTTGTGCTTGTTTTGTTTTGCTTGTGTTGAATAAATGTTTATTCTATTCTATCCTATTCTATATATTTAAATATAAATATTTTATTATATTATATCAATAGTTTAATATAATAAACTCTATAAATAATAATTATATTAAATTAAGTAAGTTTGTATAACCGTTATTTTTATCCGTCCGTTAGTTTTATTATAAATACTTAGAGTATTATACATATATAATACTATTGAAAACACTTTGTAAAGCGGACTTATTATTATTGTTCGCTATAAATATGTATTGTCTAATTTTAGAAGCGTCAATAGCCTAATGGCTTAGGGTACGGTCTACGAAACTTAAGGTCGTAGGTTCGAATCTGCAATTCGACTAATTCGTGAACCATCTACGAGCACAAGCATTTAAGCTTAGTTGGAGTGTTAAGGGTTAGTATTGTAAATAACACTGCTTAAAAAAAAGTAACTTGGTCTTTTTTTTTATAAAGGCAACAAGAAATTAAACAAAGACATTTGGGACAAGTGACACAACTGGTAATGTGACGCACACATAATGTTTTATTTACGTATGACATCAGCATAATGGATTACATTTCATCTGGGATAAAAATGATTAAATAACCTTTCTGTTTTATTGTTGACAATGTCACTCGTTTCTTGTTGGAAACGTGTCTTATATTTTTTTATCGCAAGTGTACTAATATTTTTGATATATATAGTTTTGCTTCTGTCTACATTAACAATTTTTGTTAATTTTTCGAATCAATTTCAATAAATAAATCTTCGAAAAAGCAACACAATAGTCTTTCAACACAGATTGAGTAACATATGTAAGAGTTAACCAATAGGTCAACAGTTATGATTGTAAAATATTCTTAATATTTTGCTCTAAGCAAAATAATAATAATAAAAATTATTTCTAAAAGTTTTGAAGTCCGTCAATCCGCAGTGGAACTGCCTGGTGGACGACAATCTAACATCTTCTCCTTACTTTACTTTACCGTAGATCAGGTTCATAAAATGTTCTCTTTGTCCCAAATAATTTTTCCACTATATAAATTTTACGAAAAGTTAAATTTGAATACGTTCTCCTTTATTATGTCTTGCTCGTACAGTTGCTTTAAATCTATGAGACATTTTAGAGTGGAGACGGCAGACAATGGACTCCAAACTGAAGAAACGAAATTGTTCCTTTGCTTTACGTCTCTAACCACTTACATCTCCAACAATTTCCTTTAAAACTAAATGAAAATTAACTAAATGTTGCATTTTGTTTTCAAACTTGGTATTTCTTTTTTGTCTTTTGTGTTACTGTAATTTATCGACGGTATGTATACAGTAGATAATTAGGAAGTAACCAAATCGACTCAACCCATAAAATACCTTCCGCAACCGGGTTTACTTTATCTGTCGCTTATCAGAAGTTGACCTGTACCACGCACTAGAAAACTAAACAATTACCGAATCAAAATAAAAACAAAAAACAGAATTAAATTATCAAAATGAAATAAATTACACTATATCATAATAAAATAAATCATAATCAAATAATTACCTAAGATTTTAAAATTAAATTAAATGAAGTCACAATCAAATTCAAATAACGTGGGAATTAAATTAAATACCAAGTATTGATGCGCTAATTTGACTGAAATCGATTTATGATTTTTTAACAAATTTTATTTTTAAAAAAAGTTATATTTTATCTCAAGTTATATTATATGAAGTTATATTCCTAAATTCCTATTTTCCCCACATTCCATAGCATTATTTTATAAAATACTGAATAATTTTTTCAATAATAGTACCAATTTAAAGTTTAATCTAAAGTTTTTAAATCATAAAATTATTTTTACAGATCATTAGCATGTTTAATACATAATATATGTATACGTGTTTTAGGTTGAGTCAATTTGGTTGCTCCCGACTCTAGTAATATGATATATGTATATAACTCAATTTACGATATTGTCAGTGAAGATAGTGTCATCGATTGGTAAACAATGATTTAGATAATAAGAAAACCGCAAATAAAAAAGCGGTGATCTAGAGCCGATGGTACTATGTATTTTATTGTCTAAAATTAGAAGTTTTCTGTCTGCCAGATAGCGACTGACTACCGAGTTTTAAAATCAATTTATTTATAATTTTATTTTAAGTTTAGTAAAAAGGATCTTAGTCCAACTAGACTAATTAGACAATCACACACATATTTATAAAACCTCTTCGTCTGAATCTCTGTGCGATTTTATTGTATTAATGACTTTGTGTGTTAGATAATAATTAGTAATAATGAGTAGTTTATTAACTTTTTTGTTTAATCACATGATGTCATCTATGTCATAATTTATCAAAATCGCTCCGCAAGCTATGAAAATTGATAGGCGAGTTTCTTTGAAGGACGGAAGTAGGTGATCTGACATAGACAAGTCATACATAGCCCATCAGGCTATTAAGTTGAAGTGGCAATATTAATCGCAGGATCAAAATAGTAAACGAGTTCTTGAGTGGTGACCACAGTTCAGAAAACGTAGTGTAGGACGCCTTTAAACTAGGTGTAATGATATTCTAAAGTTGGCTAACAGGAGTTGGAGTAGTCAAGAAGTATAAAAATGCAATCGCAGAGGTCTAAGTTCTACGGTGGGCCAAAAGGATGTAAACGATGATACAATGTCGGTATGTTAAGAAGTAGACACGGTGATAGGCTGAGATTAAGACAATGAATTGACAGATTAATTGCTACTATAATTAACAGTACTTACTACTGGAATTTTTTGTTATCTTCAGCACACACAACCTTTAACAACACTAACTTCAAATTCCACGTGTTTATTTTAGAGCAATATTTTAAGGTAACAAGGTTTTTATGTAATTATCTACCAAGCAACTTCACTACTTTCGTAAGATCTATAAGGATCAATTTAAGAAGCAATGTTGTAAAGTGGCATTTAGGACACCTTATATCGAGGAGTATAAAATAAATAATAATTAGCGTCGTGTCTGCGTCCTTCGTACTCGTAACTCTCAACGATGGGATCAATACATCGTTCATTAATTCAGATCACGTTGATATCTAATATCACCACCTGTCTAATCCCATTATCTTATAGCGTCGACCGCAAATTGCGCCAATGAATACGTATTGCGGTGTGCTAATTATCATACGTGAGATTGTGATGCTGTTCCAAGTATAAAATCCCATCCTGATATTTTTATCAATCAAACAAAAAAATACAACTAGATATAGTATATACATGGAAGCCAAGCTGCATTACAAAATAGATTTAGCTTTAATGCGTTGGCTCAACCGACGTATCATCGAGATCATTAGGGGTAACAAAACATCTTTCGTGCAGTCATCAACAAAGTCATAAAAATAACAGTGTAAATACATGTAAATATTGCTTAGGCTCAAACTGTCGCCTGTTTATTGGATGACTTTTAGTATCATTTTAATGTCAAAAAAATCGACTCCGCCTTACGCTTGCAGTAAAATATTCTAGTAAAAATCTGTTTAGTCAGTTTTTTTTTCCGACTATTATATTTTATGTAATATTTGAAGCTAAAAAACTTTAAGCTTTGAAATTAGATGACATTCATATTAATAAATTATTTTATTTAACATAATTAGCGATATTGTATACAGGTGCAAAAATGGCAAATAAGCAATAAAAACATGTTTTTGGGCCGTTATTCTAGTAAAAGACAACATTTGTTTACATTATTTAGAAGTCAAAACATGCAGCTTCAATAATTAAAAATAATTATAACTCGTCCACGACGCTTTAGTCGAATATTTTGCTCACGAGTGTATATATATGAACTTATGCAATTTATGATATATACTACATGCATGATTCTTACTTCTTTTGATATTCACCGCGAAGGAAGTATTTTCGTTGGCATCGGATATCACTTAGGTTTCTTGAGTATTATGAAATTCTCTTAGCTAAAGTCATTTTTAACCACCATGTGGAAAAAAATGTGACAAGGAATAAGGTCACCGTTTATTTTATTTTTAAGAGTACCCACCCGATGTTTATTATTTAAAAATTAATTTCGTAGGAAACGATATCCGATATAGAGAAAGGCAGCAATATTTTTCGATAAAGAGAAAGTATTTTTTCTCTGGGTATTGAAAAGTTAATTTCAAGAGGTTATGGCAACATTGAAAAAAAAAACTGATTTCGAGAATACATTGAATGTAGCAGTTAGTAGTCATAATACTTAGCTGCTGCGTCGCGGGGTCTGAATTTGATTCCTATCCGAAGAACAATAATTGTCCATTACAAGCTATTGATATTCTGGCCTGGAACTATATAATCATATTATGTCCGGTTTCAGGGACACTACTTCAGAACTTCCCTCGATGTTATTGTACTTTTATCATGACGATAGTGATGATGATGACCTCTTGGTTAATATTATTCTGCGCAGATATATTCTGTTTATTGTCAGAAGATATCTGCACAGAATAGCGCAAACACCGAGGCATTCACTCGTCATTCCCTACCCTATTCTTATGGATATAAAATCGAAGGAAGATTCATATGCAACGTCAGGGAAACAGGATATACAATATTTCATATAGGTCACACCTTACAAAAAGGCATACAAAGGGCGGACCAGTCAACCCGTGGCGTGGAGAGACATTGTGGTAGGTGTAGTACCTACATTGTTAATAAGAAAAAAAAATGTATACATATCTGAAAACCTAAAATTGATTATAGATTATTTATAATTAATTATTATATATTATAATAATTAATTATAAATAATTCTACAAAAAATACACCCAGACCTAATAACCATGAATTCTATGATACACCATTGTTGTTCCTCGGCTGGATCGAAACCAGCACCCGCAGCGTAGAAGCCAGGGACTCTAATCACTACAACACGCAGCAGAATATTGAAATAGGTTCATAGCACATATTTCAACGAGTTAAGCATTCACGAAAATACGGATACAAGGGACACATATACTTATATAATTTAACACATACGAGATAAGATCCAATCTCATAAAGTTGATAACAAGATAACATTCCAATGGAATATCAGAGACAAGACGAAATTGGGTTTAAAAAAAGGCCCAAAACCTCACACGTATTCGCTGTAGCTGTGGGTATGCTCTGAGAAATTTTCTTACGTCTATTATTTCGAAAAAGCACTAATGGTGTGACCCGTGATTATATATTGCCTTGTCCTAGTCTAAGGAACGAACCCACAACTTGCAACTCCTTAGAAAAAAAAACCCTATCATTTACACATGGCGGTAAAAGGATTAGTTAACTAGAATTAAAATACAATAGTCGAATGTAAAGCATAGATAATTTATAAAAGCAGCTTCGTTTATCATTACAGTGATAACAAGTACCGTATGTACACAAGCTCCTCTAGCACTCCAACAGAAGCCATTACTTCGTCATATAAGTTTATGTCACGACATAAAACGGCCTCGTACGATGTCATGATGTTAGGCTTTGTCTATCTTATCGTGTCTAGTCGTAATATTCCTTGTTATTACAAGTATTTCAGCTCCAAGAGAATTATGATGTTTTAAGTCTACGATTGTTACATCAATATAACGATTGTATACTTAACGATGAAGAAATTTTTTTTGGTGCCTACTATTCATGAAAATAAACCACTTGTAGCATTTTATATTATATATATATATATATAAAATATACAAATACTATTAATGTTATTAATATTCCGGTTAACCACTCCAACTAAGCTTTAAAATGCTTCTGCTAGGTAATGGTACACGACAATAGTCGAATGGAAGATTCGAACCTACGACCTTAAGTTTCGCAGACCGTACCCTAAGCCATTGCGCTATAGACGATTCTTAAATATTTTCCATCAAGTGACTACGATAGTAAGCATCGATTGTAAATTTTTAAAATACGCACAAAAGTCGTGACTCTGTTCTTGATTTTTTATGAAAACAGATTAGTAATTGACCACAGAGCTAAGCTAAAATATCTTAAAATCCCTCCATGATTTCAAAATTGATATGTGTGTTTACAACTTTATGGATTTATTTTGTATTTTACTTGATTCGCGGTAGTTCAGTGCACTCCCGCCTTTACTAGCATTATAAACAGAGACCATTGTATGCGAGCGAAGCTAGTTAGATCCCCAATGCCTTTAATTACGATTTTAAGTAGTGATTTGATTGATCTAATACGAAGCAAAAGATCATGTGTAAAGTTGCATTACAGATTCATATAAATAATAAAAAATATACATCACACGTGGCAACATAGTCCATGTTTCAATATCCTTTTCGGAAAGATTAATCCCTAGGATGAATGATGGAACTCGACCGGGGAAGGACCATCCCCTCATAGATTATCAGCGTCAAATATCAGTATTTTTCATCATTCAGTTTGGTGAATCTTTTTATTATATTGAGAGGTACCAGTGACTGCCGGGCTCATGACATCTACATTCATCCTTGACTAGGAATGCAGATGCGTTGTCACCCTTGAGGACTGAGATGGAATGCCTCGTTACCAGTAATAAAGGTCTCCGGATCCCTACACTCACCAGACGAAACACATCAGCATTATGCTGCTATTTCAAGCTAATATTCTATGACGGCATGGTTCTTCCCCGGTCGAGCTGACCTATTCATTCTGCAGCTAGAAACAAACTGCAGCGTAGCTCTACCGCGGTTAGAATGATGAGTTTAGTGTTTCGGAGGCAATCGACCTTAGTGCTCAGGGATTATCATCTGTATTATGATTCCTTATTAGATGAATGTGGTTGTCATGGGTCCTGAGAAACACTTCATCATCAGGTGAAGCGCTTGTTCGTTTGTCTATTTAAATACAATGAAAAAAAAAGATACCTTTGCCCATGAGTATGATATACATGTATACACCGAAATCTTACATGTAACATAACCTAGTTATGATACTTTATCGAACAATTCAATACATATTAACAATTACAGTATCATATTGTGCAAATTCAAGTGTGGACACTAGTTACCTGATGTAAATATTTGATCAAGCAGTCAGATACACTTGTGATACGCATAATTAATTAATTTTCTACAAAATAAATTTTGTGGTAAACTGAATATATTGAATTCTTATTTAAATATATGACGATGATAATGATTTTGTTCCTGTGGATTACGACCACAACGATCTCGCCTGGTTAATACTAGATGGCAATAACTGCAGTAGATATATTATAGTCTTCTTCTGTCTAGCAATTTCTTCGACCAGGGTCCGCTTTCCGACCGAGTTTTCTCCACTTTGCCCGGTCTTCAGCATCCTCTTTCGTAAGATTGTTCTCCACCATGTCCACTTTCACGAAGTCCAGCGCGGTCGTCGTAGGCATCATTTTCCGACGTAGTCTATAGGCCTGCGGCTTATGTGGCCATACCATGGGAGACGATATACCTGCAGCTCACCTGTTATGTCATAGACTCCAAGGCTGCAACGGATGTGTTCGTTTCTTATACGATTTAATCGCGTGACGCCACACATCCTTCGCAGCATCTTCATCTCCGCAACATGTAGCTGCTGGATATGTCTTCCTAGGACTGGCCACGCTTCGCTGCCATACAATAAGACTGGTTCCTTTAGCTTTACCGGTATTCTACGATCGCAGAGCACACTGGTTATTTCTCACCATTTTGCCCATGCTGTGCTTATACGGATTTGGACGTCGTGATCTATTGACTCTGCCCCATGTAGCACAGACCCTATTTAAAATCGCTGTGCTTTTCGACGCATTCGTTACCTACTTTTATGGGTTCGGTATAGTATGTGCCGAGTACATGGTGCACCCGACCGAGCACATGCCATGTACTCGGTCTTCGCAGCGTTTAGTTAGAGATCGCCGTTCTCTAGTGCACCATTCCATTTATTGAATTTTTTCTTGTCTTCATTTGTTGTCTTCAATGTTATCAGCACACATAATCAGCCACGGCGATGGTTAGTAGGCTTTCGCCGAAACCACATCTAGCATAATGCTGAACAAGAAGGGAATCGGAGTCGAGTCCTGGAGAACAACCGTGATCGGGAATGGACGAGTATCGCCAACGGCAGTCCTCACCACAGACACCAAATTGTGGTACTTGTCTACGTTCGGAGTGGCAAAGCCGAGTTGCATTTTGGGTCCTTAGCCGTGCCCGCACTTGACACGGTGCCCCTTGTCCACTTATCGCGGGTACAGGGCCATGTGACCGCGCGTCGTTTTGCGTCGCCGCCCCATGCACAGCACTCAAAATTCTTTCCGACTTTTCATAGCTAGACATAATATAGTGTCCAATTTTATCATTGTTATTATCCTTAGTTTAGTTATATGATAACTGAAGACGGTAATCTGTTGCGGTGTTCGATTTTTTTGTTGACAAACGAGACATAACATAAAAAAAAACGAATATCCACATAAAATGTCAGAATTAGAACATCTATATGCAACAAATATTCTAGATGCTCTGAGAACTGGGTAGGAATGCTTCGTTTCCCGTAATCGGGTCTCCGGTTCCCTACGCATGAAACAACATTACGCTGTTAATATGTTGAGTATGTGTTCCTACTTACATCGAGATGACCCATTTATGCCGCAGTTTGAAACACAGACGTCAACTCTATGTTTATAATTTTTCCTCCGTAGCGAGAAGGAGCGATCGTAATTTTTTATAACATATGATGGTAATTCATGCGGCCCATGATAACCATAATGCACTATTGACTGAGATGGAATGTCTCGTCACCAGTAACTAAGGTCACCGGATCCCTGCACTCACCAGACGAAACACAGAAACGTTATGCTGCTATTTTACGCTGGTATTCTGTGAGGGCGTGGTCCTACTCCGGTCGGTCGACGCCCAAAAAAACTGCGGCATAAATGTATAATTTTTTAAAGAATTAACTTTCCTATACTTGGCACTTCCTTAAAACATATTCTTTAGTTAATCAAAGGATATCGCTGTGACTCCTACGAACGCTTTGGCCAAAATGGAAAACGTTTACTTGAAAGCAAACTAAAAATATTGGGTCCATAAACAATAATTAAAACACGTCTTAGTTATGGTCTCACATAAATTTATTTCTTCATATACATTATGTATAATTTTGCGAATCCACTGTGTCCCGAGACGCGGCAGTGGGATTTAATTTTTACAAAATAATCGTCTACAAACTCCTACAATAATTACATGCACTCACCGTCCAGCCAGCCATGTTGCGTTAGACATTTTAATTGCACTAAATACAGATAATAATTTAAAGCTATACCGCTTTAAAAGGCGTTAAACTTGGCAAATCAAAATATAAATTACGCAGAATGGCGAGTGGTTACAATTTCTTGCTTTTAATTTGTACTTCAAAACAAAAGAGGTATATTAAGGTAATTTGTTCACATATCGTTTTTATATAACAACAGAGGAATTTAAACAGATTGTATAAGAGTAGAAAATAATAGTAATATATAACAATAGAGGAATTTAGAAATAACGTCTAAGAGTGGAATTTTTATAGTTTAGAAATAAACATTTCATTGAATAATGAATATGGAAATTTGTACATTGATTACATTTTATAATTTCAGAAACAAAATAATTAAAGAATTTTGTACAGCTCACAAGAAACATTGCTATTTTATTTTATACATTTAATATAATCTAGATGCACACATGTATAATTAAAGATAATCGAGAAAAAAGAACATAAGGAAATTAGTATATCAGTCTTTTACATTCAAATCAAACGTAACAATTGTTGATGATCGAGGAACACGAAAGTATTAAGTTACACAAAAATCATAGATTAAAAAAACTTTGCACTAAAACAATGGAATTATTTCTTACAGCACCTTCGTATGGCATTTCTTAACACAGATTAAAAATAAAACAACATTGGTACGTACGTAAAATGATTTTGGTAATAAACACACTGGCGGGTTAAACATAGGTTTTGATGTGCTATGGTTATCGATATTTTTTAATTTAAAATACGAATCGGCAATATTTCAGTTATTGCAAATATTTCACTGTTATCATGCCATGCCTTCATCCTATGTTTGATTCACGCCTAGTAAATGTGATTTATACCAAACGCAAATAATTAACTAGGCTGGATAAAACGATACCTTAGCTTAAAATAGTTTGACAGTTTGTACAAGTTGTACAAGAGATCGATTATGTGCGTACGGGAAGCGTTCAGGCAGCCTCACAATGCTTTTAAGGAACACATTTTTTTAAAAATAAATCCAAATTTTATTTCATATTTTATAACGCCATAACAAAGAAAATATTAAAAAATCATATAAAGTGATGAGTAAACAGACGGACACTAGAACACATACGTAAAAACATAGATTATAAAATATGTATAATTAATTAATATTGAATATATTTATGAAATAATGTTATATGTTTGATATATTTTATAAAATAAAATCGACAATAATCGAAATGAATACAAATAATAAGCCAAAGCTCATAAAAATAAAGCTGCCCACAGTAGATGACATGCGAAAAAGCTCCCCATTCCGTTGCGTTGCGCTGTAAATGCCCTCGAACCTTGGCCAAATACACGATCCATCAACGAGTATTAAATTTTTACTATTATTTTAACAATATTCTCATTAAGTCTACGTACATTTCGTATTTTATTGATAAATTTAAAATTTCTTTACAGCTAAGTGAAACGATTGGCAGTAGCGACCTTTGTGATCCGAATCTATTGAAAATTTATTGTATGCCTTTTGAAGGTGGTCTGGAGTTGCGCACAAGGCATATGAAGGAATTTGATGAAGTAAAAACATAATGACGAACCACAATATTAATAGGGCTGTATATGTTTAAGTATCGATACTTTGCTTTCTCTATCTCGATTTTAAAATAAGTGTTTTTTGCGCTCTCCTGCAAATACAAATAACATATATGAATTACGATAAACAATACGGTATTGTGTAATCTCTGATTGATCACCAGTTAATTATAAACGAATAGTTCTCGCGGTGCCTGGGATTTCATCAAAATTTAAGTACTTCCATTACCGATATTAATACTTCTCATGCAATTCCAGCCGCCTCCAATAATGATTATATCCGAGGAGTTTAATCACGATAATCGACTTGGTAATCAAAAGTTAGTACTTGTTGTGTGTTCTCTTTCGTAGAAATTCTCGTTTCGTAGAACGCAATATACTCCCTAACTTACTAAGTTAAAAGCTCAACTTTAACTTATAAGTAGATCGATATAAGTAGTAGGTATATTGTATAAAACGAGTGGAAAACCTAAAAATTCTTATACGATACTAGGCAAGGGGATTATTGTAAAAGATTAAATAACATCCTACACTTAAAGATAGCTTAAAATAGTGTGATGAAGGGGATACGATACTGCATTCAAAAATTTGATGAAATATCGACATGTTCGATATAGCTGCTCGAAAAACAACCTTAATCATTTTATATCGGAAAGAGTAAAAAAAATCAAACTTCAATGTTCGGAAACGCGCAGTGAATCTCATTGCCATATGCCAAACCGATTCGCTTCTCGAATTCACAATTCGATCCGATCCGAGCATAACTCGAATCCATCCCACCATAATAGGTACACAGACAAAACATTTTATCTACCTAAAAATAGATATGTCATCGCATCACCATCTCTAAAGCAGGCAGTGATAACTAAAAATACTTAACCTAATTACGGAAAAAATATAGACCTTTTAATTTTATTAATTATCTGTCATTTTGCAATATATGATCATAATATATTCAAAAATATGCGGCCTTTTTAAATCTTGTCTATGCAAATTAAACATCACTGGATCAAAACTGGGCAAAATATCATGGTGTTCGCAAAAATGGGAGAAACAAATTAGCAGCATTTGTTACTATGACTAACCTTTATATGGATAACGTGATTAGATTATTTTTTTTCTATCCTTATGGATCTGCTTCCAGTGGTAAATATAAAATTAAAATATTTTTTTTCTTTAACCCACAATATATTTTCTGCTCAACCCTAAGGTAGGCTGGTAGAGAAAGCCTGTTGGCATTAAGTCCGCCTTATTTTGAAACGTTTGTTTTATTTGTGCAAATAAAGAATAAATTAATAAAAGAAAAGAAAAGAAAAGAAAATGTGTCAATATTTTCAATCGTCAATCTTATCACGTTATCTGCGATTAACGCTTATTGTATATGCTATAGCGGAAATAATATGCTATTTACATAATAACACCGTTACAACTAAGCACAAGACTGACACATAGTTTTACACTCGACACAGCCGATTCGTCCATAATGTTGGTATATTGCAATAATGAAACGAGCTCCCACAATTTACACTACTCAACGTACGTAACATCCGATATGAAAAATAAACTTCTAATTACAGCTGCAATAACTATTTATACATTTTACAATTGTATCATATATGTGGCGATCAGAATTGAATATCATATTGCTTGATTGTTTTAAAATCTCTCCAAGCGCCACTGTCTTTATCCACTAAATACGTTAGATTCATATGCAAATTATAATTTCAATGGCGTTATTATTACAGGGATATTTTCATTAAATAACTTTCCTTTTATATATTTTTAATAAATGCATCTAATTGTATCAACCGGTTTCAAGTGGACTTTAACAACGCTAAACTGTTGCGACTCCATGCTTAAAGACAATTTTGTATCGATACAGATGTGATAGTTTTACAATAAATATATAAATAATTTATAAATATTAGTGATTAGTGTGATATGATAACATGTTATCGCTAATTATTTTGATATACTATTCATCGACTGAAATTATTATTTTTAAAAACTCAACGATTAAATTATTAGCAATTTTTATGTCGATATATGTCTTTATTGGCATTACCAATTTCATATCACTCATGTGTATCACATATATATTGGCAACAATGTCGCACAACTGTACTGATGTAAAACACATCATTAAACAAGGAGTCGAGCGCGATAATAAGCGAGTCTATATGACTACCGTAAGTAGATTATGAGATAGTAAATAGTATATATTTATTACCCTTCCGTCTCACAATCATAATTATTATGGTCTCAATCGTAAAATTTACATCATAAGTTGCTTTTCCCTAGGCACTGGTACACGATTAGCCTCAAATATTACACTCAAGTTAACAGCAAGAACGAGTATATATGTCCGTTATAACATCACTACGCTACATACGCAAGCTACGTGGACTCCTGTCGATGCACAGAAAAGGTTAAATAAATAAATACCAACTTAACGCACTATAAAACCAGTGTAATCACTAGAGAAATCCAAAATATTATCAATGGCCAGTTATTTTCAGGAAGCTATTGAATAAACTGTTTTATTATTGTTTTTTATTTTATTCTCATTCGAAATGCGGCGAGGTATTGTAATTAAAATATCTATAGATGTCCAAAAAAAATTCCATTAATATATACGTCAAGGTTGACGCAATTTGAGGTTATTTAAGTACATAGAAAGGTTGTTAGGTGTACAAACGACAGGTTCCGTAGTACTGGATGCTTAGACGAGCAAGACTCAGCGTCAGTTTACGTAGTGGTCGAACGAGCCGAGGTACTCCAGCGCCGCACGGTAGCAGAATTCATACTGGTCCTAGAGAACAAACAGATTATAAATTTTTCCATTTCAACATCGTTCCAACAATACTTGTGGTTGGCAACACTCATTTGTATTTTCATATTATATGTTATTAATATCTGTTTCGTTATTTTCACAGTGTCTACAAATGTATACTTTGGAATCATCAATTTTTTTAAACATTTTATATGTTCATATTATAAAAATTATTAGTTATCATATTTGACACCAGTAGATAGAAGCCATCTTATATAAAAGTGATTTTATTTCCCTTTAACTGTGATGCCGTTCATATGGTTATAACAAAAATAGTTAAAGACAAAACTAAAACAAAAGTTCTTTACGCAAGAGGGCACACTCACCTCGGTCTGGACCATCGCGGGGCGCTGCGTCCGCAGCGTGCGCACAGTTTGGAACACGTCGAGCACGCCCTCGTACTGCATGCGCTCCAGCACCGTCGACAGCGTGATGAACACGCCCGTACGGCCGACACCCGCACTGAAGCAACGAGGTATTTGTTAATGTAATCATTTTGAGCAGTGAGATATGATAAAATGAACACCACGAAATTATGAAATGCTAGGTAATGAACAGTGGTATAGCTGCACTGCAGTTTGTCTCTAGCTGCAGAATGAATGGCGCACCTTGACCTGGGTTGGACCATGCCCTCACAGAATACCAGCAGCATAATTCTGCTGTGTTTCGCCTGGTGAGCGTAGGGATCCGGAGACCTTTATAACTGGTGACGAGGCATTCCATCTCAGTCCTCAAGGGTGACAATGCATCTGCATTATGATTCCTTGTCAAGGATGAATGTAGATGTCATGGGCCGCAGGAATCACTTTCCATCAGGTGAACTGTGTGCTCGTTTGTTAGTCTCAATGCAATGTAAAAAACAAATGTAATGTAAGAGGGTAGTTTTTTTACAGAAGTATAATTGGCCCACAAGAACACAGGTCACACATAATAGCCACATTCATCTTCCATATAGACATTTCTACAGATATGTAATTCTCGTTTTTATAATTTAAGCTAAATCTCACCTGCAGTGCACGGTGATAGGCCCGTCCTGTCCAAACTGTTCCTTGGTCTTGTGGACTTGTCCCAGGAAATCAATGAATCCTTCACCGCTCTTAGGCACACCTTGCTCCGGCCAGTCGGTGAACTGGAATTGACGCACCGTCCGCGACGATCCATCACGGGCGTCCGTTACCTGCAAAATCATTCGGTTTGTTATATATTTATTGAAATGAATTTGGTTACAAAATATATTCCATTTTATTATTAGATTAATAGTTAACGACAAAAATGTCAATAATAAATATCAGTCCATGAAATTCACTGCTGATTTAAATAACAAAGCACTGATTGAAAATTTCATTACCAAACACCTTAACTCTCAGACATTTATGTATGAGCGCCATCAACAGATTATATTTGAAATATATTTTATGCCTTTTACGACACAACTTCAGTAAGAAAAAAAAAATGGTGTAATATGGGTATAAGACCTACGGACTTTTTTGGCATTTTTTTATAATTGTAACCTGTTAACCACCCACGTGACAGTATAATATATGAATGAAAGTAAATTTTTTGACTTACCTTGAATTCCCTCAAGATGTACTGAGGCATATTATACTCAGCAATCGGATCGACTACAAAGCATTGGTAGCGGACAGAGCGATCAGATGGCCAGTATTGGTGACATTTCTCCTAAAAAAAAATATGTAAAACAATTAATTATAATTGTTCAATGGTGTTATACTTATCGTATATTTATCTGAAATTATATCTTACTCTTCCCATTTCCTTCAATTTGGTCAGCATAACGATGATTGTCGAATTATGTTCCCATAGCATTCGCCAGAAATCATCAGTTGTATCAGGCAAGGGTCCTTGAGTGGCGATATAAGCGGCCCTGTATCTGTATCCATCGACGGAGGAAGCATTGATATAGTCAGACCCATCACGAGGGGTCAAACATACGCGAGTGGACTCGAAGGGCAAGATGTGTACGAGCCTGTTCTTGTGTTTATTGCAAGGCAAACTGGCCGAGACGAAACGACTGGAATCAGCTTTCATATTCGCCAGCTTTTTGAACTCCAATTCCATCCCATTTATATTCTCGATGGTATCGACGCGCATGAGTTTCTGAATGTGGGCGTGTAAGTTACGAGCCGGAACTTCTGTGTCACCACAAATAACAGCCTCCAGCAACGCGTCATGGATAAAAATATATTGGTCTTCGGTTTGTACCATGTAATTGCGTTGAGCTCGGAGGCACGTTACGTGTCCATAAATATCCACGGTACGTTCATGTCTGGCCCTCTCTAGCATAGAGTCAATAACTATGAAGCAACCAGTACGGCCAACACCAGCGGAACAGTGGACGACTAACGGACCAGCATCAGGAGGATTCAAAGCACGTACACGTCGCAGGAATTGCAAGAATGGTGCAGGATGGTCAGGCACACCATGGTCAGGCCAAGCAGTAAATTGCAGTTGCTTTATCTCCCTACGCTCAGTTCCTCCATTTCGAGTGATTTGGAATGTACGAATACAATAAGTAGCTAGCTCCTGAACTTCTGCTATAGTCACTGTCATCATGCCGTAAGTTTCACTGCCTCTGCTTGGCCAGTACTGATCGCATTTGATCCTAGTTCTTTCTTCTAATTTAGTCATCATGACAATGGTAGCTGTTCGTAATTCCCAACACATTCGCCAAAAATCTGTTAACGTTTCTTGAAGAGGACCTTGTGTCGCAACGTATGCATTGTGTTTACGATAACCGTCGCAGTAGTTCGCATTGATGTAGTCACTTCCTAGTATTCCATCGATCGGCTGCAGAATAACCCGGCTATGATCATAGGCGATAACATTAGCGTATCGGTTCTTAGGTTTATTGACTTCCATGTTGGAATGATCCCAAGTAAATTGCTGACCTGGTTCGATACTTTCATATTCTTGTGAGAATTTTAGGTTATCGTTAGATTTAAGTCTATCAATGTGGTCTGCGAGTTCCGATATAGGAATGGGTGGATGGGAAATCATTGCTGGAGTTTGGAAATTTAGTCGCCTCATTTCAACCGGATCTGAAGGTGCTCCAAAACCAACATCTGCTGACATTAGAGGTCTCGTTACTGCAGCCTGATCGGGTGTCTTACAAGGCTGGCGGCGTCTCTTCATAATAAACAATAGTACTAAGCAAAGAGAGAGCATTAATGCGGCAATTATTGGACCAATTACCCACAACATACCCGCTTCTTTTCTGTTTTCTTCGATTCTTATCTCCGGATCTCCGTTTATGTCTTTGGGATCAGGTCGACTTGGTTCTTCTCCTGGAGGAGCTTCACGCATATCTAATGATAGATATTCAGAAAACGGACTAGATGTATAAAGATGTTTTTGTGGCGTATCGACAACCGCTCTGACAAATACTCTGTATTTCTTACTCGGGTTTAATTTTCTGTTGAGAAAACCTTCATATGATTCATCATTGCCAAGGTGGAACGTATACAAAATATTTCTTTGTAAAAATTTAGCTGCAATATACGGAGCGTTTTCATCGTCTGTTCTAGCGTTATTCTTAATTAAATCTTCTGTTAAAAACTGATCAGGATGCTTGTGATTGTGCGCTTTGTCATCAGGTACTACAACTAGATAATAATGCGAAATAGGTCCGTATTCTTCCGAGGCCTGAGGTAGAATAACTAGTATTTCATTTTCGACGACGCCATAAAAATCTGGTTTTACCATTGGTTTTGGTGCTGCCATCTGTGTTGTTACAGTGATTTTATTAGGTGGCCTGTACGAATCGTCGTTAGGGATGGCACTAACGTTAACATTATAAGTCGTAAACGGTGAAAGATCATTTATCGAGTGCGACATTTTGTCGTGTTTTATTATTATTTCTCTTTTAGGAATCTCTTGTGTTTGGGTCATACCAAGTGAGTCAACAAACTCCTTGATAGCATTATATGAAATCTTATAACTAACAGGATTTAAGCGTAACGGTGGTGACCATGAAAGCGTCATCGAGTGGGTAGACACATCTTGAGCTCTCAGGTGTAAAGGCACTTCTTCTGGCCTAACTTTAACTGTGACTTTTTCCGACAATCTTCCTAATCCATCGGCCGTCTTGGCAGCAACCGCAACAGCGTATTCAGCAAATTTCTCTAAATTTCCTATATCAGCGGAATGTGTTACGTGTACTGTTTTCTGATGCCATTCATCTAAATCCTCAACCGGTGTCATTGTATAAAAAATAGCATATCCTATAATCTTTCTTCTTGATGGAACAGTTTCCCACCAGACTTCGATACCTGATTCCGATGTTGCAACAGCTTTAACAGCCATAGGCGCTCTTCCAATATCTCTTTCGGTGTGGACAGTAATATCTTTACAATAAGGTCCAGGCCCTTGATCCGTGTAAGCTCGGACTCTAAATATGTAATGGGCATCTTCTTCTAAGCCAGTGAATACCATTTTAGTTAATTCTGTAACTTTATCTATGAGTGATGTTGGATCGTCACTTTTAGAAAACTGGCCATCGTATTTTATAATTTTGCCACTTCGGTCTTCTCTAATGGGCGATTCCCATGTGAAACTGACAATGTCAGGCGTTTGAAAATGATATGTGACATTAGCTGGTGGGCCTTTTGGCGGTCCTTCGGGTGTCATGTAAAATTTCAAAGCCTCTTGACCCACACCTATATGGTTTTTTCCAGCCAATTTAAATCGATATTCGACTCCTCTTTCCATATCTGTAAACTTGTAAGTGTTAACATGGGGCCCTAAGTGTTCTACTAGCATCTTTTTTTCTGGTTCATCAGATAAGCCATATCTTATTCGATAGCCAACCAATTCACCGTAAGTATAAGTCGGTTTGGTCCATACCAATTCTATAGAAGATGTCGGGTCCCTCTCCAGAACTCTAAAAGAAAATTGTTTCAATTCAATTATAAATATTAAATTAAAAAAAATAATAATAGAAGTCGCAAGAAGTGGCGTACTACAAGTAAGAGGAGTTCTTGCATTTTGAGATACATACTTCATCTAAAGTTTTTCGTGTCTTTTAGTAGTGGTTTTAGTTTAACAGTGAACTCTACAAGTAGGCCAAGTAACTCAACATTTATTATTATTACAAAATATAACATATATGTGTCTTGAAAATGTCTGTATTATAAATTGTAATATTTTGAATTGGAAAGATATGCGATTAATACTAACTTGATGTTAATAATAGGCTTGTTAGGCACGCCGCCTGGCGTTTTGATTACAATGGGAGGACTCCTGTCCCCATCACCCTTGCGGGTAAGAGCGGCCACTTGCACAGTGTATTTTGTATCGGGCTGTAATCCTGTTACGTTCTGTTCCATCTTTGTATCATCCATTATATTATAACGTAATGGTTCGTTTAGCAGTCCCTTGCCGTTGCCCTGTGAGGAATTGAGGTATTTTTGAACTTCTATTTTCTGTAATGTTACGATAATAATTTAAACTTATTGCGAAGTTTGTTATTATTTGGAAACTGCATTTTATTTACTACATTCTGTAAATTAGGAATAGCTTAAATAATTACATGATTCAATAACAAATTTATTACTCGTCTTATCAAAACTATTTTCTTTCAATCAATATAAATGTTACAGAGATGATACAGAAAGCTATAGAGACATACCTCTTCCTGGAATTCGTGTACATGGATGTGGAAACCTCTTATAATACCGTTTTTGTCTTTTTCCTTTGGTGGCTTCCATGTCACGTGCAGTGCAGTGGAATTGATGCATGTCACCTTGACGTCTTGGGGCTGTCCAGGCACTGTAATCGTATCAGTCTTACATAAGCCTCTCCACCATACCGGTTCTATTGTCGACCTAAACTCCCTATCAGCATCTACGGAAAGGTGCTAGAGAAAATTCTACCTAAAGCAATTTCAATTCTTGGGATTAAGCGTTGGCGTTAAAGGCTCATCGGAAAGCGTGGCAAAATGGAATATTACCGAAGTGCGTTCAGTTTTGGCCTTCAGCAATGCTGATAGAGTATTTGGGTCCTAGGCATGTATCTACACACGCCAGTCAGCATCTCGATCGGGCATTTGAATACCAACACACACCGATATATTTACGCCCTTTTACATCACCAAAACAATTAAAAATCATTACCTTCCAATCCATACGTTTAGATAAACTAAAATCGTCAAGCTACATATACAAAGAATCAACATTTAGTAAGTTCATCTATAAGTTTATAAGCGGCGGTTCTGTCTCAAATTTCTTCGTTTACAGGCTGCAAGGGATTCATGCTTCAGAAAATGGACTTGGGTGTTAACATAGCTAGAGTTAGTTCTATCACACCAAGTCACTTCCGAACCAATGATAGACGGCAACGACATGCGCCTTTAAATAGTAACCACTTGCAGTTTGTTCCAGAGTAAGATTACGATGCTAGGAAGATTAAGACTACATAAAGCTTAGGCACAAGCACAAACGCACATGGATACAAGCACTATAGTAATTTATACTCACTCCTTACGGCTGTACGGGTTACCAGCGGCCCATACAAAGTCAGTGACGAGAGAAAAAAGAGAAAAACGCATTCAAATACATTTTAGACAAATTGTGCGTACATTGACGGGCGAACGGAACTACTTAGTGAGAGATTACGAGTAGAACGCTTGTCGGCAAAATGGAGGGACTTTTATTTCACTTCCTTATGCATTTAGAGCTCCTTAGGAGGCGCATTCCGGCTAAGCGGCTTTGGACACCGGCGTCGCTCTAAGTTGTGCATTGCCTTTTCCTGTTACGCCATAAGAGATACTCAAGCGCATTTATTTCCTTGTAATTGTAGAAAATATTTGCAATTATAAGAAAATAAATTGCGCTTGTTATATGTGAAATATTGTGTTCATTAAGACAGTGAAAATTTTAAAAACCTACACTCTTTGTATCTAACAGGAAAAGGCTTAACACGTATTGAGACATCCGTTTTCTTCGCCCTTCGGCGCTTTTAAATCACTCACACGCACATGTATTGATTAACGCGACGGCGCCGATCTATGTGTGTGTGCTTCATCAGTGTAATCTTGTTGTCAATGAGCGCCCATCATTGCACCGGTGTGTGTGTTGCCTCGTTCCGTTGTGTTGATATCTTCTGTGAGTTGTGACAGTGTCATGGTGTCATTGGCCGTTGGCTGTGCTCTTCTAAAAACTGTTCGATTTAAAATCAATGATGTAGTTAAGGAGTGATACATGCCGTATTTTTCATTGCGTTCTTCATATGCCGCTTTAATTTATTGCATTAGCGTACGTTAGGCACAATAGTTTTGTATATTATGTCACAATATCTAGTGTGCATGCACGACGTTTGATAGAGAATACAGAAGAAGGAAGAAAGGCGAGAGAAGTTGCTACTGGCGAGAAAGTGTAGCTTAAGAGCGATTGAGATAGATAGAGAGATAGATACAAAGATAGATAGAGAGCGCGTCTAGTCCGAGCTGAGCAGTCGGGGAATACAGGCGAAGAGCGTTATCTGATCCGTCGGATCCAACGGACCAATTGCGTTATCGTTCAAATTTAGACTGGATCCTCGGGACTGTGTCGCTTCGACCCGCAGCCTTCCCGCTAAAAGTACAAGTAGTCGGACAGTACAGTCAGTACGGAAGTGGTAGTTGTGAGTGGTATAGCATGCGCGCGTGTCGTGTTAGACGGTATTGGTATTCAAATGCGGCGCTCGGGCCCTTGTGCATGTCTGGCATAGCTCGACTCGGCTCAAACGCATGAGCCATTCAAAGTTCCTTTTGTAGACCGTAAATGTTATGAGAACTGTTACATCTAATTGTGCACAGATTTGCTTAAAATATGGAAAAACGTTCACGTCACAAAGCAACTCATGTGAGCGAGCCAGTCGAACGGATGTCGCTTGATGTGTCACGCACTCGCTCTCTCACCTCGCGTCGTCGCTAGTTGTGCTGAGTGCTTCCTAAAAGTGCAAATTTGCCTCACGCAATTGCATCCGCCAAGGCGCCAATTGCGTACGGCAAATAGTTGTACACCTATCTGGTGCCCAGTGAAATTAACTGAACGAAAAATAGTGCTGTGCCGTCAAAGAAAGCATGCAAAATTGTGTCCATTGCTAAATACTCAATAACTGTGCGTCAAAACCAATAATGTAACTGTGCCGTCGACACTAGACCAGGTGCAGTATAAACTTGTTTGCATTTCAGTGAGTGTCATCATTAGCAGTTTGACAGATAATTGATCGATGAGACGCGTTATCGAAAACAAATCATTACATGTGACAGTGAGTGGAAATATCGACACTATGCCGCTGAACACAGCGACTAAAATACAGTGAGATCAAATGAATTGCGTGATTTATAAATAATATATAGTACATTGAAACTCATCGGCAAGCTTATTTAAAACTTTGTTACGAGATTTAACCTCCTTGTTAAGAATCCTGCTATATGCTCACAAGAAAGAAACAAAAGAAAAAGAATTACATTAGTATCTTTGGTATATTATATCGAAGAGCAAAATGAGAGAACTATTAATTCTTATAAAACATTATGTTTACATATAAACCCAACACCATTTGAACAGATTTTATTTAACGATACAACACGGCACGGGTGGAAATATTTTGGGGAATTTAGGGATAATGAGCATCTTCATTAAGTAAGTAATAATTATGTTTGAGTATTTTATTTCCACGCGTGCCGCATAAATTATTATGACTATAAAAACATCCACATTGTGTATAAAATTCTGTTTGGTTGATATTAAAAAATATATGAACGATTTTTACTGAAACATCATACCCAGTCCCGCAGCAGTTTCACAAATATCAAAATTTAAAAAAAAATATAATAGGTATCATGAAGTATTGATGCAATATCAGAGAATATTATAGTTTAATTTGTTAGTTAATAAACAATTTATAATCAAGATTCTCAAGTATGATGACTTACAATGAGCAATCATTGTAAGTCATTGCTCTGATATTACAACATCAAAGAGTAAACCTATTAAGTTAAATAAGGTTTAAGGAAATTGGTTATTATTAGTTGTTAATTATTAAGATGTACAGGCTCAATTTTATGACTTTATAGTAATATGAACTTTATGTAAAATGATTTATTGATTATTATTATTAAATATAATGTCAATGGCGTTGTTTACATGAATGTTATTTTTAATACTAATTATTCCAAATCACCACTTAGAATATAATTTCTGTAAAAAAAATTTCGAGCCAGTAGGATGAATTTTGAAAAATTTAACTAAATTCTTTCAAAGAAAAAAAAAACAATAAAAATGCACAACATCATCCTCATTTTGTTACGAATTAGATAACTTAAAAAATTAAGTAAGAACCTTCATGAACAACATTATTTCCCAAATGCATAATCCATACGTGATGGATGCATAACAAAATATTTTTCAATGTAGTGACAGCCCTAAAATTGAGCCGTATAAACCAAGCAAAATAATTCAACGTACCGTCTTCATGGGTGCGTACGGTGACTGGATAGGAAGCAGGCCCGTCACCCACGCTTGTGCCGGCGAGGACCCAGACGCGGTACTCCGTCCATCGCCGAAGCTCATCCAGCACAAATTCGGTGCGATTCAATCGCACGACGGTGGCCTCAGAGTCCCCTCGGCCGGATTCGACGCAAAGCAGCTTGTAGTACGCGATCCGACCATTGGCCCTCTCCGCGGGGGGCGGTTGCCATGATACCCGTATCGCGGTCGGCGATATCGCCACCGCGGTCACATTCATAGGCGGCGCTCCGGGAACTGAAAGGCTCAGTTATCAGAAAAAAAAAACGCCGGCTGTACGCCGAATTCCTATCACTGTCGGACACGACGACGATCCACGTTGATATCAAACCCTTATAAAATGAATATCGCGAACTAATCGCAGATCGGATCGGCAATCCATCGGAAACATGACCAATCTCCTGTGAATTTCGATTAGTGATTCTTATTGGAATGGCGCTTCTTTCGACCAGGAACGCGCCGAACGACAACCTAACCGATGCAATCACTGAATGCGATCAAAGAAAAAAAAAGTGCCAAATTATTTAAAAACAGGACAATGTTAATCGTCAAAATAAATCGAGCATGCACATAGATAAATATCTGTATGGTGTAAATGTGGGATCCGCTCGTCCGTACTAAGTATCAGCCGCGCGTCCTCCTGCCGGACGGGAATTGTGATGATTAATTTTCTAGAGCGGCATAAGGAACACTTTCCTAATTTATCCAAACGTTAAACTCACTTTTCAAGCGATCAAAAAGAACTATACAATTGATCTAGTGTTCATAATGCCGCTAGCAATTACAAAAATAGGAAAAATTCATATTAGTAACCTCATGGAATAAAATTTAGACATACGGACAACATAAAGCTACTACTAAGGTATTGTGCACACGCATTAGATGAATTTATATATCAAAACCTTGTTGGAGTAAGATAAAAATCAGTTTCGGTGGGAAAATTTTTCTTTTTTTTTTTAATACAGACAAAGGCGTGAACGCAATACCGTTTCGACAAGTTAACAATTACAAAACACATAATTATTGTGATACAAAACTTGGTGCTTGTGCTTGTATTACTGGCAGCGTGCCGGGCAGGTGCGTTTATGTGAAATATTACAGTGGAAATTACCTGTTAAACCCATAACAGGTTCATGTACTTTAATTTTTTTTATTGATCATTGGCTTGGAAGGAATCCCGTGTTTGGGCATTTTTATATCATCACTGTATTATATTGTATAGATTATAAAGCATATCAAAATATCAAAAATGTGTCTTAATTTTTTATACAAATAATTTTAATGATTTTTAACAAAAATTTTGTAAAGTTTCGTGTTTTCATGAAAATATTTAGTTTAGTCGTTTTTTTAGTTTGTATTTAGTTGATATTATAAGAGACTCTTTCCAAACCAACAGCGTTTGTACCCCACCGGTCTGTTTAAGTGTCTTGTTCCGTTGTAACAACATACCATATTGTTTAGTCCGCACGCTTATGGCGGACGTGGTAGCCCCCTCGCCGCGTTGCGACCGCGCCGCCAACCAAATTTTGTACAGGGTGTTCGGATAGAGGCCGTTTAGCGTATACGATTCCGTGTTTTGTATCCGCCTGGAAATTATTTATGATTGCAAGACTTTTTTTTTAAGAACACAACATTACAAAGTAAATTGTCTTCATTGATGATTGAAATTAATGATATGAGAAATGTTTTGACCATAAACTTTGTCAGTCAAACGTCCCACGTTTCTCCCGTATCTTGTTTCGACCACTTTTTCCGAATGAAATGAGTTGATGTTTTCATATTAGTGTTAAGTGTTCACGCAAATACAGGGCATTCAATCGTCGCTTTTCTTAATTCGATGTAGGCATTAAGATTGGAAGAAGGTTCGACGCAGTTGTAAAACGTCTGAAACACCCAGACCAGAAAACCAGCAATTTGTGTTGCGTAAACATTCGCCTCGGGTGACAATAGAACCCAGAATTCGCTTGATATTGAATCCATGTGATACTCATTTCGTCAATTGCAAACAAAATTCGTCAAATGCCCCGAGTGTTGTATAAGTCATTAGAAAGGATTCGAGTCTCAAAGCAAAAAAGCCTCATAATTAGGATGCTTTTATATAAATGCATATTCTGCAAGGAGTTGCTGAGCCTCATTTGAATTTGTATCTTTTTCAAATTACATTTTATTCATCCGTTTGGCACCCCAAATGACTTTTTATGCTTCCTTCTTATCGGCTCCCCAAATTTTCCAGAAACATTTGGCCTCCCCAAATCCTAACCAACTCTTTACAAATTGATAATGATAACTTTGTTTTAGGTTTGGTTGTTGTTTCTTAAACGTACATACACGTACGTACATTAAAATATTTTTGCTAACCCATCAGTGATGGTGTTATCAGCTGTGTAATTAACTGAAATCAAACATATTAATACTTCTGTAATATTGCTTGATGAACGTCGTTTCCAATATAAACTTAAAAAAACTAATCTTACTTCTTATGGTGTTCGTTAGCGTATGTATCGTTCCAATACAGTTCATAAGAGACGATGTGGTCTCCGGCGTGCACAGGCTGTTTCCATTGCAGAGTGATCGACGTCTCCCCTGCCTCCACTGCGACTAAGTTCGACGGTTGAGACGGTACCCCTGTTTTAGAGAAATTATAATGTCAAACAATCTATTTTTATGTGATCCGACACGACTTAAGGACCTTCAAGAAAAGAGCCTACATCTTTCTTAAAGGCCGGCAGCGCATTTGCGCGACTCCTCTGTTTTTGCAAATGTTCATGGGCACCGGTGATTGCTTACCATAAGGTGGGCTGCATGCTCGTTAGTCATATTGCAGCCAGTTTTTAGCAGCTGGGTGAACGGAAAAAATTCCCAGGTCAAGCCTACTTACACGCTAAGGCACCATACCATGGTGCAATCAGGTGCACTATAATAGACAGTTTTCAAATCTCTTTACTTGCTCGAACGACGTAGCATTTATTTTCTCGTTGCAAAATGAATGGGTCGTCTTGACAGCGAAGGACCGTGCCCTCACAGTACAACACCAACACTAGTCGTGTTCCGTATGCTGAGTGGTAAGGAACCGGATAACCAAATACAGGTAACGAGGCATTCCATCTAAGTCCTCACGGGTATCTTGGATCTTTATTGAGGTCATATGTAGGTACTTATGGGTCACAGTCATGACTTGCCTATCAGGTGAAGTATGCGCTAGTTTCATAACTAGAATTCACGATACGACAGTTAAAATATTGGGTACCTTGTTGGGTTTTCACATGCACGGGCGGCGATGGCGGGCCGGTCCCGACGGAGGTGAATGCTTGTACACGTATCGTATATACTGTGTGCGGGGTCAGCTCGTTGATTGTCGTTAGGTGACTATTGTCCAGCTGTGGAAAGCATGGGGGCTCTCACTAGAGTTCACTTAGAGCACCAAAGATCAAGGCACCACTTGTGTATGTACTGTAATAAGCTATTAGATATATTATTACGAATTGCAGTAGACCGAAATAGTATTAGCGGCCATTGTTTATAATTTACCGGAGCCAGCAGCCAGCGGTCATTGTTTGTAAGAACCACACGTGAAATATAACGAACCTATACAGTACTGGCAAGTATCCTTTTGTAAGAATTTGAGAATTGTCCTAGACAATAACATTAATAATTATAATGTTTATTGTTTGTAATCTCTCACAAATTAAGATTACTTACTTAGATTTTTTACATAGGAACTTGGGTAGTTTAAAATTAATCAAAGTGAAATTGATTTTGTAATATAAATGTGTAAAAGATAGGGTCATAAGTCTAGGGAATAAAGTAAATTAGGGAATGTTGTTTGTATAATAAATCTTTGGCCGACAGTGAGTTTTCAAGTTTGCTAGAGTTCATTAGTAGGGTGGAAGAATGATAAAAGTAGCACACTTTCAAATTCTCTGTTTGCGCACGCTCCAACCTATGCAGAATTGTGTTTGAGGCACCACCCCATATCGTTATGTAATATGATATTGAAGATTGGCAGAGAGAAAACTAGGTATGTATACTAATTTCGGAAATTTTCCGAAAAACTTTTTAATTTTACATACATCATGAAAAACAGTTTTCTGTTAATATAAAGTAAGTAAAATGCAATTATATACGATTATGAATCAACAACGATTTATAAATAAAAAAAAATCTATTAAATTTCTAATATCTCTCACCATTTGAGAATTCCATGACATGAAGGGTTTCGACGGATCCGTTGTGTAATATATTTTATATCCCTGGAACAAAAGCACATAGATATTATCGTCGCAGTTTTGAACAATTGTTTAATGAGTTGAAATTTATTTTGTGACGATGACTTCAGCGAGATTTCCAGGAAAAAGTTTTTACTGCAGTTTATTCCCTGTTTAATTAATAATTTAAAGAGCATGGAGAAGGAAATATTAATAATGAAAAAGTAATAGAATTTGAATACAGGTATTGAACTATTCATTGTTTTCCGAGTTTATTTTTTAATTATACGATTATATCAAAAATATTGAGATCTGGACGTAGTGTTAAGACTTGACGAGGATTAAATATTAATTAATATATTAAAGATGGTAGAATTTACATCATCCATATGACACTACATTGCTGTAAGCGAAATACATCTTACACTTTCGGACTGATTGGACAAGAGGCCAATGTCTGTAAACGTCGAGAAGATAACTGCTACGAGGTTAGGCGATTGAGAGGAAATTATCAATTACTTATATCTTGCCTGTCAGATCAAGCACACGCTGCGCATGGACCCCAAATCTCGACCACCGTGGTCATACAGGCCAAAGCAATGAGTTCCATACTGTCATCAGGTATGGTATTTAAGCAACCATTTATATTAACAAGTATAATAATAAATAATAAGCTCAACGTAATATTTAGAGAAAAAAAACTGTCAGGATTTTATAGTTCGACAGTTTCTCGACTTTAAAGAAACAAAAGCGAGCGTAGGAAAGCTTCTTATAGTAACGTTAGGGTTCCAACATCCTAAATATTAAGTACCTTGTTGGAAAAGAATTTAAATTCTAGTCGAAGTTAAACTTGTTTTTAATTGAATTTATGGTTTTTACGCAAATTTAGCATTTTTAAGAGAATTTACTTTTAAAAAAAGTAAGTAAATTATAACAAATAATAAAATAGAACAAGATAGTCTACAGTGGTAGACTTACACTGCCGTATGTTTCTAGCTGCAGAATGAATGGGTCAGCTCGACGGGGTAGGACCACGCCCTCGCAGAATACCAGCGTAAAATAGCATAACGCTGCTGTGTTTCGTCTGGTGAGTGCTCTACACTCATCAGGAGACCTTTATTACTCTGTTGACAGGCATTCCATCTCAGGCCTCAAGGGTAAGAACGCATCTGCATTATGATTGCTTGTCAAGGATGAATGTAGATGTCATGAGTCGCAGGATCTGATCACTTATCACCAGGGGAACTGTGTGCTCGTTTGTTATTCCCAAGATAATAAAAAAAAGGTTCAATCCTTGTCTATATGAATGTTATTTTGTTTGTTTGAATTTTTGTGTAACAATGTTATTTTGAAAGAATTTTTTAACAAAAATTGGTTAAATCGTTTACTATTTCGCAATAAAAAAATTAAACTCTACGAGAATTTTTGAATTGTAAATACATATATTTAACTCAAGTTTTAAACTTAAATATGATGATCATATTCTTTGAACTTAGGGTTTCTATCGACTTCAGCTAAACTTAAGTACCCATTCATACCTTAATAATATAATGTATATATATTTTAACGTACCGTCACTTGACCATTAGGTGTCTCAGGTTCCTCCCATTGTATAACCATAGTACTTGAGCTGAGCGGGCGAACTTGGACGTTCTTTGGTGCTGATCCGGGTTCTGTTAAAAAAATACAATATGTTATAACTGCTTTGTGGTACATTGAATATTTCAAATGAAAGCTTTTGTCGTCTTCAATGTACAAAATACAAAGTTACTTTTATTTCGTGATTTTAGGTAGCCAATTAATCAAAAAATCTATTATCCAATTCAACCTAACAGCAGGTATAATGAATAATTATAAATATGTTATACAAGAAAACAATCTAAATCGTTTACGTTTAGTGTAAATGGTAGTAAAAAAAAATAAGGGTAATAATTTTTATATATTTTCCTATTTCAATTGTATTACAGTATATGTGTATGCGTGTATTTACTTATATTTGTATAATAATGATTTAAATACATAGATATAATGAGTAAAGAAATAGATAAACTATTGTGTTTTTTTTAATATTGACTGCCAATTATTTTCCATATTCACCCATGGTTGATGGATATAGGATAAATGCCACAAATTATTAAGTCGAGCGGAATTAGTTTAGTTTAAGATGACAAAAATTGCTAATATATAGTGACTAATATTAAGTTGTTTTAGGAAAGTTATATATATATAGTTTTAGGACATTGACGTAATAATTTCATAACTTGTCCAATAGAAACTTCTCGAACTAATGAAGGTCAATTTTATTATGTCTCCAATGGTTACGGAAACCTTTGTCCCAATATTTATTTGACATAAATTTGATAAAGACGCCATCTTCAAGATAATAATACGAAAGCAACATGACATCAAAATTAAAATAGCTACATTCATCTTAATTGAGCGTGGAATGAAAATAAAAATACAATAAAGGAATGGCCCGAGTGGCCAAGGAGTTTAAATGGAGTCGGATATTGAAGAATTAGAAAAATAGAGTGAAACTTAATGAATAATCTATTAGTAAAGAATAACCTCGGAAAGGAAAAAGAATAAAAGTTTTTCAAAGCGTTTTGTTATTAAAAGATTAATCCCGTTATAGGAGGCTGAGGCCCTCTTGAAAGTTTACTTTTTTATTGTAGAGCGTGGAGAGAGTCTATGGACAATCGTCGGCGTCCGGCGGCCATGAAACGGTGCTTAGCTCTCTCGAGTCTGCGAGAAAGGCATGTTGATTTAAATTTGACTAGCCTTTACATTTTAATGCCTATTTATTATTCAAATACTTGAACAGTTTATTCCGACGTGTAATAGTTTATGTTCGACGATTTTGACCATGTTTTCCACGGAAATACCTTCATTTATAGGTTATTGCATGACATCGATTGTGCAGTACATATTAGTGTGTAGTACATATTATTGTGCAGTACATGTTATAGTACCGTAAGCATTCGCTTATCATCCCTTTCCAACGTCCCACGGTATGGATGTGCAATGTGCGTGGATATGAGTGCATAACACACAACCCAGACCAGGAAACCGGACAATTTGTGGTACACAATTATTGTTTTACGAATGGGAATTAAATCCAGACCTCACGACGTAACAGCCCGATTTTTGATCACTACGGCAATAATAAAAATGGGTTTTAATATTTTTACTATTTAATTTGACAGTTAGTCATAAACGTAAGTGTAGAAGGAGCAGGTATAAAAAATGACACGCGAATTAATTTCAAAAACAATCATAAGGCACTGGAAAGTTGTAAAATAAAGGTTGCGTTAATTTTAAAGATATCTTTTTTCTAGTAATAATACACAATAAAATAAATAAAAGATAAAGCCCGAGTCAAGTTTTAAAGTCCAAAACAAAATGGAATTAGTGACACAGACAGACAATGCTATAGACACAATACGACCAGCCACCAAGAAGGTTCAGAACGGACGGTTTGTTTTTTGAACAAATAATTCAGTATATAAACAAAATTAAAAGTTATTAGTTTATGGCTTAGGTAATTTTGGGTATGACTTAAGCAATTAAATTGTTTATAAAAAACATTTTAATTGTTTAAGTTATTTTCAACCTCATCATCTCGATGGTTGGCAATCCATCACTGTGCGCTTCACGCGTAATTTCCTGCCACGCACAATTACTCTGTGGAATCAGCTGCCGCCAACGGTGTTTTCGGACCGAGTTCTTAGGAACCTTCAAGAAAAGAGCCTACACCTTACTGAAAGGCCGGCAACGCATTTGCGTTACCATCAGGTGGGCTGCATGCTCGTTTGCTGCCTATACTATATAAAAAAAACTTTATTTCATCATCGTCATTTCTGCCTATACATAGCCCAATGCTGAACATAGGTCTCCCCCATAGATTGCCATGAAGCACGATCCTGAGCCGTCTGCGTCCATCGACTTCCCACTAACTTGCATAGGTCGTCGCTTCATCTAGTGGAGGGGTCTTCCTACACTGCGAATGCCAGTCCGAGTTTGCCCCCTCAAGAGTCTCTCTTACGATTATCGATTCTACGAGATATAGGGCAAGCCCGATACCACTTCAATTTGTTGATCTTTTGAGCTAGGTCACCGTCGTTCTCACTACTTTGTTTGAATCGACACAACTTCATACTACATCTTTCACACTACTGTTTCAGTATTTCATGAAGTAGGTTTGTCTGAATCAAATAATTATATGTATCACACTTTTTAATGTAACCACAAATAAAAACGAAACGAGCGCACAGTTCACCTGAAATTAAAAGATAATTGCGACCTAAATTCATGTATCCACAATAAAGTTTGAAAATGAACACGCATTGTTACCCCCGTATACCTAACATATATTATCTTGCTACAAATAACTTGCGTCTCGGGATCTTTATGTTCAACGTAAGGAAAAGCAGCTTTATGATAGTTGTTTAAGCTGGTATTACGTGAAGGTGTGGTCTTTAACGGGGGTGGAGCTGACCCATTCATGTCGCAGTCAGAAACTATATGCAACATTATCCCGCAGCTAAAAATCTGTAAGTACTCATGTAACTTATCAAGTGCGCGGCGGTGAAGGGAAATCCGCAGTGGAGCCGGTTGCTAGACTATGCTCCAACACCCTCTCTAGTATAGAGGTCTACGCCCAGCAGTGGTATATATATATATATATATACGTAGAATGTTATTTTTTTAACTCTTTTACTTCTCTATTTAATTGACCCCAAAGCTCAATACTATAAGTCCATATCGTATGTATTTGTATTTTCATTAATATTTATTATTTCTTGTCTTATAGAAAATTGCCGGTCTATTACCCCGTAGTATATATAATCCAATCTCCTGATTTCCTATTCGCTTGTTCTCCTTTTGCCTTAATATGATCATTCCGGGTTATCCTTCTGCCCTTATGCATTGCGATGTTTAAAAGAATATCGTCGATCATTACTATCATTGAAGCTTATCAAAAAATCTAATCAACCAGAGGTAATAAATATTTCAGGAAACAACCGAGAGCTTCCTTCCCTTAGGAAATAAAAAAACAATCATCTAAATCGGTCCAGCAATTTCAATCAGCAAAATCAAATCCAGCAATAGGTGTACATACGACTGATGCTGTTACGCATGGAATCCAAAACTACCTTCTTTTAGACATTGTTTAAAAATAGTATAATCTTTTGATTTATAATGTATAATAATATTCCATGTTAAAAGAATACTCTGTGTAAGGTCCCGATCCGATATCCGATTGCCCCTTGAACAGGAAATAGCAAACAGAAAAACGAGATAAATTGACGTCTTAAGGAATATTGTTTGTCAAAGAAAAAAGAGGTATTGAATTATAGAGCGGATCAAATATCATTTTAAATTATTTACTTTGCATATTTCAAATAATTGCAACGTTACTACGTGTAGGTATTGATATATCACATACTGATCTTTTCCTTAAGATTGAATACGAACGGCTGTAAGAAACACTACTCCAACAACATTTACTTCCAACGATGTGAATAAGAAATGACAGCGGAATTTTATAACAGTTTATAATTAATATATTTTAGTAAAATGAAAGTCTATATTTAATAAGGTCTTAACTTGGGCATATGCCAACTATTGTGTGCTAGCATTTATGCGGTTCCACTATGTTTGCATGTTCTTTTCATATCTGCGGAATTTTTGTTTTAATTTCTTTCTTAGGCAGCATGTTCAGCTTCTCTCGGGTCTCCTTTAAACCAGCAATAGAAATTATTAATTATATTGCTGTTGTACCTGGTAGACTAGCTGGAGTACTAAAAGGTCAGCTAGATCGGGGAAAGACTACGCTTTTAGTATCAACTTAAAAAGTAGCTTAGAGCTGCTGCGTTTAGTTAAGTGATTGAAAGAAACCATATTATAACCGACGACATTACATTCCACCGTAGCCGTCAGAGTGATAACGATTCTGGGTTATTATTATTTCTTATCGAGGATAAAAGTGGATGCTTGTCACCCATAATATCAGAAAAGATATTATTCATCGAATCACTAAGTGAACTCAGGTTTTCTTAACATGAAATTGAAAGGAAGCTCTATGACACAGTTACGGCTCGCTTCGGTATCTTAGTATTTCTGGGTTGCGAATACTTGGTTATTTGTGGTTTTATTTATATACTACCTGAGTCTAGGTACAAAAGTATTGCAGTTTACGCGATACTAAGGTCTTTGGTGGTTGGTTTTTAATACATATAATTACAAGAAAATCTGGAATGTATTCTATTAAATATATTCCAGGGGCTTGAGGAATTTTTTTTTGATAGTTTAACAACCTGTCACTATAAGCCAATGTAGATTAGTTGAACTCTTTTATGTATCAAATTTATATTTCTAAACCGTTACAATATATTTATTAATCATTTATTAACTCTCAATTTCTTGTCTAGCTCTTAAACCAATTTTCAACCATGTGTACATTCGTTGTTTAGTTATTAGGTAAACACACTTTTTCTATTAATACAAAGATTTCATTTTAATACAAGTTGCTCGTATTGTTCAGAATACACAAGTTCCTTTCCGTGACCTATACAATCACACTCAACACTCAATCTGTTATCTACGGCATCAGGTGGCTCAGATAGCTTTGGAAAACTTTATGCCCTGCTTGCCCACAAATGGATATAAACGTGAGTTTTATTCATCTAATAGTTAGGCAAAGTCACTGCACTGCAATTAATGCACGGTTGCTAGTACAGTCCAAGGATAAAAAACCACGGCCGCGGGGTAAAACGTTTTCCACCCGACGACTTCAGTAGGTTTTTGTTATCCAATATTTTGCGTTGGTATATAATATTCGTGTTTTTTTTAAATTACTTTAAGAGTAACAAACAAGCACACAGTTCATCTGATGGCAAGTGATTCCTGCCGCCCATGACATCTCGTCACCAGTAACAAAGGTGTCTGCACTCGCAGCAGCGTTATGCTGCTATTTCACGGTGGTATTTTGTGAAGGCGTGCTTTTACCCCGGTCGTGCTGAACCATTCATTCTGCAGTTAGAAACAAACTGCAGTGTAGCTCTACCACTGATGCTTTTTATAGATAACAGAGAAAGTAAATATCGATTTTCTCGAGACACCTTTTCATTATCATCTCATTAGAGAGCTGTTTTTTATTTGCCACCGATTCGGGTAATTTAAGACAAGATGTGGGGGGAAAGGACGTCGGTAAATTTAATATTTCCAACGGCATATTAACCGTAATATCTTTTTGACGTAATGCTAAAGGAATATAGACAAACACAGCTAAAATGACACTTGTTGTTTACGTTTGTGGCGTGTTCGTTCTTACAAATTCTGCTAATAACATTCTGTCAAAGATAAATTACAAAAATACTACTACACAAACGATTAGCGTAGTGGTTAGAATTCTTAGCCCCGATTTTATTAGGATCTTGAGTTCGATTCACAGCCAACGAACAATATTTGTGTACACATGTTGTTGGTTTTCAGGACTGGGCGTGTTGTTTTATATGTACTCGTATGTTTTGGTTATTTCATACATACATCACTTACTTACGTCCCAGAAAACAAGCTGGAAATAGCAGCGTAACGCTCCTGTGTTTAGAATCGGGAGTGTAGGGATCCAGAAACCCAATAACAAGTGAGGACTTTCCATCTTAGTCTCCGAACCTGAACATCTTTTAGGATGCACGTATGCAGATGACATCAAGTGTATTGTGTGCTCGTTTGTCGCCCCTAATATTAATATATAAAAATCTGAACCGTCTCCTAATTTTTTTTTGTGTACGTGTATTTCTGTTGGTCCAGAGACCTTTACAGCTTTATCCAATTCCACTCGCGAGCGGGAAGCCCGCTGATTAGGGAGACAACGACGATGCTGCGAAACTGGCGCGGAGACTGCTGCCGCAACACCGCTGCACTACGACCCCTGTGCACGAAGAACGTCGACGACAACAGAGGGGTTCGATAATACGATCCGAAGCCCCTCATAAGGAGGTACGAAACCTCGACCCGGGTATTCTATATGTTCATTAATGTGTTACATTGTCACACGTTTAATGTCATCTATATTCATAACCATTATCTATGACCTGGTTTGGTATTAGTTTAGGCAATGTAAGACCGATAGGTGAGGCGGCATCAATTTCTTTGGTAAAAGTGGTGTATATTTTTTATACAGTTTCACATGAACATATGTACCTATTTTGATATGTTCATGTGAAATTGTATCGAGGGGAGACTGTTAGATTCGGTGTTGCTTATGCAAATTTCCGCTGTGCTTCTTAGCAATTTAAGAAGGTCTATGTTCATCTATGTACAAATGATGGGCTAAGAAGATCATGATATTTATAATTATTAGAAGTTCAAAAAGTTTCCGTGAAAATGTCCGTGCTTGCGTATACGAAGTTATAACAGCGCCATCTACTGTATTATTACATTAATATAAACGGGTTTCCACAAAAATCCAACCGAGCGCTACTTACAATTACTTTGCCTTTTCATGTGATTAGTCAACTTCATTGGTATAAGTATTTTTTTTTAATTTTGCTTATTTATAGCGATATAAGGTTGGTTAATACATGTCAAGTTCATTTTTACATTTTGTTAACTAGAGAAAATTTAACTAGTTTTATGTTATACTTATATGTAGAAATATAATAAAAATAAGCACAAAATACATGTTGTAATTGTGTTTGCGTAAGCTGATTACAGACATCGTAATGGCTACGCGGAGTACATCAATTGCCATGTAATGACGCGCCGAATAATTATCGGGTGCGGTTTCAGTAAATATGGAGAAACTTATATAAAACATAATACATATGGTAATGTATTTTATATGCAAATTATTAATTAGTACAATCTACCGTGAGAGTAGATCGGCCAATTGAATACTATTTTATAAAGCGCAGTTCACCCAGTGATAAGCGATGAGGTCCATAAGACCATCCACGGTAAGGGAATCATGATATATATATATATATATATTTAATGTATTTTTGAATTCATTCTGAAACACCCATTTAAAACGCCTAAATTATATATATTTTATAAAAATTGAACATAATTTTACATCTAATAACAATAACGTATCAAAACTCGTTCGAAGTAAAACTAACTAACTTGTCTAATAAACAACAAACTTTGTCTAGCGAGTGAAAAAGAACGAAGATATAATAACAGGCGACTTCAGAGTCAGCGTTGACCAATGGAGTGGTGATGAGGAGACTTATTTTATATTTCTGACTAGGTTTTTTTATATCGATAATCAGCGAATTGTATGTAATAACGTATTAGTTAACATACTCGTAAATATGAGTATATAGGAGTTGAAAACATATTTCTGACTAGCTTTTTTATATCGATAACCAGTCAATTATCTGTTGTGACGTATTAGTTATTAGCTTGTAAACGTAGTTTAAAACCAAATTTTGGTATAATATAATTTAGGCATCGTGTTATAAGTGTGATTTCAGTGTAAGAGTGCTTGTTATTTGTTATATTGCGTCATCGTCAGATCCATCTCGTAGATGCGGCAAATGTAAATGGTATGGATTCGAATAGATCGCCAAATAATCATCATGTACCTGACCAAAATGCAAGGACAGGTGAACTATTAAAGTGCGAGGCGAGGCTAGGAGAACAATCCCTAATCTGCCTGCCGAGGATTGCAAATTTGCAACAATGGACTATTTACATACTGATAAAGATTTTATATTATTTTATAGTGAATCTATTGATATCGTAAGATATCTAAGAAATCTAAGAGCGAAAAATATTTATTCTTCGTCACTTTATACTATTCACAGAGTTGGATTAGTTATTTGTTTCCTATAAATACGAGATTATATTGTATACTTACTGGCACCTCCATACAACGAATCCACTGTAATGCGTGCAAAAAAGAACTCTGTTAGTAAGCGAACACCGTCACCAATAAACCACATATATACATACACTGGGTGCCAAAAAAACAGGTAACACGCGTGTAAAAAATATCTCATCCTTAATGGAAGTAAACGTATAAACGAAATGGTGCATGAGGAGCTTAAAAAATATAATGCTCTACGACTACCACGTAAAAAGAAATAAATGTGCAAATGAAATTAAAAAAAAATACAAAACAAAGAACACGAAAATTCAGCTCAATCCGAACTTACATCAAGCAGCCGCGATGCCATGTCGCATATAACGTTGGCATGAAAAAACGATCAAAGGAAACACTTTAAAACTCATAGACCAGCGAGCATAAGAAAAGAAAACATACATTGAAAGAATTCGAAGCGATGAAATAATCTCAATATTAATTTTTAAGCAGTAGAATAATATTTGAAGAAGCGTATGATCTGATGCGGAGACTCATTCCCGCCGAAAGGTAAAAAGTTTTTATTTAATAAAATCAGTTTTGTATATATATTTCACAGAATACCAATTGACAAATTATGATATAGTATATTAATGGACAACTTGCTCGTCAAATTAGTTGCTTATTAGCACATATTACCGATATGATAAAATATAATTAGTAAAGGATTTCCGAATTTAAAAAATAAAGAAAAGACGGTACTACTACTAGTGCTACTATCTTCTTACCAGTTTCTCCCGTCGTGATGACTGCTGGCTCGGAAGGGGCACCCCTACCAATGTTGTTCACTGCTATTACGTACATTTCATATTCAGTGTAAGGGGACAGATTTGTCACCGAGTAGTACTGAGTGATAACACCGGATATTTCGCTGAAGGCCTGAAAAAAACCGTATGTAATTTTTTGTCTGGCTCGTAGAGCTAAGTTGTGTGTTGTAGTTTTCTTTTAATCTTTTATAAATTAATGATTCCTGAGTGTAATTGTGTAATTAAGTTTTATTATATGTAACTTTATTACACATTCAAAGATTACGTTACACGAACTTACTTGGTTTGCGTATTTAGGTTTGTACTGTATGACATAGTACTGGGGCTCCTCGGGTCCGTTATATGTCCAGGTCAAGCGAACAGTTGTTGCCGTGACTTCCGATGGTCTCACTTCAGTCGGTGCACCTGGTAATGCTGTAGGAATAACGCAATAGTTATATAATTTATAGAAAGAATTTAAAGAAAGTATAGAATTGTTATGTACGTCTTATATCATTCTTTTTTTATTACATTGAGAGTTACAAACGAGCACACAGTTCACCTGATGTTAAGTGATTCCTGCAGCCCATGACATCTACATTCATCCTTGACAAGGAATCATAATGCAGATGCGTTGTCACCCTCGCGGACTGAGATAGAATGCCTCGTCACCACTAGTAATGGTCTCCGGATAACTTACGATGCTGCTATTTCACGCCTGTAATCTGTGAGGGCGTGGTCCTAACTCGTTCGAGCTGACCCATTCATTCTGCAGTTAGAAACAAACTGCAGTGTAGGTCGACCACTGTTAAAATACCCTAGGATACCCTAGGAAAATACGCACTGATCTACAGTGAACTGTCACAAACTTTTAATAGGTGGTCTCTATCACTAGATAAACTAATCCTATTTATTAGAGGGGCGGATTTATATGAAATCGTACAACAATAATTAATCATTATTCAACTCAACATTCGTCTGTCCCTGGAGGCCCGGAGAAAGTTGGCACAACCCTTTCAATTATGAATTATGATACTAATTCATAATGGATGTCCCTGCGACTTGAGTCAATTTATCAAATTAATTTTCGTTAATCTTACCCCTTCTCTTACAGACTTAAACTTATTACCATAAATTTGCTATATTTAAAAAAAACCAATTATTATATTTGTGTTCACGACATTGTATTTATATATATTCTGCTATGCTATACCCCATCTAACTTATGTATCTAGTAAATTTATGAGTATATAAAAACTGACACTGTAATCAATGGTCCTTGATACATGTCATCTAATAACAATACTTCATACTTTAACGAAGCACGTTTTATTTACTCAATTACTACAACTATTTTACTAAATTAAAAAAACAACATGCACTGTACAGTATCATTATCGCTTCTGTAATAAATAATGGTATGTAGTTAATTAAAAGTAAGTTCAGTTTTCAGTGGCAAATTTTCACCGTAAACAACGTATTTTCGAGGACAAAGCGTAATATTTTGTAAATAATTATGCGATACGCATCACTTGTGTCCGCTTTTAATTAAAATATAAACACATCCACGATCATAATTCTAGTTGTACTTTATCATTTTGTAGTTTACGAGCTTTGAAATTCTGTGTTACTTTTAAATTGGGTAAAATAACAAATGAATCGAAGATTTTCGTGGGCAGCCCGTGAAATTTTTATTTTTTTTTGAACTAGATTATGATGTGTAATAGTATGGTATATTAACCTAGCGGAGTTGACATCTTAACGTGATTGTCCCGCCCCTAATCACGAAACGATGACAAATTCCAAGTATGGAGTTACTGCTCTTAGTTCCCGTAGTTCCTTATCAGCCTTTGAAGCAGAGTGCTTGTGGAGTCATTTCAATTAGCGTTTAATTGGTCAGGTAACTAACATGTATTTAACCTAATGATAAGCATAGCGCACGTATATATAGATAATTATTATTGCGTATGCAAACAACCTCTTAGTAGCCGCCTATTAAGGCCTTAATGTAGTTTAACTATTTGATCCTCTAGAATATTGCTAATTGTTATTGCCCAGTATAGTCTGCGCGTGTTATCACAAATCAAATTATTTGATTTGCAATATCAGATAGATACACATTCTAAACTTTATACTGGACTAGATAATGAATGATGACAAGTATTGCCTTATTATACAAAAAAAATTATAACGTTTTCGCAGATCGGAATTGATATCCAAGGATCGCTACCACGCGTCACCGGTCTGAGTGTTTTCTCATTAATTAAGCTGCATTTCAATTACGCGATCAGAAACCACAATATGTTCACTGGCATTACCCCTAGTCGCTTCTAACGATTACAACCGGATAAGAACTAATAATGATTTCTTTCGCAACCATTGTAATACTGTAAAAACGAAAGTAGTCTCCATGCTAGTCTAAATCCTAGGCGTGGAGTCCTTTTTCCTGTAGGTGGTATTGTTCGTGATATTGATAAATCGCTATCTGATTCAACTGCGAGTTGACAGATTTCATTTTCTTATGATAGTAACACGTTCACACAAGTTCACCTGATGGCAAGTGATTCTTGCGGCCCATGACATCTACATTCATCGTTGCCACGGAATGATAATGCAGATGCGTTGTCACCCTTGAGGACTGTGATGGAACGCCTCGTCACCAGTAATAAAGGATCTCCGGATCCCTAAACTCACCAGACAAAACGCAGCAGCATTATGGTGCTACTTTACGCTGGTATTCTCTTAGGGCGTGGTCATACTCCGGTCGAGCTGACCCATTCATTCTACAGCTAGAAAAAAACTGCAGTGAAGCTCTACCACCTACCAATTACCAATGGGTAATTTCCTTACCGTCAAGGTAAATTTGAAATCAATCTGCAGTGAACAGTTCAATTAGGAATCGAACTTAGCTTGATGATGAAATTAAAAGCGAACACTCGGATACAAGCTATCAAGTCTCTACGGAAAGAAATCTGCAATTCATTGTAATTTTGCACCCCTTTTTAAGGTACTTACACTGCACTTTAACCTCCGCCATGGCGTCGATGACACCGAGCACGCTGGCCGCTTCACACGTGTAGTTCGCAGACTCTCTGATGTCTTCTAGGATCAATGTGTTAACTCCTAGCGGTGGGTTGTCTTCTGGTGTTAACCAATTTGTAAGACCTACATACACAATATAAATTATTATTAATGTTTTAATGAGTCTTCTTTTCATTAAATATATATTGTTATCACAAAATCTTATGCTACAAAGGTTCTTTGAATTAGATGAAGAATTAATAAATAAATATAGAAAAGGAAGAGAACGAACGCTTTTAATATCGAAGTCATCATTGGCATGATGTTTAATATGGAATGCACTATAATGCAATATAAATTACCATGATCAAATCAAGAATTGTCTTCGCGTGGTGTGCATGGGAGTCATAATCAGTGCTTCTTTTTCCATTGACATTGTAAGTCATTCCTATAGATGGGTCCTTGTGCTGGTTACCCACTAATAAAGGACTGGGCTGAGTGCCCTAAGCGCTCGGTCACCTTTCAACCCGGTGAAGCCGCAAAAGCCCTCGGGCTAACAGTGGCTATCAGCTCGAAAGAAAGAACGAAAAGTCCTTTCGATGGGAGAATAATAGAAAACCATGGGAGATAAGCTATCTATTGACCTGTCATTTCAAGCCAATCTCATCATTCACTTGACCCTCTAAATATAATATATTTTTTTATATATTATTTTTTATTATTATATATAACATAATAAATTAAATGTTACTGATTAATAATCGCTAAAAATACCATAATTTCATGCCTACACGTGTTGGTCTTCAAATCTCTAAAAATATGAATAAGAACGTTCAAGGATTGTGCAAATTTTTTATATTACAATATTAACCTAAAAAGCGTCCAACTAAAAAAGAAAGAGAATAGCGCTCGATTTACACAAATCACCTGCTAAATGTACCCGAAAGGCAATTTCGTGGGAACACCTCTCTCCATTACAAGTCGAGTATGAAAATGCCTCCTCACCTTTCCTCCATTTGACGGTCGGCATCGGTGACCCGAAGGCGACACATTTCAGGGTCAGATTCCCGCCGAGCATGACCTCCGTTTTTGGAGGTGGGGGGATCGAAAATTGCGGCGCCACCCGTCTCACTGTGGACAATGTTAAGATATTAGTACACTCATGTTTTATGAAATAATTGTAGTAGGGTTTGTCAATTGACGTAATGATTCTTGACGGTGATTTTTACAAGAAACAATCGTAAATTAGTTAAAATCTATCTATCTATCCACGTAATATATTTAATTTTCTACTTTTGAAATAATGATTAAGGTTAGAACAGTGATAGAGCCACATAGCAGCTGGTTCCTGGTTGCGACATGAATTGATCCGCTCGACCGGTGAAGGAACACGCAAGAACAAATTACCGGGGTGACATAGCAGTATGAAGCTGTTGTATTTCGTACGGTGAGAGTACAGAACCGAGGACCCAAATTAACGAGGCGTTCCATCTTAGTCCTCAGAGGTGACAAAGTGTGTACATACATCCTCAATTACCATGAGGTAAACTCATAATATTATAAAGGTCGTAGTTTGTACGTTGAATACATTGAAAACTCTCTATGTGATTAACTGATAAAAGTATGCCAGACAATTTTTTTTTTAAATATCCGTCTACGTTCAAAAATCCGCCTGTACTCAAAAACCACTGTTGATATATTTTTTTGATATCAGGGGCGACAAACGAGATACCTGTTCACAGTGCCATGAGATAAGTGATTCCCGAGAATTCATTCTCGATCTGAATGCAAATACTGTTAAGTGTAAGTTGGGTAAATTGTCTTGTGATGGAATATCTATCGTTACCTGTAATTGTCTTGTGATGGAATATCTATCGTTACCTGTAATTGTCTTGTGATGGAATATCTATCGTTACCTGTAATTGGATTGCCGATTCTCCACACTAACTATACGAAACACCGTTTTACTATAATTCGTTTTTTACTTTTGTAAGTACAGAATTATTTCGTTAAAAGTGGTTTAAAAGAAATTCTATTCTTTGGTTTCTGTCCTTGACACGATAAGCTCATACAATAGTATAACATACATAGAAATCACCAATGCGTCGAAAAAAATAATTATTTTATTGCCGACTCTGTTAAAGTTGAACGGCATTGTAAAATAATTGGCCAATCTCAGCCGAGTCCTTTATAAGTGGGTAACGAGCACAAGGAACAATCTAAAGGACTGACTTACAATGTCAATGGAAAAAGAAGCGCTAATTATGACTTCCATACACACCACGTGACGGCAATTTTTGATTTGATCATGTTTATTTATATTGCATTATAGTGCATTCCATATCATCACGTCGATGATGACTCCGATAATAATAGCGTTCGTTATATTCTTTCTTTTCAATGTTTACTTATTTTATTTTTAAATTTATATTCATTTATTCTGTCTTAACTCAACGTTAATACTTTATAATATCTATACACACAACTTAAGTAAAAAGTAATAATAGTTTCTTATTACTTTTTACTTAAGTTGTGAATAACGATGTTGGCTACGTAATCACACTGTGTCTGCTATATTATATTATTGATGCAATATATATTATGTAGTTGTTGGTTATTCCAAATAAATTAAAAAAAAAAAAAAAACTCTATCTAATTCAAAGTTTTTCAAATAAACTACTTTTTATTGGCCGCCGCGTTTACTTATCTTTGGCATGGAGTTATTATACTCAAGATATTGTATATTGTCCAAAAATTTTACTATAATTTAATTTTTTTTTCCCCAATTATTTGTACTACGATCAGTCTAGAACTCGTAAACGCTAAATGTCAAGTAAGAATACCATTGCCATTACACATTTGAACACAGCTTTATATTCAACATAATTCTGTTTATCTTGTCTATACATTAATAACATTGGAACTAATAAATGTTTGAACATCGACCATATTCAGACAATACAGTATTGAGAGTCAAGTTGGAAGTGATTTCTAGCTTTAGCATTCATGGATCAGGTCGACCTCGAAAGGTCTACGCCCTCCCAGAATACTATCGTGAAATAACAGTATAAAGCAGCTCCGTTTCGTATGGTGAGTGTAGGGACACCCAATACGGAGACCCAATTACTGGTACCGAGTAACAATGTAACAGCGGTAACAAGGCCATGTCCATCTTGAATTTTCATTAATCATGTCATGGGCCCAATCATCACTAATCATCAGGTGAACTGTGCGCTCGTTAGCCACTATTATTTTTATTTAACATTAAATGGATTGAGGATAAAGTGTTTTCATGTTTTATAAGTAAAAACTTGCAGTAAAATAGATACCATAAATAGAAAAAAAATATGATATTTTAAAAACAAAAAATAAAAAGTAAAAACGGTTTCCCGCCAACTTTATATTATTTTCTGTCCGAAAAAATGAGTGAATCTAACGAAGAAATTCGATACATTTGGATGTTTTATTACAAACAAGCGAAAAACATTTGTGACGTTTATGAACGCAGTATCCGCCGGGCAAAACCATCGATTCGGATGTCTACTGCCAACGGCTGATGACACTCAAGCAAGAAATAGAGAAAAAACGACCGGAATGAATCAACAGAAAGGGTGTGGTTTTAATCATGATATTGAGAGAGCTTGGTTAGGATGTGTTAATGAAACCACCACATAGCCTTGCACCCTCAGATTAAACATTAAAACATTAACTGCTAACATTAAGAGAGGACTGTCAAAATTATTTGTCGCAGTTTTTTTTTGATCAGAAGTCCCAAAATTTCTACAGCAATTTAAGATATTAATAATATAGCAAAATATTGTGTCACTACCTACAAAATGGCACATACCTATATATTATATTATAATCAAATGTAAATAAACTATAATAAAAAATATCTTGTATATAAAATAAGAAAAATTTTACACCGACTCAATTTAAAAAAGTCAAATTACTACTATTACTTAATATATACTATTATTTACATTCTACAGTTTATAAGGATTTTCTTCGTTTGTTTTTTGTTTGTAGACTCAAAAATCATTGGATAGTGCGGTAGTTTAGGTTTCAGCTCAAAACCTGCAATTGATTTTAATACGCTCGGAGTGTTTTCAACCCGGCGAAACTGTAAAAGCACTCGGATTAACAGCGGCTATCAGCCCGTAAAAAAAAATCGGTGTGTTTCGGCGGCGATAGATAAAGGAAGCCGTTATTCGAAACTAGTATTACATGTACTAGAAGCATTAGACCATGTTATTTTTTTAAAATATATTCGTTATAAAGCCATTCGTCATCCCTCTAGCACGCTTCAGTGTAGACGAAACGGCACACGCACAACGAGACGGCAATCGAGTTAATGATGTAACGTGGAGAGTCGGGTGACAACAAAGGACCCGGGCGAGCAGAGCAATCAACAATGGTGGGTTTTTTTTGCGGACATTTTCACGCGGTGTTTTAATATGCTAATGCGATATGGGACATGAATAAAGTTAACTAATGATTAAAGTTCATCAATTATGAACATGCTCAGATATAAATGCATGGTAAGATGTCTATTAAATATGAATATACACGTGATTAGAGATTACAATCAAAGCTGTTCATTGCTGCCTTTAAATCATCGGTGCTTCTGAAAATCAAAATTCTGACAAGCTCAAGATGAACATTTGTTGTCACAGAGGACTTCGATGGAATGCCCGTAATTGGATTGTCCAATTCCTGCACTCACCATACGAAACACAGCAGTGCTATTTCACGATCGTATTCTGTGAGGGCGTGGTCCTTGCCCGAAAGGTCCAACTGAAACATGCTGTAGCTGGACATTTGTAGGAGCCTTGCTCTACCCTTTACATTAAAGGAGGCAGATCATTTCATCATTTTGATTTAGGAAATTTAAAATGGCCTCAGGTTTGCTACAGAGTATTTTTATGGTATGTGAAATTTGTGAAATAAGACGCTAAACACTAGATCTCAAACTAAGTCAACCAGTTTAGCTTGTTATACAAATCATCTGGTATTTAGAAATTTGCGTTTGAAGTCAAGGTAACAGGGATGAAGAGCTGTGATTAGCTGTGTCTAAACGTTCGCTTTTAATTCACGGTACGCGGGCAAACCGAATTGGATCCCCGTTGTTGGAATTGCAATTTTAAGTGCTGATTTACTACGTGTTCGGCGGTGAAGAAAGACATCGCGAGGAAAACTGCAGGTGTAAGAAATAAATAAAACAATATTCCGAAGTGAAATCCGCCAATCCGAAATGGAGTCGCATGGCGGACTACACTCCGACTCCCTCTCTAGGCTTTTTCCCAGTAATTGGAGTGGGAATTGTATATTATATATTATAGTTTACTTTACTTCGCGCATTCTGAATCTGCTATATTTTGCCTTTGTAAAATTACACGGGTCAAGGTGGTCGCAACGATGCAAGTATTAAAGAGCAAGATGACGGTAGCATTTTCAGCGAAGAAACATTTGTACATGCGCCCTTAATATATTCTAATAGAAACAGACCGATGTATTTCATTGTGAAAAGGAACAACGTTCGAATAAATCGAGGACATCAAATTTTAGGATAGTTAGATAGATTATTATTGTTATGTATAATTTCAGGCCACAACTCCATTATTCCTACCAGTAGCTACAGTTTTCGAACACGTACATTGTCACATGAAAATCATGACATAACTACTAAAACGCTAAGCTCTTAAATACGTCAGTTATACACCGGAATACTAAATGATCGAATGTGTGAATCTGGCCTAAGCCACGTTTAATTTAGGCATAAAACGGTATCAACATTACTTGTAAAACTATTATAACTGCCAATAGCATCAGTCAATTTGCCAAACAATCCGGTTTGGATCTTATGGCCAACACGAATGTAGGTTGTTGTTTTAACTGTTTTTTATTCATTACGCATTGTCAACAGAATGATGATAATGTAAACAACTGTAATATGAAGGAAAATTTAGCTTTTACATTTTGTCAACTAAAATTGCAATCAATATAACAGTATTTAGTGACGGCCGTATGGTGTAGTAGTTAGGTTAGAGTATCTAGCTGCTGTGTCACATGTTCGATTCCCTACCGAGGAACAATATTTGTGTATCATAAAATTGTTAGTTTTCGGGTTTGAGTGTGTTTTATGTTTTTTTTTTATTGCCTTGAGTGTTAAAAACGGGCACACAGTTCACCTGATGCTAAGTGATTCCTTTGGCCCATGTCATCTACATACATTCATCCTTGACGAGGAATCATAATGCAGGTGCGTTGTCACCCTTGAGGTATTGTTGTCCCGGGTAAAACACTGCATCGGAAGTAAGTAAATGCAAGTAAAGTATATCATCAATAGTATTTCAGGTATGCATATTTTATGCACTTTTATGTTTTATGTTTTTTTTTATTGCCTTGAGTGTTAAAAACGGGCACACAGTTCACCTGATGCTAAGTGATTCCTTTGGCCCATGTCATCTACATACATTCATCCTTGACGAGGAATCATAATGCAGGTGCGTTGTCACCCTTGAGGTATTGTTGTCCCGTGTAAAACACTGCATCGGAAGTAAGTAAATGCAAGTAAAGTATATCATCAATAGTATTTCCGGTATGCATATTTTATGCACTTTTCTTTAATTTAAAAGTATGCTTAATGTACGTGAAACTTAGCCAGCTTAATCTTAAAATGAAAAATAAAACACGATAAAGCTTTTAAAGCGTCATGTCTATAAAGAAAACATTAATAGCTTTCGCATTTCAGAATCGTTCAACTTCGCTTTCAAGGAAAGCAATTTGCATTTTTTTTTGCAATACAACACCGGCGACCACGTTACTTGGACCCATTAACGTTAAATATTACGGTTAACGCGGTGGCCAGTGCGAGCAAGTCAAGTTCTCGTTTTGTAAACGCCACAAAGTAAGAAAAGATAAAGGTGGAAAAACATTTACCCGGTCCCCATTATGTTAATTAGAACACGCGGGGCTCTACCGTGTTCGCGTTGTATCGCCACACAAACATGGTACTTAATTGCAATATAATTTAGCCTAAAATTGCACGAATCTCGACCCGGGTACGATTTTCGGTGTGTATTTAACTTGCATGCTGAATGTATAATGCTAAACGTTATACTCATTTGATGGAGAGCCTTATTCTGAATTCGTAATTCGTGTATGTATTTTTTACATTACTTTCAAAAGTCAATGTGTCAACTATAAATCACATTATTGACGGCCGCGTGGTGTAGTGCGTGACTGCTGCGTCGCGGGTTCTGGGTTCGATTCCCAGAGGAACAATATTTTTGTTCGGGTTTGGGTGTGCTGTCTCCTGCCCCTGACACTGAATCTTCCATATGTTGCGCATTCATTACATGGAAATAGGGAAGGGTGCGACGAGTGAGTGCCTCCGTATTTGCTTACGGCACTGCAAACCATTCTGCGCAGTTGATGTCAAATGGCAATAGCCAGAAAATAACGCCGTGGTCGAGATCGACCAGGAGGACTTCAACATCACCAAATCAAAAACATTTTTACCAAGCACACAATCCATTTGATGGAAATTATTGTTCTATAGATCTAAATAAGTGAACATGCGTACACTTTGTCATCGATAAGGTTGAAATATCAAAGGTTCTTGATGCCCCGCCGCGTTAAATAATAAATACTAATAATAAAAAAATACTAAAATACACCTGAGATAAAAAAAAATGAAAAAGAAAATCACCTCATTTTTTACATTTATTACATTCGATGTACATACTTCTATTTCTCACTGTCCAGTATTATGTCATTATGAATTCCCCTTACTACTTTTTAAAATAGTACCTTATTGCCACTTTAATCTTTCTATTTAAAGGGATATTAATTACATGAAACAAACAACCCCTAAGACGACACCTCCCCGAACCGGGGTGTATTAATTAAGGTGCGACAGAAGCATTTGGCGTCAACCCGGATAAGATCACAAGACCCCGTGATCCTACGCAGGCTTCATCCCTCACTGACATCGTCTTTATTTACGATTCAAGTTATAAGCTCCGACCGATTTCTATATAATCAGATTCAAAAGTAGTTGTATATATATACTGACATGGAATTCCTTGTTATTTTATATTATTGGATTGGATCCCTACACTTACCACACGAAACAGAGCAACGATATACAGCTATGTGAAGCTTCCAGAGCCATGTGCTTACTTTACTTTCTTGGGCGCTACAACCCTTTATGGGTCTTGGCCCCTTCAACAGTGATTTGCCATTCGTTCCGATCCTTGGGCTTCTCCAGGCGGCAAATTTTCCCTTGGCCTTGAAGTCTTCCTCAATGCTGCCGCACCATCTTATCTTCGGCCTTTTGTTGCGGCTTCCACTTACTCATTAACTTGGCCGCCCTTTGGTTTTACATCCTCTCAATGGGTACTGCTGCCTTAGGCATTGTGACTTGATGAATCTGACAATCTTCTCCTGTTTCATCAATATATCGAGCTCGTGATTCATCCGGAGGCGATATCTACTGTTCATTTTTTTTCCTTTACATCTCTGAAGTGACCAAATACTTTCCTTAACACTTTCCTTTCGAAAGCCGCCAGTTTCTGTTGTTTCAGAGCCAAGTTCACTGATGCGAATTGATTGTTGCTGGACCAAATTCATTTTCGGGATAAGCTTCATCAAAGAATCATAATACACATGTATTATCCCCACGAGTGAATGGAATGTACACTCCAATCAGAAGAAATCCACTAACGCAAAACTACTTTACGCTCGAATTGAAGCCCTGGTTGAGACGGTCTATTCATGTCCATAACGGCGTGATTCTACTATGTCAAACAGTTCGTGATTATGGTTACAAGTTAAAATTGCAGCAGCGTTAGAATTGTTTACTACTACCAATGCAGTATTTGTGCTCAGTATTGAAAAATATAAGGAATTTTAAGATTTCCTATTCTAAAACCACTACATTCTTTCAACTTAGACCGACGGCTTATTGTGTTAAGCAAAATTATTCTTTTGTAGGGAAACTTCCAAAACGTTTTCGTACTTTGTTTTCGCGATTAATTAAAATTAGTCGAGGCGAAAAATGCTTTTCAAGTCTTTTAATATTTTTGATGGGAGAAGAAGTAATGGAGTGGAGTGCAATTTATCTTTTTCAGCGCAAGTAATGTACAGTGTCTAGCTATTATTAATATTAATAGGATGTTATGGTTGTGTGCTTCTTAAACATTTTTTTAATAAAGTTTAATTTAGCGTTAGTAGAATTTTAAAGCTCAAATCTTATAGGGTTCCGGCAAAATAAGAAAAAAACATCGTCGTGGAGAGTTATAAGTTCGATTTGGCTGAACTCACGCTCCGGTCAAACTATCCGAAACTATTTAATATTTTTTTAATACAGATTCGTGAGGCAACCAATATAGTTAACGGTCGAGGCACAGATAATAAATTAAACACATTGTATGAACTGAAATAATAAAATAAAATTGTGGATATATAAAATGCACGCGCGCCTCATTTATAGTAAATTAAAAAATCTACCCCAACTGGGGGCAAAAGTAGCAAGGGCTGTTTCATATAAAGCTACTTTAACAAAAACCTTCTAATCCTATCGTGAGCACCTCGCACAAAAGATAGAGTCACTCCACAACAATGACAACGTTAATATACTATTTATCTTCGCTGATAGTAATTTGTATTCTACATATTACATAATTTGTATGCATTACATAATTTAGATCCGTTTTACGACAAAGTTTAAGGGCAGAAGTAAGCATAGACTGCTCTAACAGGACACTGGATATAAAGGTGTGGAAAGGTAACCGCTAGGGTAGTCTTAGTCACAAATTAGCGAAGGCTAAATCATTATTATGTTACGGGATTACTATATTGACCGAGATATTTTTAGACTAATCATTATTCAGAATTAAATTATTTAGTTATTCTTTATTACTAAAGGCTGTTAAAAAAAAATTAAACAAGACATAAAAAATATTCCGGTGAAAAAGCAAAAATAAAAAAAGGCCCCGTGAAAAGGAACGTAACGTTGTCACGTTTCTGACACTGACGGAGGTAGGGTGGTTTGAGTTTGTGGTATTTTTTTTTTGTGAAAGGCCTTTTTAGAATACAAGCAACAATAAAATGATCCGTGCAGAAGATTTTACACTGAATTTTAAAATCGTATCAGTTTTAATTCGCTTCCATTCCCACAAAGAAAGATATTACATCTTTCTTTTCGTGACTATGCAAGTGGAATCTAAAGCTAGAACAAGATGCAGAAATGATTTTTCCTTATTGTATACATTGCTGTATATGTTACTAAACTAACGCAACTAGATTAGTCAGGGCCAGGAAAAAACATGGCTTAAAAATATGAACATAGTACATAATTCCACATTATGCTATGTTTATATCTTTCTATGTTTATATGTTAGTGTCAGAACTGATGGACGACTACAAAACAATACTGAAATGTGTATTAAAAAACCTTCGATTCTCGACAACAAGAAAGCGACGGGATTTAACTAAATTTAAAATAATAACACAACATGTCATGTCTCCCATATTAATGGGGGTTGTAGGTAAATTGCACTTTACATATTTCGGTGTCATAAGACAAAAGTAATCCAGAATACCGCCATGAAGGTGAGAATTTTATGAAAAAGTAAACAGTTAGTGATGTAGACACGACAGTAGCAGACGTGATTTCCACGATAGAAATATAATAAGATCAGCAAAACTCTTACTTACATGACTAGCTGCAATTAAACTAACTGCACCATGAATGGGATAGTTAAACTGAACTAAAAAGATGACGCCAACAAATAATAGCTTAAAAATTTAATAGAATTGTTACGTTTCGTGTGGCGAGTCATAGTGATTAGAACCTCAATACCTGTTAGTGCGTGGTTTATGCGGGGATGACATTGCATTTGTATTTTACTTCCATATCGAGGTGTGATGTTTCTGCAGGGATCCTTTACCATCTGTTGAACTGTGTGCTCGTTTGTCACTTCATATAAAAATAAAAAATTTATCCTCGCTATAATTTATATACTGCGTTCCTATAAAATTTATAGGAATTTAAAAAAATAAGTAAATTTACAGCCTATATATTTAAATCCCACTGTCGGTTGGGCATAGGCGTCCACTCTGCACATGGTGTTAGAGCATAGACCACTGCGAATTGGCGGACTTCACATGTCTTCGATATATATTTTTATATACATCTTAGACATGCAGGTTTCCTACACCCTCAAGCACGTGGTAAATCAGTTCAATAATGTTTATTAGTGTCAGCATCAGGGCATCGAGTTGCCCGATGCTCCAATTAAGACTTTATAACTCGATCAAAATATTATTTCTCTGCGAGGTATTGATAAGACATATTTATACTCGAATTTCAAAATGGAGACTTCGTACGTCGTGGTTAGTATAATATAATGACGTCTTACTTGAAAGCGTCTTTCTAAATCGAAATTTTGGCAGTAAAATTTTTGTATATCCAATTTTTTTTTAAATCAAAAACTCATTGAGTTTATTTTTTTTTAGTATTTCCCGTGACATTCGAGTTATGAAGATTCCACTGTAATAATAATTATAATTAATTTAATATTGAATACAAGTAGGATCGTAAGAGTACGACTTTGACCCGGGTAGCAGCACAAAGTGGTTTAACCGGATTATCATAAAAGCCGTATCGCGATAATTACCTAGAATTTTTTCTATTTAGTTTAATAGACACAGTGAATAGCCGTCGGCTTTTCGGTTTACTGTAAATATTAAAAAAAGCAAGATACCTGAGGCAAAAAGGTTTGCGTATACGGATTATTTTAGATTTGTTGACGGTTGCATGGGGTCGGATTATTTTATGAAATTCTTACTTCACTGTTCTTCTGTTATAGATAAAAAAGTAAAATCATTAAATCCACATTAAAATAGAAAAAGTAACAACTTTTTACGTTGGGGTTGAGGTGCTTGCTCGTTTGACATTTATATTCTACAAAAAACCAACAGTTTAGAAACCACCGAGGAACAATATTTGTTCCTCGGTGGTAATTGAATCCAGGACATGCAGGTATTTTAAATTTCATAACCACCTAATGTTATGTACTCAAATACTAAAACACGTGTACCGCAAGTGTACCGTAAATCACATCAACAAATGAAAGCGTTGGACACACGAGTACGGTGGCGAAGCGTCGTCCAGACGCCTCGCAGCATTTAATGTACGCTACGTCTATATATGCCTGTACTGTATTCTACACTGCTATATATTTCTGCGTTGATATGTTATAATGCCTGTAGGGTATTCTATGTTTTGGTCTCATTACGCTTGTACGTTGTACGTAAATTTCACTTATGTAACTCACATATTCAGCATGGCATGAACCTACCATGCCGAGCTGTTTTCGCAACGTCTGGCTGCTATGAGAATTAATATCGCATCAAAAGTATATAATATATTTCAATCTGTGCTTATATGTAAGCGTATGTATTCTTTTAGTTTATTATGAAAAGAAAAATGACAAATAAAATTTGTTTGCCGTTTATGTACGTTTTTTATAGACAGTGATAAATCGAGCAAGATATATATATATATGTCTTATCACAATTATTAAAGATCTCCGGATGCCTACACTCAGCAGTCGAAACAGCAGTATTATGCCGATATTTTACGCTGGTATTCTGTGAGGGCGTGGAGAAGATGCGGTATACCTGACATTTAAGAATGACGACATCAATAAAAAGATGAAAGTAATTATTAAGATAAGTTGTCCACAAGTCTATTACGGGATAATTAATTTACCTATAAATATAAAACTAACCTATAATAAATATGTATAGATTTATAGGGATCTGAGAACGTAAGACTATGGTTGGTACAATATTTGTCGAAGAATAATATTGCTTTGAAATAAGCGGCTCATAAAGGCGGTAATTCGAATTCGACTCGAGTTTGGGTTTGACTTTTCTCTGAATATGAAAAGCACAAAGGTAATTTATTAAATATTAATTATGAAATACTATTTTTGTTTTATAATTTAAAGGAAGATACGTATAAAAAAAAACAAAGTTTCATAGCACTTTGAAGTGATCTAGGTAGAAATTACATAAAAAAGATATTAAAGATAAATAGATTATAACGATATGAGGTGTATGAGAGAAATATACAATTAATTATTCACCGTCTAGCTTGATATTCTGCTCAAATGCTATATTCTAAGTACCAAATGCTAATTCATGGACTTTTTACTTCTGGAGTTATCAGCGGTATATGGGTCGGCCAAATGGTCTTTATTCACTCGGTCGCTCCTTGTACGGTCTCTTAATTGCCCGATCGTCTCCCAACCTTTGAATCCCATGTACATTGCTTGGTTAAATAAGCAAGCCAGTGACGTAACAAACGCCAGGGAAATATTCACTGGGTTATTATAGTGCTTAAAGCCAATATCTAGTTAAGACAATATTTATTATTTTTTCTCTTATTTAATCAGCGCCTATTATATAGTGGTATGGAATTCAAATATGAGCCTAGATAAAAGAATATACCTCCTAATTTGAGGCACATCAAAGAAAGAAGTTACAATTAAAGGTACGTTTCTTTATCCAGTCAATGGCTTCACGAATAATGAAAACAAAGACTTCAATATAGCTCCGAACAATCCAACATACGGAATTTCATCAGGACAATGACTATTAAAATCTATATATAATAAAATTGATAATTTTCGAAAAATTTTATACTGTATGTTGTCTGAGCGTTTGTGCAAGCTAACAAAACTATTTAACCTTAACAATTGTTGAACTTGAATATAGGTTTTCAGTGATGTTTTGACATAACATTGGCCTAACGTTTTATTTGTTTCATTTAAATCGTTCGAAAAATAGAAATTATATGCCAAAAATGTCAAAGACAAAAGAATACCACTAGGTCTCGCGTACGAAATCACAGACGCAGCAAATATAAAATGAATGCGAATTTAGTAAATGATAATAAATAAATATAAAATATATATGATAATGATAAAAAATAAAAAATCAAGTCACTGTATGATGGTAATATTAAAAGTACTAATTCTTAATTTCGTGACGATAATGTTGCTCTCAATTGGTGTAGAGATCACAATATCATATTTGGGAACATAGAAAAATTTCATCATTATTTTATTATAACACGAAAAGAAACTGATGTTCGTATAGGTGATAAACGAGTGCACCTAATTGTAAGTACTGATTAAAGCCTATGCCATTAACAAGTACATCTATCCCCCAATAGATTTCATTTGATTTATTATTTTCTCTTACACAATAGTACACAAATTTATTAAAGCAATATAATACAATGTTGCTTTGTGGGAGACTGGTGTCTGCACTAGGCTTCCCTGTGTGATAGATTATCAGGACCCTCTACTTGATTCACTGATATTTTTGTGGCTTTAATTTTGCAAGAAAAATAAAGAAATAACAAAAAATATAAAGAAAAAGTAAAAATAAGAGTGAATTTATATATTCTGTACGTGGGTGAGAGCTATGGATGGTGTACGATTATAAGTGTTTGTTGTTGATATTTTTATGTATTTAAACCGGCTCATTTTTACAGTATTTTAATATTTATCATGTTACATACACGTATATCTAAAATTATGTTATAAGTAGCATATAAGATTCAAGATTGCATGTCACCCAGAAGAATGAGAGACAACAAGAGAACTCCTCGTTACCTGTAATCAGATATCCGGCTCGCACACTTGACTCACGAAACAAAGCGACATTATGCTGCTATTCCACGCTAGTATTCTGTTAGGGCGTTGTCATGGTGTAGCTATAAATTTACTGCAACGTGGCTCTACCAATGTTATTTATGTATCACGTGGCAAGTGACTGATAGCAATTATGACTGATATCAAACATTAATGAGGAATGACGATAGCATTGCTCACGAAGTGTTAAGTTGAATCACTTCGTCACTTAATTATGTCTTATTCTCTCGTCGTTCACGAAATAAAAGTTAGTTTATTTTCGTATCTAATCAGCAAATTTCAGTGGTTATAATTAAAACTTAACGTGTCTTAGACATTATTGTGTTTTTAAGATTTTAGAAGTATATGAGTTCGATGGTTTTTTTAGAATCTCAGTCCTTTAGCAAGCCCCAGCCCGCACGAATTATTTATTACCGGGGGTAAGCTATGCTCATTTTACAACAAATAACTTCAGAAAATAAATGCGTAGTCATTTCCGGTTTGAGACGACTTATCTATACTAATATTAGTTTATAAATGCGGCATATCTCTATCTAATAATTTTAACATTTATACCGCCATGGTCGAGTTGATCCATTCATTCTGCACCTAGAAACAAACTGCAGTGTAGCTCTACCACATTGTGAAAACTCGTAAATTACGTGTTACTTGGCAGCTTTGCAACTGTCTTAGCGTTCTATGAAGTTAAGTCTAGAGTAGACAACTCTATAGAGAACTCAATTATCTATAGAAAACGTTATTTAAACAGTGTTTTTGAAATACAATGTCACGATTGATTTACGTGAATCGACGGTGAGCAAATTCAAATCCAGCCCCCGTCTGTTTACCGAGCCGGTCACTTGTAGAAGTTGAAGCTAATGTCAATAACCATTAATAACAATACTTTGATCAACGCTTTGGCAAGTGACCAAACTGTACGCCAAGACAAACGAACAGCTGAATTAATAGAGGGTCATTTGACCCCCCGTCCTAATTCCGTTATAATGGAGACTTGCGAACGTAAATTCGAGGAGCTGACAATAAAAGCCTCATCAGGAAATGAAAAATGTTTCAAACACCAGCTTCACTATAAATAATTACCGAGTGCTTAACTGATCCTTAAGTTTATAAAGTTTTCCCCTTTTCTATTATGCTTAATGAAATAGTTAAATATTTGAGAGGCGACATCCCAATTTATCACAATTATCTACGTATAATGACATCTAGGTGATTTACTTTTTTTATTTTTATTGCATTTGCAGGATTTACAACTATTGCAATATCAAGTACTATTTATTGGATTCTACTGAAAATATATAGTAATCGGGCTCATCTTTTGTAAAAAATAAGCCCTATAATAGCAACATATAGGCGCCCAGCGGTTGTGACGTACAACAAATACTCCTAATGATATTTTAGTGATTAACACCTATACCTTATTATATCTAAAATTCATAATTAGTAATTTAGTTAATCATCATATTAATTTGGCGTTGTAATCTGACTTCTAATTAATTTTATATAGAGCGGGTGAGGTATTTTTCATACAAGTAATTCCTTGCACAACGTTACGCTGTCTGAATAAAAAGTCATTCCACAAGACCCACAGGTGTTAACTAATAAATGAGTCAGCTCAACAGGGATAGGTTCACACTCTCACAGAATACCAGCGTAAAATAGCAACATAATGCTGCTGTGTTTCGTCTGGTGAGGGTGTAGGGATTCGGAGACCTTTATTACTGGTGACGACGCATTTTGTCTCAGTCTTCAAGGGTGACAACGCATCTGCATTATGAGTGAGTTATCAAGGATGAATGTAGATGTCATGGGCCGCATTGCCATCAAGGTGAACTGTTTGCTCGTTTGTTATACTCAATGTATTAAAAATATATATATACCTTGTAGGTAAGAGAAGATGCAACCCATAATACCTAAATCTATCCATGTAAAAAAAACAAGATGTTAGTATCATCACATGTATGTTTTCATCGCTGAGAACTAAAGGAGACCTGATCCAATAGATCGAAATAGAACGACCTGTTTCTTTCTCTCACCATATGAGACACAGCAGAACATCTACTTTACACTTATTCATGATACCACTCGTTTTCACCCGCAACATGACAGTACCATGCGAAAATATTTAGTATCTAAGCACGTGTTTAAATTGTCACGCGTGACCGTTCATGTTTGAACTTCTGATAATGTCAACTTAGTATATAGGTACCGAAGCGCGAAAGAAAACAGAATGTTTCATAAAGAAGTGAATCGTTTCAATAAAGCACGGACGACATTTAATTTCGGCGAGGTATATAGTCGGAGACCCTTCCTTCCAGTTGCGAACTAATTCAATAAGATTCAACCGCTCTTGAAGTTTTCTTTTTCCATCATATGGCCTAAGAGACGAGAAATTAAATAAGAAAAATACCTCTCGTAAATGTAAACTACAGCTTATACAGTATGTCTCTATTATATCTATTATGTTATTAATTAAAAATTTGAAGCTTGATTTTTTTTGCTTTAGAAAGAAAATAGCGAACAAATATAGTATGCGTCTTCTCTTTCTAGTCTCTTATATTTCGTTGGATGAATGTGAACGGATCTGGTGATGGTCACAACGCATGGGAATCTTGAATGTTCGATAAGGATGGATGACATGGTCCGCAGTCATCACTTACCCGTAGGCAAATTGTGTGCTATCTTGTTCCATCTCAAGAAGTGATTTTATATAATTGACAACCACTTTATTAACTATAGTTAGTAATACGGATAGTCATTTCTCCTAAGAAGCTCATGTAAATCAGTGGACTGTATAATGACAAACGATAATTATTATTACATGCATCAATAAGTTCAACCACAATCAAACGAAATATCTAAAGATCTCTATATATGTCTACAGTTATTCCTTAACCGATAACCACCTCGGCTCATCATAAATCCACTGTTTAATATCGGCGCACCGTATAGAATTACATAAAGCACGATCATAAGCCATATGCAGTCGTCGAATGCACTCTAACTTGCATATAAAAAAGAGAGAATCTCTAAATGTTGCGCACGACACTTAAATTTTATAATATAAAATATTGACAAAAGTACTCAAACAATATAAAGCTAAGAAGAAAATCTGTAAAATATTGGCTGTCGGTTTCCGCTTCATATTATATATATTAAATAAAAACTGCTTGCTTCTTTTACTTGAACCACAAAATGTACTAGGCTATGAGACCGATATAGATAGTTGTTCTTTTCACAAATGCCTTTATAGCGTCTACTTTATTAAATATTGTTTCATTACATGATTGCTACAAAGTACAACGAAGACGAAAAAAAGAAAGGAGTCGACGTGTTAAGAACCCATTGTGCCACGAAAAACGTATCGTTTAGAATATAATAGAATACAATATAAAGTATAAAGCAAATGGACATACTATCTAACAATTTTTTTGAAAAACGCGGTCTTAACGCTTAAACACTCTTCTTCTTATAATCTTTAGATGGACCGAATCTCAACAATACACAAGTTGTAGGCCAGTAATAATCAATTATATGTTTATTGTAAGTATTTATTTATATTGTTTGCTTTGATTTTTATTGATTTTAACGTATCAACTCCATTAAAGTACAAAAATTTATGTAAGAAACCTTTTTAATTTGATACGACTTTTGAATTTAATTTTTGGGAACTGTTTTGTAAATGGGATTTAAAAAAGCACATACACGTAATTAAGAGCCTACAGGTTTCATTGCACCGCTAGCCTCTACTAGATGATCGAATGACAGCAATGAAGCATCTGGGGGCGACAATAGGGACCAAAGGCACAATATCCTTTGGTCCCCATTGTCTGAAAATACTCCTAACAGCATCTACTCTAAAAGTGCCGAACTGAACATTACGTAAATGACGATATATGTTAAAAAGGTCAAAGTCAAGTGTAACATAAGTTACGTCTATTTGAAATATCGTTCTGCAGCTGCGAAGGTGACGTGCCATTAAACCTTGTAATGTCACGTCACCTCGAGACCCGGTGCCACTTATCTAAATGTTCCAGATAGTTAGCGAGCCGACGTATGTGGCGCGACACTATCTGCGAATGTATTGCGTATTTTATTCCACAGCACCCCCGCCAAGCGCCGCGCGGAAGGTCAACAGCCCGTTCCCAATAATAGAACTTTTAATTTTTTTTGTTTTATTAAAAATGTGTGTTGAAAGTTCACCTGATGTAAAATAAATAAGTAAGCAGTAAGTGAATACTACCTTCTTCCACAAAGCATAAATTATTTTTTGTTTATTTATTTCTTTTTGTTCCTTCAATAATATCTACATGTCTTGATGGTAAAATAAAAATCTATTTAACGATTAAAATATCAATTATAACAAATATACACAAATACATACATAACAATAATTATTTCAAGGAACATATCAGATGTTATTTGCCTTTAAATAATTTTGTCGAAGAACAATTTTAAAAGCTTCTAGAAAGAACATCTTGCTTGAGACGGATTTCCTCATTTCCCGTAATCAGATCAACATATAAAACACAGCACCGATGTGGTGGTATTACGTGAGGGCGTAGTCTCTCTCTGGTCTACTGGGCAACAAAATGTCACAGCTTGAATCTTACAGTCAGTAGCTTACAAAAAGTGAAACGAGCTGAAACAAGCAACGCACCTTATTAGCTGGGCAGAGAGTATTGTTGCCCATGTGAGTGAGCGAGACAGACTACTAGAGATCGAAAGTTAGTCGTTATTACTATTATATTATAATATAAACATCGGGAATTCAAAACATCGGTAAAATTAATTTACGTCAATGTGTGTGTGTATTAGCGTGAATATAACATATATTATATAGATTTTTTTTTAATTTTACGGATTAATTTACATGCAATGCGTAAGACGTTTTCCCCACAGTTGAGTCTCACTTCACCTTTATCACACACACACATTTATTTTCTTCCATAAGCTTATAATAACTTTATGATTTTTGTTTACTGGACATAGTTTTTTTCGAGTCGACCTATTCGTGTGCATAACGCGTGCCTTATGGTAAATGATTTCTTGCGATCCATGCCATCCACATTCACCGGTAATCATAATGCCATCCGGATGTTGTCGTCCCTATGGTCTATGATGAAATATCTCGTCACCCGTAAGGTTTCTGGATCTCTGCTCACACCAGACGAAACACTGCAGTGTTATGCTGCTATTTTACGCGGGTATTATGTGAGGACGTTGTGTTTATTCGATCGAGCCGAGCCATTATAGAAAACAAAGCGAAGATTAACCACCATATTTCGCATATGTATGTACCATAAATGTGTTTATCTATATGTTCTAAATTATTACATCAAATGCTAAGGAAGTGAAAAAAATCGACCCGTTAAGGGTAGAGATAAATCGATTTGCTATACGAATTACGTGAAATGAAAAGGAAATATGGGCGCGGTTGTTAGTCATAGACATAAAACAACTTAAGTTTTTTTTATTACACAGTTGTTAGCACAGGTGAACCTGATGGTAAGTGATTCCTGCGGCCCATGACAACTCGCATTCATAGTGTAGACCAAGATGGAATACTTAATGTTAATAAAGTAACCGGTTATTTTCATTTAAGTGACGAACACAGCAGCGCTAAGCTGCTTTTATACTACGTTCTGTGATAGTATAATAATTTTCTTATTTAGCAGACATATTCGTACTAAGTCTAGTTTATAGCCGCAAAGTCGATCTGGCATGTAACAAAGAGAAAGAGACAAATATAGCCTACCTATATTTGTCTTTTCTCTCTTCTTCTCTACTGTTTCGCAACCAGGATCCGCGATTCAATACTATCTATTACTCATCAATAAGTTACACGATCCTTGTACTGGTACATTATCGGACCATAATAATTCAACCGCATTAAACGGTACGTTGACCGAAGATCATTAAGTAACGGCCACAGGCCTACCTCATACATTTAACGTAGCTTTCATGTGGTAGACATAATTACTTATAACTTATTTAATTCATCAATAATCATTGTTAAATATTGGTCTAAAAAATAATGCTTTACAATTACAACTAGATCTACAAGGTTGAAAATAGAGGCGTTGTGACTTTCGTATATAAACATTATATGCAAGTTGTTAGCACCAGGTAACTAACACTAAAATATTACGATTACTATTTTACCCTTATACGAGGCATCCGCTTGAGGACGTGTTGGGGTTGTAATGGTGTTCTTTGAGCTGGTGGTTTTTGGTATTGGCCGTAAGTTCATATTCGTATACTTTTGGAAACGGACTACGGTGCTCTAGTTGGGATATCATATTTCCTATTTCATGTTGAATTAAGGTACATAATTTAATTTATTTATTTTGAACTTTACTGGTCACACCTTACAAAAAAGGGCCCAAAGGGCGGACTTAATGCCGTAAGGCATTCTTTACCCGTCATCCCGTGGCGTGGAGCGACATTGTTGTAGGTGAAGTGCCTACATTGTTATTAAAAATATATATATCTTAAAACTTAATATATATATATATATATATATATATATATATATATATATATATATATATATATATATTTATATATTATAATAATGAATTAGAAATAAATCTACTAATAAACATAAACATATTTATTGGTAATAGATTTCCATACAGTAACGTGTGATTTTATTAACAAACTTAATTTCTACTTACCTTTAACATACAGGGACGTAGGTTTGGAGAACTCTGTGCCAATAGAATTTTCCGCGACACATTCGAACTTGCCCTGATCTTCTTCCTCGCTCTTCACTATTTGTAATGTACCTGAAAATAAAAACGTACATCAATATACACAAAACAAAATATATACCCTTATATAATGAGGCTAAAGGTTCATAATACTTACATAAATAAAAATCGTTACCGTCAATTCCAAAATGGAAAAAGAATGCGTGTCAATGTATTAAAGGGAGAATACTTAAACCTCACTGGGCAAAAAGGTCTTTAAATTTAGATTCACCATAATATACTGTATCTTTGGTGAGTGCCTAAACAGGATAGGATGCCAACCGACATCACAATGGCAGTGTAACACACATTCGTCGAGTGCACTGCGTGGGAGTTTGAACGACGAATCATGGTATGGAAGATTGGACAAGACCATTCTCCGCCAGTCGCAGAGGTAGCAGCACAGGCTGGGAAAACGACGTGGATGGCGCTGATCTCTTTCTATGTTACCGTCATGGTACTGAAGAAGATCGCTATTCGGGATCAGGAAAGAGATTATTCTAATCAAAGACGAAGATGTAGTAGTGCCTGGACTAAAAAGGGATTTCCGATTCGCCTGATAGCCCAGGCTGATATAGCCTATTATAGTCAATGAGAGTGAAGCTGGGGACTTAATGGATAGATTATAATATAGCCGTGGTAGCTCAGTCTCAATACTTTCACCTATAATTTCATGTCATGCGAACAATCTTAATTCTATCCTCTGTGTTACTAATGAAAACGTACACGGCGATAAATGAAGCACTCAAAGAAAACCTGCATGTCAAAGATATTTTAAATTTTCATATCATTTTTATATGTTAATCGCTTAAAATGAACAAAACAGAAAGCTAAATGTTAGCTCTAGCTCATCTCAAAAATATCATAGAAAGTCCCATCCAAATTTCAGTTTAGCCATTAGAGCCACTAATCTAGTGTGCACAGACCTACAAACATATAAGAAATCTGTCTATTTGTGCACATTTATAATATGCCCAGCATTGGTATCAGGGCCGCTACATTGATAATGAACATTTTACACCGAGATCGACGCAATTATTGTAAATAGATATTAAAATATCAAATTTCAAGTTAATTGAAATTCAATTTAAAGTTTGTAAACCAAGCAGTATGATAATTAGTTATTCAGCGAAAGTTAAATAATTAGAGAGGCAGGAGTTTATTTCAATTTCAAATTTAACACTTAATGAATTTTGTTATTAATTAAAGATCGACTACGATTACTAGCAAACACCTTGTAACTACTTGAATGTTAAAACATTTTAGTTACAATAATTTCATTTACACTTCAATGCTGGAGTGAGAGAGACTAATACGAAAATATGCCAGGTAATACTTTAACTACACATACTGCTCAAAATATAGTTAACTAGAGGTAGATAGCCGCCAACTTGTTTCTAAATACAGCAGAAAAATCAGAATGAATGGGTCAGCTCAAACGGGCAAAGACCACTTCCTTACAGAATACCAGCTTAAAAATGCTGTTGTATTTCTTTTCGTGGGTGTACGGATCCGGAGACCTTTATTACTAGTGACGAGGCATTCCATCTCAGTCCTCAGGTGTCTGGTCAACAATGCATCTGCATTATGATGCTTTGTTGAATATGGATGTAAATATTTATGGGCTGCTACCATCTCAAACTATCACGTGAACTGTGCTCTCGTTCAAAAATAATAATAACTATTAAAAATCGCGTCGTTACCTATAAATAATTGTCCAATAAAGTTCATGACAAAGCCTTCAGTGTCAAGACTAATTTCTAACGATAAGACAAATGATAAAAATATTTAGAAAATGTAGAGAAGACCGTGATCGCAGCTCAAGAATTTTTAATATGCCCCGAACCTATTGAAAGTTCCAGTTTAGACAACAATAGCCTTCAGCATGATACATCCAAGTTATTTGAGTTGCCATCGATACAAATAGAAGAAAAACGTTGTATTTCGTTAAATATGTATCTTAGGGCGGTAAGCAAACCATTTAACACATCGAACGACGCAACAAAACGAAAAATATATAAAACTTTGTGAAATCCCGACCGTCATTCCAGCGAAACGTATACGAATTTAATACCAAGTTTAAACAGAAACAATTTTGCGCCTGTAAACATCCACAAACAGTACTCCGGTCCGTTTTATTTGCGGCCGGCGAATATATAAAGATTTATGACTTAATAACATGACCCTTGAGTGGGGTCATTATGACACTGCCCAGGGCCCCGGGATCAAGACAGGACCTTTTATAATACCTTCCCTGGGTATATTAACGTTGTTAAGTTAAAATTTCCCACCGAAAATCTGCTAAGCATCTACGCTTCATTGATTTATTTACTGGCCGAACCCCGGCTATTCGTTTCGAGTGGGGCCTTATTTTTATTTATCGTACGCTCTTGGGACTCCAATTAAATTTATTATCGGCCTCACTACCGACTAGTGAAAATTGTTACTTCACCCATTCAAATATATTTTTAAATTCATCAAACAACTTTGGACAAGTTATTGTTTTTTTTTAATAAACTATTCTCATAAAATTTACTTAAAACGCAACAGCCCTCTGGAATTTACTACACGTTCGGGAATTAAACAAATAATATTTTTTAAAGAGTTTAATCATGAATTAAAAGCTCGGTTATTTTAAATTAAATTCACTACTCACCAACAGGTACCAGCGCGGATTAACCAAGACAGAGGTAAAGCCCGTTTTTCGCACCGAGCACCGGAGCTTCCAGTATAGGTGTGTGTGTATGTTCGTTTGTACGCCGGAAATAGTATAATGTGTTTGTTTGTATACTAAGATCAAAGCAAACATGCTTTACAACTTGACTCAAGGTGAAGTTAGCTCATTCATTTTCTACGATACCCCTCTCACTCTCACATTCTACATTTTACTAATGCGAATTATCAACGGCTTTTTTTCTGGCGAGAAACTCCTCTCTCTCCCACGCTGCTTGGAAAGATACCGAACGGGAAATTCCCTTTATAGTAAAAGGCTTATAGAACAGGGCTAAGGTATCTATATTCTATTAGACTTTTATTTTTGAATTTACGACAACTCTAAACACCGTGTTTAACAATATTTCATCACCTGTCGTTTAAAATAAAAATTATATCGCATATACATATAATATTATTAAGTTAAGAGGCACTCCACAGTTATAAACTAGCCGAAGCACTAATTGATAGGCTCCGCCGGGGTATGATCACGCTTTTCGGGTATACCAGAGTGTAATAGAAATTTACCGTTACTCTGTTTCGTCTCGAGAAAGAATGGAATCGGAAATCTTATTACTGGACTCAGTGGTGAGAACACATCTGAATTATAATTCTTTATGGAAAATGTATATATGTATCAGAGGCCATAGGAATCACCAAACATCAGGTAAGTGTGTATGACACGTTTGTCACGTCTAGTATCATAAAAAATATAAAGTCGTCATTGAAGTCTTCTAGCTTCTCACGTTTACTAGATAGATTGTACAATTAAATAGTCAAATGGAATAAATGTTATTAAATGTAGTGTCGTCATAAGTCTAATTTTGTGAGAACAAGTGCTACGAAATCATCCTTCCTTAACTACCAGAAGCATCCTTTATATTACCTAAGTAGAATCGTGTATAAAGTTTTTACATACAAAACATAGAAATCTTATTACAGGCACGGTACATAGCAAGGTACAGCCTCGTTAACTCGAAGCAAAGCTATTGATAATACCGAATGGATAAACGGAAACACGAAAGCACTCTGTTTACGATAATCGCGAGCATCCAGATACAATCCCTGGAGCGTATTTGTGTCTCGCTCGAATAGGGTCACCAAGAAAGGGATCTCCGATTCCGGCATGTGACTTTTAATCGTATATTTTACGAGTACGTATCTTTTCCTTTCTGCGTACGCTGTAGAGACTGGTGATAGCTTGTTGATTTTATAGTTCAATGTAAAACATGCTTTTAACAGTCGACAAAAAACCAAAAAAAAAACGTTTTCAGCGAAGCGCTTAAATTGTATAAATGATATCGGTTCGAGGCGACAGGCATAATTTGAACGCTAAAAATAAATATAAATTTATTATGCCTGTTTCTCGTCTGAGTAAAGATAAAAGATCCTTCGTGCGACAAAATATATGTTTTTGTAATAAAATTCCTACAGTCACCACTGTCAAATTTAAAAAAATCATTATATACAAAAATAATAAGAATGTTTGGATGTTTATCCCATGGAATGTTCCTGAATCAGGTCAATAAGGTTTATTCAACATTATTGTCTATTGTTATTATTTTCTTCATTAAACCCGAGTTTTTTGCCAGTTCTTAGAATCTATCTTCCGAGCCGAGAGTGATAGTGTAAAATTGACGGTTCGTAAGATAAAAGGTATTTATAAGACTATATGCATATAGTATATTTGGATGATGTTTTATATAAATTAATATTTAGTATAGTACGTCATAACCTTTGTTTATTATACAACATTCTCATCGGAGTTGAAGGGGAGCCCTTTAACTCCGAAATAACTGAGACTCGAATTTAAAAAAAATCTAGCGAATAGGGTCTCTTCACCTTAGCGAAAAATCTAAACGAAAATTCTAACTCTTAAAGTTTTAGCTGAAAACGCTATGGTACGAAACCAACGCGAATTTTGCTCGAACTTGACCAGTTTCTTCTTACTAACTATAATGTGTGTGTGTGTGTTACAAGGTGTAATGTGTCACTAATGGGCTGATAATCGTGATAGTTTACATTTAAAAAAATATGGTACGTATATTTAAAAAAATATAAAAAAATAAAAGTTGAATAATATCTTTAAAAAAATAAAAAATGTATATTTACATGGAAATAATCGAGCGTGGGTCTCTCAACCCGCTTAGAATAGGAAAATAACGAATAAAAAAAAAACTCGTGTAAACGCCGCGTCGCTAGGCATCCCATCCGCTCAAAGGGATAATAATTACGATTAGACATTGCCGATGAAAAAATTTTACATTGCTACGGTTTTGGTATTACGAATGTTTTGCCTACTTGGAATTAAAATAAGATCATAATTCAAAAGTTATTGTTTAAATCATGTCTACGGTTCATCTACAACTAGATAGTTATGATGTTTAATAACACACTTGCAATAGTATCGTAATGTTTTTTCTTCTCGTATAGCGATTTGGTCAGCACCAGAGCACCTAAATTTTGGACTGCCAACGGTCGGCCATTGACATTAACTATTGGTAATCTAAGCCAATGGCCAGAACCGACACCTTCATTTTGTTCAACCTAGCGTATTAAAAACGGCTAGTCAAGGTTCTATGATATAGGCTATATGAAATATCTTGATAGTATGTAGCAGGTAGTAGTAGAGCTACGCTACCATTTGTTTTCAGCTGTAGAAGCAGCTCCACCGCGGAAGGACCACGCCCTCGCAGAATAGCACCGTGAAATAGCAGCATAATATTGATGTGTTTCGTTTTGTGATTATAGGGATTCGGAGACCGTTATAACTGACGACAAGGCATTCCATCTCAGTCCTCAAGGGAGACAACGCATCTGCATTATGATTCCTTGTCAAGGATGAATGATGGATGTCATGGGTCACAGGAATCACATACCATCAGGTGAAGTGCGTGCTCGTTTGTTACTCACAATGTAATAAAAAATATATATAAATAGTTCACCAATAAATAGACAATATTATGCATTGAATAACTTTAGCCGTGGACCGCTCGCAATAAAATATCAGCCTATAAATGTCCTGTAAAATATTAAAATTATGGTTCCCTACCCATAATTTATATTTATAAAATTATTTTATGCTAAGTCATCTTCAATATATCATAACTCGGTTGTAAATAGCTTCGCTTTAAAGCAACAATAGCTTAATGGTTGAACCACCGTACGGTTTGTGTAGTTAAACGTCGTACATTCGAATCCAAAAAAGTAAATATAAAAAAATATCAAATACTATACATTAGAGAATTTTTTTTTACTTCAATTACTCTTACTTCCCCCTAATTATTTTTTGTTTTGAATCTATTTTCAATGAAATATATTGCTTATGTTATTCTTCGATTGTTTCGTTCATGACAAATCTACAGAACACTTCACAAAAGTGCATATTATATATTAATAGCAATACATTTATAATCCTAAAAAAATTGGGAAAAACTCTTGCATGTCATCGTTAAAAAGGTGGATATTAAAGAACGTGTAAAATTATCGCCATCGCATTACTTAGTTAGCCTTTTGCCTGAAATGAACTTCCTTCGAAAGGCGTGATAATTTGATTGAGCGATCAATATAATATTTAAATATATATTCTCGTACAAAACCTTACGTCCAACAAGGTGGCAGTCATGTAACAGTTTAGTACTTGTTTAGTTAAGTTTCATAGAATGACTATACCCTCACAGAATACAAGTGTAAAATTGCAATATAACGTTCCTGTGTTGCTTCTGGTGCTGGTGATCCTTATTAACCGTTTCCACTCGGATGTCGCTACTCAAGCGACAGTATAAGATAAGCAAATAATTATATTCCCGCCACCGAGGCGACATTGTTGATATTCAAAAAGCTTATTACCTGTTACATTGATTTTAAAAAATACACACATATTAATAACAACAAGATTCATAATCTTCCATCAATTCGTTCGCGTCCATGTAAGATTGTTACGAGTAGAGAAGCTCTGTTTGTAAAAATAGTCAGGAGTTGGTTTCGGCAATATTAAAGATTTGCACCGAGTCAAGGGTGATGAGACATCGATCTCGGTCTTGAGGGTGACGAAGAATGTCCATGTTGAAACTTTGTAGAAAATGAATGTAGATGTGAACGACCACAGCCATCACATACCATCAGGTAAACTGTCCTCGTTTTTCTATTATATATTATAAAAATAAATCTTAAAAATTTTTGATAAGGTCGAAAATCCTTGAAACTACAAATTCAGAACTGTACGTAACTATTATTTTTCATGTACTATATCCCTTCATATTAGCTAAGTACGGCATTGAGGGCTTACCTACGATCCGCATCCATTGCATAATTGATCGAGAAGATCTGTGTAAGCAAACCGCTAATATACGGTCCCCATGATTAAAGGGTTGAGATTCTATTATCATGGATGAGGGCTGCGGTTCTTCTGTTTTAATTAATACGTCATCGTATATGCAAAGTGAGACCTGGTGACGAGGCATTCGATCTCAGTCCTCAAGGGTGACAACGCATCTGCATTATGCTTCCTTGTAAAGGATGAATATAGAAGTCATGGGCCGCACGAATCAATTGCCATCAGGTGAACTGTGTGCTCGCTTGCAACACTCAATATAATAAAAAAAAAAGTTTAGCTGCATAGAATCACCAACATTCGTTTGTATAGTTTTTTTCTTCACTTAACTAAGGGTAATAAAACGAACACGCAGCATAACTGATGGTAGGTGAGAATTGTGGGCATATGACGTCTACATATCCTTAACAAAGATTCAATATGCATGCGCTTTGTTGCCTTTGAGGAATGATTTAGAACGCCTCGTTGCCCGCAATTGAGTCCCCGAATTTCTACACTCGGAACAAACGGAACAGAAATAAATAAATCATATATTAATAAAGTTTATGTAGATGTCATGGGCCGCAGGAATTAATTGCCATCAGGTGAACTGTGTGCACGTTTGTTACTCTCAATGTAATAAACATATAAACAGAAGTTTCAATTCATATACAATCAATTAGGTCGTTTGATGATATTACTTTATTTTGATAATCGCAGAATCGTCATCGTAATTTTTTTTAATAATTGTATAGGCGTCTAGGATTTTTGTACATCAATAAATAATTATTTTGACATAGATAATTGTTTTATATGTCTGAATCCTAATGTTTGAAATATTGAAATATAAAGTCTAGACATTACTAGTCTTAATATTTTACCATTTATTACAAAGTATGTGAGCTGTAATATTTATTAAGTTCTCGTAATTAAAGAAACATATTGTACGCATTCTTTGAATCCCCTACCACCACAGTTAAGCCGCACAGTAAATCAAAGCTAGCAATAATCATTCTTTATGCGACTATTCATTAAGACAGCATTAGGTGCGGTCATAAGTGTCTCTCGGAAGATCACAGTGTACACTTAATCAGCCACGGTGGCGTAAAGTAAACCTCACGTCCTGTCCAGACCTAAGAGCTAGATTAAACGGGCCGCCGTGATAAAGCCCCCTTCGCCATTGTAAGACGACCTTTAGAACAGTACGCCAGTGCACCCCGGTGGTCGTTTTTAATTAGGCTACAGAGGGGGCGTGGAGGTCTTTCGTGATCGGCGGCGATATAATTCCGCTACGACCCGGCGGCTATCCCGGCCCGACGTTTATGAATAGCGCTTATTTTTCTTTTAATTACGCCCACCCGCTGTCTGTTGACGAGTTTTGTCCGTACTAGATGTTATTGCTTACATTTCCGAGGAAGTCTCGTAGACGTTACCTACTGGAGGAAGTCTTAGTACTCCAGAAGAGTTCCGTACACTTGAAATATCAAACAACTTAATAATAATAATAGTCATCCGCCGGTTTTTCCCTCCTCTTGGACTAAGGAGGGACTCTGGTCTCGTTGGTTATTATATTGTATTGTATATATTTATTTATTTTATTTTATTGTATTTAATTGACCAAACCGATGATGATAAAAATAATATCTCAATAAGAAGACATGTATTCACTTCATATATTACCACACACACATATATATATATATATGTATATATATATATATATATATATATATATATATATATATATATATATATATATATATATATATATAGCTTATATGATTATAAATATTAAGGTCGCAATAAATAATGCTGATTTTAAAACTCATCCGGGGTGATCGATGCCACTAACATTACAGGAGTTTCAAATAAAAGAAATAATTATAAAAAAATGTGATTAATTATCACCATCCTAGCTGATATTTTATATTATATGATAATTCATATTTTTAGTTCATAGCAAAATAGTTTAATCGAATGGTGAGATGTAAGTTATAGTTGTAGTGTTCAATAATTCATAAGCACCGTACCTATTTATAAGTGAGTCTAAGTTCATCCATATGTTATATTTTATATTAAAGACATTTGTTATTTATGAGATTATAACATGTATAGCAATAATTATATTCCGCCACCGAGGCGACATTGTTTATATTCAAAAGCTTATTACCTGTTACATTGATTTTAAAAATACACACATATTAATAACAACAAGATTCATAATCTTCCATCAATTCGTTCGCGTCCATGTAAGATTGTTACGAGTAGAGTAGCTCTGTTTGTAAAATAGTCAGGAGTTGGTTTCGGCAATATTAAAGATTTGCACCGAGTCAAGGGTGATGAGACATCGATCTCGGTCTTGAGGGTGACGAAGAATGTCCATGTTGAAACTTTGTAGAAAATGAATGTAGATGTGAACGACCACAGCCATCACATACCATCAGGTAAACTGTCCTCGTTTTCTATTATATATTATAAAAATAAATCTTAAAAATTTTTGATAAGGTCGAAAATCCTTGAAACTACAAATTCAGAACTGTACGTTACTATTATTTTTCATGTACTATATCCCTTCATATTAGCTAAGTACGGCATTGAGGGCTTACCTACGATCCACATCCATTGCATAATTGATCGAGAAGATCTGTGTAAGCAAACCGCTAATATACGCTCCCAATGATTAAAGGGTTGAGATTCTATTATCATGGATGAGGGCTGCGGTTCTTCTGTTTTAATTAATACGTCATCGTATATGCAAAGTGAGACCTGGTGACGAGGCATTCGATCTCAGTCCTCAAGGGTGACAACGCATCTGCATTATGCTTCCTTGTAAAGGATGAATATAGAAGTCATGGGCCGCAGGAATCAATTGCCATCAGGTGAACTGTGTGCACGTTTGTTACTCTCAATGTAATAAACATATAAACAGAAGTTTAAATTCATATACAATCAATTAGGTCGTTTGATGATATTACTTTATTTTGATAATCGCAGAATCGTCATCGTAATTTTTTTTAATAATTGTATAGGCGTCTAGGATTTTTGTACATCAATAAATAATTATTTTGACATATATAATTGTTTTATATGTCTGAATCCTAATGTTTGAAATATTGAAATATAAAGTCTAGACATTACTAGTCTTAATATTTTACCATTTATTACAAAGTATGTGAGCTGTAATATTTATTAAGTTCTCGTAATTAAAGAAACATATTGTACGCATTCTTTGAATCCTCTATCATCACAGTTAAGTCGCACAGTAAATCAAAGCTAGCAATAATCATTCTTTATGCGACTATTCATTAAGACAGCATTAGGTGCGGTCATAAGTGTCTCTCGGAAGATCACAGTGTACACTTAATCAGCCACGGTGGCGTAAAGTAAACCTCACGTCCTGTCCCGACCTAAGAGCTAGATTAAACGGGCCGCCGTGATAAAGCCCCCTTCGCCATTGTAAGACGACCTTTAGAACAGTACGCCAGTGCACCCCGGTGGTCGTTTTAATTAGGCTACAGAGGGGCGTGGAGGTCTTTCGTGATCGGCGGCGATATAATTCCGCTACGACCCGGCGGCTATCCCGGCCCGACGTTTATGAATAGCGCTTATTTTTCTTTTAATTACGCCCACCCGCTGTCTGTTGACGAGTTTTGTCCGTACTAGATGTTATTGCTTACATTTCCGAGGAAGTCTCGTAGACGTTACCTACTGGAGGAAGTCTTAGTACTCCAGAAGAGTTCCGTACACTTGAAATATCAAACAACTTAATAATAATAATAGTCATCCGCCGGTTTTTCCCTCCTCTTGGACTAAGGAGGGACTCTGGTCTCGTTGGTTATTATATTGTATTGTATATATTTATTTATTTTATTTTATTGTATTTAATTGACCAAACCAATGATGATAAAAATAATATCTCAATAAGAAGACATGTATTCACTTCATATATTACCACACACACATATATATATATATATATATGTATATATATATATATATGTATATATATATATATGTATATATATATATGTATATATATATATATGTATATATATATATGTATATATATATATGTATATATATATATGTATATATATATATATGTATATATATATATATATGTATATATATATATATATGTATATATATATATGTATATATATATATGTATATATATATATGTATATATATATATATATATATATATATATATGTATATATATATATATGTATATATATATATGTATATATATATATGTATATATATATATGTATATATATATATGTATATATATATATATGTATATATATATATGTATATATATATATATGTATATATATATATATGTATATATATATATGTATATATATATATATGTATATATATATATATATATATGTATATATATATATGTATATATATATATATATGTATATATATATATGTATATATATATATATATGTATATATATATATGTATATATATATATTTATTTATTTTATTTTATTGTATTTAATTGACCAAACCGATGATGATAAAAATAATATCTCAATAAGAAGACATGTATTCACTTCATATATTACCACACACACATATATATATATGTATATATATATATATATATGTATATATATATATATATATATATATATATATATATATATATATATATATAGCTTATATGATTATAAATATTAAGGTCGCAATAAATAATGCTGATTTTAAAACTCATCCGGGGTGATCGATGCCACTAACATTACAGGAGTTTCAAATAAAAGAAATAATTATAAAAAAATGTGATTAATTATCACCATCCTAGCTGATATTTTATATTATATGATAATTCAGATTTTTAGTTCATAGCAAAATAGTTTAATCGAATGGTGAGATGTAAGTTATACATGTAAGTTTTAGTTGTAGTGTTCAATAATTCATAAGCACCGTACCTATTTATAAGTGAGTCTAAGTTCATCCATATGTTATGTTTTATATTAAGAGACATTTGTTATTTATGAGATTATAACATGTATAGCAATAATTGTAATACGTTTTTGGAACGTCGGAAGTAATATCGAATTGAGAAATAAAAACCCTCCCGTTATTTGATATATATTGAAGTAATATACAATATATTCTAATATACAATAGGGATTGCTGTTCGTCATACACACGAGGGGAAACGGAACATCAAATGAATTAATCGTATAAATAAAAATGTAAGAATAAATTAAAAATTTGCCAGAGGAGTTTTTACTCGCAAATTATCACCGTCCTGTTTTCTCGGCGAGAATGATTGTGGTCGTGTGTTACAAGGGTCACTTACCATCACCACCGGAAGTACTGTGTTCGTTTGTCGCTTTCATTTTCCGTTAAAAAAAAGTTGTCTAGCAATCATCTCTTGTCCTCTCCAAATATCTCAAACATTCGGCAAACACAGTTAAAAGCTTAAAAAATTTTGTTTTTATTCACTAAGAATTTATTAATGAAGAACTGGGAGGAAATGATGAGGCAACAAACTAAATATGATATTACGAGTAAGTAAAATATATTTCGTGTTGTATAGATGTCTAGGGTATTTTTTATTAACCTAGGAAATATCAATGGTAATAGTTATAGAATTGTTATAATCATTTTAGCATTGTGCGCTAATTTAATAATGATTATAGTCTTTCTACTGATATATATGGATGTATTTACGTAAACGAATACTAGGAATGTTATGGGGGTGTCAAGTATTCATATGAGGTGTATAACATATGTTCTCTTTATTACTTTGAGAGTAACACAGATCACCTGATGGCAAGTAATTCCTGCAGCCCATGACGTCTACATTCATCCTTGACAAGTAATCATAATGCTGATGCGTTGTTACCCTTGAGGACTTAGATGGGATGGCTCGTCACCAGTAATTTAGGTCTCCGGATACCTAGACGCTCACAGACTCACCAGACGAAACACAACGGCATTATGCTGCTATGTTTCGTTGGTATTCTGTGAGGGTGTGGGGTCGAGCTGTCCCTTCAATCTGTAGCTAGAAACAAATTGCAGTGTAGCTCTACTACAATCAAAATTTAAATTTGTGCCTGTTTTTATTATGATTTTTGACTATTTCTATTCGTATTTTTTGCTAGTCACGTTTTTTGTCCGGTATTTTGTAAGGATTTGAATACGTCGATAGTCACGTAGGATGACGTAGTTTTATGTAACAATATGATTGACGACAATTGATTATAATTATTTTATGAAATGTTATTAAACAGTGCCGACTTTCTCACTTCGTCTGGTGGTGGTTTGATGTGATTTGTTGGATATTAATAAATTTAAGTTAAACAGTTAAGTTATTACATAAAATTTTTAGGTATGACTTTTTTATGTGTATACATTTTATTTACATACATAGTATGGAATTTAGGACTATAAGACACACCTTTTTTATATAGAAAAATGACTCAAATTTTGAGTGCGTCTTATCGTCCGGTAAAAATACGGTATATAGAGAAAAAATAGTAGAAGGAAAACAAAACAATAAACTACATAAATATACCTACTTAAATGAAGTTCCCTACATACCTATAATGTAAACGTAAAAGATGGGACCGAGGAAAGGTTATGTAATAAAAAGTTCAGATGCAATCTGACAGTTTGACATACATGAGAACAAATACGTGAAAGTTACGTCAGAACATTCGTAGCGACCAACCCATCCCGCGGGATACTTACTGTAATCAAATAAAAGTAGCGCTGTACACGCGCGGGGATTTGGGGATTACTCATCGAGCAGTGGGGTTAGAGAGGTTCTGACGAAGGTAGCTCGCGTTTTCACTTCAATATTTATTTAAAGATCTTCAAGTGTGTATAATTTTAATTATACTTCACACAATGGTAGAACAACACTGCAGCTTTCTTATGGGTGCAGGAGGGTCGATTCGAACGGGTGTAAGCAGGCAAAGACTGTTTGGTGAGTGTATTACTATACTTGCAACCAGTGAGTCTTCAGATCTCTATTTGAACGACCAGTTACAAAGGGTTGGTTACGAAGCATTCCAACTCAGTTCCCAGGAGTGACGACGAATGTATCTTAAATCTTTGTTGACAGTCGACGTACCTAGGTGTTTATGGGCCGCAGACATCAGTTACTAGGTTAACAGTTATTTGGTTAACTGTATGTTTGTTTGTATGTTTAATTGTAGTAGTTTGATAAAAAAAACGAAGTTGTGTGAGTTCAAGTTTTTGGGAATTTGTACTAACATATTTTAATTCAGCCTGAAGTCAGAACGTAGACTATTCCAACAAGACACCAGCAATAACGTCGTGGAGGCTTTATGGATACTCACCACACTGGGTAGGGTTCAGTCAGGGTCGATCTACAACGTGTAATGTACAATACATTTACTGCGTTCGGTGCAACCTCGTCACGATGACCTTGTACTAATATGGGTAGACGTGTTTGTGAGTGTAGTGTACATGAGAGGTATATGTTTATTTACCTTCCGCTAGGGATGTTTATTCTGATAAATAATTATAATATCAAAACTGATCAGAACAGAAAATTACTATATAAATGGATTTTTACTATGTTTTACTTCATCCACTGTTCGACATAAGATTCTCTCGAATTCGTCTTTTAACACGTGACTTCATTTGTTATTTACTCCTGGATAATTTCGCCCTTCCGTGTTGGATAGCCTCGTTACATGTAGTTGGGTCTCCAAATTCCTACACTCACCATACGTAACACAGTAGAGTTTTAGCAGCGGTGGAGCTTTGCTGCAGAAAGAATCAGTCAGTTCGACCGGGGTAGGTTAGCAGTACAAAGCTGCTGTGTCTCGTCAGGTGAGTGCACGGATCCGAAATCCTTTATAACCGATGACGAGGCATTCCATTTCAGTCCTCAAGGGTCACAACCCATCTGCATTATGAGTTCTTTTCAAGGATGAATGTAGACGTCATGGGCCGCAGGAATCACTTACCATCAGGTGAACTGTGTGCTCCTTTGTTACTCTTAATGTAATAAAAAAATGCTTCTATCACACGCTGCTATTCTGTGAAGGCGTGATCCTTCCGTGGTCGATAGTAAATAACGATATTTGAAATGTTTATACCAAATATTTAATATAAAACATCTGCACATATTCCCACATTTATTTTAAAAATAGTCTGTCAAATCATTTTCCTAAGTAATTACCTATTAAATGTTTATTTATGCTTTGATAAACCCCATAAGTTATTTAATAGAATCAACAAGAATATAAGGTTTAAACAAATTAAAGCCAAAGGAAATATATTTGCCAACAGTGAACACATATAACTTATATAATATCTTGTGTACATAAGAACTTCTGGAAAATTGTTAAAGAACGAAACTCTTCACACGAAAACAATCCTACCCTATTCAAACAATCAACATCCACTAGCTACAATTAACACTATTACTGCGACCTTTCTAATCTCCACATTATACACAGACGAAGAATAGCGACCGGAGACTGGAAGTGACACGGGGCGTGGTCCGCTTGTAAAACTTTGCGACCTCAATCAAGCGGGACTACGCCCGTTACGCTGTTATTGTTGTACGAATTGGGAGACGCTTTTTGCTAGAACAACAGTCGACCATGCGGTTCCATTCAAACGTTGGATCGCGCATTTGTATGCAAATGGGCCATAATCTGACTTCGGGCCGGATAAACCCAGCTGAGTCCCTGGATAGGTAGATGTAGAGTACATACATGTACTTGGGATAGCGGAATATTCTTTAATGAATATTTCACATCAACATGTCTTTAGTTGTATTTGTTATATTTTTCGAAGACTGTCTTCGACTTATAACTATAGAAATATTAACTTTTAGAACTCTTTATGGTATGGTATCGATTTGTAATAACACTCATATTAGAAAGCTCGATTACATAAAAAGCAAATATAAAAGTACTTTTAATTAGGTAACAAATAAATATTTTCAGAATATTCATGATGATATCCAAAGTTTAGTGCATAGGAAGAACCCATGACTCTTAGTTGCCACCGTATTTTCGGCACCACAATGAAATGGATTGTACGTAGTAGGACAGAGAACTAAAGAAAGGGCAAAAAGAAGAGAAAATAAGAATACAAAGATGCGTAGCAATGCTCTGACTTCTCTCCACTCACAAAAAGTCTTGAAAGTACGGAAATTTTCTTTGGCAACAAAGTTTGTATAATATACTCCAAGGTAAATGCAAGGAAGGTAACATATTATGATATTGCATTTCCGATGCTCCATAGAATGTGATGAACTGTTTCCTCATATTCAAAGTCTGAATTAGAACATTTATGCAAAGGCCCTATCCTTAAAAAGTTTAAATATAAAAATTGTAATTTACATTACCTGTAAGAAAATGCGTTATACAGTGGTCTATGATCAACTGATATTTCGTTAAACATTGGCGAATTAATATTTATTAATAAATTATTCAAGCAGCACTGAATTGAGGCACCCCTACGAGTTTATGGGAAAGAAAATTGAAATGGAGAAAATATTCTTCTCACCACCAGTGCTAAGTCATATAAACCGTAACAATAAATCAACCTTTTAAAAACATTGTACAGTTTGGGGGCTGCGAGGGAACAATTAACGATGCTAAGAATGCCACATGTTCAAAAATATGTGAAAAACATAATCCTTGTTGGCGCCATCGGGTAAAAAGTTATCCGTCAACGGATGGTCAACTTTATTACTTGATAGAGCTGACCATACCATTATATTCACAAAATCTTTAGAAGAAATGAATCTTGGTTCCAACAGTAAATTTTCTTCTTACCTACCTTGAGCTAATCAGACATGAAAATAGGCAATATAATTATTAAAACACTGAACAATAAAACGCTTCAACCAGTATCCATTCGAGCATACAACGACGAAAACAAGCTATACGCAGTACACAGTTAAAAACAAACAAAATTGATGTCAAATAAATATAGAGCGCGTTGCAAAAAGAGCTCAAATTGTCGGTAATTTATAATTGTACAGTGTACCGTGGGCAGCTACAAACAATTTCGATTGTTTTATTGGCACGTTAATTTACTGCACGACATAATGCAATGGCGCCCGACTAAATGCCATTTGAGCCTGCGAAATTAACAGCGTCCATACGATGTACTGCTGCGGGACTTAAATCGTGAAACAGGAATCTGATAACATGATAGTATAACTTAAATAGACAGCAGATGGTACTACTCTGAGTAATGAGTATTTAATGGACTATGAATACAATTATAATATACTATCTGAGGACGGATGCAAAGCGAGAGGAAGACCAAAGAAAAGATTGTGTGAAGAATGATATGAAAGTAGTGGAAGTAGATGTGGAAGGCTAATAATAAGATAGAATATAATTCTTCAATAAACCAAACGAAACACACATTTAGTCTATAGAATCAGCTGTCACCAGCGGTATTTTCGAGACCATATCTCTTAGAGGCCTTCAAGAAAAAGAAGACTTTCAAGAAGAAAGAAAGCCGAGATCTTCACACTTTATTTCCTTTATTACAGGCCGGGAATGCACCTGCAAATCTTCTAGTGTGATGGCTCGGTGTTTTCATGGGTGATCGGGTAAAAACCTTCGATATCCGTAGAAGAACAAAGGTAACCGACGCAGCTCAAAGGAAAGCTGAAGTAGCAATTAGTCATCTATATAGCTCGTGGCACCGATAACCGATGAGGGTTCTTGAGTTGCAACCTTGTATTGACCGTGGAGTAAAGACTTATGCAAGTCTGCGGGAAATCGGTGGAAGCAGGTGGCTCAGGATCGTACTCTATGGCAGTCTATGGGGCAGGCCTACATTCACTAGCACTAGCTTAGTTGGAGTGGTTAACCGGAATGATAAAAGCAAGGCTAAAAGCACTGCTAGAATTATTTTTTAATAAAAATGTTACGATGTTGTACAACAAGCTTTAGACAAATGAAATCGACAAAGAACAAATGCGAACAGAACGACCGCGTTTGTAGGTGAGCGTCTCGAGCAAGTGGAGGAAACTGAAGCGCCCTCAGAATACCTTAGTAATCATTATACCACACTGAAGCATTTCACCAACCGACCACAGAGCTATGAAATATTGGACGCGGCCAAGGTGAAATAATCCACTAGAATAAATTAAAATTAATGAGATTAAAAGAGGCCGCGGCAAGTTGCCCGCGGACCCGCTCTAACTGAATTTTAAATTACTTTCCCACCTCTTGTGAAGTGCATAATGGCATTCAAATTGATATTATGAACGTTACTACTTTGTGGATTCAGACGCTTTTTAAATGCATGTTTATTAATTCGTTTGAAAATATATTTCGTTTAAAGAAACTTTTGGTCCCTTTAGTGGGTTTTACAGATTTCAGTCCTTAATCTTTTTATAAAAAAATCTGACACCTGTTACGCTTACAATCTATACGCTATAACTTTCATTTTCTCCTAATTAACTGTTTGCTTTCATATAAATTAAGAACACACGTTATTTTAATGCCTTGTTTTATTTCCTTTTTATTTAAGAAAATAGTTATAAACCTTTCTTGATTTCTCCCCCCTTTCAAGAGGTTTTATTAATTGAAATCATTTTTTTAACTCTGTCAATTAAGTACTGTTTTCGAAGCATAAATGGATGAGGCTAAAATTAAAAGTTAATACATGATGAAACCATAGTAGTTTACATATTTACATAGTACATTTTAGACCGTATGTCTGACCTGATATGTGTCGGCTTGATTGGTAAAGCCCAACACTAGCAAAGAATACAGGAGCTATTCTCAGTAATTGACATCTTTGTGCTTTGCAGTGAGATAGCGAAGACTTAATTGACACCATAATAAACGAAATACAAATAAAAATAAAAAGCTGTTCAATGATTCCATGCCTTTGGATGGAAAAGATTGTAACAAAAATCAACTCGCTTTGATATTAAAATTTATATATCTATCTATATCTATATCTATATCTATGTTTATATCTATATATATATATATATATATATATATATATATATATATATATATATATACGTCGACACCCCATTAGAAAAAATCTTATCGCTATCATCCTGCGTCAGTTATGGTTTGGTGAAGGAGTCACAAAACTACATTTTTGCGAAAAAGGAGTGAAAACTTCAGCCAAAGTGTATCAAGATACAGTCTTGGATCATGTTGTGAAACCTCTCAGCAATACACTTTTTAAAAATATACCGTGGACTTTCCAGCAGGACCCTGCACCTACCTAAGCCTGGCTTGAATCCAACGTTCTGGACTTTATAAGAGCTGAAGATTGGCCCTCATCTAGCCCAGACCTCAACCTTTTACTTCAAATTATGGTCAGTTTTAGAGTACACGGCCTGCTCTAAACGACACGGCGACATTGAGTATCTTAAAAAATCTTTGGAGCAAGAAGTGGCGAAATTTCCCTTGGAAACAGTGCGTAAATCCATAGATTCGTGGCCAAACAGATTAAAGACCTGTATAAAAGGCAAATGGTGGCCATTTCGACTAGAATATTTTTTTTATTTTATACTGAGACTAATAAATATTGTAGGTATAAATTTTATTAATATTACATTACTTCATTAAAACTTACTAAATTAATTCAAAAAAATGCATTTTCATTTGTAACAGAACTTATGGCCGGACTAGGTATACGTAGGTGAAGTGTGAATAGGTCATCCCAAAGCACAGAATACCTTGTATAAAGCCAGACTAGGTATATATATATATATATATATATATATATATATATATATATATATATAAAATCTTGTAAACTACGGTCACGTATGGTGGTAGTTTGAAGAACAAATACTGTATTGCGGGTTGTTTTAAGAATGTTGCAAGATAAGTATTCATCGACCGCGCGATCGTTCATTCGTTTCCCTCAAAATTGATAAAATTAACATATCCCCCACCTCTTCCCGCCCCCGGCTTATCATATTGTGAGCGCGAGAGTCGGCGAGCTTTCATTAAGAAGTGCAAATTAAATTCGCCTCCGAAGCAATTTTAAGCGTGCCGTCTCTCCTAATTAAAAACCAATTAATTGGTAAAGTTGCGAGATTTAGACGAGTGACGGAGCACTTTCTGTTCTTTGCGTTGAAAGGAAAGTTAAAACGATATCTGAAATGCGTTTTCAGATGCCATTGAGACATTTTAAACATGACACTGCATTTTGAATATCTGTTTAAGTATTTTCTTATAGTTAGTACATATCCCCGAGGAAATCATATTCAGTTTAATGTTGGATACCTTATCTCATACCAATTCACACAATTTTGTAAACATATATCGTAACCTACTGCGCGATTGCAAGTACGAGATTATCCCATGAGAACCTTTCTTTCCTAACGGTTCTACTAGATATGTGGGCCCGATTCACCACTTGTATTGTTTACAATTCCTGTGAACTATTTCGATAATTATCATATCGCTGCTGAGTCTTCGTTCAAGTTCTATAACCCAGGGAACCGCTGGCTAAGCTAGTATTGTGTCTATCCCAGTCGTGGGCATAGGTCTACTCTCTAGAGACGATATTGGAGTATAGCTCGCAATGTGGATTTCGAACATCAAATGTTAATAAACATCTTGTTTATATGTGTGTGTATACAAATATATATATTTTATATTATATTTAGTGATTTTATATATATTTTCTCCTCAATTTCATCAGACATACTTTTTTCTTACGTTCTTTACATTTCTATAAATAGTAGACTATCTAAAAAGACCATGTTCAGATAAAATAGAACTAATCAATAGCAGATATAACAGAAAATCAATAACCGTAACATACATGAAGGAAACTCTAAATTACATAGGTTTAGGTAACCATACCTACGAATACTGATAAACTAGAAGTGCCCGAGAAATACAAGTTCCGGGCTTGACCCGGACAAAGCCTCAGCCCTCGCGAGACGGTCCATTCCTCATATTATTGTGCGGATAATATTCCTCGTGCTTCCGGGAAGTGGTGGCTGAACCTAATAACAATTTATACGGACACCGAATAATATAACGTATAAATAACGAACACAAATTTATACGCAAGTGTCGGTTCGACTTTGTTTTGTTAGCGTAAGTTAGCAGCGGTAGCGACTCATAATTATAAATATGGATTAATTTTCTACTTTGACTTATTACTACTTTAATATATTATCTAGTTTACAGTCACTGTCAATGTTTCAGAAGATACGTAAGCACTTAATAATCTTTGCATTCCTTAATCAAATGTACATATGTATAACTCGCTATACTAGGCAGGCTATATATTATACGTATTAGTAGGGTACTGAAATAACGCAAACGGTAGTAAACAATTTTAACAGTGGCAGAGCCAGGCTGTAGCTAGTTTCTACAACATTAATGGGTCGACTCGACTGGGAATGGACCACGCCTTCACAGAACACCAGCATTAAATAGCACCATAATGCTACAATGTTTCGTACGGTGAGTGAAGGGGATATCAATTACAAGGTATTCCATCACAGTCCTCAGGGGTGACAATGCATGTATTTTGATTTTTTATTGAGGATGAATGTATCATGGGGTGCAGTTTATCCATCACAGTCCTCAGGGGCGACAATGCATGTATTTTGATTTTTTATTGAGGATGAATGTATCATGGGGTGCAGTTTATCCATCACAGTCCTCAGGGGTGACAATGCATGTAGTTTGATTTTTTATTGAGGATGAATATATCACGGGGTGCAGTTTATCACTTAGTATTAGGTAAACTGCATGCTCATTGTTGCCAATACCATAAATGAAACCCTAATAAATAAATAAAACCCTTCCTTTTTTAATTATATTCATCACGATATTCTTCTTACTCGTAGAATAAAGAATATCAACTTAGTATTAGATATTTATTTACTAAAATTAAAATTTGTAGTTGAAATCTGGAGATTTAGTAACTTCAACTGAATCTTTTCAACTTTATCGCTTTATTCAAACATAATGTGATGTTAATAAAGAATTTATTCAGTTCTATGCAATCATGGCTTCAATACAGTTCAAGTAAATTGCGTATGATTCCGAACTAAAAATATCTATTTTCCACTTTCACACTTTCAGCGATTTTCAGTCCGCTTCAGCGCTTCGCCCAATGTTCAACAAAATAGACCCGAATGATTCCGCATTCGTTTCTAATAAAGTTCGGTCGTCGATGCCTCCAAATCACGGACACTTTATTAACTTTGTCTGTTTCGGACTCTACGTGAGCGACGCAGCTGATTTCTTAAATGCTGCGTGCGTGTCTTGGTCTTGAACGGGCAACATTATTGAGTTATATTTACTGTCCCCGACATATTATTTGAAGGTTTTTGCTAGATGTTAATATAATTTAGGTGCGTTCGGAGAATACACACAAATGAAATTTTGTTAGTTATAATAGGTTAAGACTGTCTTATGTCCACGTTATTGAAGGAATCTATCAATATATTTGCATGCCAAACAGTTTTGTCCATGGAAGTATGGAAAATTGATGTTGAGTTTGGATTTTTTAGAAAAAAGCTTATCAGAATCCGGAAAATGTACGAAAAATTCACAATATTCAGTATCCATTTACCCCGACGTCATGTTGGCTTTTACTGGTTAACCGAATATAAAATATGTTTAATTTAAACTTACAAATGAAGTATACCACAGACAGTGATACTTCTCACCTTGGTAAAGAGCAAATGAGTCAATTGTTTCGCGTACCAGTTATGTGGATTAGTGTTTACTAAGTACTTTTGACCAATTTTCTAAAATTCCAAACTAAATAATGCTCTTAAAAGTTTTTATTACCGTCTCAGCTTGTCTAGACATGTGTTGGCTCGACAGTGCTATTTGCTTACCGACAATAACAAACTTAGAGCCTCAACGATGCCAGTGCCTTGGGAAACAATCGCAATTCTTGTTTATATTCTAAATGCATATAAATAAACTATCTCAACCTACCGTGCATCTTATCGTTGAGCAACGCATATCTCGGATTTGAAGCGACGTCTAGCGGTAATGAGTTCCAAAGCCATCGCACTCTGGGCGCAGGGCTGCCACTCGCCTGGCACGGTAGCGTGGCAGTGTGGCCGACTTCCACAACCATCGTGGTGGGTGGCGGCGAGATAGATGGAAATCCGGGTGGCACTTTATCAGCTGCAAAAAAGGAAAAATAATATCGAGTTAAAGACCTCTATTAATAAAATTGCTTAGGAATAGGTTATTTTATGCATTCAGCTATTTTTTTAACCGTATGATTAAATAGGCTACTAATTAAAGGATATTCATATTTATATAATATTTATCAATACAACGATGAAAGACTCTTCAAACATCAAATAATTTATATAACACCTACATGTTTTCTATTTTTTTAAATAGAATGATAGTAATTTTTAGCATTATCTACATTACCGTTAACCATTCCAATTAAAGCTTTTAAGCTTGTTCTATGAGATGGTTCACGATAGAAAAAAAAATAATCTTCTTGTTATATCCATAATTGAGTGCAAATGAAGGTACGTTTTTCCTTAGTGTTACGATTTTATTTTTGAATATCATTCTTAGTCAGGTTGTAATACTGTTTGTAGGCAACAATTTTTAAAACGTTTATGATATTATAATCGGATGGCAGTTGAATTAGATGTTTTTATCCAAATATATGGTAGAAGGGTTTTCTGTTGACCCTTTTGGATGAAAAATCCCTCGAGATCGACAAAAGTATCGATCAGAAATAACATCTCAATTACAAATATCATTCGTGTCAAAGTGAAATTCGTTTTTATTGCTCGAAAGCAATAAATACGTTATATTCGTACTGAAAATTGCCTTTTCAAGATAAAAATTAACTTGGGCCGTGATTAGTTAAATTTGTACATTGAGAAGGACGATGCTATCTATCCTCCTGGTTGAGTTTCGAATAGTGACATCGTCTGGGTGTAAATTGACGATGTCAACTGCGGATATGTGTGGAAAACTTAGACCCACTCAATTGTATTGAGAGCAAACGGTGAAAAACGAGCACACAGTTCACCTGATGAAAAGAGATGACGGCGGCGTATTATGACACCTACATCCATCCTCAACAAAGACATGCTAGGTGGGCTTGCTTGTTATCCGTTCAGTGTTTCCGACATAGAATTCGAGTCAGCATAACAATATAACGAGCTAGTAGCGGTAAGCTCTCAGTAAAGGAAGGAACACAGACTTAATACCAGCGGGAAATAGAAGCATAACACTACTGTGTTTCGTGTGGTTAGCGTAGCGATCCGGCAGCCCAATTACATGCGACGAGACATTGAAAGGGCATTTCCCCTCAGGTGTGATGGGATGCCTCCTCCATCACCACTTTCTGTCTTACGTTCACACGATTCTTGATCCCTACGCTCACCAGTCACAACGGAGCATAAGGAGTGATATGCTGGTATGTTTTGTGGGTGTGTTCCTCCCCCCCTCGATTCAGCTCATTCATGCTTGTAGTACTTGTGATGAATGAACCATCATCATTTAGTAATGCTAACAGTCCAAGATGAAGATTGTCGTGTAAAATGAAATTATAACCTTTTTCGAATTTAGCAATATGGAGGAACTGTGAAACGTTTCCTAGTGAATAAATTATGGTTTATATATCACCTTAGCACAGCATATTTAACAAAGAAACGTTTTAAAGCAGGGTGCGCACAAAGGGCGATTTTTTCATGCAGATTTCTTAAAGCTATCCTTTTAAAAGGGTCGACAAAGGTTGGGTAAACAATCTAAATGAGGTCGGTTACTTCATAAATTTTAAGCGCTTTATGCGATTTCCAAACAAATTGTTTTAAATGCCGAATCACTTTCCGATTATTTTAAAGAAATACAAGACATTTATTATATCAAAATCATATCGAGTTATTTTCAATCTTGAAAAAAATATATGATTAAAACTATTAGAATGTTATTGGATTAATCACATTTTTTAAAATAAAGTATTTTTTAAGGCAACGAGGAAAGAGTAGAAATTTGACCTTATGGTAAATAGTCACGAACGCATTATCATCTTGTGAAATAGAAAATGTAGATGAGGTTTCAATGCTTCAGGATTTTGTAATACAACCTTTACAGTTTAAAGATTTTTTTTACACTTCTGACCGATAGCGAATTAAATTATGACCATAAATATGCTTAAATTTTTATGTCAATGGAGAGAATTTTATACACTATAAAGCGACACTTCAGCTTAAAAGGGCTATAATACAAATAGGCCGCTCTTTTATGAAATACCAGAGTGACCCTTGTGATTGAGAAAAAAAATACTTTATTAATATACTAAATGACTTTATTACTGGTGACGAGATATTTATTAGTCACCCCCTAATTTCATAAAAAAGATACTACCTACGTAAATCATCAATCACATAGTAACACAAACATTAGCGTTATGGTAAAAATCAAATCAATAATAAAAAGTTTCGTTGCTCTATCGTGAAGTCAGTCCATCTAGAATCTAGGTACTGTTTATTTGCAGTGCTCCGAGAAAATCCAACGTAAGAAAATATCAAACAAAAACAAATATTTAAAAGGTTATTCTAAAGTAGTAAATCTTTTTAATTAAAAATTACATCTAATGTAATATCTTTTATTTTTTTTAAATTATACTTTGTATGGCCTAAAATAATATATTTAATTGTAAAATAAATTCAAACATTGCAAGACATACTTTATGTTTAAATATAGAAAAATGTCTTAAAATAATTTATGTCTGATCAGATTTATGATGTATAAGAAAGAATTGAAATAAACCAATAAAATTTAAACATAATTGATTGCAATATGAAATTTTGTACAATTGTTTAAAAAATCAGGCGTATCAAGTGCTCCATTCCAACGCGGCGCAAGTATTAACTTATTCAAAGTAATAACTTCACGGACGATTCGTAATCGTGTTGTAAACTCAGTTAATTCAGAAACTCGGTCTATTTGAAGAACCGTTGAAGTTCCTTATTCGCAGAATTAGTCGGGGTACGTCCCGCGAGCGAGCGAAGAATTACACGCCGAAACTTTACGGAGCAATCCACCACCCGAATCTTGGATTACCGGTCCAAAACGAATTTCGAAATATCCAAGAAATGACAGTCTTGTTGGTTAATCAAATCTCGTTCAGTTCGAGGCTGGAGGCTGGGGCGGTGGGATTTCATTTAACAAATTAACATTTCACTATATCCGTTTTACCAGCGTTTTAAGATTACCGTGAAATATTCCCGTCGAGTTTCCAGTGTTCGGAGTTTAACAAAGGAGCACAGTTCGATTATAAAGAAATACTATAAACGCTTACGTAAAGTTCTGTCGGCTTCTATGACGTTAATGCTGTTCCTAGAATGTGCTAACTTTAAGCAACTGATTTTAAGCGACGGTTATTAAAAATAATTTATATTGTATAATACGAAACGAAGAGTAAGAAGAAATGTTTAGGAAATTTTATTACCTGACCTGATCCGTATACAGGTCAGTTATATTTGATTCAATAATATTATTTATTATGGTGATATAGTTTTTTTTACGTAATACGATTAATGCATCTTGACTATTAGAATAAAAGAGGCAGACCATAAGTCGAGCGTAGAGAATCGGTTGCTCGCGTTCCAAGTGACCTCAGTTTAGGTTTTCTAATATTCAAATCTTGTAATTATTATAAAAAAATATTTTAATAAAAGCAAACCCCATTTGAAAGCAATGTGCCTGTCTAAGCAATCAGGCCATTTTAATTCAAACACAAAAATAAATTGGATTTAAGCATGTAAATTGTTTATTTCATTTAAATTGTGTTTAATTAAATTAATTCTGTTATCTTATTTAATTGTGTTACTAAGACTTTTATCTTGCATATGTATGAGATGAGTAAACTAAGATCTTCTTACATCTTCTTAAACCATAAAATACAGCATTTAACAGGGCAAACTTTTACCGAACCCCTTTAATGTAAATTTCAGGTAATGAATACTTTAATTGGGTTGAAATACGAGGTAGGTAGTATAGACGATCCTGAGCTACTGTAGGGGTTCCTTTGAAATAAATACCTCACTAATGATATTCTCACATGGAGCCAGCCTGTAATTGCTTGCTGTACTTGTTATAAATTACCGTTATACAAAACTCGGTAAGGTACGGAGTTCTCACGGAACTTGGAGAACAGAAATTAATCATGGTTAGAATCTTATACGTAAAAAGAAAATTATGCGAAAATATTTATTTTCAAAGGTTTACCTTTGTTGGCTGATTGACTGTGTTTTACCACACCTTACGGTTTTTTACCAAATTTATTTATAGTTCATGAAAATCATATGAATTCTAAAGGCAACAACCAAATCGTTAAGGCAATTTTTCCAAAATATTTTTGTCAACTATTAATATTTTTATTTTAGTAAAATATATACTTTTAATAAATTCATAAATTATAGCAATAACTTTTTTTATAGTATCTAGGGTAACAAATGAGCTCACAGTTCACTTGGTGGAAAGTTCCTAGGGCCAAAACACACACATTCGATAAGGAATTATAATGCATATGCCACCCTAATATTTTTTATTATTAATAAATGAGAGGATGGAATATCTCGTCACCAGTAATTTGGATATTCGGGTTCTAGTGAAATTATGACTATCTATAATACTAGTCAACCTTGACATTGGAAAGAAGTTGCGGTCAATTTCCAAAAGTGAAGAAAATAAAGTTTTTTTTCGATATATGAAAGCATTAAGCTTTCATATATCGAATAATTAATTTATATGATGATGATGACCTAATTTCCCTTAATCTGTATAATTTTATTCGATTTATTTGAATTTAAAATACCTTACAATAACTCCACGTCTTTAAATTAAAACAAGCCTAGATTCTAGAATTGGTTTCGTAGCAGCCTTTTAGATAGATGTTAACTTCATGGCCTGTATTTACTACAAAGTAGTGTGCTCATTTGTCACCCCTAATCTAATTAAAATAAAATATAGGCCTCCACAAATTGAATGAAGATGATATGAAGCGGTTCTGTGCCCTCAAATGTATGTAAATTATCACTCAGTACTAAAGGTGGTCGTTATACACTTAATTAGTTTAACAATTATAGTACTTATTTAATTACAAAAAAAAAGTTATTTTAAATATTTGTAATGTGAAGGGAAAGGTATACTATGAAAAGATAACTAAGATGCTTTAAACGCGATTCCTCTTCGCCTTTGATTACATATCTTTGATATATGATAAAGGTTTTGCGACCGAGCGTCGACGAATAAAGTACCACTTTGGCATTAAGAAGGATTCAATAATCCTTTACCGAGATGGCCCTTTCATTGAATACGTGGGAACTGGGTGTAGGAAAGTTGTTATAAATCGCCCATTAATATATTCGGCTTATAAAACGTTAAAAATAGAAATGGCATTAATGAGTTCTAAGATTTATTATATGATACAATTTGCACGACGAAATTATTCGAAGGACGAGAAGGAGAGATAATCCTCTCTTGCTCTCGTCACTCTCACCGATTGGATAAAGAGGGGTGACAACACATTTTTTTTCCTGAGGATACATGTAGATGCCATGGTCCAAGTAAATTGGCATGTCTGCCAATAATGTTTTAAGAGCGGTTTTAAACCGGGCGAGCAGATATGCGATAATTCCGTTGCAAGCTCATCATTGTAAAATAATTGCAAAGGTATCATAACGCAGAGCAGTGTCTTTTGACTCTGTTGTAGCGAGTAAGCGTTACAACCGATAAAGCTAGTAACATTTAGCAAGGAATCTAAGAATTTACAAGGAGAATCTTTTGTAGGCAGAAAATTTTGCTTACGTCGCAGTAGAGAGTCTCGCATTTTAATCAAAATGCCTAATAATAAGTGTGCTTTGTAATGAACATACGTCAGTGAATATTAAAAAATATAAATATAATTCTAAAAGTGAAATATATACTATTATTTAGATCGTAAATATGTGCATTTTTGAACTGTTGCTGATTCAAATTTTGCATTTACCTTTTCTTGTGAAGTCGATATTAAACCTCGGCGAAATTAAGTTATCCCGGCGATAAGATCCCTTTGATAAAGATGTCCATCCGAAGGGAATCACATCGAAATGTCACCCTTGCGCATCCCTGACGCCGCGTAATCGCCTTTCTCTTGATTCTCAAAAACGCAATCGTTCCGTATTTAAATTTATTTTTAGTACTTACTTTTTTACCGTATATTGAAATTTATTTATTTTAAATAAATAAATATTGCTAGTAATGCTATTAGTGACTCTTAACGTTGCCCTTAAACAATCTGAGTTAAAATGCTTGAGTTAGGACATAGTTCGCAGCAATAGTCGAATGGCGGATAAATTTGGGTATAATAATATGATCTAGGATCTACAATACAAATGTTATAACTCTACTATCTAAATACTCTATATAAATCTACTTTATATAAAATATTAACAAAGGCGCTATATATAGAATACAGTTGTATTTTTAGTCAATAAACGAGGCAATTTTAGCCACAAGCTAAAAACTCTTATTAAATGCCACAAGAGGGCCCACGCAACGAGCTGTAAAACAAGCGCGAGATATATTGCGGTTTGCTTTTAAAACATTAAACATTTTCATCTCATTTCGTTGCTTATTTTCTGGGCCTAAAAAGAGGCAATAAACCTTATATATTTTCCTTCATCCGCTTCTGTGTGTTTTTAATTTTTATGCCGTTAGTGGATATACGTTTATACTTTCTATTTTAGGTATTCGTGGAAAATTTCTCAGTCCTTGTGTCCCTGTGGTATATATACCTTATTAGAAACTCGAAGATTCCTCGTTATCAATATAAAATGTATTAGGTTTTCAATTATATACATTATTTGACGATGAATGAAAAATTAAATACTTTATATTTTGATTAGTATAATTTACTCTTCTACTCAAATGATGATGGGTAAATGATATGACGTGCCTAGTTGATTTAGACCACTATCTCCTCAATATCTCCTAGACAATATCCATGTGGGCCATATTATAGTGCTTTGAATATTCGTGCAAATTAGACAGAATAAGTGAACAAATAGATATGGAGAGGTAAACAAGTAGATGTTATTTATTCTATAACCTGATCTGTTTAAAATGTGTAAAAGGTCAGAGGAAAGTGTATATGCGGTGTCAAGAATATGAGACAAGCACAAATATACCAACCCGTACACATATTATGTTTTTTATTTTATTTTATCTTCAATTAGAAACTTTTAAATTGTAAAATTTAAAAAAAAATAAGGGTATAACGGGCGGACTTAATGCCTCTTATCTAGTTCCAGCAAGAAATAGGCACTATGTTTTATTTAAATATTTTTTTTGAATTGCTTAAGCGATTGCATTAGATATTTTTAGTTGTATGTGATGAGTCCAGATTATAAAGGTACCATATATTTTAAGCTACATAACCAATAAAGATATAACTTGTAATATTCAGAATTATGACAATCAGATTTTTATATTTTAGGTGGATCGCGAATAAATATATACCATGTAGGCATATGAATATAAATTGTGTTGTTTTTTGTTGCATTGAGAGAGACGAGAACACAGTTCACCTGACGGCAAGTGATCCCTTGATATCTACATTCATCCTTGACAACGCCCACTGACAATCATAATGCAGATGCGTCACCCTGGAGCATCGAGATGGAATGTCTCGTAATAAATAAAGATCTCCGGATCCCTACACACACCAGACCAAACACTGCAGTGTTATGCTGCTATTTTACGCAGGTATTCTGTGAGGGCGTGGTCCTACCCCTGTCGAGTCGACCCATGTATTCTGCAGCTAGATACAAACTGCCGTGTAGCTCTGTAAGTATAGTATAATACATATAAACAAACGTACTTATACGAAATTTGCTACATACGTTTAGATTCCATAAAGAGTAGCATATATGTATAATACTAGGTCGATATTACTACACATGCGGGTTAGTTTCAGAACTCTCTTTTTTTTAAAGTTGCTTAATAAATAGAAATGTCAACGTTGAATTTTATACGTAATGATATATATTTTCACAAAAAGTTTCACTTATTAATTAACACTGGGAACAAAAAATGACATAGTACATCTTTTTTTTTATTTCTGTCTGTCAATTCCGGTAAGCGAGGCTAGAAGCAAGTTGTAAAAAAATCATTAACAGTATATCTATCTGTATACGGATCGACTTCAGACGTTTTATTTTTGGTCACTTATATGTATTAACATTTTTAGAAGTAAATGTAAAGGCCACATTAAAAAAAACCTGAGTTTTTGTGTAATCTGGTCTGACATTTCAAAATACTGGATCAACTATGATGATCCTAAAGTACTGAAAACGTGAAAACATTAGGCGGCTCTATTTCCTTTTCATTTTATTCTTTAAGTCGTCTAGTAATGTGCCCTTGGTGTATAATCATAATGTTATTCATGACACCCACCTTCATCCTCGATGAAGGTGCCCCTTGAGGACTAAGATGAAATCCCTCGTCACCTAACGAAACACAGCTGCATTATGTTGCTAGTTTACGCTGGTATTCTGTGAGGGGCGGTGGTCATTGCCGGCCCATTTGTCATGCCGCAGCTAGAAACAAACTGGAGCGTGGCTCTATTACTTTTCGATTATTGCTACGTACTTTTCGAGTTCCATGAGGTAAATTCATCCTGCTCTCAAAAGCGTGGTCTTATTTGACATCACTGATCTTGCGAGCATGGGTATAAATAATAATAATGTGGTTTGAGGTGAGATTATCAAACCACTGCTACGTGTTAATTGATAATATCCTAAAAATGCATATATTTTTGTATATCTATGTACAATATGTACTGTAATCGTACTGCCAACCCCAAAACGTATTCCCATATGAAGAAAGCATACACAATCACAGTTTTTAGTTATAAGTAAGACTAAGCTTCTTTAAACACGCTTAAGTCTAAAGCTAAAACTGTCTTATTCAAAGCGGACAATTGTTTGCAAGCAATTTATACTCAGTTAACGATGTTTTAATTTTTTTTCTTCGCTTCGCTCTTAGCGAGTCCAGTCTCTCATCTCTCGCTCTTTGTTTTTTTTCTCTTGTTAATTACTGTTGTCCAGCTTTATAAATGCTCTATTTGTTGCAATTTGATTGAGGTTTCAACTTTCATAAGAAATAGCTTTATTTACTAATAGAATAAATTTAATAAAAGACGGTATGGGTTGGGAACCATCTGACTACGGAAACATCAGTTCATGATTCAATTCACAGCCGTTACCGATATTTGTGCATAACAAATCGATAATATGTATTTATTATGAGAATATATTTATTATGTAATTTATATTTTTTAATATATATTTTTTGTTTTAATGTATTTGTATATATATATATATGTATATATATATATATATATATATATATATATATATATATATATATATTTTCATGTGGGTATGTTATATGTATTTTATTTATTGTTATGTATATTAAGCGTGGCAAATATAATTTGTTAATATTTAGGATTATTTTATTATTGGCACTTGCAGTCAATGTTTCTCCATCCCAAGGGTTGACTGCTAGAGAATGCCAAAAGGCATTAAGTCCGCCCGTTATACCCTTATTTTTTTAAAATTTAAAAGTTTCCAATTGAAGATAAAATAAAATAAAAAAACATAATATGTGTACTAGATAAGAGGTGGAAGTATCTAGACTTAAGGATCGCTTATACTTTTACACAAGCTGCAAAAAGAATTCTATAAAATTTCACATTGTAGCTCATTGAGTGCTCATGGAGTTGGTAGATATTAATTATATATGATTATTAGGTATTAATTCGACGCAAGAAAGTCCCAATATCTAAAATTTTGTATAGTCATGACTTCAATGAAATCAATTATTTTATTTAAAAGAAAGAATGCTAGCAATGGTATTACAAATATTCCCGTAAACCAATTCAATTAAGCTTAAATGCTTGTGCTCTGATACAGTTCACGACATTAGGCGAATGGTGTATTGGGACCTACATTTAGGTCCACAGATCGTAACCTAAACCATTTCAACCAGTTAATAGTTTTTATTTCAATATATTCACATACTCCAGAAGTTTTACAAACATTTTTTAAAGACTTAAAAAGTCTTTAAAAATGTTTGTAAAACTTCAATATAACCTGGATCATTATATTAGAGTTAAAATTTTAAGAATTCATCAACCATAATGTACAAAAAAAGATGATTTAATAGAGTTGTCATATACATAAAAGATTCACCATTCCATGATCTCACCGTTCAGCAAACGAACCGAATCTTTGGAAACGCGCGCACGGTACTTTTTTTATACTTTCCCATGAGCATTATATCGACTTCCCGCAATTGTAATTCCATCCCTTTTCGTTGCCACCTCTCCCTCTCCTGGACCAACACAGCGATCGTGAGAAGTTGAAATCAATGTAAAAAGAATCATTGCAATAAGACATACATAAAACGAATCAATTTAACAAGTTCCTGTTTTTGGTCACTGATGTTGTTTAATAAATATAACGTTGTTTACTGTAATAGATGATATCAATGTTTACTGTAAAAAAAAAACTTGTGCATATTTTCTAATTTTAGACGACAAAAACTTTGCTGTTGATGCATCACGAGAGCACTATTAGTGAGAAAATTTAATAGAGCTAGTGTGTCCCCTCCAGACGGTGAAAGCCATATTTTTTATATTGTTGCAAGTTAACATACAAAATTAATTTGCAAATAATTATTACGTTTTAATAAAATTTCAAATAATTTTATTCTCCGCCGTGTTTCCAATAAAATTATATTTTAGAAATTTCTTCACCTTAAAAATTGCTATATTTGGTTATAGTTTTAAAAAACACATTTGAACAAAAAACATCGCTTACGCATCGATTTTCTACGATCGCCTAGTAATCTGAATTCGGTTGAGTCACCTTTGATAAAACCAAGCATGTTATATTTTTATATTAGTACCTTTTTTGCATAAATAGTAGAGTAGTATATTTTTAATCATATACGATTAATTATCTTGTAAAAATATGCTTTATGCTATGCTATGCTATACTATATACCGAATGAACATGACACTAAATATAAATAATAACAGATATTTAATTATTCACCAAAAAAATATATGAACAAAATAAAAACAAGTAAATTTAATTAAACACATTTATTTTGAAACAATGTATGCTGTATAAGTTTCGTCTATGGCAGCAGGCAATGGTCTTTGTCGTGACGACTAGATGGAAATGTCTCGTTGACGCAATGGCTCGAGTATTACGTAAAAATAAAATCCGCGTGGGAATATATAATAAAAGAGTGCTCGTGCCGTTAGTGAGCAATTTCCACTGAACCTTTTTGAATTCAAAATTGTGAAACTGAACTTTTGACGGGTAACGTAGGCCACATGCCCAGTGCCCGGGAATTTATTCCCGTTAAGCATTAGCATCAACTCGATCAGGTGAACTCTAGACTTGAAAAGCTACAGGAGAATCAATCAGATAAGTTTATTCCTCCTCCTAGCATGTCCTTACATTTTATATACCTCTGGGTTATATATACTCATTGGTACGTAATCTATCGTAATCGTATCTCTTCGGCAAGTCTATGGTGGCTCGAGAACGCGGCTTATATGAACCTATATATATAAAACTTGTAAAAGTTAATAAGAAACAGATATCCTTGCATAATAAACAAAATAAAATTCGTTGTATTGGTATTTCAACATATCCAGTTATAAAAACGACTATCGGATTTATAATTGGAGATGGTTTTTCCTGAATTTCCAATTTCCTGATTCCTTCAAATTATAACCGCCGCTACAATCCCTCACCTCACGGCGTCTATCTATCTGATTAAGAAGCGGAAGACGACTCCTCTTTCAGCCAAGGTGTACCGTTTCCCGGCCCATTCGACCCGATGTAATACGCCTTACAGTGACGAAACCTGACGCCGGTAAAACGAGCCTACCTTTATGAGACAACTGATAAAATCTACTCGAGCAATACGAAGCCGTTTCGATAACGATTACGAGGACAGCCCTAATTGAATTTTATTGAGTCATCGAAAAGAAGTCGAAGAGATTTTGAATGGAGTTGAAGATTGTGAAATGATGTAGTATTCGATTGTTTGACGAGCACATATATAATCTGAAGGGAAGTGATAACTGCAGCCCATCACCTGCATCCTCGCTCATCTTCGATAAAGGTTCATGATGATTGTCACTACTGACGACTGAGTTGCCCTCACCACTCGTACGTAACTGGTTCTCTGGTTTCCTGACTCATCAAATGAAACACAACTGTGATATGCTGTTATCTCACGATACTATTTTGTTAGGGTGTGTATCAAATAATATCTTCGGTTTTTTTTCACTTACCAGATGTACATATTCTAAAATTGTTAATATATTATTATTGATGCATTAGCAGCTTTTTATTAAGTTATTTATCTTAGAGAAGGATTGTATATTTATTTGTTACGGTTACTAAATTATAGTAAATGTGTACCTTAGTTTATTGGCACAAACATTTAAACCTTAGGTCAAGTATCTAAATCATCAATTCGAAATGGAAACGGAAAATGTAAAATAAATTTCTCTTTTAACAGAATAACCAATCAGTGCGATAGAAATAAGTTAGTTTTGCTCTGTTGTTGTTTGTTTATTGTGGCAGTGATCAAAACATCTACTTTATTAGCGCACCACACCCGAAGACTTCCACAAATCACGTTTTTAATTTCACTCGGAAGCCGTAGCCGGAGCTGTGGCGTTTGTTAAATTTTACGAGTACGTTTTGTTGTGTGCACTCCGAAATCGAATTCACTACGCTATCGGGAGTATTTCTGTTAAGGTTAAAGGAGTTTTCCGAAAAATTGGTACTACTGACGTAATACACAACAGTGGCCATAATGTAATAGTTTTTAATTCTTTATTTAAGGTTACGGGCTGGAGCCCTGTAGTCACGAGCTTGTAGAACAAATTTAGGGTAACCCCTGTCTGTCGTATAATGTGACAAAAAGGGCAAATACAATCGATTGCAATCACAGGCGATCAGAGTGTGAGCCTTGATCAAATTATACAATGAGGAATTTATATCCGTGGAAGAACTAATGTAACCGACATAGCTCAAGGGAAAGGTAAGGTGGACACTACATGGACAGCACTAGATGGACTAACGACCTATACTACGACTCAGCAGTGGTTCACTAGTCATGGGATGAAATGATGATGATGATTGCAACTTGACCCTTTGTGGGGGATTTTTTGTCATGGGTCTTATTTATATATACATAAGTATAAATTGAACATTAAAATACAAGCAGCCATATATTATATTGTGAAAGCTGTGATGAACGAAGAATGGATCGAGGAAAAGTAAACTTTGCAGCTATGGTCGTAGGTTTGAAATATCTTACCTTGATCTACGCACTTGGTATATTAGAGAAGACTTTATTATTCGGTACAAATCTTCAGATTTCTAACGAATAATAACACAAGAATAATGTACTGTTTAATATATATGCCCGCTGCATTTGCTAGTTGTACATTGAAATTTACCAACAAATGGTTCTGTTGTCAAATACTAGTTTAACATCTACTTTAAATCTACATTTGTAATAAACAAAAAAACGATAAGTATAAAATTGTAACTACGATGTTTTAAGACTTTCAAGTAAAGTAATATAACATATGTGTGCACCGAGTCACACATTACTTATTATTGTTGAAGAAGGATCCGGCTAAGTCTTGACACGTGCGGATAATGGCTGCGCTAAAATCCTCCCATTTGCGATGTTCTCGCTTATTTTAGATTCACACGAACAAATATGAATACTAGACTGTGAAAGGATTTATTTCTTTTATTAAAACTAAGGGGCGTAAAACGAATATGAGGTTCACCTGCTGCTTAGTGGTTTCTGCTCTCCATTAACACTAAACCTACCACGACCGGTCAAATTAAAGGGTCATTAAACCGATTATATATTTTGTTTACAACCTTCTTAATACCACGTTAATATACCGTCATAAAACTTCACGACTTTTCTTAAAATATACATTTGTTTTTTTAATATACGCAATTGTTTCTTTCATATTCATAATATATTTTTCAGTATTATATAATTATTAATCATCATTATATAATAAGAAATATAACTAATTTCCATACCGGTCATTTGATTGTTAACGGTAGGGATAGTTATTTGACCGATCGTGGTAGGTTTAGTGTTAATCGACATTTATCCTCGATAAGGAATTCACAGTGTAGATGCATCGTTACTCTGTTGTATCGGCACCATTATTAATTAGGTATCCAGTTTTTTAAGTTCATTGGAAAAATCATCAGCGCTGAGCAAATATATTATTTGCTATAAAAGACTTTTATTCAGAAAGTGGTAGAGCTACACTACAGTTTGTTTCTAGCTACAGAATGATTGGGTCTGCTCGACCGGTTTATTGTTAAGGATGAATGTAGCTGTCGTGGGCCGCAGGAATCACATACCACCAGATGAACTGTGTACTCGTTTTTTATCTAAATTAAATAAAAAAAGCATGATGTTCCCCGAATTTCGAACAGCGTGGTACTACCGTGTGCATAACGGCCATTTAAAGGCCACTCAGCTTAATGGTTAGAGTAACTGTCCACCGATTTTCGGGTTCTAAGAGCGAATAAATTTATAAATTAAGTTTTCGAACATGTCGCATAAGACGCAGGGTCTTACTACTAAAATATTCACCATGATCATATTTAAATTTTTAATAAATTTCGTAGCAAAATATAAAACATATATAATAAAGTACCGATTTATGTCAAATAAACATTAACGGGAAAGGAAGTTACGTTCGTGGGTTCGTGAAATCACAGAAGATTTAAGAAATGAAATTTTCGTTTTTGTTTTACTTTTACTTTTCTACTTTTCCCCAAAGCAAAAGGCAACCCGAGTACGTAACTCAATTGAATGTAACGACATCAAATACTCCGTTCACTGCCCGCCACTCTCAGTTCACGCAAATTGAATAATGCACAGGTTCTTTACTCTCATTTTACGACCATCTCCCAATCTCATTGTACGTATATCGTGGGCTATCCTTCATAGGTAGCTTAGCCACATTAGGACATTCGGGTTAATAGGAAATAAACTGCCGCGATAATAGTCGTCAACGCAGCTGACGAACGCGTGGGTTCTCCGCGCACACAACCACGGCTCTCATCGTTTTTTGTTATTATATTGAGAGTAACGAACGAGCACACAGTTCACCTGATGGTAATATTTATATATATATTTACTTTTAGATATGTTTATATTTATAATATGTATATATTTTTGTTTATAGTTTATGTAAATGTATATATATATATATCTATTATTTTATTTAGTATTATAAATTCCTAAGATAATATATATTGATATGTATATATAATTGTATAAGTATTTAGATGTGATGTTTCTTTTTTTCTTTATTATTATTCATCTGTCCCTATACCTTGATTTCTCTGAACCCTCCAAAGGTTGACTGGTAGATAATGCCTTAGGCATTAAGTCCGCTTTTGTGTATATGTTAGTTGTACAAAAGTTTATAAATAAATAAAATAAGTGATTCCTGTGGCCCATGATATTTACATTCATCCTTGATAAGGAATCATAATGCAAATGCTTTGTCAACCTGAGATGGAATGCCTCGTCAACAAAGATCTCCGGATCCCTACATTCACGAGACGAAACATAGCAGCATTATGCTGCTATTTTACACTGGTATTCTGTAAGGCCGTGGTCCTAACCTGGTCGAGCTCACCTATTCATTCTGCAGCTAGAAACAAACTGCAGAGTCGCTCTAGCACGTATAAACGTTGTTTATTTATTTATTAGGTAATCCAACAGCGACTTACAAAACATATTATAAAACAACTAATTAGAATAAATAAGGCCGAATTCAGAATTACAGAATTGTTTAGGAACTATTTATGAAGAGTATTTAACTAGAAATTTTAGTAGTTTTATGTTTACGTGAGTGAGTGAATGGGTGTTTGTACGTGTTTATGTATCATTGGTAAATAATTACATCTAAGGAATTATGAGTGTACTTAATAAATAAAAATAAATATATTTTGTGAGTACTTTGCTAGTTATGAAAATTCCGGGTGCGCACTTAAAATTTTAGAGTATACGATCTAATTCGATTCTCGGCACTAGCACCAATGAATAAAATGCGTGCAATAGAGTCTCAACAATAAATAGGAACATCGTGAGCATGTACAAAAACTCATCCCAATCTATACAGGAGTAGTGTATCGTACTTTGCTCCAAAGCCCTTTTTAGTGAGTCTGTACCAGGTATGTTACGTGATATATTCAAGGAAAGTATAATAACGCATTGCCCGAAGGTGTAAAAAAGTAAAATAAAAATTCTCTCCATAACGTCGGAAGATATAAAGGGTGTGAAACGAGGGCTATTACCTCTTGAAGACGGATGTCACTAAACTTTTCTTAACATGTGTAGGTAACTACCTAGGTGTACTGAAATCTGTGATATATATGATCCGTTGGAATAAACGAGTTGAGTGAAACGCCAGACTTTAAGAATAATATGACTTCTATACTGGATATATAACAACCTTTAGTTTATTCTGTCAGGGATATTATTTTAATGTATATAAAAATAATTATAGATAGATATTTAAATAGAATGTTATTTCTAGTTTAAAAAGGAACTAATAAATATAAGATAATAATAAATAATAAATAAAGAAATGCTTCTATGTTTTGTATGGACGAAAAGTCGGACGGGGGTATCAGGAGGGGGGGGGGGGTGTCGGAGCGCACCTTGAATGCATGCTGGTAGAGGAGGAGAAGCGATCTTCTGACTGTCACGACTGACTCACTGTCACGAAGTACGATCCTGATTCATCTGTAAGTTCAACTTCGATCTAGAGGTCGATCGATGAGTCCAACTCGGATAGGCAAAATGAGCCGTATCATTTAGTCAGTTAACACATCCTTCAATGTTTAAATACAAAAGTTCTTAAATAGTGCATGTTGCCTATGGAACTGAGACGTGGTTCCTTCATTGGTTGCCGAATGAGCAAGCTCTCAGTCACTCAGAGAGCGGGCTCGTTGTTTCTCTGCATGACAAAGATCATAACCGCATGAAAACGAAATAGACCGACATCAATAAGGACGGCCCATATAGTTATTTATTCCTGATATTCAAATAAACATTTTAATAGAAGAATTAAGATGAAAATAAGATATTCAAACACAACTAAAGTATATTCTCCAGTCGTGTCTGGTGCGATATGCGATCCTGTCTGTGGTCATTATTCATAAAGATGTCCGGTGCAAGTCTTCAATCAAAAACAACGTGAAGTGGAATTTTCGGGCTCCAGTCGAATTAGGATAAGATGTCGTTGTGAAGGATTCACGTACTCAGCGAGTCAAGTGACGGCGCAGTCAGAAATTTTGGCAGGTGTTTTATGTGAGACATTTCTCATTTGACGTCGAGACGTGGAATCGTGTTACATGTAAAGAAATATGTATGTATGTTAAGAAATATCATTTCGATTTTGTTTTTTTTTTTCACCAAATCTAAGGAGCACATACAATTTCGCATTTCCATAGCGTAGCGTACACTCACGCCCTGTTGCGATATGGTGGGATAGGTCAGGTTCAGCCGGAAAAAGACCACTCATTTAAAGAAATCGTCTTATGAGTGAAAACTAAAGAGCTCATTGCATACAGGTAGCATCATTAAGCAAACTATGCTAGTTTGTAGATGATAAAAAAAATATTCGGCATAAACGCCCCTAAATAGTGACCAAGCAGTAGCGCGCTGTCGACGAGCGCATGAGAGAAACAAGAAATGAAAGATATTTTTTATTACTGAAATAAAATGCAGTTTATTATTAGTATTTTTCAATTAACCCTCTGGTTATTTGTAAAATACTAGACTAAGCTAACATTTTGTAATTGCACATGTATGATTTTTTTTAAATTTATTTATATACTAAGTGAACAACGAAATATTACTAACATATATCGCCAAATTGTGAAAACAATTTATCGGCGAAACAAACAAAGCACATTAGTTAGCCATTTGTAGAACAAAATAACATTAATCCTAGTATATGAATTAAACATAACACAGCAAAGCAACAAAAAAAAAGAACTGCCGTTGTAATTAATGATACAAGATATATTAAAAAAAAATCCTATTAATTCCCTCAAATATATTATTACATATTCGTGCAATATATTATATTCTGTATAAATAACTTGGCTGTTTTAAGTAGCTCAAAACAAGAGGAACTCTTTAGCGCATTCCAAAGCTCATTAATTCTATCGCATCACTGACAAGATCTCGAAGATCCCGTTTATGTAACCAAGCTTATTCAACACACATTAAATGCATAATTAACTTATATTAACACAGAGCGCCGCGCGCGCGAGAGCCGTTTAATCGCGGAACAAGACATTGCAGATATTATGAGAATTGTGACGGATTCGTGTCATCTTAACGAAGCGTTAGGAGCGACTTAACAAACCTCGATTTTGTAGTGTATAGTGCATTAGCCGTTTCTAAAAATTTACCGCTTTCGGTCTTTTTATCTCACCATATCATTAATTCGTTCCTAAAAATAGGCAATCTTCAACCTCTGGTGAACTTTAGTATACTTTGTAGTGTAATTATTACACGCCATAATAAATGCTTTAATAAATTTACCTATTTATAAGTATTTAACTTTGATGAATATTTCACCGAATCGTTAGACCTTTCGTAACGCATAAGTCACCTTAACCAGAGTAATTTTATTGTATCATGTAATTTTGAAAATCAAAATATATTATAGTTATTTAAAACATAAAGATATTATAATTAGTTATCAAAAATAATTACAAGGTATTACATATCGCCATCAACGATAATTATTATTATCGAAAACCATCCCAAAACCATAACCAAAAAGAAGAAAAATAATACCTCAAAATCAAAACATATTTCATTTATATATAGACATATATAAAATTTTTTATGTATCATTATCTTTCTTTACACACATTGTTCTGGTCTTCGTAGATGTCATCGGCCGCAGGAATCACTTGCCATCAGGTGAACTGTGTCCTCGTTTGTTACTCTCAATGTATTAAAAACATATGTATGTATGAATATCATCAAAACGATATTGTATGGTTTTGCATATTCTATTTTATATGTTAACCTTTGTGAAATGTCTGTATTTCATAAAAACTGTTTATTATATTAACTCCTGCTGCTGTTCTTGGAATTAAAATTTTCAGTTAGATTATTTCGAGAACATTCGATATTAATTGGTAACAATCTAAAATATGACAGGTTAAAATTAGTTTATTAACTTTTGACTTATCAAATGAAGCTCTCAACCGCTCAAACTGGTTTCCTCCGTTTAATTTTATATAATATACATGAGATTTATACATTATATAATACAAAACGATCAGTCTATCTAACGGTGAACAACAAAGCAAAGTATTCTTTTCTAAATTAGCGTGTTTTGAAGGACAGACTTAAAAAATATTAATCAATCGTTAATCAAAAAAGTCAATCTTTTACAATTTATAAAACAAAGAATCGACATCAGTGAAATTGATTTACCAAAAATAAAAATAGAATTTATAATTACTATTTATGTAATAATTTGAGTTTTATTATATATTTGGAGAGGATTAATAGTCTTATTAGCAGTGATGAAGCTACACTCAGTCCTCGAGGGTGACAACACATCTGCATTATGATTCCTTGTCGAGGATGAATGTAGATGTCATGGAACGCAGGTATCACTTGCCATCAGGTGAACTGTCTGCTCGTTTGCTACTTACAATGTTATAAAAAAAAGTCTGCCACGCGGCTCCACTGCGGATAGACGAACTTCACATATCTAGAATGATATAATATATAAATATATATATATTATATATGTATACACCTCTAAGACACGTAGGTATATCACACGATGTTTTCCTTCCGAGTACGTGGCTCACTTAAAATTGCAATTAACAATTCTGTTGGTGTCGGCACCGCGAATCGAACTATAAGTAAGCGCTAAGCTGCGAACTGTGTGATCTTTATATAAACGTTAATATGTATTATTTTCTCAATAAGAGTAAAAAAATATGCGTTATTTTACAAAAACGAGTATAATTTCCAGGGTTTCAAGGAAAGCTCAAGTACACACTCGATGTTAACAACGTAATTTTTAAATTTACGTGAAAGCATCCATTCCCGCCCTCTTGTGTCCAAAAACATGGATAATGTGTCGTTTCGTTATGTTTTAACATTTATAAATATTAAGAAATGGTTTTTTTAAAAATGTTTAATACAATAAAGACTTAAGCGATATTCTATAAATGTTATTTCTTTCTAGAATGTAAAAGCAGTTGTACGGAGTAAACATAAAATGAATCACAAACACCAAAGTGTAATGTACAAGTCGATGTCTACGATGTATCATTATATATCTTAGTATGTCGCTTGTGTAATAACAAGCCGAGGACAGCTTAACGCCGTCTTATTATTAATATTATTAAGGCCAGAGAAAACGCGAGGGTGGCGCCTTGAAATATGAACACGAAACTTGAACGTCTGCGACCGACAAATACAAGTAATTACACATTGTTACTTACTGTAGAGACGCAAATTAGGGTAATTAGGCAACAAGTTATGATTTCTTGTATTTACGCGAATACTGCACATAGAATGTGTGTGCAACTATTTTTAAAGAATTTTATCGTGTTTGATTTTGAACTTTTTTTGTATAATACAGTTTAAAAGCTGACGATAGTTCGGGTTAGCTATGACACCGGGACGTCAAACAAGTTAGTCCTCCCCCGTGGCCGATTGTAAAGCACTCGAAACATTGATATAAAAAAAGATAAAAAACTCAATAAAATGCATATAAAAATAGTTTTATTTTAACTAAAATATTGTGATTCTAACAATATATGTATTGTACAATTATAAGGTTTAATTTGAAATAAATAATAACCCAATGGTAGAACTACCATATGGAATTAATTTCACCTTTTGTACTAATATGCAAATAAATATATATATTATATATGTATACACCTCTAAGACACGTAGGTATATCACACGATGTTTTCCTTCCGAGTACGTGGCTCACTTAAAATTGCAATTAACAATTCTGTTGGTGTCGGCACCGCGAATCGAACTATAAGTAAGCGCTAAGCTGCGAACTGTGTGATCTTTATATAAACGTTAATATGTATTATTTTCTCAATAAGAGTAAAAAAATATGCGTTATTTTACAAAAACGAGTATAATTTCCAGGGTTTCAAGGAAAGCTCAAGTACACACTCGATGTTAACAACGTAATTTTTAAATTTACGTGAAAGCATCCATTCCCGCCCTCTTGTGTCCAAAAACATGGATAATGTGTCGTTTCGTTATGTTTTAACATTTATAAATATTAAGAAATGGTTTTTTTAAAAATGTTTAATACAATAAAGACTTAAGCGATATTCTATAAATGTTATTTCTTTCTAGAATGTAAAAGCAGTTGTACGGAGTAAACATAAAATGAATCACAAACACCAAAGTGTAATGTACAAGTCGATGTCTACGATGTATCATTATATATCTTAGTATGTCGCTTGTGTAATAACAAGCCGAGGACAGCTTAACGCCGTCTTATTATTAATATTATTAAGGCCAGAGAAAACGCGAGGGTGGCGCCTTGAAATATGAACACGAAACTTGAACGTCTGCGACCGACAAATACAAGTAATTACACATTGTTACTTACTGTAGAGACGCAAATTAGGGTAATTAGGCAACAAGTTATGATTTCTTGTATTTACGCGAATACTGCACATAGAATGTGTGTGCAACTATTTTTAAAGAATTTTATCGTGTTTGATTTTGAACTTTTTTTGTATAATACAGTTTAAAAGCTGACGATAGTTCGGGTTAGCTATGACACCGGGACGTCAAACAAGTTAGTCCTCCCCCGTGGCCGATTGTAAAGCACTCGAAACATTGATATAAAAAAAGATAAAAAACTCAATAAAATGCATATAAAAATAGTTTTATTTTAACTAAAATATTGTGATTCTAACAATATATGTATTGTACAATTATAAGGTTTAATTTGAAATAAATAATAACCCAATGGTAGAACTACCATATGGAATTAATTTCACCTTTTTGTACTAATATGCAAATAAATATATATTACTATATCTTCATTTTAATAATAATATGAAAATAAAAATCAGCTAACAAAAATAATAAATTTAATAGAATTAAACGTATCGAAAGCGTTTGGAAATGCAATTTCTCAATTAGGAAAAAAGTAAACATAACATAATTTGTCTTATAACACCACTATCCCCGTGCGGTAGTGCAAAGGAAGCATGAAATAACCTGAGGATGGTCATTATATACCGCCGTTCCCGGTTCAAATCTCAACAATAACCGTGGGACGTGAAGAGCAATTTTCGGGCTTTCGTCAACTTAGTTTAAGATGTCGTAGTGGTGAACACACGTGCTCAGCGAGTCAAGTGAGTGTGCAGTTAAAAATGGCGGAGGGAGGGTGTTTTATGTGAGACATTTCACATTTTGTGTTCGGGACAAGAGCTTTGTTATTGCACGCTGGATACACATATAGTAGATGAAATATTTTATACAGTGTACTCATCCACAACGGACAAGGGGTCTTTGAGATGAGATACTTGTTGATTTACTAGTAATGTTAACAAACATCTTATCCCCCAACAGAGGCAAAGTGGTGTTATGTTGGAGACTTACACGATATCATGACTTTCATTTCATGATTATTCTGTGAATCGACGAACAATATTTGTGTATAACCAATTGTTGGTTTGCGGATCTGTGTGTATTGTTTGTATATTCCGAGGTTTTTTTTTATAGAATAGATGCCAAACGAGCGAGCAGCTCACTGATGGTGATTACCTCCGCCCATGAACACAACATCAGAGGAGCAGCAGATGCACTATTGGTCTTTAATAAAGGTGTCTTGAAGGCTGTTGTTTCAAGTCGTATCGGTTCGGAAATACCGCTGGCGATAGCTGATTTAGTGGTGGATTGTCAACTCAACGGCTGGAATTAATCCAAACATCTTCTCAGAACATTAACCATGTCATTTAACATGTATCATTGAAACTGCATCTAAGCCTCGTAATAAGAACGCTGTATTGCACATCCGAGTAGCTAGGAAAGGGGGCGACGAATGTGAGCTTCTATGTTAGCGCAAATGCATACGTATCTGTAATTATAATATCCTGCGCAGTTGATGTCATTTAGCCATAACTAAAAGATTCTTCTCCTTCAACTCGTTGAATTCTACTACTGATTGTCTATGTTGAAAAGTATTTCCGTAAATATTAGATTTGATTGAGATTTGAATTAAACGACTACCAGAAAGACGTTTTGGGAATCTACGCTTAAATACTTCATAAATATTTCTCTTTCGAATCGAAGAAGTTATCACTAAAAAAATAAACAAGCAAACAAAAAAAATACAAATCATTTAATAAGAAACAACTATATAACTAATGAATAATAACGAACAATCTTTTCAGCACAGACCCGTAAAATATGCGAGAAAGGAATGCGAATCTTAATTATTAAGAATGCTAAAATACCGTGTTTCAAACAAAGCGAACTCACGCCAGTACGACCGTTCTCCGAGTAATACGGGAGGCAATCTACGAATTCCGGCAGCGTAACCGAGCTTATTTGACGCACACGAAATGCATAATTAACTTATATTAACGTAGAGTGGCGCCCTCTTGTGAGAGGTTTAATCTTAGTATAAGAAGCTTGCACCGTACCGAGTCTCACTGCCTTTGTGGAAACTTCTGCTGTGCAACTTTCGACTTAATTATTATCTACGATGTGATTGATTTTAGTTTTACTTCTCAATAAGAAGCTTGCCTAATGACCGTTGGAACTATTTGAATATTATATTAACATTTGATATAATAGTGTACTTAGGGATATTTTATTCATCATGTGGAGCAAGGATGAATTTCTTGTTGCCAGCAATACCATTTCAGTGGTAGAGTCATTTGGATGCTTCTTTCTACCTGCATCATGTATTGGTTGGCTCGACCGGGGGGATGTTTGTTGAGGATAAATTTACATGTCGTGGGCCACTGTTTACTCACCATCAGGAGAACTGTGTGCTCGTTTGTTCCCCTGGTATCATAATTAAAAGAAAGATAATAATTAGGTCTGTAAATGTAATCATTTTGATTTTAAGGGTATCATCGTATCTGCATTATGATTCCTTTTTAAGGATGAATGAAGATGTCATGGGCCGTAGGAATCATTGCCATGCCATTGCCATCATGCCATTTGAACAGGTGACATGTGTGCTTGTTTGTTCGTCTCAATGTAATAAAAAGAAAAGTTTGTGGGTCTATTTGAATGCGGGAAAACAAGGGACTCTTCAACCAGACCTGAAATGCAACAATGTGCCGACACAAATATTGGTAAGAAACAGCTGGGAATTGATCCAGGGATTTTGATAGTAGTCAAAAATTTTCACCTTAAGGCAAGGCTTCTTTTTCAGGCTGAAGAATACATCCGTGGTTACACGTTAAACATTGGTGTCATTTAGTAAAGGTTAAAAATACCTTCTAAACTATTTCTTCTTATACGTTATTAATTTGTTCTAAGAAACTTACGCAAATATATGTGTAACTTAGATAAGATTTGCTGTGCTTTGGCAAACTGTAGGCGCAGCTAAGTCTGTTTGTATACGTTAATGCTTATAATGCGGCGTCGTATTTGATAGTTTAGTTCATTTGCAAATGCTTTATAACTGCGCTAAACATTTGGCGGCGTGTTTTAACTAATACGGTACGAATATGTTTATAAATATTATAGTAATATTGAATTTTAAACTTTTTAATCAGTCATACGTCCATTCAAACAAAGTTCCAATTTATTACGTTAATAAATAAATACTTCACATTTCATTTAATTTTAGTAGAGACAAATCTAGTAGGAGATTCAGACTACCGTGTTAAGGATTTTATGTTTTGATATTAATAAATCATTTGCATTTTTATTCTTATATTTTTCAACGATATCGAGAGCTTCGAGTTATTTCAGTTAATGTCACAAAAAACACGTTATTTAAGATTTCTTCCAGGGTTATTTCTTCAAGTGTTTGGGCGCTTATTAGGTAATTATCGTTGCAAGTTAAAAATAGAATAGTATAAGAAAACATATCCCGAGCGCGGTGGAAAAAGATCCGGTCTTCTAAGTATTTTCTTTTTTAGGAAAAAATTTAATGTAATCAGCTTTTGTGTCGCAGAAAGACTTCTTTTCATTACCCACAAGGGGTGCATTTGCAGTACACCGGATGCGTTCTACAATGTCCCATACAATGTAACTAACGTACGCCGTATTAAACATATGATATTTAGATTTTTTTTGTATAGGCGGCAAACGAACGAGCAGCCCACATGTTTAGTGATCACCGCCTATGAACACCCGCAACACCAATATTTAAATAAATAAGTTTTTTTATTAGGGGTCCACAAAAAGAACACAGTTCGCTTGACACAAAATTATTGTGCAGGGCCATGATACTGCAGATACATGATGAATAGCTGGATGATGGAATGACTCAGATGGAACACAGCTACGCTGGATTTCTGTCGTCTTTACCCGGCTTTAACAACCTCTTCTTTAACCACTTTTAATTTGATTTAATTACAATTATTTTAATAACATTACATAATTAATGATATATAATTAATAACATATAATTATTTATATACATAATTTCTAGGATAATGTTTTATTACCAACAATTACTTTGTAAGTTAATCAGATAGCTCTTGGAAGAGATCACCAGTGTGAGATAATAATGCTTTATTTTCTCAGCGGAATAATATCAGCAACTTTGCGGAAAGTGATTGGGCGAAGGTGGCTCAGGACTGATTCCGATTGTATTCTTTTCTTAAACAGGTCACGATAGGACTTGGACCTTATCAAAAAAGTGCCATCAAAACTAGCACTTCTTAAAATATTCACTTAAGCTCATCATACTGACTATACAAGTTGGTATGATCAGTGTTTATACCGTCGCCGTAAAACGAACATATTTAGAAATTACATTAAATTCGATTGCAATACATTTTGTAATAGTTTCATGCGCAATGAGCAAGCTCAAAGTCACTCAGCAAACCATAGAGAGGGTTATGCTCGTTATTTCTCTGGGTGACAGAAATTGCAACGTGAATAATCTGCATTGGAACTGAGATTACCAACATAGCTCTAGGGATCAGTAAGATGAAGTGGCAATACCTCGTAGAACTGATAAACGATGAAGATGACGGGTTCTCGAGTGCCAACTTTGTATTGGCTAACATAGTCTTGAATGACTACACTAAATGTTATGAGGACCCAAGTAAGTTTGCGAGAAGTAGATAGTTCTAGATAGCTCTGGCTTGAGCTTCGTGGCGCGAGGGAGTCCTATATTCTTCAGTGTTTGGCTAATGTGGAGATTTAAATAGTGAAAAATCATTGTTTTATCTAGATGATATTAAGGGTTTTAAGTGTAACCTTGCCGGGAATCAAGTTTGCAATGGCTAGATCGTGAATTCGACGCTCTACATTATCAGTTATAATTTAAATTTTATCGTTATCTAAATATTATCATAGTTTTCGTTGCTTTTGTATATCGTGAGAACAAAGAAAAAAACAATGACCTTTTTTATGAACATTACTTCTGTTTTAGCTCTGAAGGATCAAAATGAATATTCCCAAATTTAATAACGCCCCGAGAACATTAACAAAAGGTGGGTTCGCGAAATTAAATTAGGTATTCATGAATATTATTTACAGAAACCTTTAGTTTGGAATGATTATGAATGTCAATGAAAGTCGAGTTTATTTAGTGTGCGCGACCATTTTATTGTTCCAGGTTGTCTCGCGCTGGTGTCAAATATGGATTAAAAGTTATTTGTGCAATTTTGGCATATCTTAAATATTTAATTACTTACTGTATATTATTTGAAAAAAACATGCGATGTTAAGAATATAAAGCTTTTTATCTCTCAACGCATACCTCACCAGGCTGGCACATCCTGCTAACTAACGGACGAAGAGTGATGGATAAAAATCAATTTAAATATAGCAAAGTGCATTCTTAGACTTTTATGGACTGCATCACTCGTGTGAGGATACTAGCATTGAACTATTCAACTTATCATCAAAGGGTGGTGAATAGAGGCAAATAAGCCATATTTATGGTCTATGTTTTATTGTTTGTTTGTTTATTATTGCCTTGTAAAAAGAAATAAGCGACGGTGACCCACACTTGAGAGAAAAACAAAATAAAAAGTACTTGTTTATGTGTAAGAAGACTGGAGCGCTCCATCACCACCTGGTAGCGCTCTACGAAAAAATAAGTTAAGGCATGCGAGCTTGTCCTGAACGACACTTACATTGGGTAGCATAAAGAAACTTGTGGAGGCCCTAGGTGAAGTCTTCAGGTAACGAGAGGTTCCATCTCAGTCACGAGGGGTGACAAAGTATGTGTGTATCTTCAATCTTTGTTTAGAATGGGTATAGATGTAACGGGCCGCAGTCATCACTTACCATCAGGTCAGCTCGATTGTCACTCAATATCAGCGCAATAATATAGTCAGTCTAATCTTGTTATACCTTATTGTGAGTAGAGAGATCCGAAGTTCTCGTTAGTAGTAAAGAGACATTCAACTTTTTTTTTCGGGGTGACAAATTAATCTAAAGTAAATGCTCTACCGAGGATGCTTATAGAAAACTTTCTGTCGCAGTTTTCTAGTTAGTCTCCCATCACCGTCGTCATTATATTCTTAATCTATCCCAAGTCCATTGATGTACATATCCATCCATCATAAAAGATCACGTATCGTTGAACTCGGGTATCGTTTGAAGGTATTTCAGCGCTACTGTGTTTAGTCTGGTGAAAACAAAGTAGCAAATTTCTCATAATTTTCATTTAATTATGATTTATTTGATTTACCAGGTAAACAGGTGAGGGTTTATATATTCAAAGCCAACTGTCTCTATATAACTAAGAACACATTTTTATTGGTAGTATATTTATGTCAATCACAGTCGAAAAGGTCCGGATGAAATGTCACCGCGGTCCCCTAAGAGACTTGAAGGTAGGACAAATGAATCCTTTGGGGCCGGCCAAAGAGACCGCAGATCTCTTCACCATGAAATGCGCTCATGGCTGGATATGAAAGGAAAATGTACTATCGGACGAAGAAACTCAAGGAGTTTATTTTTGTGATTGCGTCATTTTGTGTGACAAAAATAGGCAAAATTAGTAGGATAGAAATTATTCGTTGATAATTTTCCCGGTCACGAAGTAAGCGTAATTGTTTACTGACAACTAATTAACTTTAGTAAAAGTTACATTTTTGTTTGGTCAAAAATTTTCTGCATTATAAAAGCAAGGGCGAAGGTATCCTTATTTTATTTGGGTATTATTACTACGTATTTGTTAATTTAAAATCTGTGTTACTTTAAACGGAGTTTAAAAATATAAGTTTATTGTAGTTATTATCTGTAATGAAGTTAAGTGTAGATAATGTTTAGAGTATTGATTAAAATAGGCTTAAACTTACCAAATTAAAATGTATATATATATGGCAAAAGGTGATTGAATAGCATTTTCTTTTTGCTTAGTTCAAATCCACGATCAAACAAAGTATTGCAAGATAGCGTAATCAATAGGGAATGTATCAAAAGCATTCCTACGCAGCAATCTCCGACCAACCATGACCCGAATAAATTTTTGAAGAAAAACTCTACACAGCGATGTTTCACAAACAACAAGAGACGGGGATTCAATCACACCTTAAAACCGAATGTCGAAATAAAATTCAAACAGTTTTGACTCAGCACACAATCTATCTAATATGTATATATCTAATAATAATATATCCGACAGTATTTCTGTTAAACGGTGATGTAAATTAATAAATAAATATGATTTGTAGACAATTGCTTACGACGTAGTGGAATGTTGATAATGGTCTAAATGAATTTGTAATATAAAATTAATGAAGTGAATCAACGTCCATCAACCCAAGATGCAAATAGTTTTAGCACAGGAAGTTTTATGAATGCTAGCGTATTCAGGCATATGTTTAAAAATAATGAATAATTGTTATTGTATGTAAATAATACGGTCATTTTATTTTTGCTTAATTTTACCTTAATACGAGTGACATTTCTGTATGTTTGTTTTTATGAAATTATAAATCGATTGGAGAATTATCTTATATTTTGCGAATAATTCTAATTTGAAACTTCAATGAATTTCACGTAAAAATCATTTAGCAGCTATAGAAAAAGTTGTTCAGTCCATTTTAAGTTCTATTCAATTTGGAACTAAATGTGAATTGGATTCGTAATGAACCGGTTTCTGAAACTTCCGTAGGCACTTCTTGGGAAAAGCTCGAGTGAGCACGTTGTAGAATACTTGAGCCGGACGTTGAAACGTTGAGTTGGATCAAATGTTGCTAACGATATGACAAAGAATTTTAATGTTAAGGAAAAACAGCCTTAGATATTGGTATTTCATATATAGTCATTATTGTACTACCACATATTCTAAATCCAATTGTTCTAATTTAAATTTTACAGTTAAATTTAACTAAAGAGTCTTTTTTTGAAAGTCTTCCACTCAACTCCATTATGTATGCCGTCCGTGACGATCTTTACATCTATAACATTCGAAAAATGGTGCAGTGTATTAGGGCTTTAAAACAATCCGATATTTTGGAATTGCAATTGAAATCCAAGAATTGCAATAATTTAAATTGAGCTGAAAACAATTTATGCTGTGTTCTTGAACGACACATTAAAGCGGGTAAGTTTCACTGTTTTCTTCATGGTTAGCTTCGGCGTGTAGTTTTTGTTGCCAGACCTTCTATTGTGCGCGTACCCCAGGTCACCTGATAGGGGATACCACCATTTCATTTTCCCCCACAGTCTGAGGGAGTAATCATGTTAACGCCGGGCGTGGGTGCTTCGATTGGCACGGGCTTGCGATTTGCCCAGCATTGAAAGCCCAGCGGTTGGTTTTAGTCATCCGCATCAACGACGGAAACTAACCCTGTTAGCGGTCATATCGGCAAGTTTTGGTTTTTTTGGGGATTTAGCGTATAGGGCCGTAAGCTCCCTATGTGAGATCGTAAGCTGCAGCCAAGGTGGAGTCAGGGAGAAGAGAAGTGTTAGTACTACGTTGCGCTTCTCTATGCTACTATAATGACGCCGTACAACTTTCTGCCCTCCAAGGCCTTTGGTTATTTATATTTATATATAATACTTGGTTATATATAATAATAATATTATGATTTTGTAAAACAAATTTATTCAAATTAATAAAGCAAAAGTAAATTTCTTATGTTGCTTATTCTTACATAAAAAATAGCAAATAATAATTATTTAATATGGATGATGATCACTTGTTTAATATATTTCATGTTTGTGCACCAGATTTACCATCTAGAGTCTGGCTCAGCTCAAAATAGAATCAAGCGCTCTCGGTAACACTAAAGGCCGGCTCGAGGACGCTTTAACGCAGATCGAAAAAGCTTGTTTTTTCCAGTTAATGAAGACCACTTGATTCTGTATTGACAGTATTTTATCTTGACTTTAATCTTTTTCAATATTGTCTCCAGGGCTTTTAAATTTTGCTCCTTTCAAGTTATAATGAAGTTATTAGTTTGGTTAACGTAAGTGTGTTTTTATGACATCAGAGGGGCGATAAACAAGCACGCAGTTCATCTGTTGGGTACGCTCTCCTGCCGCCCATATCCATGATCGATAAGGAGCCATAATACAGAGAACTAATTATTCGTACAGATGTTTCACATTCCTACTCAAGGGTGAGTGCACCCTCATTGTAACTCGTTAATTTCGAGGTTTCTAAATGTGACTAGTGACCATTTGACATAATTTTGACTTGTGCTCGCTTATCACCCTTGCTTCCATGCAATATCAAATCATTGAAACGTGAACAGACACCGTTAAGATAGTACCAACTAACGTAAGGATAACAAAATGTTGAAGACGAATTAAGGTGAAGACGATACACAGACAAAAATAAGCAAAGTATGCGAGAAACGAAGCTGTTTACGTTTTATTACGAGATAAGAGCAGAGCCGACGTGGAAGGTCGGATATGGTACGGAAAGAACCCCGCCCTGAAAGCGGCGTCATGTCAACAAACAAGCTTAGCATTACCTTCCATTTTCCAGAAAGAAAGGGAGTCGGGGGTTGTATGACACACACACGTGAAAAATTGTAACCGTATTTCACCCGACATCTGATATTGCATCACAAACGTAATTTCGCACTGTTTTCGTTTCATCGTATCTCAAATTTACGCTCTTAAATGAATTTGAACCGTCGCGTCGTGAGATGCATGTCACATCGTTTCATTATGATTTCCCTGACGTATTTAATTTTCGTTATACTTTTTTAGAAAAAGTAAACTGAAACTGGGGGGTAGCACGGGCTTTGTGTTACAATAGAACCATTCTTTTCATTACCCTGGGGGCGCATTGGCTCCGCGGTATATGGCTACAGCCGTTAAAGCTTTATTTTTTGTAATAATAATTGTTATTTGCTTCTATAATATTATTAATAAAATACGTTGATCGGCTGTCAGGTTACATTAACATTGAAAACATTTAATTTTTCAGATGTTGATGATGAGATGATCACATGAAATGTGTGCTACGCTTCTACGATGAAAAACACGAAATTTTTCACATTTATTTAGATAACATAACAATATATATCACACATTTTCAATATTACATAAACACGGATTAATGTAAATTGGAAGAAAATTAGAAAAATTAAGAATTTCAAGCTTGAATTGCAAGCGCGCCCTTTTTAAAACCTTTAGTAAGTAGCGAAAACCTTAAACCATTTTGTAAGTCCTCGATCTATGGAGACTCTTGCTCCTGCCTTGTCTATCGAATAAAGAATATAATGTGAAGTATGCGATACCAATAGAAATAAAACATAATAAATGTAGGAATTAATAATAAAATTCAAAAGAACTCCGTCCTTGTTCTAAGAAAAGACACGGTCCTACACGCGACGACTGCGTAAATAGGTACATACATATATACAATAAAAAGACATTAAATGAGTAGCGACTAGCATCGCAGTACGTGTGGCGGACCTATGCGGCGTTAAAGTTATTTAATATTTCTTTCACTCTTCCTGTGATCGTGTCGTCTCGTCTGTTCGGAAATCTAATATTATGAAAAATAAAGCCGATGCGTTTCGCTTTTGAATGAAACCGTCAAGTGCGTGCCTAACAAGCATAAAAGCTGTTTGTCATTCAGAAAAAAATATGGAATTTTGTTTCAGTAGCAATAAATGTGAGTTACTGGGTAAATTGGTCGACGTTGTGTAGAAATAGTCGTGATGTGTAACTGGTAATTAAGATTACTATAAATGGTGTACACAGTAAAATTAATTTCTTAAAAGTCATTATACCAGTGGTTGAAATTCAGGAGGGCTGAAGGACTATGCCGTCATACAATAGCAGCAGGTTGCGTTTGTGTTTGATTATGACGTTTTTTTTACATTAAGAGTAACAAACGAGCACACAGTCCACCTGATGGTGGGCGATTACTTCGGCCCACATCTACATTTATCCTTGACAAGGAATCATAATGAAGATGCGTTGTCACCCTTGAGAACTGAGATTTAATGCCTCGTCACCAGTTTTAAAGGTCTCTGGATCCCTACACTCATCAGACGAAACACAGCAGCATTGTGCTGCTATTTTACGCTGGTATTCTGTGAGGTGGAGGTACTCCGTGATCCTATAGCGGTCGAGCTGACACATTCATTCTTCAGCTAGAAACAAACTGGAGTGTAGCTTTACCATTTATATACTATTGTACAGGGATTATATTTCTTTATTAAGAGGTGGTTGTGGCATAATTCGCCTTCGTTCCCTTTGCATAGCGATCGGCAGTAATCTAATCATAACACCTTTCTTATCTTATCTTGTCCAGATCCCTGCACTTACCAAACGAAACTCAGCATTATTATGCTGCTATTTTTCGCTGGTATACTGTGAAGGCGTGGTCCTACCCCGAACAAGGTGACCTATTCATTCTGGAGCTAGAAACACACTTAATTACTGGTAAAGTATTTGGGTTTTTATTATTTTTCTAGCTCGAAACTGATTGTGTACGTGTCTACGGAATTGAATGGTCAATTATCATTTGGCAATATTATTCGTAACCATACAATACAATTAATATCATAGGTTATTGTATTATGAGGAAATAAAAATTTCCCCGCCAGTTGTAAATACGACACTTTATTTTCTTACTAGTGAAATGTATATATCAGTAAAAATACTGATTGTAGAATATATAATAATATAATATAAATAATAACCAGAAAGTCCACCTGTATCATGACGGGGCAACATATGTACATTCGCGACTGCGACACTGTTAGAATTTTTGTAGCAATTTATTATTTTCTGTACTGCAATATTGCAGTAGTTGGGACACTGTTGGAAATTCCTTCACGTTCAAGACAGTGAATTGATACAATATATGAGGTAAGTCGCACAAATGCTTTTGTCGCCTGTCTTAATATGACGGCTTTCATTAATATAGAGTAAGTGACACAGGGAGGGAATTTACAATACACGATACACCCACTCCCGTAAACTAAGATGTTGACAGAATTACTGGACCCACCCCAAGTTTTGCCAGCTTTTTATTTTATCATTCTTATTACTCTAAGAGTAACTAACGAACACTCAGTTCGCCTGATCGCAAGTGATCCCTGCGGTCCATGACATCTAGATTCATCCTTGACAAGGAATCATAATGCAGATGCGTTGTCTCACTTGAGGACTGAAATGGATTGCCTCGACACCAGTAACATAAGGGTCTCCGGATCTACACTACACTCACTAGACGAAACACTAGCGTAATGCTGCTATTTCACGCCGGTAATCTGTGAGGGCGTGGTCCTTCCCCGGTCGAGCTGACCCATACATTCTGCAACTAGAAACAAACAAATTGCATCGTAGCCCTACCCACTGTTAAGCTGACCCATTCATTAAATACTGACACAATTTTTGTACGTTATTAGGAGTGACAAACGAGTATACAAGTTCGTAACACGAAGTTGTGTTCGTGTGTGTCGCACGAATCACATACTTGATGGTACGTGATTCGTGCGACACACGACACCCACATTCATTCTCGATAAGGTATTGCAAATGAGTAATCACTATCGAGGACCATTTATTTAAGAAAAGAGTTGTCGTTCCCTAGTCTAGCCGACCTATTCGTGCTACAGCTACATGATAGCTACGCAGTAATTCAACCGCCTGGTATTCTATAGAACATTTTTTATCCAGTTGTCTTATTCAGGGACGTTTTAAGAATGCAATCGTCAAGTAGTTTATAAATAAATCCTTTTTTTTTTACTTTAATTTGTGCTTGGATGCGACCTGATATCAAGTGGCGAGAATGTGAATGCAATAGCTTAGTATTCGTATAAACTACCAAGTGAAAAATTGTTACTTACAAGATTATCTATAGAAGCTGAATCAAAACAATAATATAGAAAATAAAGTCAACTTAATTTGACTTTTATTCAATATCAAGGATAAATTTATTCAGAGCCTTTAACAAATATTTGGTACAGAGTTTATTATTTGAGAATATAATTACATACTTCGTGTAATAATATATGTATTACTACGTCGAAATTTGTTTGCTCACATATTCCTTTAGGAAAAACCAATATTATTTGAAATTTTAATTAGGGGAATATTTACATTACGTATTTTCTTGGGAAGTTGCTTTTATAAGTTCTTTGGTTCATCGTTAAAAATATTTTGTTTAATAAACGAGTATGTTAGCTCTATTAAACTATTCATCATGGCGGCTAATGCTATACTAAATATATATGTATATATATATATATATATATATATATATATATATATATATATATAACCAGTCTAGTCATAAATACTGTTACATAAAACTTTTCTTTTTTCATCTTTTTAATTATTTTGAATTTGGAACACGTATATAATTTTAAAAACTTCTTTCGATTTTGCGCCATTTCACATATTTTTTCGTGTTCATTATCAAATTACAATATGGAATGGGGTGTTAAAGGAAATAGGATTGCAGTGATCTTGCACAAAGTGGGTATGGAGCCGTCGGTCATATTAGACAATAGACATACTAGACAATTCAAAAGCTTGGTATCAGCCGTATGTTCGTATATCGTACTATCAGCAAATACAACAACACTTCCTCTGTCGAAGACCAGAAAAGATCGGGGCGGCCGCGTGCTATTAGAACTACAAAGGCTGTTAATGCTTTTAAAGCCAGAATTCGTCGAAACCCCATTAGGGAGCAAAAAATCTTATCGCGAGAAACGAAGATTCCCGCTAGGACTCTGTCGCGTATTATAAAACAAAACCTGAAGCTTGGTGCTTATCGTCGATATACAGGACATGCCCTAAATCAATCTTTACAAATAAAGAGAGATCAAAACGCCTTCTGTCGCGATACGCAGGTGAAAGGCACAGAAATATTCTCTTTACCGATGAAAAAATTTTCACGATGAAAGAACACTACAATAAGCAAAATGATAGTGTACGCTCACAGTTCTAAAGAATCTGCTCAAGTGGTCGGAAAGGTACAACGTGGTCATCATCCTGCGTCAGTGATGATTTGGTGGGGCGTGTCTTATCAAGGAGTCATAAAACTACATTTTTGTGAAAAAGGAGTGAAAACTCAGCCAGTGCATCAAGATACTGTCTTGGATGATGCTGTGAAACCTCTCAGCAATACATTTTTTAAAAATATACCGTGGACTTTCCAGCAGGATTCTGCACCTGGTCACAAAGCACGAACTACCCAAGCCTGGCTTGAAACCAACGTTCCGGACTTTATAAGAGCTGAAGACTGGCCTTCATTTAGTCCAGACCGCAACCCTTGGTCTTCAAATTATGGTCAGTTTTAGAGGACATGGCCTGTCCTAAACGACACGGCGCCATTGAGTCTCTTAAAAAATCTTTGGAGCCAGCAGTGGCGAAATTTCCCTTGGATCAGTGCGTAAATCCATAAATTCGTAGCCAAACAGATTAAAGGCCTGTATAAAAGCCAAAGTTGGCCATTTCGAATAGAATATTTTTTTTATTTTTTGCTGAGACTAATAAATATGAAGGAAAATTTTAATAATATTACTGACTTCATTAAATAAATGCATTTTCATTTGTAACAGAACTTATGGCCAGACTAGGTATATATACTATTAACTAACTACAATTAATATTATGACTGACATGGGACAGTAGAGGAATGTTTGTACGCTGTTAAGATGTAAGTATGTATGCCCAAAGGCCATAAATATTATTTATAAAATTAAGTGTGACAAACGAGCACCGTATTTTAACTGATGGTAATAGATACCTGCAGCTCATACAACACCTACAATCTTAATTAACAAAGACTCACGACGCACATGCGTTGTCACTCTTGAGGACTCAGATGGAATGTGAGATATAGAATGGATAGATAGTGAGATACACTAATATTAACTGGTTCTCTGGTTTCCTACACTCGCCACAAACAGAAGCGTTATGTTACCATTTTACACTGACGTTCCCTCCCCCGTCATGTGGACTTATTCCTGCTTCAGCTAGAAACGAACTACAGTGTAGCTGTTTCAATGAAAAAAAAATACAATTCGTAGCATTTGTTAATATCTGTTAATATATTTTTTGCAGGCAAATTGGCGATATTTATAGACGACGTAACCTACCTTAAATTAGTCCAGGACACGGTAAGATTGTTAAATTTATTTATTATAAGTTCTTTAATAATAATTATGCTTGTAGATGTGAACAGGCGAAAGATGAGTGATCCCTGATTATATTTATCATCTTCAAACGACATGTCCTTATGTCACCCTTACTTTAAAAAATATTAGATATAAAAAAAAATGCTCATTAAAGTTTTACCGTGTGCAGCTTGCGTTTGGTTGGCTAAGCCCGATTTTATCATCAAGAGCCGTAGTGCTATGCATTATATTGCCTGCGCCCTACGGACCGGTGAGGGCACTCACTGCCTTAAGCCGGGCGGCCTCGAGCTCATTTTACAAAGGAACAAACATGCTTGATTTTGAAATTAATGAACCCGAAGATATTTCATCTGAATTTACTCAATAGTCAAGGACCATTCTACATTCATTTTCAGAGGACCTTTTTGATTAAATACTACTAATTTGAAAAGTTGTATTCCAAACATTACAAAACATAGAATAATAGTTTGCGTTTTCAATATATGTTAAAAGAGATTATAGAAAAGGTTTAATCCTTCAGAAGCAACTGACCGAGGTTTGATATTAGTAATGTTCATAGGTGACTATGAACAAATACTTGTGTTCTTCTATATATACTATATATATATATATATATATATATATATATATATATATATATATATATATATATATATGTATATATTTGTCATTTTAATCAATATTAATTACGATTTATAACATATAATAATTTTGCTGATATTTCAATCCACATTCAAATTCAATTTGCTATTAGATCGGTAGAAAATTCTGATGTACATTTACGGACACGAGACATTCATAAAACCAATATCCGAAAAAAACATTTTGTAATGCACATGTTCCTCGGCTAGAAATCTAAGGCAAAACACGTTACACAGCAACTAAGTGGCATAACCACTAAGTCACGCAGCATTATAGTATATAACAATGTATGTCGCGACGGTATATTATATTGTTAAAAAGACAATATAGGTCATAAGAAAACAAATAATTACCTTACATTATTTACAACAGATCTCAATTCACGTAAATTTTTAAATATTACCATCCAACCGTATAATCCGAAATTATATGACGGGACAGTTAGCAATACTTTCTATCTTTTAATACAAACTTTCAAATTCAATAAAACAAAAATAATTTTGAAAGGCCACCGTTAAACTTGTCACGACGTCCAACTAGATCCAATGACACTTTAGTCAAAGCAATGATCTTTATCTGAAGTTTCCTGTTAAGATGCCGCTAGGAGCAATGTGCCCGCTATCTTATGGAATCAAGGGTGAAGGTTGGGAGTACAATATTCACATAATAACAAGCAAACGGGCTTGAGTCGGTGTTAACGTTCGCAGTCTCCGATACGAAGAAAATTACACCTCGCTCAAACAGCTATAACAACAGACATTTTCAAAGGGTAGAAGATTGCTGCGATTCGCAATACTGGGAAGACAACGGCCCAAGTGATATACTGAAGATTTTAAATATAAATTAACTTCAGTATGTTCAGTAACATGGTGTCCAAAAAATATATATAATTTGTTTAATGGGTAATTTCTGATTTTTACTTGCTGTTTAGATTAAATAGATATTCATGTAAAACGTAAAGTATATCTACAATAGTTTACAGAGGAAAGGAAGCTATAATAATGGAATCTATATCACGTATATACTCTCTATATCTATGAGCTTTTATCGCAATCTATTACTTGAGCAGAAGAAGATTTGGGTATGTTTGGTAGACTATCTTTTTTGATTTATTTAATTTAATGAACGCCAACATATAACTGATACAAATCCATAGAGGAGAATAATGTGGACAAAATATTGAAGTCATAGACGCGAGAGTTGTGCATATTCGCAACCAATAAATGAGTCAATGACTCCCCACGCTCTCTTTAAACGCTGGTATTCCGTCAAAATTGGTCCTTCGCAGACCAAGCCAACTAAGTCAATTTAGAATCTAACTGCAGAATCCTTTAACCACCTTCATATTTGTTCCATAAATCTTATCTAATCTATCCGTTACTTTTTCCCTGAGCATCCAAGATCCGTGCCGTTAGCTGCACGATAATTTGATTTTAATATTAGGCCAGGTAGAATGTCGACTGCGCAAGGTGGGGCTAGTAGCTGAAGATCGGACAAGTAGCGCAAATAGTGGATTGCCGCAGATAATGATGATGGTAAATATTTTGAATACATTATTAATATACCCACAACTTCGGAACTTCAAGAACTCGGCATCAAGCAGCGTTTATCATCTTTGGTACAGTCTCGTATCCTCACATTTTTTGTTCACGTATGCCACCGAGGGGAGGCTATTGAGCGACTTATTGATGGCCACGAGGAAGATCGCCTATGAGGTGGACTGACCAGATATCTGACCAGCGGCGTATTGTGAAGCTTACCATCAACACCTGAAGTAGTACTAAAACTGCTCTGTCAAGAGTGATACCGACAAAAAAGAAGTAATATTTTAAGACGTGAATTGTTTACCGTAAATAGTCTCAACTCTTATACGGAAAAAGATAGGTTACGTATATTTATTTTAGTAATAGCTTTTTTGCCATCTTAATAATCCACCATTAACAGAAAATAATATTTACTTTATAAATGTTTCGATGTTTTCGCGCATCGCCTATATTTTACGCCGATAAACTTTCAAATACAAAAGCATTCTTTAAAGTGAAAATACAAATTGCGAGTTCGCAAGCGTCCGTCTCCAGTCTGCCCTTTCACCGTACAGACTTACCATTGCACTATTTAACCTTGAATATCATTGAAAGCGAAGTAACCCTTTTAGCAATTTCCGTCTTGTATTTTTGAACGACCATTAATGAGAATTGGATTGGATAGGTTCCGCATAGTCTCCCCTTTTCCTCCTTTAAATATCAGTTTCAGGGTGAGATAAATCCGTTTCCTTTTCAATTTTTTCTCTCCATTCTTTAAACAATGATTTTTTTTTCAATTAACGGCGCGCCAGGTCAGGCTTATAAATGTTCTCGTTAAAGTTCTTTTAACAATGACATAAATTTTAACGTAACACTGTTACTAAAGCTCGTTGAAATATATTTATTTACTTTGGCAAGCAGAGATAAAAGAAATTATAATTGGTGTACATTGTACGTTTGTGTATTTATTTATAAATTATATACATAATACAACTATATACATCCTCGTACATATGCAGATGCGTTTTCACATCTGAACTCTAAGATTAAATACCTCACCACCAATAAAGGTCACGGTTCAAACAGTTAATAACATTAGTTAGTAGGTGATTCCTGTGGCCTGTGACATCATACACATTCATCCTCGATAAGGATTCACAATGCATATGTGTCACCCCTTCTGGTATGCCTGCCTCGTCACTGGGTCTCCGGTTTACAACACGGTAACGATAAACTACTATTTTACGCTGCTATTTACTATTTTTCGAGTTGGTTTATTCGTCCATAGAAAAAAAATGCATAGTTTTTAACTGCGGCATGATTCTACCATGTAGAATGTTCTTTCTCATATTTCTTCTATTCTTACTAGCACGTATTAGGAAAGGAGAAGACAAGTAGTGCGTGCTTTTTAATTTCAATTACGGCACTATAATAAATACTTGACGGTTATTATATGCTGTGTTTTAGTATATGTTTATTTTTATATAATATATGTATATTTTATATATGTACATTAGTATATTGTATCGAGTGCTATGAGTATTCCGAAGAACGATATATGTCCGTCATAAACTGTTATTTTAACCCTGAGTGTCTTTTATTTATGACGTGAATATTGGTATTGCTAATATTAGAGAAAAATGCAAATATTGTCTCAGGAACACATCATAAGACCTTATATGTATTATATACATACGCAGTTGCGTTAGTAAGTCAGTTTACGTATCTGGTAATAATCAGGAGATGTTACCGTGGCAGAAATTGACCTGGCGGTTATTTTTTTTTTAAATGAGAATAATGGTGATAGTTTCTGAGAAATTTGTGAAATCTTTAAATCAGTTCCTCTCCAAACAACGTTAAGTGAAACATAATGAGTACATAGCTTAATACTTAGCAGTAATGTGGGCTACGCGGCATCCCTTTGTGCATTAATTAGTAACGGCACAAAGTACACGCTTCTGCACAAGCTTATAATGTACTATATGTAATCGCCTGTAATAATATTTATATTATTACATAATAAAAGGAGAAATATTTTGTAGATTTAATTGCATACAATTTTATCCGCGGATTAATTGACGTTCAAACCAACAGTAAGTTCAAACCATGAATGGGATGGGATGACTCGACAAGGGAAGGACCACCACCTCGCGAGGGTTTTCTGAATCCTTATTGGGGTTAAAGATGTACGAGTAGACGTAGTTAAAACTTGTACTAGTTTAGTTAAGTCCCGATAATAAGGGATATAAGAAGATAAAGTATTCATATCTTAAAATGCCAGCCGTACTTCCACGCGATGCTGCTAGCTACCGATTGCTTTGAAGAAAATCCAAATGCTGGATCTCATTATTATTAACGAAATAACCTAGTTTTATGACCCAAGCTTGGTTATTTGAACTAAATCTTTAAGGAATTACAGTTATTATATGTATATAGTTGTTGCGATAGCTTCTTTGGAAACGTCTACTAACTTGATATGGTTTCAAAAAGGAAAGAAATAATTCCATACATTAATATAGAAAGGGCTTTTTAAAGTCGGGATAATCCAGTTTGATTCAAATGCAAGCGAAAGTTGGTATTTTATTTGGTAGTTAATATTAGACGTAACTTATAAAAGTTATATTATAAAAAAAATGGTTAAAGTTTGTAAATATAAGATTTATAGAAATAGAAGTGCGGATTGTGCAAGACAGACTAGATTCGTGTGGAAAACTTTAACTACTAAAAACTTGAAATATATACCTATATACGTTAAATAGTATAAGTTTCAGTAACTATTTTAGTATATACTCGTGCTTTAATATTATATTAACTCATAATTTTTGCCGTCCAACTTAATTAATGTAATTTATAGATCCATTCCTTAATTATTATATTGTTATTTCAGCCGTACTGTCCCGCTTTAAGGCAATGGCTTCTCTACCTTTCTTTCATATTAATCTATTTAAATATCTATTGTTCCAACCGTTTAACCGATTGCCATCTCCGTGGTCTCTTAGTCTGTCGTGTGACATCCAGGCAGCTGATTTTTGGCCCAGAGTATGTTAAAGGTTCACAAGATTTTTCACTCTGAGATTAAGAGATCCCATAGCTCCAGATAGTACAGTACCTACACTGTCACTAGTTTTATTTTCTTCTTTGAAACCGTTAGCGGTGTGCAGATTGGTGGGCGCGAATTGGACATCCTCATTGGATCTATTGGTACCGCCATTGACTTACTAGATGTTCTTTCGCCGCCACCCAGAGTCGGTGTCTTGCACTAAAGTCACAAATCTATCCAAGCCTCTTAAGGGTCTTTAGGTCCAAGAACCTTTGTTAGTGTTAGTGCACTCGTAGTTTTAACAAGGTGTACGACGGTTTAACGTCATATCGAAGACGTTATGTACTTAATGGAATACAACTAACATACATATTTGTTTCTAACATTTCATTATCATACGTAGAGTTAAGAAGAATACACCATAAATGAAAATACAGTATTTATGCGTTATATAGCGGAATCTAAAATTCAATTTGCGAAAGCACAAGACGACCGCGGACGATAATACTTTATCCTTTACCACGGATCATGATCGCAAGGGGCTCGTTAATCATAACGTCTAAAAATAAACAAAGATATCACGTAGCGCTGCTAAATTGAAAGTAATGCGAAGTTCTAAACATCCGACAGTTGTTTCTTGTAGACGAATGAAAGGCAATTTGAATTTAATGTGTTTTAAATTATGTCTTGTATTGCAGTACTATCTAAAAAAAAGTATCATGTAATATACATATATATGTATGATGTGAAACATCCCTTACGATGACGGGGACGAGAATATCAAGTCTCTTGCTCTAAGCATGCCATGAATACATGTATTTCGTTTACTATTTATCTTCTTTATTTTACCTTCTCAAATTCTACATTTAAGGTAGTAACACCTAATTCACAGTTTACTTTCGTTTTGGCATATAAAAAGTATCAGAATTTTCATACACTTTTCAGCGAACGCGAGGTAAAAGGCTTGCGCACATGATTATTTTTTGTTAATAAATATATTAACTTAAGAGATGAAAGAGATTTATTTATGTAAACCCAACTCATAGCTAAAATTTAGGTTATTAAAAAATATGTATCGTGATTATTGTGTTTCTTGACAATCCTGTTTTATTACCAACTAGCTGTGTCCGTTGATTCGTACGGGGAAGTGAGCAACGCTTTTTATATCAACTAAACAAGTCTATAAAAAAACCTACGCTCTCGTCACTTTACAATAGACATGGCTGTTGTTTAAATGAAACAAAAAGTTCAAGTTGGCAGTTAAGTTTACGTAACAAACATGAAAACCACATCCATATTTGTAAAGATTAGCGTGTAAAAGCGCTTAGACAAACAAACAAAATGTCTGTTTACGATTTCATTGTATACACATATTTCTAAGAAATAGAAAGTATTTTCTGTTAACTTAGTCGTGGTATATACATATATATATATATATATATATATACTATAGCCTTAGCATATGAGTTAATTGATGTCATTCGTGGGCGATATAAGCGAGTCACCTGGTGATAAATGTTATATGCTGCGACCCATGACATTAAATCCAATCCTCAAAAACTATTCAGGATGATACACATCCCTGAGGACTGAGATGTTCGTAACCTGTAATGGGGTCCCTGGATCCTCTACACTCGTGGTAGTTTGCGACATTTTTTTGTAAAAAATCGTGATAGAAGTTACGAAGGATTGACAGAACATGGTAAATAAGGCCCATTAAATTTTAATTAAATAAATACAGCTTTTGTTTAATTGTTTTATCAAAAGTTTCCTACGATTGTAGATAACTAAATCCTTCTCGTCACAAATTGTAAATATCTGATATAAAAGAATAAGTTAACAACATCGGATTCTAGCAATTACTCCCCGCCCTCGCGGAATTAAATTCATTATACAATGTGCTATAAAATATTTATAAGGTGTACCCAATGGCAGAAGTAAAACGCCCGAAGCACACGTGTTAATTTACTTATCGATACAAGTCAAACATATGAATGTTTGCGACGATGTGTAAACAGCTTAATATATCAGGTTATATACACGAAACCCCTTTGTGCATTAATTAGTATTGGCACAAAGCAGTCCGTGTAAACAACTGGCACTAAGTTACGTCATGTCAAACCTGTATACCGTTGTAGACGCTACAGTACGCCTATAGAGACCAAATTAGCATGATTATTGTCTCAAAAGGACTTTAGAAATTAGAGGATGACAAGGTAAGCACACAGATCATCTGGCTGGATGTGATTCCTGCGTCCCATGACGTCCACTGAACCTCTTTATGATTTTATAATGTAGTTACGTTTTCACTGTTGACGGCTGAGATGCAATCTCCAGCAATAAGATCTCCGTTTTGTTGGTGCAAAATACCTAGTCCGGCCATAAGTTCTTTTACAAATGAAAAAGCATTATTTTTAATGAAGTATTGTAATATTATTAAAATGTTTACCTACATATATATTAGTCAGTCAGCAAAAAATATTCTATTCGAAATGGCCACCTTTGGCTTTTATACAGGCCTTTAATCTGTAGATTTTGATTTAGGGATAGAGTCCTAGCGGGAATATTCATTTCTCGCGATAAGATTTTTTGCTTCCTAATGGGGTTTCGACGAATTCTGGCTTTAACAGCATTAACAGCCTTTATAGTTCTAACAGCACGCGGTCGCCCCGATCTTTTCTGATCTTCGACAGAGGAAGTGTTGTTGTATTTGTATCTGTTGATAGTACGATATACGAACATACGGCTGATACCAAGCTTTTTAAGTGTCTGGATTATGACCGACGGCTTCATACCCACTTTGTGCAAGGTAATCACTGCAATCGTATTTTCTTTAACACCCCATTCCATATTGTAATTTGATAATGAACACGAAAAAATATGTGAAATGGCGCAAAATAGCAAAAAAGATTTTAATATAATATATATACGTGTTCCAAATTAAAAATATTTAAAAAGTTGAAAAAATTTTTTTTTATGTAACAGTATTTATGGCCAGACTAGTTATAGTAACCTTAAGCTACTATTTAATGCCTGTTCCTGTTTGGGCCAATTTTTTCGAAAACGTTATAATACATGAGAGTTTTTAGTGACAAACGTTGTCAAATGGTCCAAGTATAGAAAATTATTTCTGCGTATATCTATTCTTATGTATTTGTTACATCTAATTTTTTTAACTACTAGTTACCAAGTTAATACGGTAAGCACTGTTTTTTTTTAAAAAAATCACATAGGTCTGATATTAGATTTTTTTTTATCATATACTGAACTTTAAATAACAGTGGTATGTTAGAGCTTGAGCTTGTTTTTATATACAGCATGAAAGGCACGATCGGGGACCATGTCGTCGCGTAAAACAGCAACATTATGCAGACATGTTCCCTAATAGTGATTGTGGGGAGCCGGAGACACAATAACAGGTAACAATTCAGTATTATTTATTTAAGTACCTCAGGCCTCAAGGGTGACAATTTTAAATCGTTGTTGAGAATGGATGTAGATATTTTTTATGGGTCGCAATATCTTTAAACATAAGTGAACTTTGTGGTCCTTTGTTATCCTTAATAAAAAAAATATATAAAACCTGATAGAAGACATGGGGTTTCAAAAGAAATAACTTTCTATGTAATAATTTAGCTATCCATTTATAGCAAAATATTTAAGAATTATATCATAAATATCTTTCAGAGATTCAACGAAATGCTGGTTTGGACAAAAAAATCTCATTACAACAATTTAATTAGTAAGGTATTTAATAATAAAAATAAAAACACTCTTTCAAGTTATTCGATCCAGGGGCTGGAATCTGTTTTGGTAATCACAATGATAAAGAAAATCATAGCTTATCAACATATTTTCATAATTATTATTTCATTTATGTTTTCACTGTAATAAATATGCCATTGTCAAATCTTAACATGTAGTATTCACAAAGAATAGAAAACCAAGAATAGGTCGACACAAGAAAGGAGTAAATAAAAAGAGGTAGACATATAAAACCAACTGAAATGAAAACCATTTATTGTATGCCTGTAAGCTTCTAACCTCTCCATAAAACCAAACAATGTTACAATACGCAAATCTAAAAGCGTACGCGTATGCGTTTTGTATTCTATTGTTGCCTAGAACTCCTCGACTAACGTTAGAAGTGTGAAAAAAAAAATCCTTGAAACCACTGGAGTTATGCCTATACTATACAAGAGCTGGTAACAGATAACATAATAAATTGTGTGTAATGTTAATATAATGATATTGACTGTACACAGAATGTCATATCCTATAGAGAGAATATTGTTTAAATCCGTTTGATTTGTCCGGTTTCCCGCGAAATGTTGATGAATAATTTGGAACATTTTAATTTGAATCAATATAATAAAAAATAGCCTTTATTATCTCGCCACAAAAGCGATTAATACAATTTATAAATTAGGCTAAGTGATAGTATTCCTTTGGGTGAGACTGACGCTGTACTACAGATCGCGAGGTACAAATACATGGCAGCTGAAGCCTTCCGTTACTGTACACTAAAGTAATGGTCCAACATAAGGGTCTCTATGAGGTCGTTATACGATTTAACTTATTACAGGATTATGATATAATAATAGTCATTGTAGCGGCTTTAACTTTAAAATGTTTTTGTAGAAGATTATATGTTTTTGTAGTACATAAGGTACATAGGATAATATCTATACGTCGTAATGTCTAAAATTAATATATTAAATTTTGCATTCACGTCAATATAATATCAATCTTTTAAGCATTACTAGTTTTATTTGAGGTTTTGGGAAGGTCTATTGACATGTTGCGGACTAAAAAAGGATTAAAATCATGAATATGAACATAAATAAGTATCTATATGTTCCTTTCCTACATTATAACTAGGTGGTGATAGTGACAATGAGTGTTTTCAATACAGTTTTCAGTCAGGCGAAATAAATTTATAACCAGTTACTCTCAATCTCAATATCTAAAACAATGCAAATAAACTTACTGAAATCTTTTGCAAGTGAATTATGGTACTTTTGAAATAATACGTAAATTTATTTCTCGTACAACAAGCACCGAAATTCAAATATCGATATAACATCCATTAAGTTGGAAACTTCCGATGCGCCCTAAACATCGACAACATAAATTTATTACCGTGGTACGTGAGAGACGTCGTCGTGAGAGCAACATTTGCTTAAAACCGAACTTCGTCTCATATTTTACACAAAAAGATTCCCTATAGAGCATCGCGACACAAAATATTTTAAGAGCTGCAAGTTTTCAACAAGTATGCGAGGCTACGCGAGATCGATAACTTAGTTGTCGGCCGCTCGTAAAGTGCTCGATCTGTACGAGTTGTTCGCCTCACAAAGAAAGCACACTTTTATTTTACATTAATGTAGTCAAATTATATATTGGAACGGTTTAAAGGTACACAATAGAACTATTAACCAACAACCGGACTAGATCATGCTAGTGTGCTAAGGACTAATTTAAATACCTTCAATCGGAAAAGAGTATCGACAATATTTTTGTTGTTTTTTGATCTTTTAATGGAGTCCTGCATATTATATATAATGCGTAATATCTATATACCTAAAAACACATACGATTTTTATTTATGTTGATATTCATGATTATAATCCTTTTTTAGTATAATATGCGAGACTGCGTTTTGATACAAGCAAACATGTAAAATAAGTAAAGTAATTGTGAAGTGTAATTATTTATTTGGTTTCATATTACATATAGTAAGAATAAACGGTCTAAGAGCTTGTGTAAAATACTCGATATAGCGAGAAAGATTTTGGATGCTTGTCGAAGGAGGAATTCTAATAGATATCCATTTGTTACGCAACTGTGCTCTATATCCCTTCATCTAGTCATATAGTTGATCAATATGTATGTATGTCCTTTAAGAGCTTTAAGTAAAATATTGAATGATTAAAATTATGTTTTAGATGAATATATTGCGTTAGCGTAATTATATTTTATAATATTAAGAGTGGCAAACGAGTATGCGGATCATCTGATAGTTATTGACAACGGCGGCTTATAACATCTAGATCCATTCCCAGAAGATTCAGGATGTGTACACGTTGTCACATCTGAGACCTGAGATGGAATGCCTCGTTACCTGATATCGAGCCCCTAGATAGCAACACTCACCACACAAAACACAGCAGAGGTATACTGCTATTTCACACATAATTTTTCGTTTAAAAAGTTATAAATTTATAATTTATCATAATCTATGGTTGAATTATTGTTTTACTCTTTACTTTGTTTATCTTATAATAAATAACATGTAGCGTTATGCACATAAACAGCTTTATAGCCTTAAATGAAAATTATACGTTTTTTTTTACTAAACTCTCTTTTATTTCTATCTCCATAAGATACCTTTTCACTGGTGCGGAAATCCCTTTACGGTACGTGCATCTAGATTGTAACACTATCTCATAGTCCCCCAATGCGACACATAACGCCAAATTTAGTACCATTACCCACAAAAGCTTCCGGAAAAAATATGGTGCCGTTTGAGCTGGCATTACAAGGGCTCAGTGAGATACGGTTGTTTACGTTATAAGCGACGAGCGGGTGATAGAAATGCAAAAGAATATTCTAGTTTTTTTTAAATTACATTAAGAGTAACAAACGAGTACACATTTCACCCGATGGCAAGTGATTCCTGCGGCCCATGACAGCAGCATTATGCTGCTATTTTACGCTGGTATTCTGTGAGGGCGTGGTTTTACCCCGGTCGATGTGACCCATTCATTCTGTGGCTAGAAACAAACGGCAGTGTTACTCTACTATCTACAATTACTATTTTTTTACAATTAATTTTTGTATCAAAATGCTTTTAAAGACACAAATATTATTCCTACTCTTATTAGGTGATGTAATTAAACATTGTTTACGGTAATAGTCGAATGATGGTTTCAAACCTCCAGCGTTGAAATTTGCAGACCCTGAACGACTGGGCTCTTCATAAATAATTTTACTTATAATGAAATCGGAATGACAAACGAAACTGATGGTAAGTTATCATGGACTGCACTTATCACATTTACATCCATACCGTTTTTGTTATAGTATGTGGTAAACGAACAAGCCTGATGGTAAGTGATAACCACATAAAATTCGCAATACCAGAAGAGTCGCAAGATTTCTATAGGTACAGGCTATTTTCTTGAAAGTCCCTAAGTCGTATCGGTTACGGAAATACCGGTGGCGACAGATTAGTTGATAAAGAACCAAAATACATGCATCCATGGAGATAAGTAAGACAGGAAGACCCGCTTGTTGTTCATATGGTCTCCCGTTTTTCTCTTACCGTAAGAGAAAGCTAATGTATGCTAAGCTGGTAATTATTTAATTACCATACGCGTCGTATGTCATATTACAATAACATTAATATAAGACAAGATATCAAAACTTTGAAGTACAAACTGTAGCAAGCAAGATGAAAATTATGAAAATTAAAGCATTATTGAATTGGACGCTATCAGCTTTCAAAGTATAAACAGTGGTATAAATGTTATAATTAAATTAACAATACACAGCTAACACTATAGCTAGTTTTAAACGTACTCTCAACTGGGGAAGGATCACGCCTTCACAGAATTCCAGAGTGGAATAGTAGCATAACGCTGCCGTGTTTTGTATGGTAAGTGTAATTATACGGATACTCAATTACAGGTATCGACTCCATCTCATCATCCGGAAACTTTATGGAGGATGGATCTAGTAGTATAATGTAAACAACTTCGATATCCGACGTTACCTGACCCGACCCAATGATGTTACTATAATCTGCAGCGTGGCACTATCACTCTCAAAATATCCTCCTTTTCGCTATCGAAATTTGATCCGAGGTTCGCCCCCCCCCCCCTATCTTCGTTGTCATTCTCCGTTCACAGGGGTCGGAGTGCAGCGTAGTTACAGCCGTCATCGAGCCAGTAGCGTCGTCGTGCTCTTTACTCGCGGGCTCCCTGCACACGAGTATATACTTCTAGCTTAGTTCTACTAAGATTCGGTGAGAGAAAGAACACGGAGATCTTATAACCACTGAAAGAGTACTTACACTTAAACTAAGAGTAACAAAAGATCGCAGTTCACCAGAAGTTAATTGATGATTGCGGCCCATAAACACCTACATCCATTACATCCTATCATCCTCAACAATAATTGAAGGTACATGAGTTTTTATGTCTGAGGACTGAGATATAATAGTTTATTTATAATAAGGTCTTCGGTTCCCTATACTCATAAAAAATAAATAAAACGGCAAAAATTTAACAATGGTAGAGCTACACTGCCGTTTGTTTCTAATTACAGAATGAAGCTCGATCGGGGTACGACCACCCCCTCACAGAATACCAGCGTAAAATACCATCATAATGCTGCTGTGTTTCGTGTGATGAGTGTAGGTATACGGAGACCTTTATTACTGGTGACGAGGCATTCTATCTCAGTCCTCAAGGGTGACAACGCATCTTCATTATGATCCTTGTCATGACCCACATGAATCACTTACCGTCGGGTAACCGTGTGCTCGTTTATTCCTTTCAATGTAATAAAAAAAATATGGAAGAATTATGTTGGTATTTTACATTGATACCACTGTCAATAAGTGAATGTGGGTGTCTGTCGCCACAGGGATCACATACCATCGTGTGTTACTTCGTAATGTTATTAAAAAAAGTTTGTGTCTTGCGTCCCGTTTGGACGCTTTGTTTCAAGTGGTCGCATTTATTCTCCCCGTGTCCGAGTCCTCTTTAATTATGGGTAATTTATATTCAGATTAGAGGAGGTGGCAGGTGGCCCGGGCGTCGCGTGGATTTCTACGGCTCTCTATTATGTCGCGCACGTGACTTTAATACGCAGTTATTGGGATTTATGGGCACCTCGATAGTGGCATGGTTTATGGGGACAATATGTTATGATGTCTATTAGCAATCTATTCGAATGGTCCCGAGTGCAGTGCGTCGATACGTTTTAATGTCATTTTATTTGAATACTTGATATTTTGCTGTAAATTCAATCTAGTAATTTTTTTATAATAAAATGTATTAATAATAAGAACGTTGTGTAGTTAAACATATATAATATTTTTTTATTTAAATATGTATTACACAATAACACACCATTCACCTGAAGGTAAGATCTTCAATAAGAAAGGCTCTAAACAGCGGATGCGTTCTTAACCGTGAGGATTAGACCATACATAACTTTTAGATTAAACTAACGTTGGCTTAACCACATAAAACTTCTAAACGTTTTATTTTTTTTTCGTTAATTGCAATTTATTACTATCATAAATATGGTGTGATTATAATTTTATTTAACTAAGCTATTACTTATTTAACTTTAAGTTTACTTTTTAGGAATATTTTGTCCGCCTTTCTATATAATCTTTATCTTCTCCTCGATTACCAAGTAAATATAAAAAAAAAAATATTAAAATGTTATAATATAATTTATTTCAATTATCCAATTATTATCCATGTACAAATTAATAATGTTATAATTAACCATTTAATATATTGATTTTAAAATTTACTATTAACTAATTTCAAGAATAAGCATTTGACAAAGCCAAACATTACAACAATATAAGGTCTAATTCGCATAACCTTATAAAAAGTAAGCTTTCACGTATTTTAACTTCAAATGTGTAATTAGAGCTTACTAAAACTTTTCAACAAAGTTTACAAGTTTAGAGACTACTTTGGTAACTTAACAAAGTTTGTAAAGTATGACTATTATTACGTACAGTAATAATTTAAGTGATGATAGTCACACAAATAAGATTTGTGCCAGCAAAGAGTGCGGCCAGCGTCGGTAGTTGAGCTGTGATTAAAACAATAATACGGATTAACGTCGGTTCGTTCGGGTCATATTAAATCCTAACAGACGGGAACAATTCGCGGGATCGTGTGCGTTGTTTATGTATCCCTGAATCGGAAAACATAATTATGTAAAGTGCTCTGTGATATGATTTAACCGAATATCTCGTTCTAAATTAATTTCCATTGATATATAATCTACCAAAAGTAAGCCAGTTAATATGTTTAAATGACAGGTAGTTCTTCATTTGCAATTGCGGTTAATTTTTATACATAAATTTTCTTCCTCAGAGATAATCATATGATTTTGTTCCTCAGAGTAGGTTTATATTGGGATATTGACGTTAGTGGGGTCTTTTTTTTCTCTTTCTTGAATTTTTTCTCTCTTTCTGCCTTTTTGTGTTTTTCTTATCTATATACATACATACGAATCTAGATGTGGATTGTCAAAGAAGTTTTACTTTAGTTTCGTGTCCTTTTTACACAATATATAATTTTGTACTGTAGCGTCAAAATGCCTAACTTTAGCACGGTCTGCGAAACCTAAGGCCGAAGGTTCAAATCCGCCATTCAACATGAGCACACAGCATTTAAGTTAAGAGTATAAATAAAATAAAGATACTTGAAAAAATAATCTACCATAATTATTTATTCATCGTTTGATATACATCTTAAAATCGCTATTGAATAAATCATTTCATAAGATTAAAATCATTGGCCCAGTGACATGTTCAAAAATAGGAGAAAGCGCTGCTATAGCATAATGACAGACTGACACGCTCACGATAAAACTTTAAGTTAGTTTAAAAAAAAATATATCTATAATGTTATGGATGAAAAGCGAACATAAAGTTTACCTTATATTAAGTAACTAGGCCTTAACTTAACACCTGTAATCGAGTCTCCGGATCCTCACCTTACGAAACATAGCAGCGTTATGGTGGCATACATGAGGGTGTACCACGGTAGAACCTATCCATTTATGTTACAACTCGAAAAAAGCGGCAGCGTTTTAACCACAAGATAAAACCAACATCAAACATAATATATAAACTGGTCTCCATAATATAATCTCTAAAATATATACTAATAAATACACAAAACAAATAAGCTAGAATAACAAGCAGCGTATCATAACAAAGTATCTCGAAATCACACCGTAATATCACGTTTCACTTCTAAGTCACTAACCATCTCACGTCATCAGTTGCGCTCCATTAGCATGGACCCGGCGATTGTCATTATAACTTGGCCGATAATAGGATTAGCGCGACTTGACGCGATCGCACCCAATCAAAACTTGAACTTCGTCCCCGGGGCTAAGCGGATGCCGCCTCCAATTCACGGGTTTGAGGATTACGAAGAGATAATGTATATACGGAGGGGTGAAGATGACGTAACTACGAACGCTTCAATCTTCGCTAGTTTTGTTTCCTTTTTTTTTACAAATTTCCGTCTATAAAATCGCTTTACTAGGTGTTTTTGACAGAATCAAGAAGGTTTAAGCAATGTTCGGTTTGACATCGTCATTATCATTTGGAGGGGTGATCACTATAGGCATTTATTTTTATATCACACACTGCACAGTTCAACAAAGTAATAACCACGGCGAGCCTCTTACTATGTAAAATAATTTAATATCTCCACGTCGTTTTATATTCTCGTTTGAAAAACATTATAGGTGGAAATGCTCACAATATGTCACTTGACATTTGGAACTTAACAAAGTTTGCAAAGTATGACTAATATCTATGTGATTTATACAATAATACGTATTAACGCCGGTTCGTTTGGGTCATGTTAAATCTTAACTGAAGGGAACAAATCGCGAGTGCATGTGCGTTGTTCATGTATCCCTTAATCGGAAAACATAATTACGTAAAGTGCTCTGTGATATGATTTCACCGAATATCTCGTTCTAAATTAATTTCCATTGATATATAATCTCCCAAAAATAAGCCAGTTAATATGTTTAGTAATTTAATATCTCCAGATCGTTTTATATTCTCGTTTGAAAAACATTATAGGTGGAAATGCTCTCAATGTGTCACTTGACAACGAAAACGGCGCAAATGATGTGCGCGTATAAACTAACGAAGACAGCAAACAAAACTTACTCGTATATAATAAAGAGATAAGGGACATTGATACCGTTTATGTTGAATTTTGAATAAGAATTATTAACCGACAGAAAATGGGGTACACAAATTAGAATCTAGTATAAAAGACCCTTATCTCTGGGGGTTCCGTCTCAGCCCTCAGAGGTGATCGTGGATGAATATCGGTATCATAGGCCGCAGAAATGATTGACCATCTATTAAACTGTCTGCTTGTTATCGGATAAAAAATAAAGACCAGAAGACATTCCAATCGAAACTAATTAACATTAAATCTAATTTTAAAAATAAACACTTCTTTTTTGTTTTTTACATTGGGATTAATAAACAAGCACACAGTTCACCTGATGGCTAGTGGTTCCTGCGGTCCATGACAAGGAATCATAATGCAGGTTCGTTGTCACCCTTGGGGAGTGAGATGGAACGCTTCGTCCCCTGTAATGAAGATCTCCGGATCCCTACACTAACCAGGCGAAACACAGCAGCATTATGCTGCTTTTTTACTCTGGTATTCTTTGAGGGCCGTGTTCCTACCCCGGTCGAGCTGACCCATTAATTCTGCAGCCGGAAACAAACTACAGTGTAGCTCTACCACTTATATACTATCATATAGAATTTAATTTTCTCTATTGACAGGCGGTTGTGGCATAATTCGCCATATGGTTCCTTTTACATTGCGATCGGCAGTAATCTAATCATAAGGCGATACATCTGTCGTTCGTTTCTACGCATTCCGCTCACTCTCTCTTAATCTTGGTAATTACTACTCCTCTCAATTTATAATTAAAATTTATTAAAGATCATATAATTAAACACACTGAACGCATTAATATCAATATCCTTGATACAATAATGCTAAATATCTAGTTTGGACCGTAGGTAATTAACTATGATTGCCCCGCCCGTCTAGCTGACATAATAATTGTCTACCGCTTAGCACTACTCGGTCGTTACCAGCGGATTGATAAATACGTTAGACGGCACGAAACAACATCGTGGATTCATGAAACTTCATAACTCACGGCTCATTCCAATTAAAACCGCTAACGAATACTTCAAAACTTAGGACAAGCCCATCGGTTAATCATGAACTTGTCATGGTTGCAACTAAAACTGTATAAAGTGACGTAAAAAATTATAGAACAAGATGTGCTAATGTGATGTATATATTGTATTGACAGTGACAAATTAGCACATAGTTCACCCGCTGGTATGTCCCTGCGGCCCATGATACTCACATTCATCCACGCAAAGGAATACCATTATAATTCCACCCCTGAGGAGTCATATAGAATGCCTCGTCATCAGTGTCTCCCCTACACTCACAGAACACAGCAGGGTTATTCTGCTATTTTAAGGTGATCATCACGTGCCATCAGGTGAACTGTACGTTCGTTTGTTGCTCTTAATAAAATAATAAAATTTAGCTGCCAAAAAAGCTTTGACAAAAGGTTTCCGTTTTTATATCTTCTCTTTTGTATCTGACTATCCCGAATGAAATTAGAACACTGATATGTTATGTTTTAATTATTATTTATTTTTATTATTTATGTTACCTAATATATACCAATACATATTTTACCTTATAGTTATCAAATAAATACAAAGTTTCATCGTACGTCCTGACTTTTCATTACAACAAATTTAAAACGTAACGAGACCCCGAAGGCGCTGCCCTCGAGCCGCTATTATTTGTTTCCTTTTCGTAACTTCCTCGGGACAACAATGGCTAGCAATACATCACGTACAACTCGTTTACGAAGCTTCTTTTGTGACTTTCTACAATTACGTTTCAACCGTTAGCTTGCAGTTTCCTTGTGAAGGAGAAGGAAAATTTATAATGGGAAAAAACGCAGTCAGACGTTAGTGACATGGTTCTCTTAGGTAGTCTTTAGATACACTTTTAAGTAGGTTTTAGGTTATTGTACTGTTCCTGTTTGCAACTCAAAGAAACCATCAGATAAAGCAAAGCTATGCATATTTTATGAAATTAGACATATTTAATGGTAAGTGATCCCTGTAGACCATAGACGGACCATAAACATCCATACTCGATTAGGAAAATGTAATTACGTCATCTCCAGAAGACTAAAATGGTTCGCCTGGTATTTAGCATGAATTTGGTTCCTCTATACGAAACACGCTAGCTTTAATAATAGCTGGTATTGTAAAATACAAACTCAAAACAATGTTAAAAATTAAAAGAATATTTTTATTTAAATTATTTATTCCCAAGGAACACAATAATTTACTTCGGAGTAATTTTCACAAATATACGCAAAGGAGTTAATTGTGACTGGTGACCAAGTTGAAATATGATACAATTATCACGATTTAGTCGTCTATTACCGTCGGCATCGTTTCGCAACATAAATCGGATGACTAGAAGCGTCACGTTATAATTTCCAATAATTTACAACCTAAATTGTCGTTGTATTTTCTCTCAGGACGTTAGGCACAATTTAGAAGAGCTCGTTATCGAGAGAACGTCCTCCGAGAGTGGTTTTAATGCTTATTTATTGAAAGGCTTGCGTCTTGGCGACTGGTCGAGGATATTTTCGGGATCATTGTGTCAGCGCTCGCCTTGTTTTATGCGGTTGAAGGTCGTTACTGGTGGCCCCGATCGCACTGTACGTATATTTGTTAAGGACTACTCGGCTTCACTCAAGCCATTGATTTTATGGCAAGGAGACGACGAGTAGACTTCATGCCAGTCAACGTACCGTATAAGCAATCCCAGTTGAAATGTGAAATTCGGTTTATCGTTTTTCGCTTACGTGTTTGTAAATGAAAAATATAATATTGCACATAGTTAAAATTATTACAAGAACTGATTCTTTTGTTGAAAACATGTTATGTATAAATCGGTAAAAAAATTATTGCTCCAAAACTTCTATGATTTGATTCAAATTAGGCTTGCGCAAATATACTTGGGTTTCTGAATATCTCAAAAGGCCCTCATCCACAGCACCCTTTTCATTCCTTCACCAATCTTAACCCTGATCCCTCTACTCTACTTTGAAAATCGACAGTTGAAACTACTGTCTGTTCCTCAGCTTTTTATTCAGGTAATTAAACTGTGGAAAACACTTCCCCTATACAACATACCGAATAGTTGCCTATTTTCATATGCTTGGTAGCAAAACACTATTTATCTTTGGTACTTATGCTTAATGATTAAAATATAACTGTATTATTCAGTATTTATAATTAAATATGTCTTATGATCGTATCAAGATATTTTATGATATTAAATAAAAATGTTGGATATTTTATTTACGCAGACTATAAGGTCAGCTATTGTACTCCTGATGAAAATAATGGTTTCCTGTATTTGTGACTCTTTTATATTTGTACAATAAAATTATGTCTATCTAAATATATAGGTTATGGATTATAAAAATTGTCGACTGCAATATGAAACTCAATTTAATGGTACATTCCAATGAAATTATTGCACTAGTTATCTAGAATTAAAAGCTTTTATAACGTTAAAAGAGAAGATAATTAAGTTTAAAATACAAACTTACAAAAGACAAAAAAGTTACAAAGTTATATCTCACAGTCTCACGCACTTATGTTTACTTATGTCACCTTTAACTACTTACCTGATTATGAAATATTTTTCACTTCCATTCAATTTTAAGCTATTCTAACATATTTTAGTAATTATAAAACAAATGTATATATCAGTAAACCGGATCATGTTACAAACGAATCTTTGCAAGCAGTTAATTTGCAAAATTAAAACACAGATACAAGAGGCGAACAAACTTGTATATTAGAACACGATTGGAAAAGTTACGGAGAAATGGGAATATGGAAATAACAGATATAAGTAATGTGTATACCAGGCCAACTTTGTCTTGTAACTCGCATGCAGGCGAGCGCAGAAAGCATCGGTTAACTTGTTGCTGAACTGTAAGCTACACGGAACAACAAATTATGTTATTCAGAGAACTAACAGAGTACACTGCTTCAAGTCGCTGTTATTAGAATTATTTACTTCCATTCGTTTCCTATAGTTCAATGAATTATATTAAGATATGACTATTTGTAGGTCATTTGAGGAGATGACTATCAGACCAGTGGATTTGTTAAGTCACTTGCATAACAGTGGTAGTGGCTACATTGCTGTTTGTTTCTAGCTGCAGAATGAATGGATCAGCTCTACCGGGGTAGGTCCGAGCCCATATAGAATACCAGCGTAAAATAGCAACATAATGTTGTTGTGTTTCGTCTCGTGAGAGTCCCTACTCTCGTAATACGTAATAAACCTTTATTACTGGTGACGGGGCATTCCAACGCATCTGCATTATGATTCATTGTCAAGGATGAATGTAGATGTCATGGGCCACAGGAATCACTTACCATAAGGAGAATTGTGTGATTATTTGTTACTCTCAAAGTAATAAAAAAAAAAAATATTGTGTACTGATTTCTAAGACATGCAGGTTTACTATAACTTTCTTCACTCACTCACTCACATGCATCACTTAAAATTGCAATTTTCAATTTCATTGGTGCCGTCAGCTAGCGTATCAGGCAAGCATACAGTCACTTCGGAATACAATCTCTATATACAATATTTGTGCTACACAATAATAACTGTTCTTTGAGTCTCAGTATAATGTGCTTGCCTCTTTTGGCACAAGCGTTCTCACAATCTATTTACATAATTAAGGGAGACCCGAATGAGGGTTTCTGGACAGTTACTTGTACTTGTACGCAAATACATTTTGTGAAAATCTGAGAACATCATCAAATTTATCCAGCCAGTAGCCATTAAAATCATGAGGTTCCATAATAATCCTCAATGTAAGAGTTTTATCAAGAAACAAATAAAATGTATTCGATAGATTATCCAATTGGTTCACACGTTTCGTATGAAATAAAATCCAGCAAAAGTAAATTTGTCTGAAATTCCACCGTCATTAAACTTCACGACCCCAATTTGCAAGTGCTTTGACACGCAATGTCAACCTTCCATAGTTCAAATAGCAATTTATTTATTTACGATACTGATAATACTTTAAAACGTAAGGTGAATACGTAAGATATAAATAATATCTATATTTAATATATAAACCATATCGCTTTGTACCCCGTTTAGTGTATTAATGAAATAAAAAAAAAAAAAATACTCGTTAGAAAAAACTTAAGACAGTTCTGAAAAAAAAACAGATTAAAACCAAATAATAAAACATATTGCAAATACGTTGTCATCCCTGACGACTAAGATGTAATAACGTGATATAGTACTTTTTTGCTGGTGGGGCTACGCTACAGCTCAACTGTTAACGAATATAGCATTTTTGTCTTCAAGGGTTCGCACATTGATTTTTTCTTGGTAATTGATAAATAGACGTTATAGGCCAGGCCGCATTAAGCACTTACAATCAGGGCAACTGTGTACTCGTTTGTCACACTTAGTATTATATATATATATACATATATATATATAGATATATATATTAATAATATATAATAAATAATTAATAAATATAATATTATTAGTTAATTTTTATTCAGAAATAATTATATAATAAATACCGGTATTTTTGTGCTATTTATAGCAGTACCTAAATAACAAGATATTACTGATATTTTGTCATAAGTCCGTTCTACTATAACTGTAAATATTTCTAAGGATTTTTTTTAATACCAATTATTTAAATATACATGTTTGGTAATTGGCAGTTTTTATGTGTAAAACAAAATGTAATGTTGAAAATCTCTAATTACAGAAACATTTCACAGACGAATAAAGATATAATTTTAACTAATGATCTTATTTTGAAGGTGTATTTAATAGGCAACACATAAATAACTGAAGTTTGACAAGTAAAAGTTAAACAAAAAGTGAACCTCATTTCCGCAATGAACCTACATCCATATTTGTTAAAGATTCAATCGACTTGTAATATAACGTATTATGGTGTTCGGTGATGTTGCAAAAGATATTTCTTTATACATAATAAATATACCAAAAACAAACTTGGAAGATGCATTTCAGCGAACGAAGTGGCGGAGTATAGGAGTGAGGTTGAATTTCGAGATAAATTACGCTCTCTGGAAGACAAGTACAGTGTATACGAAGTCCACCTGTCACAGCAGCTGTCCCAAGATTTTATTTTTACTAAAGTTCACATGATGGTAAATGATTCCTGGTGTGCATGACATCTATCCTCGATATTAAATCGATACCCAAACGCGCTGTCATCTCTGAGGACTGAGAAGTATAACCAGTAACGTATTCAACGGTTTCTTTCACAGACCGTGAGGAATACCGAAGCCACCAGATGCTGTTTTATGCTGGTATTCCATGGAAGCGGCATTCCCCGACCAGAGTCAAGTCCATACATTTCGATCATATCTGGTGATGATACATATACTGTCAGAGTATTTTATATATTTATAGAAATCCAACTGAACACTTTATCATAAATCACAACTCCCAAAAGTTCCATTCAACTGTTTTAATGAGTAATGAGTCCGCCGGACGTCGCTCGCGAGGGAAATTTTCACCCCCACCCCGTCGTCTCTTGATGACAATACCCACTGTCACTGTATCGCATATAATCTATTAACGTAGGTCATTTCGTAATGATAATCCCGATTTTCTTTTCACGTAAATCAAAAAAAATTACAGCATATTATTGTAAAAAAAATGTTACTAACACATGAGTCTATGTTACTTGAAATAAATAAATAATTATTATTATTGTATTATATTTATTTTAATATAGTTCTTTGTATAATTTATTTATTTATTTAATCGTACTTATAACCATTACCAGGTTTTTATTTTTTTATTAGTCTTTTAAATTAAACCAACAACAAATCGAATTAACATTAGCTCACTAATCTTCAGTTTATTATATACCTACATATATTACCCGCAGCTGAACACAACCTGTGTTCTACACATAGGTACCTAATACCAACAGTTATGTTGATATTAGGTTCCTTAAGTTTATAATCTATAATATTTAATGTCATTACCTTAAAAAAGGAAGGTAGAATCATGAATAGAAGGTAGACTCTAGGCTGACATTACAAAAACATAACTAGAAATAAATAAACCAGTTTTTTTTTGCCATAATTTTACTGAGTTTTTAGCGTTTTAACATGAGAGATTTGACTTGACACAAATGCTTGAAACAAGTAGTTGAATTATAATAAAAAGTAGATATATATATATATATTTCTGAAATGAGCGAAAAACATTCACAAGGGATTCGAAGTTTAGACACATAACAGTCCTGTTATTTTATAAAGGATTATAAACGGGCTGTTGAGTTGTAGTTATCGACTGCGTGTGCTACGAGAGGAGGGGCTTATTATGTCTATTTATTGAAAGGCGTACATCCCAGCCACCGGACGTGCTGGTTGTAGGTGCTTGAATTATTTTATATGTTGAAGGGTCGCAGGGGTATCCCCCGTAGAATTGGATCGTGAGATTTGTGATGGAATTAATTTTATGCCCTCATGTGTGGACTTGCCGGAAATTGATGGAACAATGATTGGGCAATGGATTTTAAAAGACCACCATTCAATCGAAATGAGAAATCAAAGAAAATTGTTGTGAATATTATAGTTAATTTCATCACTGGAATAAAAAGGAACACAACTTGGTCATCTAGTAGTTCATTAAATTTTTTAACTCTAGTAGTATGAACATGAACTTGAAAAATAAGACTTTCTTTATTATATCTTTGTTAGTTAACCACAGATTACCAGAGTGTGATTTTTGTGAGAATTACAAAAGCATCAATAACCTACCCTAATTTATTGTAAACAAATAGTAGCCGGATACTCTAACCGCTACAGCACGCAGATATATATATATATATATATATATATATATATATATATATATATATATATATATATATATATATATATATATATATAAATATATATATGTATATATTGAAGTCAACGTTTTGTCATTTGTTGTGTGTGGCTAAACCAAATTGGATAAAATTTTCAATTAAGTACTGAAATACATAATTAAATTAAATATAAATGCAAAGATGAAATGCAAGCCGTGGCTTGGGCTAACATGTAATCTTTGTATGACACACATTATATGCTACGGTTGACAAATCAAAAAGAAGTCAATTTTAAAATAAATCGTGCGTACGTTTGACGTGACGCGTACACGAGTCTGGAGTAAGGGCGTTACTCAGATGCTCGTATGAAATCGTGAGCACAGCTAGTATATTATATAATTTTTATTTAGGATTGAAAATCACGAAGCGTTAACATATTTCCATTAAACATAGCATTAATTTGAAATGGTATAAGCCAGGTCTCTATCGGTATTTCATATCGATATTACCAGCAAGCACAATAGCGACATCGGAAGTCCATAAGCCGCTAGTGAAGCGAAACTTCACAACTTCTCTACATGAAAGTCACGTACTTCTATCGGATCTTAGTAATATTTTCGTTCCGCGCCGCCGTACTGCCGACTAACACGACGCCGTGAAATACGTTCTTTCATATATATATTTATCTTTTTACAAATAAATCTGAGAAAAAGTTATCGCAGATTCTGAACCGGTGAGATGATACTGCACGGGTATATTCCTCTCATATCTTCCCATTCTTGCATACCGATTTATTTTAGTAATATTAACCTAACAATTTTATATTCTGAAGATGTTATCTTGGAAACAACTACTATTGTAATAGACCTCGAAGATATAACTATTTAATACTAAGCTATATCTTATGTGTATAAGAGAACATATCCACGAAAAAAAGAACCTTACCTTCGAACACGGCGAGGGTGGCGACAGCAGTGACGACATCACCCACACCGTTTTCAGCCATGCACTCGTAGGTGGCGTCATCGCGCGTCACTCTCACGGGTTCGATTCTCAACACGGCCCCGTTAGCACCGGGACCCGCTGCCGCGTCCATTCCCGACACTTGGTACCTTGACTGCATGCCTGATGAAAGAAAGGAAATTTATATTATTTAAAATCATAACAAAGCATAACACTTGTATTTATAGGTGACAAGTGCTTAAATATTACTTCTAGTATATTTCAATTTAGATTGAAAAATGTTGATAATATGCTCTGGTTTTATATCGACCACAGTGATATCTTCTAGTTATTACTGAATTACAACTGAGCAGGACACACTGGTGACTAGTGATGTAACGAATCGACATCGTCAACGACATCCTGTAAGACTAGTAGTGCAATGTCAGGGGCACTAGCTATAGATACAACACACTCACACCACCACAACAACCTGTGATGCACATATATTATGTCTCGACTTTCAGCTGGGGACCATGCTGCTGGGGACTTTCAGCTGGGCTATTGCGTAGCCCCCTTAACGACGATCCGTCGAAATAAGTATAATAATCATTAAAATCCCAAGCAGTAGCGCGACAGTGGTAGACTCGTTGGTCATCCACAACACCGTAATGAAATAGCAGAATAAAGTTAGACACGTGTATGTCGCGGGCCGCAGTTATCACTAGGGTTAACCGTGTTCGTTTTTCACTCGTTACATTATAAAAATGTTATTTTGTTATATTATTTTACTTTACACTTTTAGGGAAACTTACGGCTAGTACATAACAGTTGAGAGTAAAGGAGCTTAAACACAGAAGGCCAATTAAAAGTTTCCACAAATAGGCCATTTTATAGTTACACAAAGAAATAAGAACAACGAACAGACATAAACAAGAATAAATATATAAAAATATATATATATAAAGTTTATTCAAATTTAGCTTAACAACAACGTTTATATATACATATATATAAAGTTTATTCAAATTTAGCTTAACAACAACGTTTATATATATATATATATATATATATATATATATATATATATATATATATTTCGCGAGATTATTGCCACTCGAAATTTAAATAATTCGCAATGAATTACATTTATTAAAAATCTTCTAACGTCTAGCGAACCGTCCGAGGTTCTTTGTGGGGCCGTCCTGCACTTTACATTATCCAACTCGGGATTGCGGAGCAAAAACTACGACTTGCGCTCCCTTGCTGGCGGCACCGACGGTCTTATTTCAAGATATACAAGATTTAATTTTAGTATGGCGGTGGTGCCAAGAGGAACGTTGTAGGGAAAGTTGGTAGAATACGACTGGCTTCGGGGAGACAGAGCTAAATCGCCACTCGTGGTAAGTGCCAGGAAAATGTATTTCACAACAAGTGAGAATAATCGTTGTCTTTCTACGACCGCTCGGATTTAAAAGTATAATGGTTTCTCTCTCTTTCTTAGTTGTTCGTCTCCCAGGCGGACTACGGTACGAAGTTTTTTTAGCGTATTCTCGAATATAATTCGAGAAGCGGGAATAGTTACGCAAATTTTATAAGAAAACGGACTAGAAAAATGGATAAGTTTTATTAAAGTAACTTTTTACTATCTAAAATAACTCTGAAAGAGTAAAATAATCCTCGCCCCGAGTACCTCTGTAACTTTAAAGTGGCTATGAATGAATAAAGGTAATTCAAAATTGTGTTTATCGTTGACGTCGTATTCAATTAAGTCCATCCTGTTTCATTTCACCTAGTAACCTAGATTCTTCAGAAATAGCGACCGGGTATAGACAGTGGTAGTTAACGTAATACTATCTCACTATAATTTCTAAGTGCCAAAACCACTGTAGCTTACTTGCTTGTAGCTTATCGGTGATGTCACGCACTCTCTGTAAGCTGTCTCTCATGCAGTCGTTGCGGATTTAATTACGCCACACATTCACATTAATTTCGGCAGTCTGTACAGAGCGGAGTTGATTATTAATTAGTCAATACCTTCACGACTACAGTTAGTTACACCTTAAGTAACTACTTACTACTCATATATTCTTAGAGACTGAAAAGTGCTCAAGTGCGAAGTGATAACGTATCTGTATTGTTATTACTTATCGATAGGCATAGGTTATAATCATCACTTCCATTTCGTGTTCTTATAGGAGTAAAATATCTAACGTATTTCTAACCGGCATATCAAGCCACATCCATTACTCTCCTCGGACAAAGAAAAATTTTCAAGCACTGGCTTCAAAATCGACCAAGAGGAAATATATATAATAAAAATTAAAACATTTTATTAATCGTTATTTAGAACAAATAAAAAGGAATTTCTAATGCTGCAACTAATTAACTTTTCATACTTAAGTATGAATATACAATTTTACATATTACTAGATAGATTTATATATTTAGAGATGAGATATATTTTACATATTAGAGTATACGACGAGTTTCCTATAAGCGACACTTGGTAATATCTTTTTTATTGGAATAATTTCAATCATAACTGGTATGAAGCAAATATTCTATTAGGTTCATAAAGGTAGAGCCACGTCGCAGTTGGTTTCTAGATCCAGTATGAACAGCCCTACTGTTCGGCAATCGGCGAACAACCACGCCCTCACAGAATACTAGCGTAAAATAGCAATGTATTAATCCGATAGAAGCAACCTACCGAACCGAGGTCGGGCCTCTCGGGGACCCTCGAGTCAGTTGCTTTTACGCGCAGGGTAACGGTCTAAGTCGAGGTTCCCTCTCGGGAACTCGACTATGCTGTACTGTGCTAAGAATCCATTAATGAAGGTATTGCCTGAATGCCTTAAGCGGTTGGCCACCTTTCCCCGGTGTAGCTGAAAAATTCTCGGGCTAACAGTGGCCGCCAGCAAAAAGATCTTTATACCCAAGGGTGATAACGCATGTGCATCTTCAATCTTTATTGAAGATGGATGTTAAAGTTTGTAGGGTTACCATCAGGTTAACTCTAAACTCTAGTAAAAATAACATTACATTATAATAGTGGGGGTTGAATATGAAATTTTAAATGCTGATTCTTGATTTGCATGAGAAAACATCGCGAGGAAAACCCGCATGATTAAGAAATAATCAATTAATTCAAAACTAAAATTGCAAGCTATGCAAAGGCCGCAGTGAACCCGTATGGCGGCCTACGAACCAATAATGTTAAACCATTGTAAGGTTAATTTATTAATATTTACTACCTCTAACTGTTTTAACTATGTAATTATTTTATATACAACATCTCAAGAATTTAATTAATAAAAAACAGAGCTGTTGTTTATTAATTACCTCTAAAGTGGTGTGAGTTAATGTAAATGATACACAATATCTTAAGAGGGGTTTGCTTAGTAAAAATAACAAAACAGCGTCACTTATTTATCATCATCCGGTGTTTCCCAACGTGGGGCCCACGCTCCACAAGGGGGCAATTTGATAATTAAGGGGGGCAATTTCAGAATGGACTCGATACGACTTTAACACTTTCCGGGCTATTTAAATGCAATGCTCGATATCGATAATGCAAATTTAACAAAAAAAGCAAAATCATAAAAAAATGCTGTAAATAATTATTAGGAATAATTTCGTTTGAAGCCACTAAAATATCAACTGGGTGATTAATGTCGTCTAGTGTTTTGCCCGGATGTTTTAAAACTCGCTAAACAACGTTGTCGTCCGCACCCAATCGGCCTAACTCAACTTCTGTAGTGTTTCACACATCATTCAGTTGGTGTTAATTTGATTTCCCAATACTAGTGGATTTATCTGATATATCAAATATGGCAGTATCAAGAAGAACTCGCAGAATTGCAAAATGATGAGTCAGTAAAAAATTTATTTAATATAAAAAAAGGCATGGCTTTGTGAATAAACTGAAATTAAATACCCAAATGCAACCAAAAATGCAAGAAAACTTTTACTGCCGTTTCCCTATTCATATTTAGCTGAGTGTGGATTTAGTGCTGTAAATGATTTACTGATAAAAAAAAGAAATCGACTGGATATAACACAACGTGGACACTTGAGATTAAAGCTAACTAAATTGGAACCTAATATAAAATCTCTATGCAGCATCAAGCGCAAGGATCGCACTAAATTAATATAGAGAATCTGTATTAAAATTATTTTGAATTTGAATTTCAGTTTTTATTATATGTTTTGAAATATTACTTACTATGTTTTGATAACAATTTCATAGTTATTTCTTCCTAAAACCTTTCATTTATGTTTTATAAGTGAACAAATCAATTTATTAATGTTAAAAATTATGTATGGGGGCATAAAAATTTTAGAAATGTTACAGTGGCAGAGGGCACAAAAAAGATTGGGAAACACTGCACTAGCCTATTGCATCTTTATTCTCTAATATCATCATAAAAATCGAGAACCATTCATCATTATAATTATCAATTCAACCCATCACTAGTCCACTGCCGGCTACCCACAGAATAAGACACTTGCTCCATTTAACGGGTTTTTTTCTTAGACTGCGATGGCCACTACGAGGTTGTCACTAGAGAATATTTCTTCCCCATCGGTTATCAGTTGTACGAGTCTACGAGTACGGAGTGGCTATATGCCAGCCCATTGCCACTCCAGCTTACTGATCCTTCGAGCTGTGAGTGGTTTACCTTTTTATTTTAATCCAAAAAATATAATGCAGAAAAACGCCGAGCTCTTTACATAAATCGCTGAGAGACTTACGTTTGCTCATACCACCAGCATTGGAATATTCAATGAGTTAAAATTATATTGCACTTCTATGGAAAAAAGTACACTACTGCTAAGAGAGAAAAAAAGAAGAAATACTGACACAGTTATAACTTCTTTTATTTATACTATCATTAAGCAAACGTCAATTGAATAAAAAATAACGGAGGTTTTTTGGTTTGTATGCACACACTATTCTTCTTCTTTCGTTATCTTCACTGCTGAAGGTCGTTTTAGGGCAGTTGGAATAGAGAGTCCCGTTATAGTTTTGACTTGGTCGGACCAACGGATAGGTTACCTCCCCCGTGATCTATTACCCTCGATCTTACCAATTACAACTAGTTTATCCAGGCTATCTTGTTGTCCAATGTGTCCAAAGTGATCAAAGTAGCTGAGGACTCGTTGGTTACAGGTAGTTGACAGTCTGGTCGTGATTTTTAGTTGGTTGAGAATGGAATTATTTTTTCGTTTGACAGTCCTCAGTATGCGCAACATTCTCCTCCAACATCACATCTATAAAGCCTCGATTTTCTTCCGGTCAGCTGGGCGTATTGACCATACATTATATCCCAGTGATTTTAACGAACATACAACTGTGTTAGAAAAAACTCACTAAAAGTGACCGTCCAAATTTCAGGTTCACCGATTCATCGGTCGAGCTCGAATTAGGCAAAGCAAAGTTGTCTGTACTTTTTCGCCCTCATTGCAGTACAGAGGCCAATAACCCACACTGCTTCCTTTGGATTACAAGGCAATGTTCATGTTTTGAAAATAAAAATTCATGTTTTAATCCTTTAAATCCGAGGTATTTCTTATGTACACTTAGCGATATTTTGAAGACCTTGTAATGTTATTTTACGAGTATTATTTGCTCCATATATCCGTCATATATCATATACTAATCATCTTCAAAAAGAAACTTCGACAGATAGAAGCGCAGAAAAATGGTGCGGAATCAGGAAAAGATACTTAATGAGGTCCGTTCTCTCTGGACTCGCATCTCACTTACATGTGTCGTGTACTCCCATTTTTTTCTCCTGACATTTATAGATTAATATACTCATAGATTTCCAAAGTTGTTGAAATAAAACCCCCGTTTGGGAAAACAAATGTCAAATAATACTGGTTTCAGATTGCTTCATAGGTTTTAACTCAATTATGTCACTCGAATCGAATGACGTCACATGATGTCATCAGCACGACATGGTGCAAGTTATGATTGAATATCTTAAAAGGACCAACGATTTGACAATTGGTCCGTGCAATATTGCTAAGTTCTCTGGGAAACCGCCCTGATCGCGGTCCTTTACTAATGTTACTGTAATGATCATGATGAAATTATTAAGTAGCAATAAAGTAAATTTATTGGATCTAAATAAAGCTTAAAGTTTTTATAAAGGCAATTCTTTATCTTCTATGAGAATTACAATCATGAAAAAAAAAATTAAAACGTGGTTATTAAAATTAGATTATGAACATACTGAAAGGCAATTAGAGGAACGGTCTGTATAGTAAGTATTTTATAATTCTACAATTACATATATTCATACACACAAACGCTTAAACATAACCTCATACTCACCCTTACACACACCCTCACACAAGTTCTGGTTTTATTTATTTAGTATATTTTATTTACATAAATTAAGTGTAATTGTTAATGGGAGAACACACTGACCTCTTCGATACAGGTTTAGAGCCTAGCTCAGAAGTCAGGGACTTCATAAAGATTGTGCAAAAAAAAATATGTCAATAAATATATACATTTTTTTATTCCAAGTGTCATAATTAAATACTAGGTTGTATATCAATCAACACAAATTGCATTTTACAAATTGCATGCAAATTAATTTGCTACAAGAGTATAAGAATTTAGTTAATACATAGAATTTAATAAGTTCTAAGTACACCATATATAAACGTGTGATGTGATATAATTCGTCGTTTCAAGTTTTAAAACTGTCTACCGACCAATATCAAGAAGTTTATAAGGGAAATATATTGCATATGTAATTTTTGTATATCTCTTCATAAATACCGTGGGTTCAACAAAAGAATAAACAATATGACAAATAAAGTTAGGGCTTATTCTATTTTTACATTACATTTGATCACGTTTTAGGACGAGGAAAAAGGTACAAGAGATTTTTTTCTCCTATATGATTTCCGCCGTTTTTATTTTTATGTAATAACTTTGTGTTTGCTACTGGAGTTCACTAGTTATAACACACTGAAACAAGAAGCAGGATTTTTAAGATTTTCATTTGTTCCTTTGTTAGACAAGGATGTTTTGAGCTTCGAAAAGCTATCTGATATGCCCACCGTAAAGTCAAATAGATTAGAAGGCTATTTTGAGATTATAAAATGTCCCTGCGTAATACAATTACACTATACAAAGCGTGCATCCGATCCATAATCACATACGTAAGGGGCCCCATCTTTGTGCATGCCCTCCCGCGTCACAATTACCGACTTCAGATAATTCAAAATTGTTTAATGCGCAAGGCCACCGGTGCACCGAGGTTGTTGGCCATAGCTCAGTATCTGAAGCAGGCTTCCCGCCGATATTTCGACGCTACCGTGACATCAAATCCCCTTGATTGCAAGTGCCGCCACTTACAATCCCATCGCGAATCATAAATTCATCCACGTCCGAAGGAGACCGAGGCACGCCCTCGATGACCCCCTGACGACGCGGTCACCACGGCCCAAGCCCTTCATAAAACACTACACACGGAAATTGCCCCCTCATACCGCCCCTGCCAGCGGCGAGGGCATGGCAAACAAGGTTAATCGCAGTACCGTCATGGCACAGTCCGGTTCTCACCAGACAATAATTATAGAAGCGTCGCTGGGTTTCTTGCGGCACTTCTCTTCGAGCGCCCACGCATTCCAAAGTGGTGTTACAGATATCCAATAATAATAACGATATTAATTGAGAAAGATATTCCTTAGTCAGAAGCAACTGACCGAGCCGAGGTTCGGCCCTCTCGGGCACCCCCGAGTCAGACGCTCTCGCGAAACAGGGAAACGGTCCAAGCCGAGGCTCCCTCTCGAGAGCTCTTGTGCTGGTTACCCACTAATAGGGTTCTCGACTGAGTGCCATAAGCGCTCGGTCAACCCTCAATTCCAGTACGTTAACTTAAATGATTTAGGTCAATTACTTATTTAACAATAAAACGAGTAGGATAACTATGTTAAATCTGTGAAAAAACATTTATTAAATTATAATATTATAACAAAACTTTAATTTAAATAAGTTATAAAAGCTCCACTTGCAAGGTTACTTGCTATTTATTTAAAGAACAAGGAAAAAGAAATCGAGAGCTCTCTATACTTTGAAAACAACTCAGAAATTGTGTTTATACATAGGCGAGGTTTAACGAAAAAAAGATTTCAATAACGATTCGTAACTTTCGAGGGTTTTTTATGTGCTGTAGATATTTTGCTATTTCTTAAACTTACTCTTTCTTAAGTATAGTTTCAAAGTATATCTCGCATATTAAGTAAAATATAAACTTTGTTCTCTACTCATTAATGGTCTTAGAAATGTTACAAAGCGGTCCCAAACACATTCAGGCACAAATTACAACAATTTTTGAAAATCAAATATTATTCATCGGCTGGGAATATAATCACAAACCCACAATCTTGTTACTCCGACTACGTATACATGTGTACCATTCGTATATGTACCTATATCATAATAGTTATCATTTATGCTCGCCGTTAATCATACTACTGAATTCAACGTGAAGCCTCCACGGATTGCAAAATCGCATACGACAGCGAGCAACCTGCATCCATAATTATAAATGAATTTATCATAAAAAATAATTTAACATAAATTTCTTGGAAACATTCGGTGTATAAACAACTTTAATTCGATTAACACTACACATAAATAACTCATTATGGCACCTGTTTAACCCCCGCGAGCGTAATAATCACACGAGCTACTAATTTCATACGCAAATTGTTCGACATTTTTAAGTATCCTACTTCGATTAGTTCGCATAATTAGTTTTAATTAATTAAAACTGTTGCGTTTAATGCGCAATCTCTTATAAAGTATATATTATTACTAATACTATAGTATAATATGAGTATATTTATTTTACGGCATATTTTACGGTCAGCTTGCCGTAATATATTCCGAACAAGACCGGATAGACACGGAAGACCGAGAGATGGTGTCCGCCCCGAAAAATTTGGTTTGCGCATGTCGCTTGTGAAGTCGTGCGTCGTGTCGTGTTTACATCAAATGCCGACGCCATTGTGAACAATAACTGTACTAACTAATATATATAAACCTTAAGCTTAATAATGTTTTTCCTTCAAAGTTTTTCGTCAGTTATTCATTGCAATGAATTGAACACGTAATCAAAACAGACAAAAATATCTTGAACATTATTTTATTTTTAGGTAAATGCTTACGAGTCTTCAATTAGAATTATTAGTCTTTTCTTTTTAATTTAATATAACTTGGAGAATGTATATATTTTATTTATCGTATAGTCAATACAATCGTTGTTAAGAATTAACACACATCCTGCAAAAAAGGAAAGTCATCCATAACTAGTCCAACATTTCCTTTTATACCTCAATCAGTTTTCTCATCAACCACGATATCTTCGAGCGATAAATCTTATTTGTCTTTTGTTTGCAAGAAAACAAAATCTGCAGTTATCCGAATCGTCGACACAATTTGATAGATGGGTGCTCCGGGTTGACAGACGGACAAATCGGGAGTAAAGTCAGATAAAACACATAGAATATGAAATGAGATCGGTGCGTATGATCGGAACTATTATTCTTTTATGGTCGACGCTCTCCGAACGGATGATCGACGCTATTACATTTTTCATGGCGGCCCGATCAAACTATTTAAAGGGGGAATGAGCGGGGATGTTAAGGGAGGTTTTCGCATGCGTGGTCGACAGGCTATACGGATTTCTTTCAGCTCATTGCCCCCGGGCTATGGGCATCATTACCGACTCCAGATATTTATTGCCGAAAATGTGCCTTTTTTACATTTCGATCACGAATAGCAACGGTGTGTGTTATATATGAAGCGGTTAGTGCTTAGTTTGGAATTAGCAGTAATGTACTTATAATTACTCTTCCATTACAAATATACACAATTTGTCTCAGTCATTTTATATGTGCATAGTGGGCTAAGTGGCGTACATATTGGCATTTCTTCAGTCTTTGCACAGCAGTATACTGCTAAAGGCTATTATTAATGATGTATTAAGTGTGATGTTATTAGTAAGTTTTACTTCTATCCATTCTAGACAGCGGCGTATTCTCAAATGTTGTATATTTAATGAGGTGTAGTCATAGCTAACAGTAGCATTGAACAGTTTATTATTTTATTGATGCTTTACAATAAGTTTCGTATAAACACAGTGAGACGAACAGACAAGGAAGTATAATAGACGAACACTCCACTAAGAAGTAGAAGGATGGACAGTAAGAAAAACGCAAGGTAATCGTGTTAACGAATAATCGCGAAAAAAGTACAAGTGTCGGATAAATATTGAAAGGCGCACGCGCCATCAACTGGTGGGTTATCAACTGACTTATTGTAACATTTTGGACACGCTTATGTATTAATTATGGTTTAAACAATGGTACAGTGGAAATTCCACTTTACAGAGGTTCTCGTATCCTAGTGAGCACTTCAAGCAGCACGTGAATATGAACGTGCAAAAAGCACGTGGTATGAGTTGTCCAATTTTAGGTGCGTTGCAATCAAGTGTTGAAACTAGTTAAGGTAATTCGTTTGTTGATGGGTATAATCCATGAGAAAGACTCTGTTATGTCACAAAATATTTATATTTAATTTTATATAAAACAAATGTCATTATGGGATTATGTTATTATCTACTTTAATTATATATTACTACTACTATGCTACATTATATAATATTAGTGATTACAAGCCTCATAGTAAGTGATAATAATAATAACAGGGACCCGTAACATCAACATTAGTTCTTAACAAAGATTCAAGATACACATGATTTGTTACCCGTGGGGACTGAGATGAAGTTACCTGTAATGGCCCCGGTATCGCCACGCTTACCATACGAAATACAGTAGCGTAACGCTGTTACTTCCGGTTGGTATACTGCAGAGACGTGATCCTTACCTGGTCGAGCCGACCTCTCCATGTTGCAAATATGAAATATGTGCAGTATAACTCAAGCTAGAAAGATACGCGTATAAATCGCACAATGTCGAAGTCCGACCAAAAATTTAATTTCTTAGTAATATGATAAAGAGTTAATAAAACAGATGCGTTATCATCCCATGAACAGACAGATGATATACCCCATCGAACTCTCATCTTAAATTTTTCGGATTAATTCCAGTCGCTGAGTTTAAACATCGTACATCACGACAGAACTCAAAATTTCGTCCTTATTATCACGATGGTTGGGAATCAATCCACCACTGTGCGCTTTACGCGAAATTTTCTGCCACGTACAACTACTTTGTGTAATCGACTGTCGCCACCGGTGTCAACAGATACGACTTAGGGACATTCAAGAAAATAGCCTACACCATCCTTAAAGACCGGCAGAGCATTTGCGCCCACTCTGGTGTTGCGGGTGGGACTACCGTCGTAATCACTCACCATCAGATCAGCTGCACATTTGCCACCTATTCTATAGTAAAAAGAAAAGTTACAAAATCACTAGGGAATGCATTACGATGACAACTTCACTGTTATTAGCTAGTGTATGATACTACTTGCATTGTATATATATCGTTTTATACCATCAAAATTATCTAACCAACGTTTACAAAGGCTTCTTCACTAAGACTTTTGTATGAAGTTAAAAATTTGTAAGTAATAGTATATCAATTAATTGTAATACGAGTTAAGGGAAAGACTTATCACTTTGTGTCTATTACAAAATCAACATATTTATAATTATTAAACTAAATTGAAAAATAAATACACTCACTAGAAACTCGTTTGCCGTTCTTCCGCCACTGAATGTTGGGAATGGGATCGCCCCTGGCGGCGCAATAGAACGCAGCGATACCGTTCACGCGTACTTGCAGGTTACGCGGCCGGATGGTGATCTCGGGTGGATCTGCACACACAAAAAAAAAACAAGATTAACAAAACATACGGTCACATTTTCATTGCACATATGACATAATGGAGTACAATTATATGATACTGTCAAATGTGTCCAGCAAATGTCGCGGTATCCTAGGTGTAAAATTTTAAATTTGTATCGGATTGGACATTTAAAAAAGATGTCGATTTAACAATGTTAACACATTATATACTAAACACAATTGAATTTTAATAGAAGTTAATTTAAATGCAGTGTCCATTATTAAAGTAGCATATACAAATCTAGATCACATAAGCATCAATAAACATCTTATTTACCTACATAGCTATCGTAAAATTATGTCATAATTAGGACAACTGTCCAGCACAGAAAAGTCGAATAGTTTCCGTGTTCTGTTAGCATGGTAATGTATATATGAATAAAAAAACTTTTATTGCATATATTATCGGTATAAAAAAGAGTTAATGACGCTATTTCTCATGGGGCATCGTTAGGTCAGAAATTGGACCAATGGCTATCCAATTTTCGACCATGAATAATTTATTGAGTCCTGGCAAGCCCTCCTAATAATATTATCTCCGCATAAGTCGCCGGTCACTTAATTATGTTCAGGTGAATTCACTGGCTTGCTATATTTAATGCTTTGTATAAAGTTTTGAAGAAACCAATATTAAACAGTGGTAGAGCTATACTGCAGATTGTTTCTAGGTGCAGATTGAATCAATCAGCTCGTAGATTACCGGCGTAAAATACCAACATAATGCTGCTATGTTTCATCTGGTAAGTGTAGGGATCCGAAGACCTTTGTTACTGGTGACAAAGCATTCAATCTCAGTCCTCAACAGTGACGCCGCATCTGCATTATGATTCCTTGTCAAGGATGAATGTAGATGTAATGGGCCGCAGGAATCACTTGCCATCGGTGTGCTCGTTTGTTACTCTGAATGTAATAAAAAAAAACATAACCATGACCATATCAATTTTATATAAAGAATGTAAGTATTATACATTATTCCTTATAAAATTACGCGGCCCTATCATGTAAAAAAATATTTTATTTATTGGTGTAATATCAAATCCGTAAGTTTTTTTTTCATTGTTTTAAACATTTAGAAGCACAAGATGACTCATCATTAAAAAGTTTTGTACTATAAATAGTTTGTATCGTGGCAGGGTGTCGTCAGCCTACAATATAAACTGTTATTTTGTTTGTTTTAACGCAAATATTTAACATAATTTAATTGATTTTTGTCCATCAAAAATTATGCTAAACACACACCTCGCGGAGACACACGAGAAATTTCAGCTTAAGTACTCGAAATTTTGCTAACAAACGATCTAGAACAAAAACGTCTCCAGAGACCCCGGTAGAACATTGAACGCTGGCCGCGGGGAACGTTTGATTTTGTGAACTAGAAAATGAAATCCCATTTACTTCTATATACGTATCGTGTCTCTCCCTTGGGTAGAGAATCCGTCGATCGATATGACATTAATAAACGAACGCGAGTAACGTATTTTTGGAGATTGTCACACAGGAATTAAAATATTCATGGAGCAGACGCCGCAAAGGTCGCAGTCGATTAGAGATATCTAAAAAAAAAAAAAAGTAGGATCCGCTTTGACCGGCGGCATAATCCGGAAAGAGTAAAACAATTCATATCGGGCATGATCACACTTGGGATCGTACAAATTATCCACCAACAACCACGAACGTAAATAAAAGTAATCTCCTCGAATGCGACAACTTAATGACTGGACATTCAATTTCTAATCGAGTATCAGATAACAATATCTTTCGTTATTGCCACTGGCCAGATTAAAATTTTTGTGTTTAAATCAACATCGAAAGCATAAACAAAAAATGAATTCACGTGACGGATTATGTTTATTTCTCAACGGACCAGCATGTGAATGGTCACGTTTTATATGTGCGCGAGATTGAAACGAGGGTGGGGACGTGTCGACGTACGCATATAAATAAAACGGCAGACATTTTTTTCCGCCGTTCGCGCCAACTAAGCTGGATTAAATTACGCGCGGCCTAGACGCCACCATGTACGAAAATTAAATTGCTTTCGTCGAGGCGATTTAGCGCTTACTCATCATCTCCATGTGCGGAAAGATTTATCAAGAAATTTGGCTTCTCACACGATTGAAGTAACATACTTCAGTATAGTCCTTTACATACTTTAGTAAAGGTTACATAAAATAATTCAGGAACATGACATAAAAATTAGGCATAACAAATATGTAAAATATTATAGATCAGATTATATTTTTATATTACATTAAAAGTAACAAACGAGCATACACACGTTCACCTAATGGTAAGTGATTCCTGCGGCCCATGACATCTACATTCATCCTTGACAAGGAATCATAATGCAGATGCGTTGCCACCCTTGAGGACTGAGATGGAATGCCTCGTTACCAGTAATAAAGCTCTCCGGATCCTTGCACTCACCAGATGAAATAGAGCGGCGTGAAATTATGCTGCTATTTTATGGTATTCTGTGAGGGCGTGGTCCTACCCAGGGCGAGATGACCATTCTGCAACTAGAAACAAATTGCAACGTTGTTCTAATACAGGGAACATTAAATAAGCAAAAAACAATGATTTCTACAACGACGAATGATACAATATAAAGATAATATTAAAAAGACAAAACAAATGTTAAAATAAAGTTCATAAAAGAAAACAAAACGTTCGGTAAAATGTCCTAAAATACTTGTAAGCTTTGGTCAATTGTCAGATTTACCTTTAAAGCAAATATGTAACTTAAATCATAAGACGATTTCTTATAATTATGCGAGTATTACACATGAAAATAATTTATTAAATTGTAAATACATAAACGTAACAATTACATAACACGATGTCGATAGGTATTTTCAAATAAGTTTGGAACGACCAAAACAGAAGGGGAACAAACACTGCGGCAACAATTCAATTCACTAAATTAACCGGTCGGACAATTTTAATACTCTAACAGAACTAAATCCACAGAGCGACCGGTCCGCTTGCCGATGTAATGGCTGAGCTAAAAATTGTCGGTGGTGTTTTATGGTTGAATCGACGTCCAATAAAACTGTCTACCCAACGAAATCACAGCGCTACAAAGGGAAATATTACTATCAATTATTGTCGACTATTTATTATTCAACAAGATTAAATTGCCGAGTATAAGTTTCGCCTAGTAACAAATATGTACATATACACATAGCACGAGGTGTTAAAAGTGATAGTGTTAATCAATCAGGCTTTTATTATCTGGGAGTATGAGGCACATGAGATATACGGTGCCGCAAATGTTTCGCCTCAAGAGGGAAAAAAATAGAAAGGTCTAAAGTGACTTGAAAGGTAGTTAAAGAAGAAAAAGAAAGACGCATGTCTTTCATTATGTCACATTATTACTTACATTGATTTGATTATGTCGATTCAAATATAATAAAGAGGTATATAAAAACCCACCATTAATACGAGCGACAAAAATTAGCAAACATCGCACAGAGAGGTCCGATGAAACGGGGATAGAAAACTTCAAATGTCTCGTGACTTACACAGGTATAAACATAAACAAATAAATGAAAGGAAAGGGATGGAATGGGTCGGTCGAAAATTGTGAATTGTCCTAGCTGTCTGCGGCTAGGTACTGGTTTCGTGCGCCTCGGATTGCTTCTCCAAAAATAGACGGCTGCACTTTTATACGGTTTAATTGTAATTGCTGAAAGTGTGGTCATTGAAGCTGCGGCTAGAAATAAAGTATAGCTAACATGTCTCTACTACAGAAAACGTTCGTTCTCCTATATATCATAAATAAAATAAATCTGCATGTCACCTAATTCTGAAACAGTCCGGTCCGCCTTGGCCTATCAAGGAGCCTATCAATTTCTTGGGACAAAAAACTATGTATAAATATTAAAACAGTTTAATTGATTTCCTACAATTTACTTAGTAAGCAAGATTGTATTATATTGATAGAATTTAGCTTGTTAATGTATTCATCTCTCCGTCCATCTTGTTTCCAATAATGAACGTTTCATTACACCGCCCAATAGATTTAATTGAAACGTGCATTGTGCAGTTGTGTATGGGTCAAATGTGCAGCGCGGATTTATAATACAAATTCAAAGGAGGCCATACCATGAAAGTGATGACGTGATTAAATTTACATATTAAAAGGTGACCAGCAATATCATTTGTTATAAATATTGTGTGTGAGTGTGTATGTATATATATATATATGTATATATATACATATATATATATATATATATATATATATATATATATATATATATATATATATATATATATATATATATATATATTCTTTAGTATCTAAACGTGTTCTCGTGAATAAATCAATACTCAACTAAAAATAATGTGATTTTTGTGGATCTTCTCCTTCGACTCACGCAAATCGTCTTTTCAAGCAAATATGTCTACTGCACTCCTTACGTCGAATTTATATTTTGTAATATTTGTAGTGACTTTACGAGTATAATTTAATAATAAATCTAAATTGAGTATAACATTAAAGTTCCAAGCTATACTTTCTTTAATTTTGGATACTACATTTTATTTCTGGATTTAGTAAATAAAACAAAACTGGAACAATCTCTGAAACAGAAAAAATAATTTGTTACTCGTACAAAACTTACGTGTGAGATAACGTATAAATAAAACTGAGGAATCGTTCACGACTGGTATGCCAGTGAGAATTTCTTCAGTGATTACTTCTGGAAATATTTCTGGAATTTCTGGACTTTCTGGAACTTCTGGAATTTCTGTAATTTCTGGAACTTCTGGAGGCGGCTCGGTTTCTTCTGTTTCGATTTCTATTTCGTCTGCCCGAGAAGAATCATTTTGAGGTTTTTAACGGTTGTCGTATTTTTTGTGTATAAACATAGTTTTATTCTATTATTTTAAACAATCTTATTTTAATACATATCACTTGATGTTGTCATGTGATGTGGATTTACTTTATTTTTATTTATAATAATAACTTATTTGATTATTACGTAAGTACACCATGAAAAAATTCTTTTATTAAAATATTTTTATTACATTTTACTTTCATATACTATATACAAAATATTTTTCTCGCTCCGTTATATATACAAAGCAAGTTTTCTTTGCGGCATACAATAATCACCAGCAAAGTGCGTAATTCTTGTCTATATTAACGGATAAAGTTAAAATAATTAGTATAAACATTTATAATTTATTTGGAGATATATTGAACTAAAATGTTCAGTATTTAAAGAAATATAGGATAATACGCGTGTAAATTTGCAGTAATATCGCAAAAGACAAGCAATTACCACGTGCGATCGCAGAAAAGTGAGCAAAGAATTTCATTGAAGTAACAATTGCAAAATGTTTAACAATTCGTAAATTTCCTTTATTTCAAAATCACAAACCTTAAGAAAGATAACAACATACATTAATTTATATATTTATCAGCATTAAAACGAACATTCAGACATTAGAGGAAAAAAATATCCGTGAGGGCTTGTTCCCTTGTATTTATTTGCAAAGCGTTTAATATTGCCTTCCACTTTGTGTCTGCGACAATAGCATTCACGCCGAGAATAAGGTGTTATAAATCATCCCTATTGTTAATATCGAGGAAAAAATGTCGATATGCTCTTGGTATTGATGCAATAAATAAACATCGGGCCAACATCGATTATTGAAAGATTTATATCTCGGTTCTGTCAGGCGTATATACTTACACCATTATTCACATGGAGAGTTCCATTGTGTGCAAAGACGCGATAAAAATGGATAATGGGAATATGGATGAGTAACTTGACGCTACACGGAGTCTATAATAAAGCAATTGGCTTCTTTTGTGTTAGCAGACGTGGATATAAGGTTATTTCAAGTGAACCATTGTTTAAATATAATAGAGTTTAGGACCTTCCACTTAATATATTGGCAAATTGTGACATATTTTCTATATTATCATATCTTCGCTGCAAGAATATTATAACAGACAGTTGCGCAAAAAGGATTTTTTATATCACAGCAAGTGAAAATTCTTAAAAATGATACAGTTTATTTCTTATATTTAGTTTAATTACCGAGTATTTTAAAAATAAAAGTTTCTAAATGTATAACATCCATCACTACAATGGCAGATAACGTTAATTTTACGCGATCGTTATGCTGAATCGTGTTCAATAGGGATTACTCATAATGAAGGTAATATACAAGCAGAAATAAAAAGATACCCGCAAGTCTCGATGCAGTTCCTCTCAACACTTCCATGAAAGCCGCTAATGAATGGAGGGTAGACAAAAAAGTGAGAATTAAATAAGAGAGCTACAATGGCCACCGAACAATGCGGGCTAGCCTCAAAGGAGATTTGGTGCAAAAAAAGTGAAAACACTGGGAACCGTCGCTCTACACTACGACGCGGAAGAGACAATAAAATTGCGTTTGTACGATTCGAGAGTACCGTAAATCAAAGCGGCCGGTAGTGATCTTTAATTGCGCCGTTATTCGAGCAAACTTGCTCGCAGGGCTGAGGGGCAATATGTATGATAGTTATGAGTTGATTTATTGAAAATATAGGCAATAATATATAATTTATTCAAAATACGATTATTCGTTACTAAGAATTTTATTTCGCGTTCATAACATCGTTCATGCACTTTGCATTCATAATTTTAAGGAGGCAACACTTTTCAAACGGAAAAAGAAACCTTCTTCAGTCTCAAAAGATCAAAAGACTTTTTAAACATGGATCCATAGTCTAGATTTAGACATGACATTAGACATTCTAGTTTGAAATATTATGTTGCCCGAATATGGTTCGGTCAAAGTTGGTAAGGAGGAGGAGAAAGGGAATCATATTTTTATATCAGGAAGACGTCTTATATTGTAAACAAGGACAATATCGTACCAAACCTTTATTGTTCTTTATGTGGATGTGTCGCAGCGTAGAAGACAAAAAAGAAAATTTTAAGGAGAAAACTATTTCGGGTCCTTTCGAAAGAAACGGATGTCACCGCAATAATAATATCACGTATCTTATTAAGTTTAACAATAAAAGTCTCTAAGACTTTCTATGCATCTTATTTTTCGCGCGTCTCTTTCCGCCTCAGTGGTTTATTCAGGCATCGGTATATCATCGCGCGATACGGCAGCAATTTTACAAAGTCTAGATACGCGGAGGAGTAGGCGTTGGCGATATTTTACGTCAGAACACCGTTCCATACGTAAATAAATCGCTATTCTATCGCCCTTGGGAATTTATTGAGCGTTCCGTGGTTAATAGCCCGCATTAATATGAATCGCGTACGCTCTCTGCATTGTAATGTGTTCTCGTTTTTTTTGGGAAATAAAAATAATTATGGCCTTTATTGCGCTGAACGGGAAATTTAAAGGCTTAGGCTTTAGTGTTATCAATATTTAATGTGATTAACATTCACTCGTTCTATCCGTGTTCGTATCTAAAAATCCATAGTGGAGATGGCAGATTAGGAATCCACTTTAGAGTTTTTTTTTAATGGCCGATAGCCACAGCCCGAGAGCTTTACAGCTTAACCAGGCTGAATGGTGGCCGTGCGCTTAGGGCACTCGGCTGAGATTTTATTTACGGTAACCAGCACAAGAATACCCGAGAGGGGACCTAGGCTTGGACTGTTACCCTGCGCGTGAAAGCAACCGACTCTAAGGTGCCCGACAGGGCCGAAACTCGGCACGGACAGTTACTAAGGAAACTATCCATATTCGAGATCACACTTATTTACGTGGAAGTTAAGGAAAACATTAGAATTTATCATATTTCTATTTAGAAGATACAATAAAGGCTAATTTAAACATTGCGATCAATAGTTTATTTCGTAAATAATATCCATTTGGCATCTAAGCATATGTTTATGCAAATACTCTGCAACTTTAAATAAATGTGCAATCGTGTTAGAAGGTATATGATGTATGTTATTTTAATCCAACATAATTATATATTTTCGATTTAAGCATTATGAAAGCCAACAAGTGAGACCGATTTTTCACACATCCCAACAGCAATTGGGTTATAAATCTGAAGCGACGTATGAAACTAATAGAGCTTTCCACGGGGACCATTAAACACGAGCTATGGTCTTCATTCGTGTCAATTTCCTGTGATAATCGACATGGTAACATATCATTTAAACAAAAAAAGACAAACACGAGACTCATATTATTTATTGTATTTGTTTGTTTGTTGTCACAAAACTTTGCATTTTAATATTAAAAAAAGTGTCTTTCATAATATTTATACTAAGGAGTTAAAAACAATTTTGCAATAGGTCAATTATATAATATATTCTTTTACAGCTTACAAAAAAGCTCATGGTCCAGTACAGACTGCTCATTATGCTACTAGAAACGACGTGGCTCCAAAATTCATTGGTTTCTAAAGAATATTAGCAATGCTATTTTGACATTACTAATATTCCTGTTAACCATTCCAACTAAACTGAAAATGCTTGTGCTAGGAGACGTCCGGTATCCAAGAGGAGAGGACGAAAAAAAAGAGGAAGTGGTGGTTCACGACAATAGTCGAATGTCGAATTCGAACCTACGACCTTAAGTTTCGCAGACTGTACCCAAACCCATTGTCCCATTGACGCTTAAATATATTAAATCGGGATATTGGTGCAATTTTATTTTGGATAGAATCCAAATCAAGCTTACGTATGGAAATATTATCTATCCGTATAGTTCATTTATAACATTTCCACGACCTACACTAATACTACTATACTAGACAAGTTTGACATAATAAACAACTGAAAACTTTACCCATTCAACATAAGTTTTTAAAATAAACTTGACTCTTAACAAAATCGCAACGTATGGCGAAGAAAATATTAAAAATGTGAATGGCGGTGTTTGCAAAGTATGACTGAAAGACAGAAGTATGACACTAGAAACGGTTTTAAGAAAATAAATCAGGATGCAGCGAGACTATTCCGTCATTTGATTTAACTCTTTAAAGTAGTTATAGCTGCAATGGCCTGAGCTTGAAATGGCAGCAGAGTAAATCTCTTAAAGAAACTGCACGGACGTTTCTGCTTCATTTGGCGAGTGTAGAAATTCGGGAACTCAATTACAAGTAACGAGGGATTCCACTCCTCAGGAGTGACAACGTATACGTGTCTCGAATCTTTCTAGAAGATGAATGCTCGATCACTCTTCTTGATTGTTTGAATAAGTGAAAAGGACTGTTGTTGCAACTAGTGGATATAGAAAATCGATATCTCTTTTATATAGAAGCGAGAGAAACAGTTGATCTATGGCATCACACATCCTACTACATATATAAACTTACATTCAACTAAGATTAAGATTGAAAGAAATCTATTTGAATTTTTCTTTAATAGAGCTATTTTGTCACTGCAGACTAAAAGGAGATGATATTGGGCAATAATTAATTTTCATGATTTATTATTGTGGTAGATGCTACATAGACTAGCCATCAAAAATAATACAAAAATATTCAATACATTTAGCAATTAACAAGTCATACAAAAATTAGATAACGCCCTGATTCTTGAATAATATAACCTACTAAATAATACCACGTTATCCAAATTGTTTAAAGGATTCTAGTTAATTTTGATTCATCTTAAATTAAAAATATCTTACAAGATAAAATAAGACTTAAAATAATAATTTTACCATTAAAATATTGAATATGCACAAGGGTTACAGTTTGCTTTATAGAAACCAATAAAAAACCTTTTAAACTTATCAACTGAAGTGGATATAAACTTGTTTAAAGCAAAGTGCACTCTGAGGTGAGGGTATTAAAATATTTTATTGCTGAGCATAAGCCTCAAATTCTCCCAACAGAGTATGCATATAAACAAAATAATGATGAGATACAAAGACACTCAATTTGGCGTACCCTATTGTATACAGACTATTCAAGATACTTCGCAGACTCATAGAGCACGCACAAACAACTTTAAAGGAAACCAGGTAAGATCATTAGCCACAAAGGATTCGAGCTGAACGCTAGGAATGTCTTGATATGAATACTGGTCGTTGTTAGGAGTCACTAACGTGGGTTTTGCTCTCAGTGGAAACGATATATATATATATACCCTGCCGGCCAAAAGTTTAAGACCGCACATAAACAACATAATTATCCACAATTGTAATAAAATCCCATAGAATAAATAAAATAAATGCACATCTGCATTTTCTATTGTTAGTATCGAATATTTAAAGAAGTCATTATTTTGTTTCATTTCAAGTTATTGAACAATAAACATCTATTGTTTTCAAACACCGACGAACGCTGCACTAGAGCCAGGTGGTAGAGTCGTAATAATATTTTTATAATGTCCTCATTACTAATTTTGCTTTGTTACGTATTCGTCAATAATTAGGATTATTTAGCTCCTGAAAAACAGCAGTTAGTCTAAACTTGTGGTTTTACAGTGAAGACGTCATAAAATGAGAAAAGCTCGAGAAATTAGCAGTGAAGTGCGTTCTGCCATCGTTGTTTTACATAATGAAGGCAAATCCGAACGTGGGATTGCTTCACAACTAAAGTTATCGAAGACTCATGACACAATAACCAAGCTTATGCTCGTTTACTACCTTATTCTTCCTGTTATCGATTATGGTGACGTGTGTTACCCAGATCTATCGCAAAATCTTCTTAAAAAGTTGGAGCGCCTTTTAAATAATTACTTTAGATTAACTTTCGACTTACGTAAGTATATAATGTTCTATTAGATGACTAAACAGGTTAATTAAACATTTAATATTTTATTAAAGTTTTATTTTATTTCCCTACATTAAATAAGGTGGTCTTAAACTTTTGGCCTGCAGTGTGTATATATATATATATATATATATTTATGCTATAATGCTAGTAAAATATTTTATACAAATTTAAAACATACATTTAAATTCTTTGTTAGACATTTTATTGGTTTATTATCCTTAAATATAACAAAAGATACAAATAAAGCAATGGAATTGCCTTTGAATGTAGTGTTACATACAATAATTACTAGTAACTAGAATATACTTAAATCTAAGGTACATACAAATACAAAAGCGAACCAACGATTCAAATCGTAAAAATATAACAAAGTGAGATAATGATAGTCTTTTTATACTAGCATTCGTAAGTAATGATAGTGTAGAATGAAATAATAATTTTTGACGTGTTGGTAGAGCTATAAAAATTATTTTTTAAAGAAAGTACATCGCTGTACATATTGGTATGACAAAACTATTTTATATTTTCTCACATCATCCTGGGACAAGGTAATTTAAAGTAAATGCAAGGTGAAATTCGACGTTTTAACAGAGCTTACGAAATATAAATTCTCCCTTCGTATACCACATACAACTGGAATGGTGAAAGAATGGTTAGATATATGTATGAAAACATACAGCGCCAATAAAACGTAAAGTTACGAATGCACGTCGAGGAACGTCGTACACAAGGTGTCCCGACTGTTTATCATTGAGACATACAGTCAGAATGTTCAACACATAAAAGAAACATGTTTTAAGACTTGAAACACCGACTATGCTAGTTATATCGTGACTTTTGAAGGATCAAAATAATTCCCATAAAGTCAACGAGTAAAACGTTTTCGTATAAAATAATGTTATAACATTTTATATAATTCTTGATTAAGTGTTAAAGTGTTTGGGATGTTCGTGTTAAGATAAAACAGTCGTCGTAATCAACATTTCACTCATAGAATATATACTACATATGTTAATTTTAGATTAAAAATGTTAAGGAGGCCTTAAAATAATTATTGATTGTTTCAAACTGTCCAAGCCAGCAGATATTTTTATTTACACTTATAGGCATACAGTTATACTCTGATATAATAAAGTATTAGCATCATCGTCTTAGCCATTAACAACGCTCAGGTGAAATTAATTACAGACATTTGCGAACGTTTTGTCCGTCAGTCACGCGTTCATAAGCTTACACTATCTACCTATGCGGGCTCTATAAATGTACATACGAGTACGTACGCAGATGGAATATCCCCGTGACAAAATTTTCTGCTTATCATAAACAATATTACTTCAAAGTTCTATATTTTCAACATACTATCCGCATGCATAAAGTTATTCATTATTAAATATGTTTTATTTCCAGAATAAGTTACGAAGTTTGTTATAGGTCAGTAAAAATATACAATGCGATAAAACGAAATCAATCATATATATTTTGCGAAATTATTATTAATTAATTATTAGAAATATTAATAAAATAGAAATGTAGAAAACAAATGTATCTAAATAGTAGCGTCACTACAATTGAGGGCAATATCAAAGATTACAGCTTTATGAAAAATTGAACTTATATAACGAGTAAGAAGACAAGGTTACTTGTAATCCGACCGGTCAAACTTGTAATCCTCGATCGCTGTACCGAGAAATCTAAACCTTAACACTTAGTACCTACGTCACATTTTACTATAGGAGCAGAAATTTATCATTTTAGCTGATTTATATTTTCGGTAGATCCTGCCTTAGGGATGAGGGAACGCGGGTTGATTTTCACCAATTACCGGGGGCAACTCCCCTCAGAATTTTCCGCCGCTATGGGGATATTATCATGCATATTGCATGAGACAATAAGGTGTCAAAGCTGGGCTGCTATGGAAAGACACGATGCCCATGTTTGGTAATACATCTCAGTGAAAAAACTTTTTACAACAAAAAAAATATGTGTACAAAGGATACGGCTATATGTATGAAGTAGGAGATAATAATTATTTTATAACAGTCAGCAAAAAAAATAAATAAATATTGAAACACAATTTCTAAGTTGGTTTTTATTTAACACAACACAATCAAGGTCAACATAGATATAAAGACTCCCTCTTTGTATACGAACTGGGACAGACAAGTATATACTCGTATATAAATTCTCTTTGTGTTATGAAAGTGCTATATTCCCTTTCTCTCGATTTTTATTTGTCATGAAGATTAATTTGTTAAAAAGACAGTATTAAAATTTGATAAATAATGATATTGTCCTTTATCTCTTCAATCAGCTAGGTTAAGTGTAATACACCAGTCAACAAAAAAAATCACGATTATGTTCTTCTGTTCAATTCAAACGACAGCGTTAATTTTGTATTTAATACAAAGATGTCGCCTCTGGAGAAAATATAACAGGGCCGTCAATATATACGCAAACGTAATTAAAAGGTCTTAGTTGTTTATACGAGTATAATACGTCTTGCATCGTATGCGATAAAATCTGAGGATGAAAGGGTCCAGTGTTATCTATTACCACACAATAGCACTATTGACATTATCCTGGATATTGTAATTCATAAACTAAACACATATGCGTTGCACAAATATAATGTCGTGGTAATTTAATGTTCGGACGGTCAATTTTATTTCCACGACACGCAAGTAAAGCGAGTTGGATTGTATTGAATGAAATTGTTTGATGGAATTTACTTAATATACCAAAAAACAATAACGCGTAAAGAATACCATCGTGAGGAAACGTGCATGTCTTAAATAAAAAAAAATTGAAACCACTTGTGATTCCGCCAATTCGTATTAAAGCCGCGCGGCGAACTAGGTTCCAATACAGATTATATTAAAGAGGATGCTGGGTTTATATACAATATGGTATATATACTAGATCTATATATAAAGGCTGTTAATTTATTTTAGTTTTATAAATATTGGCCTCTGAAGTGCAATTACTCAATACCCGTATTCTCTATCTGTCTTTAAACTTGTTGAAAAAATGAAAGAAAACAAAATGCGTTGATCCCCGGTAATGGAAAAAAACATATATTGAGGATATTTTTAAAATCTTCTTCTCACAAAGAATTATCTTAGATTTAAGTTCACATTACCAATGCTTTTAAAGAAATAAACGTCTTTATATACAAAGTTTGATAATTACGCATCTCCATTACCAGTTATGCTAGAACAGTTGATTAATGTCGACTTTTCAAAATTCCATTAAACAGCAAGTTAATGTTGATAAAGCATGGCATGCCAACAACTACAGAATTCTATTCTGTTTTTATTTCATTCACATTGTATATTTAAATATATTATAAATACATATTATAATGTATTTACTACATAAGCGGTTTCTCCTTATTCTTATCTATTACTATTATTAGTAATAATACTTGAAAAAGTTTTATGTTCTAATAAAATAAAAAATATATAAAAAATAGTCATTATAAACTTACGTTCAACTACAAAACTATCAACGTATTTAAACATGAAACTTGATAATTACGCATCTCCATTATCAACTACGATCGACTCGATGATCCCAATTGACTTTACAAAACTCCATCAAGCTACAATGAGGCAAGTTCGCTTCTGCGCCGTGCAGTTAATTCCCATTGTACACTACGATACACGTACATATATATCCTCTTTAATGTTTTATAGGAGTTATATACTTAGCTGATGAGTACATTACGGTGCTCGCTTACCACCTGATGCCTCCAAGGTGTTTACTTGGCTCCGTGACGCCGGGGAAATGTAATTACACACCGCCCGGGATACGATGTAGGAAGCCGAGATCATAAATCATCCTTCATCATTTCACTTCTATCTAAATTAACGGTTTTATTTTAATATTGCGAGTTGTTTACCTTCTATACGGTCAATATGAAAAAAAATATATTCTGTTTCTCTCTCTATTTGTGTCAACTAATAGTCCACACTATTTGTTTGTATTGTAGATTTGTGCATATACCGCACCGTTAAACATAATTTATTGATATGCGCAGATAAAAACAATTGAGATGTTATTTTTGTTCATAGGAATACATTAATAAATCTATTAGCTGAATGCTAGAGCTTTTGAAAGGTCTTAAAATTTACCAATAGCGGAAAAATAATGTGCGAAATGGCAGAGGTCTAAGGAAGTTTCTTACATGTGGTAAAAGGGTATTTGTATTTGATTCATTACACAATTACCTACACAATTCAACATATTTCATAAATGACGATCTACCCTTACGTTACAAATAAACCAGTATTTATTAAAGATCAAATATCTGACACTGGCATCTTGTAAGCCGCAGTCACGATCCGTCATAAATAATTCTACCACTATACAAAAGCCACTCTACTGTGAGTTCTCCTATTCGGAAGTGCTTTTTATTTTAATTTCTCCCTTCGCTTTTATCGTTGGATTCGATGTTTATATTAGCGCAACAATCCCGCGCAGCGCTGCCGGCGCTTTGTTGTGGTAATTTCATTAGACATGGCCGCCAACTGCTGAATATTAATTGGAGCCGACTTTGTTCCGCGCACTTTTGCTTTCGATGTTACCTTAGTTCGGACATTATTTATGACGGTATAAGTTTGAAAACTTGGTTATTATTACATGTGAATTTTATAAAAAAAATTAAAATATCTATTTGGAAATTATTATCTCATCGTACGTATAATTAAGCTGACTAAACTACGTATGATTTAAGATGAATCCCACATTTACCTTGAATAAAAAAGTAAGTAACTAAAAATATATGAATAAAGAAAAATACTGTGTTATAAGAGTTCAGATATTATAGACGTAGTTACTGTCTAATAGAATGAGAAAGTTCTAAATTAATAAATGTTTTACAGACACGTATCATTTTGATTTTGTCGCATATGGTGCTTAAAATTTGACTTATTAAATTAAAGGTACTGTTAAAATAATAACCTAAATGTAAAAACACTTAAATTAAATAAAAAAATTCAAACAGATAAATTCTAACATAGTTGAGTGACGGGATAAAATATATCCGATTACAACCGTCTAAATGCAAAATTTAAAAAGCAAACGATGGAAGACAACGGAGTTTATTACGAGACGTTTACTTAATTTTCGAGATATTCCTTGTACCGTAGACTTACACCGAAAGAAGCTGACTTGAATTCCGAAAGCTTTAGATAGCTAGCAATAATAAAGGCGGCATGTATTCAATCAACGATAAAAAAGTGTTTGGGATGAAAAAAACATCAGATTCAAATCACGCGCAGTTTTAATTCTAGTAAGTAGATTAAAATGCGGCCGGTTGGTAGGACTTGAATACAAATGGTTTATTGAGGGGTCCGACCATTTTCAATTTCGGCCCGGGACGCCTCTCTTACTCATTAGAGTAGCGTACCGTTCCGATGTTATTTACTCGTTCTTATTTTTTTAATGATTGCTTCTGATCGCTTTTGAACCTTTTCCTCGTTTTAATGGTTACCGATTTATTTAAAACAAATTATCGAAAACGGTAATTCACAAGAAAACTAGTCAATACACATCTCATACAGTATGGTAGCCTTTCCTTTTTTATCTAGGATTACGGCGTGCGTAAGATATTTTTATTTCTTTTTAATTATTTCGTTTACGGTGAAGCTATTACTTGAATCACTTTTATAAAATTAGGGATGACAAACGTATTTTCACGTTGCCCAGGCGATGGTGGGTTATGACTGCAGCCCATGACACCTACATCTGTCTTCAACAAAGATTCAAGATGTACTACATGTATTATCATCTGAGGATGGAGATGAAATGCCTCGTTACTTGTAATTGGGTCTCCGAAATTGGATATCCGTGCAAACACAATACGAAACACCAGCGTTATGCTGATATATCACGCCGATATTCTATAAGAATATGTCTTGTCCCGATCGAGCCGATCCACTAGATACTAGCTGCAACGTAGCTGTACCACTGTTCTATCTTTTCTAAAGAAATATTGGCATGTTTTCCGTTTTTTGAATAAATAGCTCAACTATATTTAAAATTTTAAAAGGATAGGGGTTGGTTTTATGATTCATTATTAAGCTAAGTAATCAAAAAACGGTAATTTGTCCTTCAGATCCTACTCATATCACGTTCTATAAATTGTAGATGACCTTAAAAAGAATTGCACTTAAACATAACAACGACGTTACGCCAATAGCTCGATATTATTTGCCCTATTTTACAATGCAATCATTTCACAAATATCACAAATTTACTATATTATTATGAATAAATAATGCCAGATATTCGGCAAACAAATTTGCGATCTCGACTAAACAAACAAGGGTAAAACAGAAAATAATTTATCCACAATAAACATATTGTGTCCGTTGTTTTAGCTTTATTTAGTTGAATAGTTAGCGCGCGCGAGAAATAATTATTGCTCCACTTTCAAAGTAAATAACGAGCGATAACACTAACGGCGTATAATAAGCGTGTCTGCGAATAAAATTATAGTTTTAGCGGTCACTTATCGCGACAGCATGTAACGTACGTTCGTTAGGATTTATTTGTGACGTTTGTACCAGTTTTACTGTACGTTAGCTTCATTACTTAAGCTTTATATCAAGAAAGGTAATTAGGGTTTATTACAAAGACCAATTCAGAAATTTTCAGTTGGTAGTATAATAAATTTATATTCATTTTCAGGCATAAACGAATTACTTGTCTTCGGCGTTCTTCGTACGTGATAACAAATATTCATAAGATGAATGTCAGTTTGTATTCTGGATTGTTAGTTTTAATACACCTAAATTTGTGAAATTCACTTACGGATTAAACTCTCTCGATGCAGATCTTAAATGCAATATAATCTTAAATATAGCTTCTTAAAATGTAAACAAATCACTGAAGCACACATTAAACGAATGTCCAATTAAATTTAGCAGAGGAGCCAGTCCAATTGAATCGAAATAAACATCGTCCTCTAAGCCTGAAGGGACCTGGGCGAACGTAATGAAACAATATCATGCGCAATCAGAGCAAAATATAGCGGGAGCTGACAAGCAATAACCTACAGAATAAATTAGGCAAGTAAATTATCTTAGGGTTTTAATTCGCTTGCGACCCGACTCGGGAACACCCGTTTAACAGAGCCGACGGTACTGATATTAAAGCTGGCGTTCATTCCGAAAAATTACCGTGTCCTGCACCAAATTACCTAAAGAATTAATGTGCCCCCGTCTCAATGGCGGGAATTGTCTGAATCAGAACAAGTTGTTAATTCGGTAAGATATTGTTTTTCTAATTCCCTTGTAGCTTCTACTTTCGCTTTAAACTTTTTTTTACAAATAACTTTCATGAGTTCGTTTTGAATTCACTTATCACGATAAAAAGTAGCGCAAAATTATAACTGAACTTTGTGTAGCAGTTGACTGTAAAATTTAGGACTTTCCCAAAGTGCTTTCCCAGGTACGCAAGATCGAGGTAAGAAACTATATGTAATGAAACACCTAACGTAAGCTACACGAAATAAAAACATAAGTTGAATAATATAACTAAATAAAGTAGAACAAACAGCAGATAGTTTAGGAAGTATGATACAACATTAATTTCATATTACGTAAATTACGTGAAGTTTCCGCGATGCTTCGTAACGGAGCAATTTCCACCGAGTCTAAGATACAAGCGGGACTTGAGAATAAGTACACATTTTACAGCTCAACTTTTAGCGGAATGCGATAAAGCTAAAGTAATGTCAAGTTAGATGGCGTAGGACATTTGACACCTTTTAAGCTCGGTAATTAAAAATGTAGTTACTCTTGCGAACATGTTGGTCGCCAGATTTTACCGACGTATTTATAAAGTAGCTTTACGTGTTAGCACGCATTTAATATGAGACGTGATGAAGTGCAATTGTGTGCATTCATTTGTACTTTTTTAAAGAACGAGAATGACAAAGGAAAATACAGTTCACTTGGTGATGTGCAACCTATTGACACTCTAGAACACACCTCGGTTTTTCTACTGAGACGCAGATGTGTTGATTTTGAGGATTAAGATAAAATACCTTACCAGTAATTACGACTCTGCTTTACTTTTTTTAAAATGAATAGAGACAAAATTCTGGGATTTTGCACTATCGACGTAATAAAAACTGAACTACCGAATCCGAAATCTTCTTCAATGGCATGTAAACCCATGGACGGAGCCGTGATCTTGGGTGCTGAACTTGAAACTACAAGAATTATAGTGTAACAAAAACGCGATAATTCCGTAAACATATTTTTATTAAATGTGAAGTATTCGCATAAATACAACAAATCATTATATGACTTACTTGCGTGGGAAAGTATTTTTTAGGTATTTTGATATTGGTCACATATTTTCGATGATACGATTATTTTCTTAAATTCCCGTATATATATATTTAAAATAAATAACAGTGTTTATTAAGAATATCTCATATAAGAACACTGTTGGCGCAAAGTAAGAAAACTTGAAGGAATCAGGAGGATTACATGGCAAACGCCCGCCTGCTTTTCCAAACTGACTTAGCGAAACAAACGACGCGCTAGATGTCGCTGCTGGCAAAGGATTTGGAGATCATCGTCACTTAGGAAACTTAGGCCATTTACTTTTTTACTTTCCGCATATGTATACATTCTCTCACTACTCAATGTATATATATACAGTCTGCGTTGCAGATGTTCAAAAGTGTTTATACAGACAGACGTATTCTTATGGACGAAAGTTAGAAACTAGCACAAAGTACTTATGATGATTGTTTCCTGTTGACAAAATACACATTATCTCTGTGTTATGAAATATAAAATAAAAGTTTTGTTCATTTGAGTTATATTTATATCTTAGTGAATTGATTCTTAGCCTTGCAAACAAGCGTGACCCCGTGAAATTAAATATAATCAATTTTGGTTGGTGTTCTTAAAATATAGCTTTGGAACATGTCTTAATATTCCATAACGCAGGCATAATATGTACATTATCTTTATTTACATAAACTACACTTTATAAATTATGTCGGAAAATAATGCGATCGATAGATATTTAAGGAGATGTGAGTCGATAGTGCGGAATACGGTCTTAAAAATTTTACAGCCTCTTTGCATGCCGCGTGCGATTTCATTCGACACTACACCGTTCTGTTCCCGTTTACGGGCACCTTTGTTCACGTTCCAATAACATATGGGGCCACACTTATTGTGATGCGAATAGTGATGGGACTATGGCAAGTGAACGAAAATATATCAATGTTAAAATCGAATGTTAAACAACTCATGATTAATTAATTAACCGTGATCTATGTTCAGTGATAAATAATTTAAAAAAGCATCAGTCTGTCAAGGAAGACCTTGGTACGAAATATATCTAATATAAAATAAGATTTCTTTTTATCTCATATTATTGATAGCTTGAAATTGTATTATACGCCGCATTTTATATTTATCATATACTAATTTCATACGATAGTCGTGCTGAATATACACAAACATAAGTTTTCCCGTCATGGGTGACAAACTCGAAAAAGCGACCATTCAATAGATCCTTTAAAAAGATTTAAGGACGCAGAAGGAGATGGAATATCTCCTTATCGTTAGCTTGATCTTGAGTTCTCTACACTCACCATACGAATTAAGGCAGCATTATGCTGGTATTTCGCATTAGTTTTCAGTGAGAGCGTACGTAGCCTTTCCCTGCTCATTCATGCTGGAGCTAAAAATCAACTGCAATGTGGCCCTGACTGTTAAACAACTCACTGCAATATATACTAAATTAAATCTACAACACTAGCCGCGGTGCATAAAAAAAGATGTTAAAAGAAATGAAACCAGTAAAACGCCCCGCGCGGACCCTTTAATGAAGTAGGTATGTACTGAATTTACGCCTCGACGGTTTTCTTTAGAGGCTTTCGTACCGTATTTCTTACATACTAAGCTCGTCAGTTTCAATTCCAGATATATTTGCAGTGAGAAAATAGACCATTCGTAGTCGCTCCACTCTACAGAAAATATATCAAGTCGATCCGAAGGCAAACAGGCGTTAGCTATGCTAATGGTATAAAACAGCTATTTCGATGGAAGTGCCGAAGTAAAGAACTATAGAAAGTAAAAAGGAAACATTAACACCGAGTAAAGTAAAAGGTTCTTTGTAAAGTTAGGGACATGTTTTCGGTTACAAAGTCCAAAAAAGAACGAAGAATTGTCTATAATTTTTTATAACGTTATCCAAAACATTGCAAATTGAAGAAATTTAACAATCAGAGACATTATGCAGCGTTTATCATATTATAAAATTAAAATTTACGGTATAGAAATACTTTTTGTTCTATAAGGGATAATTTGGAAGTAAGTTAAAAAGTTTAAAAAAGATATATACAATGCAAAGAGTAACCAATATTAAATAGAATATTAGTAACTCCTTGCATTATTGTACTTATGTTCTTGTATCTCTTCCTTCTTCTCCTACTTATTTGTTTTCTTATTTTCAATATCTTAGTTCTGTCAACAATAAAAATCGTCGTTCGACGCATAATCGTTTTCTCCTATGACCTTCTCATCGTACTGATTTCATTCACTCATCATTTTTTGTTCAATCTATTCTCCTGTGGAATGCGCTACCTTTCGAAATCAGAATGGTTAAAAGTAGCTTAGAGTTTAAACGTAAAATTCGAAAGCATTTGTTGGAAGTAGCGTCAGCAGATTCACTACATCGATAATAATTATGTATATATTTATATATATATGTACTTTTAGATATGTTTGTATTTATAATTTGAATATATTTTTGTTTTATAGTATATGTAAATGTATATAAATATCTATTATTTTATTTAGTATTATAAATTCCTTAGATAATATAAAATGATATATATATATATATATATATATATATATATATATATATATACATATATATATATTTATGTATATATATATATATATACATATATATATATATATTTATGTATATATATATATAATATATATACATATTCAAAATACGCAAATATTTTGAATATGTAATATATGTGTGTTTGTGTGTCACACCACGTTAAAACATTGTTGTCTTTTAATTTCGCTACTAAAATATTATTCTGAGAGAAGTAGCAATGTAAACAACGAGTGTACAATTGTATCTCCCGGTGGTGATATTTAAAATTTGTAACGATAAATTTGACCAAAGCACGTTATTTTTATTCTCGGAATCAATAGAATATTTATGTCATCGCATGTATTGAAAATCGAACGAGCGGACGAAAATAGTCAAATAGCAAATTTGACAAAGATTGCATTTGTACGTTGAATGGGCTTTCGTGTCTGCCACGATCTCGAGTGGGACCTTATAGACAGAAACACGCGAGCTGTCGTTATTTATCATCTCACATACGAGAGGCGATGGTTTGCACAACCAATGTATCTATCAATTCCGCAAAATATGTTTGCCAAATACGTGAAGGTAGACATAAACCGTACTTATGATGACGTTAAAAAGGAAATTTATCTCATCTAAATATGTATTGTCTGTTTAGAAATTCGCAGAAAAAATAATTGAGATTGATTGAGACGAAAAACAACAACACTTTAATAATAACACCATTTAATTAATGAAGATAAGTCAACTGTTCAAACAAGACCATTTAGCAAACAACTGATATCTAGTAAAATATGTGTATTGTGAGACTAATTGTTTTAAATCCGATTAAAGCATCTCACCGAGCTTCGGCTGGTTGAGCGCACCCTCTCGGGTACCCTCACGTCAGTTGCTTTCGCGCGCAGGGTATCAGTACAAGTCAAAGCTTTGCCTCTGGGGAACCGTTGTGCTGGTATATTTATTTATAGGTAACAAAGGTTTCGACTGAGTGCCCTAAGTGCTCAACTTGTGAAGCTTTGAAAGCCCAAGGTCGAAGAGGCCATAACCACTATATTAAAAAAAGATTATTGTTTTAGCTTTAAGTATTTTCATGTATGATAATTTTAATATATACTGTCCCCGATTATCTTTAAAAAATTGTGAATAAATGAGGCGGCAGAGATCTCACAACCAAAGGCATTATTATACAATTTAAAAAATAGAGATCTAATAATAAATAAATACAAAAGTGCAGTCAATTACATTAATCCCTATACCTGTCTTTAATATTATTATATAATTTAAGTCTCTGCCCAAATCAATGGAGTTCAGAGTCATTTAATTCACAACAACATAACACATTTTTATAACTACGCATGAAATGCAAACAATAAAAGAGATATTTATTAAATCTCTAGACAATTGGAGATGTCAGAGGGCTGTAATACTGGTCTTTGAAAACGAAAAATGGTGAGTCGGGAGTGGCCATTTTAAAGGTCTGCATAACTGCCATGTTCGGGATAAAAGCAATTTAAATTAGGACATAAAACCCGACAAGAGATTATCAACGAAGTATGAAGTGAGCAAAGCCTGGCGCGATCCACAACCAAGACATTCACAGGGCCCCTTTGGAATTTTAAAGGGGAGTTAAAAGAGATTTTGAATTTCAAAAGAATGGCCGAAAGACGGCTGTTCTACTTTGTTTTAAATAATGCGCAATAGAATTTAAATAGAACCGTATTTCTGTCAAAAGGGAAGATTGGTGTAGCTTTGTCAATGACAGATATTTTATTGTTCTTATATTATAAATGTAAGCTGTTGGTGAGCCATTTCAATTGAATTAAAATCATTTCCAACTAGATTAAGAGTATATTATATATATATATAGATAACAGCAGTGCTAATGATAGGCCTGAGTTGGTGGCGTTATATGAAAACAAGATTATACAGGGAATTAAAAAAAACTAAGGCTTTGGACTCACTTTTTAAACACTGTACTTAACGTCTAACAGTGGGTGCGCCGCTTGTTTCTAGCTGTATAATGAATGTTTGATGAAATGTTGATCCGACTAACTGTGGACGAGTTGTCGTCACAAAATTAACACGTGAAATAGTACCACCATCCTGCTGTGAGTTCGTCTGTTGAGAACCAGTTATTATAATATAGTCCCCAGGAGTATCTTGAATGTCTTTCTACGATGGTTTGTTTCTCAAATAAACGAATTATTCTGAAATAAACAAGTCATGGAACTTTCAAATTGCCTATCAAGAAGCAAAGTCGCTTTCTAATGAAACGTAGAGACGCTTAACAAAGGACACGATCAATTAAAAGAACACGGGTTCGAAGTAAAGACTTTCTAACGAAAAGTTTTACATTTAGAAGTAAACATTGACAGCCAATCGTAGTTAGAAAAGGCTTTTTAATCAGCAATACATATGGATACAAAGTACATATTACTTTGGATGTTTTTAATTAATTATTCGGTTACTTAACTTGTAGTATCTTAATACTGATATGATAATATATTTAGAATGCTATACCATAGAGGTGTCAAGAAAAATATGTGGCAATGAATATTTTGTACATTAATTAATCAAAATTAATGTTAGGCCTTTTCATATTCTTAAGCTATAAACAATACTTTTTGTATAAGCTTTGTTTTTACTGAATTACGGCACTCTTAGTCCAAAATTTTTTGTAGATCATGTAATTGATGATGTAAAAAAACTATTACTACCAAAAAAAAATTATTTTGATGCCTAATTCTATAGTAACTTTAACGTCAAACTAAATATATAACAACTATATTTTCTATAAATAATTTTAATATTCCTATTCCTTTATTTTATAACAAGTATTATTGCAGGTAAACGTAGAGATAAAGTAGCTATATAAATCATGAAACTCGTTATGTTCTATTAATGTAACAAAGTAAAGAACACGAAGCGTAATTCTAAGGCCGATCATAAAATAAAATGTCCGTACTCAGGTTCGTCGAAGATAATGACGGTGTGTTTCAACGCACTTTACACTAATTAATGGTAATGAACGACAGGTCCTTGACTGGCATTGACTAAACGCCCGATCGGAAATTTGTAATTCATTACTTGCTTTGATCTTTTCTTCGGTCCTCGATCGACAAATTACGACAAAGGTGTCGGAAAGAACAAGCTTCAACATTTTCGATCTTCTTTATTGGAAGCTTGTTTATAAGGAAATTACTAGTACGCAGACATAGGTTAATTAATCATTTAGATACAAATGTGATTATCAACATTTTAAACTATTCGGTGCGCTGACTTGAGGATATTGTTTCTAATAAATTATTATGTAGTAAAACGAATTTCACTGCGAATACATTGCGTAATAATAAGATTTTAGTAATAGTCCTTATAACAACATTAGCTTTTGCTTTATAAGAATATATATATATATATATATATATATACATATATACTTTCCTAGTGTTATATTATGATGTATTAGTTATTACATGATGTTATATTAACATCACATTACTATTGGAAACTGTCCGATTACACGTAAAAATAGCAACTACATATTAATATATATGTAGTAGCAAAGTAAATATTACAAACGAAATAATTTCACAAGGACATGGTTGTTTAACTTAAGGAATATTAACTCACATTTGAGAATCGCAGGGTAACGGTATAAATAACAACAAAGTAGACAGAAATTGAGAGGCGAACAAGAAATATTCTCTACCACATCGCCTGAAACAGCCGCATCCAACCAATGGACGAATGATTACGCTATATGTATGTGGCAAGACTACGAACAGTTGATCGAAAACTTTTTACATACGGGCAAACGAAAAACTTTTCCATGAATGCATTCAAAGTAAGCAAGAATAAGTGAAATATATGAAGTAAAATTAAAGTAAAAATCATATATAAATTTTGAAATCGTCTAGTAAGCAAGTAATTAAGTATTTTTAACATTATTATGATATTGTAGTGAAACACAGGAATGGCAGTTGAAAAAAAAACCTTGTCGATTTTTTTATTCAATTTTCTTTAGCGGAGTGTTTATATTTTTCGAATATACTACATTTGATGTTCACAAGGGATTAAAAGATGCCTAAGAGTATTAAAAAACACACGTAACGATTGCAAACTGCTTTTGCTGTTTTCGCATATCGATTTTTGAAATAAGAGGGGAATTGTGCCTTGGGAGAGAGCAGAGAGATGCTTTTCACTTTGCATTTGGGAATATTTAAATCACGAATATAACGAGAATGTATATTGAAATACATGCGCAATATTCCATTAAATAGGACAGAAAAAATCATCTTTTCATAGGTACTGTAAGAATCAGAAATGGAATGGAAACTAATTGGTACTGGTAGGTAATATAATTTGAACCTACGACTGCTAAGCTGTTCAGAGCGACTTCTTGCACTTCCACGTATTTGGTATTAATGGTTAGCATATATTTAAAGCTTTTATATTTAAACAAGGATTCACGAAATTTGGATGTTACAATATTATAATAAAAATGAACTTACACTGAATTAAATTTTTTCCCAATTTCACTAAGGAAGCAAGCAGAAGGAAAAATGAGATGCCTTTTAATTAATCGCGAAGTAATATCCAAAGTAATTATTTTGAACGTTGTCTAAGTCGTTGCCTTCATGCCTATGGAGTGTCTACACCGCTGTTTTATCGTATTTGAACACACAATAAAATCTTAATGAAGTGGCGCTCGCGGCTTCGAGGGACCCCGAGGAAATTGTTTTTTATGAGACACTTATGGTCTGGATGACACCGTTAATTGAACTTTCCACAACGGAGACGTTACTGCGTGTTTTTCTTATATTAACACGGAGGAATGTTATGAATGTAATACAGGTGCTGTTTATTGTTATTGTCCTGTAAACTAATTAATTTATAATGAAGTTTCATTTTTAAAGTATTATTAATTGCAATAGCACGAACCTGTTTTTTTTTATAGATTATGTTTTATATCTGAATTGTGACGTATTTATACTTTCGGTTTTAGAGTAGTGAGTGGTTGAAATGACACTTTTACTTTAAACATATTTTTAAAATTTCGTAGCGTAGTTTCGGGGTGAGGATCACATACACATAGTTTTTGACTGGAAGTGAAGTTACATAAAATTTTAATGAGTTATAATCTATTGTCAAAGATGATCAATTTTCTAACTTCATAAAAATAATTGAAAAGGCAATGCAATGACTGGATATATCACAGTCCACGACAGGACGACATAAAATAAATTTATATTTATTTTATATTAACACTCGCACTAACGTCGAAAACTTTCAGTCTTTAACTGGGTGACCACAGAAGTGTAACTTCTTCGCAGTAGTTATGCAAATGTACAGCTACCGTCACTAAGCGCACGAATTTGCTTAAATTTACTTGTTCACTTAAGTTAACACTTTAAATACAATTAGCATTTGCTACTGTTGAATATTTTATACATATAATTGAATGTTCTACTGCATTGTATTTTACACATAGTATAGTATAGTATTATCTAGTACTATAGTACAGTCAGTTTAATAAAGACGATCCCGTGGTGTGGTAGCAAGAGTACTTGGCCGTTGCATTGCCAGTCAGCTGGTTTTCGGATCTGGGTGTGTAAAATTTCCGTATCTTTGACACTGCATTTGAACCTTCCTTCGACATTAGGGCACATGCATTACATCAGTGCCTGTGTTCGATATCAACAGAATATATGGCCGTGGTCAGAAGGAAGATCGAGACCACATTAATGATGTTTAGAATATCCAATTTAGCTGTAAACTGTAATTAGCTAATAATTCATTTGTCTATTTATTTAACTACATTGTACTACATGTACATTAAATACACACAGTATTAATACAAGAAAAGTAAAATAAGAAATGTATGTACAATGGCGTAAGTTAGTTTAACAATAAAGAACCTAATTTTTAATAATTGAAATCTCGCTCTGGATGAAATCATGATAAAAAAAGAACATTATTTCGCTTGAAGATAAGTGATTTCTGCGGCCAATAGACATTTATTCTAGATAAGAAATTAAGATGAGGGATGAGTTTTCGCATTTGAGAATTAAATTGAAATACCTAAGTCCCCTACATACTCTCAGCAATTTGTTTTCACTGCTATTTTGTAGTAATACCTTACAATATATAAATTAAATACAATATATAAAATAAAATTACGGGTCACTTTTCGGAGTAAATAACGAGAATAATCAACCATGAGTTTACATGACTACCTAAATATTTCAAATTTTAATCCAAGATGCTGAAATTTATATAAAAAAACTTTATGATATGTTACATCATGTTTTTTTAACGTTTCTAATTACAACGGTTTACCTGTAAACATTACTACTGGAATAAAAACTTTCAAAAGCTCACACAGCTTAAGAGATTTCGTTTCTTACCTAAGTCTGGACCGCGGGGACCAATGTAAACCAAAATGACGCAACAATGCATTATGCATGTGCTAGTGCTATTGAATTTTATATAAGATAAATTAAAATAAAGCTCAGTAATTAAACAAAAATATATATAATAACTTTTTAAATTTAAAAACACCAAAAATGATAGAGGCGACGACACCCTTAGGGGCGGGCACGTTGCAGACAAAGGATGATGCGCAACTATCTAGTTTAATTAAAGTCAAAGTGGAGAGCCACGCGCGCCGCGGATTCTTCCGAACACTCCGCTCTGCTCCAAATTGAATTATTATATTAAAAAGTGCCTGTAACACGATATCTATCCAAAGGGAACGTTTTAATTTTTTGGAACAATTGAGCGAGGAGAGTAACAAACGAGCACACAGTTCACCTGATGGCTGAAGTGATTCCTGCGGCCCATGACATCTGTATTAATTCTGGACAAGGGATCATAATGCAGATGCGTTGTCACCCTTTAGGACTGAGATAGACTGCCATAGCACCAGCAATGGTAAAGGTCTCCAGACCCCTACACTCACACTGGTATTCTGTGAGGGCTACCCTGGTCGAGATGAGTTCCCATACATTCTGCAGTTAGAGCGCGTTACCTGTAAGTGGATCCTAAGATCCCTACGCTTACGAAACGACACACAGCGATGCCATAGAACAGCAACGTGAAACAGCAACACAACGCTATCTATGTCAGGATTACAACGCATGTGCATCTTATTCTGTCTTAAGAATAGATGTGGTAGAGCTACGCTGCAGTTAGTTTCTAGCTGCAGAATGTGGTGGGTGTAGGGATCCGAAGACCTTTATTACGGGTGACGAATCGTTCCATCTCAGTCTTCAAGGCGATAACGCATTTGCATTATGATTCCTTGGCAAGGATGAATATACATGTCATGGGTCGTTGGAACCACTTACCATCAGTTGAACGCAAGTTTGTTACCCCTAATGTTATACAAGAAGAGCCAATAAAATAAACGAATGCAAATGAACTAACTATCCAATGACTTTAATAAATTAATGATGTTCCGTTACCTATTTTAGTATACTCCATTTAATACAATTGATTAGAAATCGAAGGTGGGAGTTTGTTAATTAAGGGATGTGATTTCAGACCAGTGTACCTCCACGATTCTATTTTGTGAATTAGTTTACCTTTAATTTAGCTAAGCGCAACCCCGACAATGGCAACGGAATAAAACCAACAAACCTATAAGCCCTGTCGCTTCAAATTAAATCTAAAATCTATATAGGGCATTATGAAGGCGGTGTTTGTGCTGTGGGAATTTGTAATCTCTCGTCAAGGGTGGTTATAGTATCAAATTTTAAAGATATTTCTACATGGTCGAGCCACATTGTTAACAGGATAGTTGTGTAAACTTGTAGTTTGTCTTTTGTCTCGAACAGTGTAAGAAAACGAAGACAATCTAGAGTAGTCCCCAAAAATTACAATGTGTGTATATATATATATATATATATATATATATATATATATATATATATATATATATATAAATATATATATATAATTAATATTAATTATAGTAATAATAATTAATTATAGTCTTACATTCGGCGAAACTCGGCAAGTCCAGATTTATAGAAATAAATCACTATCCACTAAAAAATATTTTTGATGGATTCAGTTCATCTTTTTGTTTAGGATACTGCGAATTTGCTGCCATCTTGGACAAGGCATTTTAATTTTGACATAAAACCGTAACTGTCTTTTATGACACACTGGTATTTTATATATCGATAATATAGAAGAAACTAACTCATATCATTTGAGATGTTTAAAAACGCATTTTTAACATTTAACATGATGAGATTCCAACGAATGTCCAATACAAAATATGGAGCGCAGTATTTCAACTCAATAAAAGCTATCTCGGAAACGGAGTAATAGTCCGTACTATCTATCTGAAATATTGCCATAGAGTCCGCAGTGTGCGGTCGTGTGGGGCCGCGAAGTTCGGTACTACATTTGTCAGTCCGATAGTAGATAAGAGTCGGCCGTGCATTTTCTCTCTTCCTTGCCTAATGGGGCCAACAGAACCAACGCATCGTTTTGCCTGTTTGCATATTCATTGTCGCTAGTCGTGTGACAGTCGTAAGTCATAGCAGATCAGTAAACAAGTATTTGTTATATATATATATATATATGTATATATATATATATATATATATATGTAGGATTTAGGAACGCACCCAACGGAGGTAGCGGGGTTAGGCGGGGGAAGAGAACTCTCTCTCTCTTAAAAAAGTGCGCCGCGTGCGACGAAGTGTGCTTGTGCATTGTAAATAAAAATTAAACGAGTGATATGTTTTATTTCTATCCCACATATATAGATATATACATATATATATATATATATATTTATATATATATACATGTGTATATATATTGAATTTTCTCACGACTATAAGATCATGTGACAACGCGTGATGGAGCATGTAGCGGACTATGCTCTTATAGCCGCTGCACATTTACGAGTCGAATTTGGGCTTCAATCAATGGAATAAATTTTTATTATTTACTCTCACTCACTCATCAACTCTCAACTTACTAGCAAAAATTTGGTATTATCAAATGACGTATCATTGCAGTGTTCACGTATTTACAAAATTTACACAATTACAATTTTAATAATTAAGAAAAAAAAAACTGCTATTTTACGACAATCGAAACGAACGGTCGTATCCATTCAAGTCGGACCATTCGTAATATATTATAACTTTCATAGAAGTAAAACAACTTTAGTGATGAAAACTCACCTGGCGGAACGTGAACACTACTTTAACATGTACGACGGTATCATCCTTGATAGGAATCGAAATTCCATTGTGTCATTTGTAGTTGATGTAACGGTGGGGCCGGTCTAAAATATGGTCAGAGGCTGCAGACATTCTTAGAGCTTAAAGCACTCGAAACGTCGGTATAAAAAAGAAGTTAAAAATAAACGAGGTAAAATCTGTAAATAATAGTTTAAATCTGTAATTAGTCGCGGAATAAATACCTCCCACTAACTTTCTTTCCTCAACTGAGATAGGAATCTGTGATAATAATTTTTGTACATACACATCAATACATAGACTAGAAGCAAGGGGAAACAAAACCGACCGAGTATTGAAAAAGAAGATGAAATGATCTCCATAATTGAGCGCGTTACAGGATGTTTGTTTGGAAGCAAGTGAATTTATGTCGGCAATTTATGCGTCGCCTCGCCCGCCTGCTCTTTTTATCGCAGCTAATTTGGGCGCCGACCGTGTGAATTAAAGCCTTTTATCGCGGCGTTTACATTGAAAAATTTCGGTCTAATATACGCTCAAAATCGACCCATTTACGTGTTTATACATAACTTGTTGCCGAGTTAAATGTTTGAACAGTATGCTTTTAAAAAATAGCAATGCTAGTCAATAATGGCGAAACTGTGAACATTTAAGATTTCATGGTCGGTATAACCTAATGGGACGTCGTAAGAATATCTATCTACCTTTCCGCATTACCTTAGTTTTTTTATAGGGCGACAACAATGACTTCAGGAAAATTACGTGTAATCAGATAAGTTAATGACAACTTTATATTTTATAGAAATCATACTTCAACGCCTTGGTGCAAGGCTGGTAAAGCTGTCGCCAATCCATGTTCTAAGCGTGTTAATTGAAGTAAGACAATATAAATTAAAAAAAGGAACTAACAATGCCATTATTGCGGTATAGCGGATAGCAGTAAAGTATAAGTTCGATAGATTCGCGGACTTCACATGGTTTTTATATATATTTTTTATTTCATTCTTAGAACTTTCTCCTCTCAGGCGAGCACATGTGGTAAATCAGCACATAAAATTGCAATCAACAATTTATTTGGTGTCAGCAAAGGGGATAGACTCGAGCAGATACGAATGATAAAGAATAAATCGACACAACAATATCTTCAGTTGAGATGACCAAATGATATCAACTGCGTAGGACATATTTAAGAGCTCATATGTTCGTCATCCCCTTCCATATCCAATGTGCAATAAGATAAAAAACACGGGACATTTATACAACACATCTAACCTTAAAATTAATAATATGCCATTAAAAGCCTTTGCTTCTACAAGAAAAAATCATCACAAAGATCCGCCTATAAGCCGTGTGTCTCTACAGTGTGTACAGTTCCTCGCAAAGACAAGTCAGAGGAAATTCCGTTTCAATTATAGGGAACCCGACTTAGACTGAATTTAAATAGGGAAATGGGAGTATACGGAGGCGTATCCGCTTAATCTGCCTTTTCTTTCGCGACAATAATCTGATCTGTAGCAAACTGAAATAGTTAATGCGTATTTCGATGCTTTTGTTTATATATGTGTTTTGTTATGTACGTGCTTGTATATGAAAATGTATGTTAACAGCCGTATCTATCTACTATCTACTATCTACATATATTATCCGAAGCTTGGCTTCATATGATATTTTTTTCTGTCGTATTGGTGTGCTTTAAGAATACTTAAATTGTATGATCGATGGCCAGAAGAGAAGTCTAGGGTGGAAAAAAAAATGTAACTAAACCCAACCAACTGTATATTTTAGTTAATAGTAGGTAGTACGTTTTTTTTAATTTTTGATGTACTTTTTTTTAAAAATATATGGTATTAGTGGTACAAAGTTAAATACTATAACTTTATATTGCAAATTATGTGACAAGTAATCGAGGAATCATTGATTCTGATTGCACAGGTACAGGTACTTACCTAGTTTCAGAGACAGGGATCTAAAACAGCTCTACCACAGCACAAAAATGAACAAACCATCTATTTTGGAGGGCAAAATATATTTCTAGATATTAAGTTTTAACTTAAACAACCATATACTGTTGGAGGGTTACTATAATCATGGTTTAACAAAATCTAAGTGAGGCCGCTGATGCGGCCCAGCTTCAGTGTCCTTCTGCCCAGCTAGTCCTTCTGGGGGACTTCAATGCCTGCCATCAGGATTGGTTATTCCCATACCAGATGACCGACCATGCTGGAAGAGAGGCGTGGAACGTTTCCCTAACGCATAACCTCTCTCGACTGGTAATGCAAGCCACTTGGGTGCCGGATGTGGATGGCCACACAGCCACTTGCCTGGACTTTCTGTTAACCTCTGTGTCGAAGTATCCTCACCATTGTCGAAATCTCATCACCAAATTTATGACTGATGACAAGGCATTCCATCTCAGACCTCAATGGTGACAACGCATATGCATTATGATTCCTTGTCAAGGATAAATGATGGGCCACAGGAATCACTTTCATCAAGTGAACTGTGTGCTCGTTTGTTACTCTCAATGTAATAAAAAAAACAAAAGGATTTTATTTTACTTTTTACTTGCATGTAGGTAGTCGTTTATAAATAGAAAGTTTACGTTTAAATAAACTATGTAGTAGTATCATGCGATGACACGTTGATAAGTAAACGTACCTTAACCACAATCCCTGGAATCCAACTTAAAACTACAACTATTTAGTCTCCTAAAAATATTAAAAGTCTCACAAACGTTTTCATTAGTACAAAGTGGTAAAATAATTCAGAAAGTTTTTAATTAATATGTCTAGACCAAAATGTAATATTAATTATTTCGTAGCGTTTCGAACGAGTAATTGTTACATGATTTTAATCAGAGGTTATCGTTGTATCTAACATTGTAATGTTTAAATAAAATTAAAACATGCTATAGTTTAAGAGATATAATCATCCATTAAAACGAATAAATTTTAATTTTAATGGATTTAAAAGATTTCGCTGTAAATATTTTCGTAACCTTTCAGGATTTTTATATATTTTTATGATATAAATGTAATAAGAGTAAAAATGAATTATAATATTCTAGGTTTTCCAAAGAAACAAGCATAGAGATGACCTTTTATAAAGAGTTAATTTGTGACCAAATTTTACATATTCAGCGAGCAGCAAGTGTAGTTTTATGTGTTTTTCTACACTGTGATTATCGCTTACTATTGACTCGGCGCATCTTATGTTACCGTATGGGCTGATCCCATTTGTTATGGGAAATCACTGCCTCTATTTGAACTATTACAAGTACGTGTAGTGTTATAATGTAAATTAGTGGTAGTGGTGGTGGTGTTCGGTTGGTTGGCTTGACCTGGGGGAGGACAACCTGATCACAGAATACCAATGTTAAACAGTAGTAGAATAATGCAGCTGTGTTTCGAGTGAGGGATTCAGAGACTTCGGGTGTCACCACCGTAGTAACCAATTATTATTAGGTGAACTGTGTGCTCACCATTAGTAGAGTAATAAAAAGAAGGCCGGGCAAGGTCTCCATTTATTTTTAAGCAAAACCGCTTTTTATCAGTATAAATTACTTTATACTGATAATACTTACGTATGATTTCAAAGTCAAAACGCTACATATCGACCAGAATAGACGTTGTACCTGACGTCCGCTTGATGTACTGGTTATGCATTTATATATACATATGCGTTGTACCTGACACTGGATTTGAATCTTTCTTCAATGTTATTGTCCATTGCTTTACATCGGAACATGGAAGGGGACGACGAGTAAAGTGTTTGCGCAAATGTTTACGGCACTATAACCAGATTTTGCGCAGTCGATGCCACCTGGCAACGAGCAGAAAATATCACTGTAGCCGAAATGGAACAGGAAGAGATCACCATCACTATCTTAAATCATAAACTACGACTATATTTCATTGAACCCGTATGCTTCCTTAATACAGAAACCCATTAAGGTTACAAATATTCAAAATTATGCCTAGTAGAAAATTATTATTTGAAACCATATTCTAATTCTTCGCAGATATTCTAGAGAGAGCAACAAATTAAATTTTAATAAGTTGAGTGCCGGCGCGATCTCACCGACTCAACTAATTTTCCGTTTGGCGAAGCAATGTTGGGGCTGCGCCGGGGACATTTGTATTACAGCTGTAATTCAAACTGGCTATGCACGAGATAATATATCCTTTATCCGACGTAGCTCAAGAATCGCAAGCAATCCTTATTACGTGAACCGTATTAGAAATTTATGCAATTCTTCGTGTAAACGGAATGTGGATTAATTAAATATTCAGAAATCTAATAGTCATAGCAACCAAGCCTTCGCGTTTAAGATACGGTTTGCGAAACGTAACGTCGCAGGTTCGTGTCCGCTATTCGACGATTGTGTTAACCATCTCCTAGTACAAGCACTAACATTTTTGAGTGTTATCAACTGAAATTTTAGTAATGATAATTTAAATAATTTTAGCATTGCCAAAATTATTTAAAAAAGAAAAGCATTGTAAATTTTAACATACATCGACAAACTATGCAACGAATATTTTATTAAATGCGAGTTACTCAAATATGAGGCAGTACTCGAGTAATTGTAATTTGGAAATAGTTTTCTACATAATACCTAAACTTCTTTACATGCAAGTGCTATCCGATTATAATTTAGGGTATCTATTTCAGATCGGGCATGTTTAGATTGAAACGATGAATTGTGAATATTCACAAGGCTTGACAACGGATTTACTATCTAGTAGTCGAGGGTTGGTTTGAGTATCAATTGAGTTGTGTCAATAGGTCTCCGTTTCGCGTCTCACTTCATATAGGACATTCTAAGCTCCAAGTGGAATGTAAACAGCATACGCAATTTACACTACCAAAAGTAAATCCATGTATCTATTTTTTTAGATAGCCACATTAAACGAGACCATTCGAAAGTTATCGGGTGAAGGATTCAAGAAAATTTGATGACCTTGAACAGGATGAAATGAACGGCAAAAAATTTTAGTTTACAAAATCATCGTGTGATTAAAATGTTTGAGAAAATCACAACGTTTCCGAACCTTAATTATTAAATAAAACAAAAACTCACATAATACAGAGATCTTGATACATTATATCTTCATAATTCAAAAGTAAATACGAATATGTAATGGCTACCCTGATTTGAATTTTATAAGTACACCGACCGCGCTTTAAATAAATCAAAGCTCGAACCGCTGACTTTGGCTTCGTCAACACAACTTCAACACTTCTTCATCAATTATAATGTGGATACTCCAAACAGCCTTTTAGAATTTATGTATTAAAACAGAAGCACTGCTTATTTATGATCGCACAACGAATGAATTTAAAAATAACGATTTAAAAAGATCTTTTTCCTTGCGGCACTTCAAAAATTTCCTGAAAATACTAAAGTATTGTATTATTTCTTGTTGTGCCAGGATTATAATGGAACAAGAGCTTTACTTTCCAAGGTGTCTTAAAAGAGAAGACTAAAGGACTCACCGGGACGCCGGCAAGGGTTATTGAAGGATTAAATAGCAAAGGAAACTTTGAAAATACTCCGTTAATAACTAGACCTAAAATGTGCTATGTTATTTCTAATTATTTTGATTTTTGTTTACATAAATGGAAAATGAACTGCTAACTAAAATAGAATTGTTTAAGCAAAACGAAAAGCCGACATCGTTTAAGATTTTTTTAAAAATTGAAAAAAAATTGTATCAACTTCAAAGAGTCGTTCTATTTTATTTAAACAGTTTTATCATTATTAACTAACATTACTCAATAAAAATAATAAAAATACTCAATCATATGTGTCATTTTTGTGGAACTCATTCCAGAGTGTTTCCTATCGAATAAAATTTCAGAGATATCAATGTAGTACACGGATCTTATTTTTGAAATTGTTCAATAATCTTTATTAGTCTGTAGCCGTTGCCTTGCCTAATCCTATTATTCATTCATAAGTTAAGCGTCGCCTACAAGTTGATATATTCTTAGAAATCACACAAAAAAACATTCGGTCACAAAAATAATAATTTCTACGCTTGTTATTGAAATACGTCCCTCTTAAATGAATATATAATAATAAATAGGTAACGCTCATAATATGTAACATGATAACAAGGTCGTCACCATAAACAAACCTCCCAAATCGGATCCACGCAAATGAGCAACACGGCTCGGTCACTTCAACACCTCCATTAGACTTGTTACCGTAATTACGGTGATTCAAAACGCCCTCTGAGGGTACCTCGTTACCGTGGGAAAAGTCCCACGGTAACGAGGTACCTCTGAAACTTACCTCCGACGAGATGTATTTGCAATTTCTTTTTAGCTAATGCGAAAGATAAAAAAAGAAATTGTATAACAATCGCAGTTGAAAGGTTTATTTTAGTTATTTAGTTTAGTTTATTTTTTCTTAAATATTAAATTATGGGATGAAGAGTTCAATTTGAACAAAAAAATATTTACTATCTATACTGTCATAATTAAATGTGAGATGTAAAGAAGTTATTTACTGCAGCTTATTTACAGTTTTGGAAAATATCATGTTTGTAAAAATAGCGACAAAAAGATTCCACTGAAATATACAAAATATATTCTTACTTATAAAAAGAAACCACTGGTTAGGTGGTCACCTACGACATTAAGTCTGAAATGATTACCGTACTTTGTTGGAAATTACTATTGCAACACAACCAGAGACAGGTACAAGATCAAACAACTTATACGCGATGCCGGCTACTAAAAGATTATTTAGATTGCTGTAGCTCATTTGTCTGCCGAGTGCTGTACGGCAAGTAATTTTACTAACTCAGCCTGATAGCAAGTTCCTTTACTAGATTAAGTTAGTTAAGGAAAACTCTTTAGTTACGACACTGTAAATTTAGTCTATATTTTAACCTTTTTTATGGCCTTATTAAAACTTACAATTAGTTTAACCCCAAGATACCATAAAGATATGCTGAAAATGTATAGATAAAAATATATAGATTTTGCATATGAGAGAATAGAACATAAGTGAATTAAATAACGGAACAGCCTGTATATATAAAACACACTACAGAACATGGACCTGCTATCTAGAGGGGGTGTTAGACCATAGTCCAACACGCGGTTCCACTCTGGATTGGCGGACTCAATGTCTTACATAAAAAAAACAAAATTCTTAAACATACAGGTTTCTCACGTAATTTTACTTTACCGTCGAACACGTGCAGCACGCAATTAGCACTTGACATTGCAAATTAACAATCTCATTGGTGCCGGTATCGGGGGCCGAACTCGGTTTGTTCGCGTATCGTGAATTAAATGCGACCGCTCAGACACTGAGATACCACATCGCCTATAACATAAATATTTAACAATAAAGTAAATATCTTTAATATTTTAATGCTTTAGAATTAGCCAGCAAGCAGCTCAAGCATAGCAAGTGATTACTGGTACCTATGCAACACCAGACGAGACGCCGATTCCGGTCATGAATAATTCAGAATAGATAATTATAATAATACACATTTATTGCAAAAAGTCAGCGTCTTAAAACCTTTCGATAAATCAAAACGTCGTCGTAAAAGCACTTTAGCATGACACAGATTGATTAGAAAGAAACAGTGAACTTTTCGAACCGCGTAAGAGATGATTTTAAAATACACACATTTCAATCTCGACGGGATACTCGAATCGTCGGCTGGTCCATCGCTATCAACGCGTCCTCTGCCTTTATTTATTACCCTTTATACTTGAAAGCGGCCAGGTAAAAGGTTTTCCAGATTAAACGATGTGATCTAATGAAGATAAAGAGATGGCTAATGGTGTGCGGCGTCGCAAAAGAAAACTGTAAACTGACTAACGGACGGGTGCGCTAATTGGAGGCGATGCTGCTCTTTGGCAGATTTATTACTTAATTATTCACCCTTGTATGTTTCGGTCGGGCCGTGGTTTAATTTCTCCACTAGCTATGCGCATGATATATGAAATTATCTTTTAGCAAATTCTGTTCAAATTAGCACTGTTTAACGAACGTACAACAAAACACTAAATAAGTTGATATGAAAAATGGTTTAAAACTGAATGTTATTTGAAATGTCATTCACCTAGGAAATATCAAGTATATCAAGGATTTACGATTTAATTACTAACATCAACACAATAAAGAGTGACAAGCATTTGCTGGCAAAAGTCTTTCTACATATAATAAAAATGTAAACAGACTTTGCCGGACTTTGAAGGTTAGTGCTTGCTAATCTCCACAGTAGCTGAAATAAATTGGATGTAGATTCTAGTGATATAGGTATAAAGATAAGCATTACGAGTCTACGGATCCAATCGGTTGATATATAAGTGATTTTTCATGTTCCGTACACAAGTCAGAAGAAAAAGCGGTGCTCGATTGCACGTACATAATCGTGGGTACAGTCAGTTGTACCAAAATAATCTTGGCAAGCAGGAGAAAGTCAGTCTGAAATCTTAATGAAGCGAATGATATTGTCATAAGAAATCACGTGACAAGCACGGGCGATACCAGCAGTTGTTGCATGGATAATCTTAGTATAAACATTGATTTGTTCTTTTAAAATTGAAAGGACACAAACATTTCATAACCAGGGTAAACTATTAAATTTCAATCCGTGCACAGAGTGGAATATTAATTAGTTCGGCCGGCGATTACACGAAATTAATTGGGTAATCCAATATGAATTTAACGATGGGCCCAGCCGTGGAAACTGATTCTGTATTACGCTATAGCGAAAATGGCTGCCGATATTGCGATTGTCTTTGTTGCATGGATGTAACTGAATTTGTTCATTATATTTTGTTTAAATAAGTCACTTTCGTATTAAGTATATATATGATAGTGTACATAAGCAAAAATTAACAGTGAACATTATATACAGTGGTAGAGCCAGCCCGGCTTATTTTAAAGGAGTTGACTCAACCGCGGAAGGACCATTGCTTTACAAAATACCGTAGTATACAAGTTGCATAAAATATAATAGGTAGAATGTAGTGTAATGGGACCCGGGGAGTCAAGCACAGAGTTTTTAAGTTTCCTTCTCAGTCCTTAGGTGTCACAATACATGTGTAACCCGAAACTTAATTAGAAATTGCCGCAGTTATTACTTACCACTAGGTGCACTGTGCGCTCATTTGGCAACCCTAATATAATAATAATAATATTTTTTTATAAAACAATGGCAAGCCAGAAAATGAAAGGAAACGGGTTTAGAAGTTCCTTGGGATTACTAGTGGAACCTGATCTCGTTTCGTTGAAATGTTCTATTATACTTTCCTACTGAAAATAATTTCTATTCTAATACCATTAGAAAATATAAGTCGTTGATTATATTAAAACTTGTAAGCGACACACATTTAATAATTAAATAGATTATAAAAACATCGAATTAAATCATACAGACAAATGATACAGTTAACAAAAATTTCAAATTTTAAATTTCAAATGTCTCTATTAAAAACCTTTATATTCTCCGAATATAAAATCTCAAGTTGCCTTGTTTCCCACGGAAAGAGACGTGAGAGAATAACTCGATTTCATATCCAAATAGTTATTATATGATGGAGCAAAGTCTAGAGGAGCGAGGGCTCATTTAATATTAATGCCACCGTAGTGGCGAGACCACCTGACGTTATGTTTTAGCTCATTCCTATTTTAATACACAAACTTGTTTGAGTCCGCCCGCCTTCGCTCCGCATAATTACAGCTTACTTCTTACTTTACATATTTCTAGGTGCGAACGATGATTAAGCCACGTAATTTTATAAGAATGGTGTACTCTGTTACTTATTTTGTTGATTCATGATTTAGTTTTAAAAGTGATCACAATTTATAAAAAAATATTTTTTATAAATTGTGATCACTTTTATATAAGGGTGAAGTTTACGGGACCTAGTGAAGTTACTCGCTCTAGGTATGTTTTCCAGTCGTGGCTAATATTAGTGCAAACAAAATGTTGTCTTTAATGTCACATACCCTGACATTGCTTTTTTTTAATATTACAGGAGACAAACGAGTACCTACTTTCAAAATCAAACGTCTGTATCATATCTTGTGGAAATGATATTATATCGATCATGAGAACCACCACATCACCAGAATTGACGAGCAAACATTGATGATTCTGTTGACGGATTTTACCTCCTGGGAGCCTTTTAGTATTTTTACCGAGCCTTTAAATAACGATGAATTCTATTTGGTACAAAAAAGGAACTACTATTGACGGGCACATTTATACAGTCCACCATGTTCTAATGAGTCTTGAATCTTGAACTCAGTAAGCATGTATTAAACTGCCAAAATGTTGTGAACATATCATTATTTAGAAACTATAGAAGTACATCTACCTTCGCAACTGTCATTGTGTTTAAACATAACTCACGGTAATAAATTACATCGGTTAAAGGTCCATCTTTTGTATTAAAAGTTTTACGACTTTCGCGCTATTTTGCACTTATCTCTTTCCGCTCTATAGATTTTGCACAATGTAGGTGCTTTTGTTTCGCCTTCTAATTCTCCCGAGTCGTGAAACCGTTCTGAAACTTGAACACGGAGTACATCGAGTGTGCTATTGTGTGTCTTATGTTTAAAGCAGTAAAGCCCGTTTTTAAGGACGAGACGTTTTAAATTGTTAAGAACGCAAGTGTAACATACTGATTTTGCAATGCCTTTTGTAATGTTGTACGTCGCTCGAGTTTAAACCTGTCTCTAAAATTAAAAAATTAAACTTCATTCATATTTTTAAATATTTTTTTCTACTTTTACTTTGAAAAAAAAAATACGGAGTATTTTCTCAATTCCAACCAAAACGGATAATTGTTATTTTTATAAGTATTCATACTATGAAATTATTTAATTATAAATTGTATGGTCTATTATAAATTTATATACATATAAATCTACTATACTCTGTACTATTAAATATAAATATTAAAAAAAAATAGTTTTAACTTCGAAACTGTAAATCACAAGCCATTATTTTCTGTTTTTCTTTAAATATGTAATTGAAAGAATACAAAATTGTAAAAAATAAAACTAAAAAGATGGCTTATTGCAAATAATGTCATCACCAATAAAATCTGACGAACATATTTCATTACTGTCAACAAGATCATATGGATTGCTGATTTACCTCAGAACGAACTTTTTCTTCGAGTAATTTGATTTGATTCGTCGCCTCCATATCTGTGTTCCTGAATCGTCTACTATGAAGTATAATTGTTTAATTTAAACATTATTAAATATACTCACTGTAGTCTAGTGAACAATTCAATATATGGTTTATGAAACTGAACAGAAATAATTTCCTCCCAAAGGTTGAAAAATATTAACATTGATATTTGTAATTCTGAACTTGTAGTAGTAGTTAGACACCGTTAAAAAATATGTTCAAAAGTTAAATTCAAATTATTCTGATTTACCACTCAGATCTCCTAGATTCTTAACATTTGAGGGCACATAAATTATCTCAAAACCTTTCTAGGGTCTAGACTTATTTTAAGAGTAAAACGTAAAGTTAGACAATCATTTACGTATTAATTACGTAATAAATGAGAAAGGTCATGGTAGTTTCGTGTTTGGACTGTCGACTTATAGCTGTGTTCTATAAGTAACTCAATTTATACAACGCATTTGAGACTTCTTTAGTCTTGCTGATGGTCATGGGCTTGATCGATTGCCACTAATTCTATAATAATTATATATATATACATATAATATGAGAGGTATTATCATATTTAATTCAGCTTTAAGTTAAAATGTAAACACTACCAAATTAAAAACTGTCATATAATAAAATCAACAACACATCTAAGAAAACATCAAAGGTTTGATTTCGATGCAGAGCTTGCAAAAAACTTTCCTCATCTCATGCACTATGCGTAATAATTCAGATCTCTTTTACTCAAATCTGAATTCAACTTTCGTACAGCAATCCGAGAATCAGACTTGTAGATAACAATAGCAAATGTTTGCATTGAGATATTCCCCTCTTCTGTTCCGCCTTTTGTTTGAGCCATGACACGCCGTACGATATTACAAGTTTTTCTCAACCCCGTCAAACTTGCTCAATGAAATCGTACGATAAGCATTAATCGAGGGCGACTCTTCTATGATATTAAAATTCAACGAGGCTTTTGTAAGAAACCAATTGAAGATATGAGACGTGTATTCAACCGGTCTGCCACATGATCATGTTGAAAGATAAATCATGACTAACAATACGTCAAAGAGAGTTTCTGTAACGGTTTTTCTGTGTATTTTCCCATTAAAGCACAATACAAAGAGGATCTTTGTCAGAATATTTGTCTGACAAATATGCTTGGATTTAAGGTTTGAACCCAGGGTTATAAGCGTACTATATATACTACACTTACTCTTGGACCTTTTGTAAATAATTATTTTAAAAAAAAGAGCATCTAGTCGAGTTTCTTGCCGTTTCTTCTCGCTAGCAACTGCCTTCCGAAGAGATGGTCCCATTTGCTATCTTGATGATTCAAAAGTGTTATGTATAACTTGAACTTGAATGAAACTATAAATTAAATAAAACTTATTTTGATTTGATTTGATATGATACCTGTGTATGCGTAAAATAAACACATTTTAATATAAATATTGTATATAAACTATATTTATACTTGATAATAAATATAAAAATAAATCACATCAAAGTACATTAATATTATTTTATCGGTTACATACCTAGTTGTTAATATATTAGCAAATTAGCTTAATAATAAACATAGTACCCAGCATTTTTATCATTTGAATAGCAGTTTATTGTACAATGTACATTTCTAATAAACGCCTTTTTATGATATTATGTATTGAGAGAAACAGAAGATATTCCAAGAGATTCTATAATAAAATCTTATACGATTCCGTACAAATAGACCATTTGCTTTTTACAATGTTCCTGTACCAGAGATACATATAAAGGTTTTATATGTGCACGAACCACGGCCACGCGACGGACTCGAACTACTATGTCGCGCCATCAAATATGTTTAGTTTTTTTTTTATTGTGTTGCGGAGTGACCAAGGCGCATATATTTCACCTGATAGGATTTCATTCTAGTATATAAGGAATGATAATGCAAATGCGTGGGCACTCCTGATTTCAGATATAATGTCCCGTCAAGAGTAAGAAATGGTCTCCGGATCCTTACACTCATCAGTCGAAACACGATGCGTTATGCTGCTACTTTATGCTGGTATTCTGTGGGGGCGTAGTCCGTTCCCGGTCGAGCCGATCAATGCAGCTAAAAACTAACTAATGTACAGTAATAACAGCAATAGCTCCATACAGTAAACTAAAAAATACTTGCAACTGAAAATCTTATTTTTTGTAATATTTACTGGATAGTCATGTATACTATATATTTTCGTAAGTTATATTGATATGATACGAGTATATGTACATACATTTCGTATCAAATCAATATAACTTATGAAAATATATAAAATACATTATTATCCAGTAAATATTACAAAAAGCAAGATTTTCAGTTGCAAGTATTATTATATATGTTATATCAGATACGCTAAAAGTAAAATGTACAATATCCGACACACAGAGATAGGTTTTAGGCTAGGTTAAGGTTTGAAATTGAGTTATTAGCAATCGTTTGCTATAAATATACATAAAAAATACTAATTCAGATGGTCGTGTCGCCTAGTTGTGAGAATACTAGGTTATCTGATATTGGATGAAGGAATGTAAATTGAGAGTCGATTAGGTTTGAGGCTCTAATAATTTCGAATTAATAAACATTGTTTGGAAACACCCAGTAAATCCTTCATCTTTTCCTTATGATATCGCTGTGTTAATCTTCAATCAGCTAATTGTTGATATCATTCAGAAATTTTGAAATACTAGTATGCAGATAATATCCAGTTCTGTGCGACTTTATTTAATTATTTTCGCTCTACCTGGAATATACCGTGCACTATCTTACGCAAACGGCGACCGTCCTGGAGCCCACCAATTCTCACGCAAATCTTTTCCGGGAAATAAAGCGGAAGACGTACGACCTGGAGTTGATCCACGGGAACATTGAAAGCCTGGCAAAACGGGCACGATCGGCGGGAATGGAGTGTAGAAATTGAAACAAATTGCGTCAAAGTGGCGGAGTAAGTAAAGCATTTATTTATCCGCCAACCCGTGCGGAACCAGAGCACCCACACCATCTTTCTTACATTCTTTATTTTTAGACTACGACGCACGTGAGGTGTTTAAGGAACAATTGCAGGAAATAGTGATTAATACCATTCAGTAAATAGGGAATAAAATCGTGTATAAATTACATTCAGCAGCCCATTTGTTAAGGACTGTACCGCTTTTGATACAAATAGCCTTAGGTTGACTTTTTAACATTGCAGTTAATCAGTAATTTTACTGCTCTTCTTCTAAGAAAGCTATGAGGTTTTTTACTTTTATATTTAAAGCTTTTATTTTTAATTCAATTTAACATAATTGGTCTAAATAGCCAGGATGCTTATTAATATCATCTTCACTCACTCTCATCATTATTTTATGCTTTTTAATTTACTTTTTCGGGCTGATGGCCGTAACCAGCACAAGGGCTCCCGAGAGGGGGCCTCGGCTTGGACCGTTACCCTGTTTCGCGAGAGCGTCTGGCTCGAGGGTGCCCGAGAGGGCCGAACCTCGGCTCAGTTAGTTGCTTCTGACTAAGAATTATCTACATTAATATCACTATTATAATTATTGGCTACCTTTACCACCACTTCGGAATGTGTGGGCACTGGAGAAGAAGTGGCGCAATAGACTACAGCGATTTTGATGCTGATTAGATTACTTCGAGGTAAACGAAGGTCCCGTAGCATTATATTTTTCATGGAATCATATGTTCCTTTCAGTGTTTCCGTGACAATTTGTTTTTTGTCACTAGTTTATTTGGCTCCAGTTTAGTTTTTCTATTACTAACATTAAATTAACGAGTGAGGTACAAGTTGAAAATCAGAAAAAGACTTGTTACGAAGATACTGATGTTTTTTTTAACAAATTGCAAACAGGTTAGTTCTTGCCCAATGCCCTTCTCCAGTTGGAAGGATTCGTACCGCGATATATTTATACTAGACGATATCGATCGATTAGCTATAAAAATCCAGAAGAAAAGAAAAGATGCCGTTTGGAAATTCTATGGTATGGAATTATGGCAATACGGCATCATTCATACAATTTATATATTTTTTAGCTTATCACCCAAAGGTTTTCTTATGTAAATTCGTAATAGTATTTCACCGGAATCGAAACACGCAAAATATAATAAACTCGTGCACACGTTCGCAGTAAAAACATTTTACGCACTCGCATTATTATAGCGTGTTACAGAAACGTGACATGCTTAAAAAAATAATGAAAAACGGAATACGCTTCCAAAGAAAATTGGCAGGCTGGCATGGAAATGAAAATCGTAAACACTGTTTAGAAATTAATTTTAAACAATTGCTTAGCTCTGATGTGTATATATGTACACTCCATCGTATAGTGAAAAAGCAACCGATTATTACTCACTCATATTGAGATGTTTATAAAGAATTTACATCTTAATTCTTTATCGGTGAAAGATATATAGACAAAAGATCTATCGAGATTATGACTTACCGTGATTTCCAATTGATGAAGTACTTTTTTTTTTGTTTTACCGCAACAATAAGCTAAGTTTGGGCCGTTTTATTGATACAACCCACACGCAATATTTTTTTCATTATCTTTTTTCCATTGGTAACAAACGAGCATAAAGTTCACTTGATGTTAAATGATGACCTCGACATCTAAACCCAACCTCAACAATAGTTCAAGATGACGTTGAACGTTGAAACATTGTCATCCTCATGTCTCCTTACCTGTAATTGGGTTATTGTATCCCTACACTCGCCACACGGAACACAACAGCATTATGGTGCTATTACGTTGGTATTCTATTAAGTGGCTCGACCAATTTTAATTACCCGTTTTTGTCGCTTTATATACATACGGGTAAGTACATTAGTACAAAAGTAAAAACGGCCCTCCAGGCCAATGCCATAAGTGCCATTCTTATGGCCACTCAGCCCGAAACTGCTTCTGTAAACCCAGGTGTGTCAAATGCCTGGGTGACTACGGAACGGGGGACTGTTGGAGACCGAAGGACATGGCCCTTCTGGCTGCTTTCGGGCCCCCCGCGTGTGTTCTATTCAACACGAAGAGACACACACCCAACTACCTTGGCTGCCCAAAGGGCCCAAAGCCAAAACGACTAGCTTTAAAAATCGCGCCAAAGGTCGTTATCCCGACCACCGCCCCGCGCCCATTCTTGGTCCCGTCCGACCTCTACGTCTCGCATGTAAAACGCCGGTCATGTGTGGTGTCAATTTTAATCAACGCTAATATTAGTATTATATAGCTAACCAGTGTCATCATTCACCATCAGGTGCTTGTTTGAAACCAATACTATAAAAAAGGTGAACTTTGTGCCCGTTTGTCGCAACTAATATGATCAAAAAATAACTTTCAATGTTCGCCAAACCATAGCACCCATGGTCAATGGAAATTATGACGTCTGTATAAAATATTTTTCAAATATTTGCAGCATTTGATAAATAAGTGGTATCATATACATGTGTCGTTGTTAAGTGGTATCGGCGAGATGATTAATAACTTTAACAGAATATGTTATAGGGCGCGTGGTTGTCGCCAAATTGGTGCAATTAACTCTAACAAATGTTAATGCACACGTTTTCGCACTGCAATGCATTGTTCCCGTGCTACTACAACTGCATTAAAAGTTAGCATTGCAAAGACTTTCTGTATCTGTTAGTATTGAAAATATCCCACGCGGTTAATTTTATAAGAAGAAATAAAAGAGGATCACTTAATTCTGTTGTATAGTCTTCCGACAAAAAAAATTTTTTTTAAAGGAAATAAGCAATCCTATTATCATTACTAATATTCCGGTTAACCACTCAAACTAAAGCTTCGTTTGCTATAAGTGGGTTGAACGAATAACAGTCGAATGGCGGATTAGAACCTACGACCTTAAGTTTCGCAGACCATATCCTAAAGCATTAGCTTATTGACGCGTCAGAGATTATTTCTCTACATAATATAACATACGCCATGTTGCCTCTGTAGTATCAAATATCTTATGTTATTCAGCATATTTCGGGTCTGACAAGATAGGATAGCGTTAGACTTCGTTATAGCTATAGTAGCCTGATTCAAACGAAGATTTCTGTCTATATTCTCGTAATGCCCCCTATGTATCTACATGAGTCTTACTTTTAATTTTTATATAATATAAGGAATGACAATCGAGCACACCTGATAGTAAGAGACAACTTCACATGACATCAATTTCCATCCTCAGAAAAGATTTATTAGAAGACATATTGTAGCTATATTTTTTACTAATATTGTTTTCACGCTATTGGTGTGAACATGGTTCTATTGCTGCATGAAACATGAACATGGCACACACTTGGATAGCAAAATAAGGAACGTACAAAACGAAATCAATCGTATTGAACAAACACAAATGTGCAATTGTTTAATAAAAATTAGACACGGTTTATAACAGGAATATCGATGTTCGTCAGTTCTTTAAATATAAATTATGAAAATGCTATTTCCATTTCTTAGAAAAAGTGTTCTATTCCTATTCTTAGCATGTTTTTTAAGATACGTACTGATCTGTATAATAATTTTCAAAGTTCATTTCTACCTCGCATTAAGAGACATAAATAAAGCAGGGGACAGTAACATGATTTTAATAAGCAGAAAAGTTTGCTTTTTAATCTATCAGAAACCACTCCAAGCTCTACAGGGGCCCGTAGTTTCCTGTTAAATAATTCATAACTCGCAATACCCGGACCCGCGCCGGGCTGTATCTAAATAATGTTTATTTACCGACTGCACCTGGCTTAACTTGCTTTCCGAAATCGTCACTTTGCTATAATTTATTGAATCGATTCTAAACCACTTTGAAAATGGCGCAAACTAAAATATTTTTCACAATCTGTAATAGTTGGAGTTAATTTTACAGAGGGCGATGTTACATTAGTCATATAAAGGCCTGGCCTTCAATTACCATTGTCACCATGAAAGTAATAAGTCAAGTTACATTACTAAAGAAACGATAACAGTCTAAGGACCTTCATAATTCGAAGAGATAATTTGATTTATATATGTATATATATATATATATATATATTTATATATTTCCTTACTATATCATCATAGACAATATTTATTTCCATAAAATAGTAATATCTCATACTATTTTCACATCTCATAACTAAGCTACTGCTCGTATATGAGATGTGAAAATAGTATGAAACTCGGTGAAATATTATGTTCTGTTCCCCGTACTATATTTGTGTTAGAGTAGGCTCTTAACCTGCATAAACTTTTTATTAACTTTGTACGGACTCAGCGAGAGTTACCACGTTCAAGTACATGCAATACAGACGCAGCGCATACACTGATATTAGTTATCATTTACTTGGCATCATTTTTTATTTCATAGATAACGTATTTTAAAAAGAAAAGATGATAAATATACTTATAGTAATCATAAAGTTTTCCTCCAGACCTGACACGTGTTTTTAATTATTTTTTACAAAACTATTACCCCAATAGAAAAAAAAATAGGGGAAAGATTTAATTTTAAGAAAATACATAATGAAAATTTGTAATTCACAGCAAAGAAATCTGAAATTCTATAAGAATAATACTTATTTTATTAATAATAAAAATATAAAAACATGAAATTCTGAATTTCAAAACTGAGTAAAAAGTACTTTAATCCATAATAATCCTTACCACCCTTAACAACATGCACGCATAATATATGTACAAGAACAAACGAAGCAGCTTTTATTTCTCCGTTAGGTTTTTTTTTCACAGAAGTCCTTACAATCAGATAAAAACTTTACCGCCGAATAGTATGATTGGAGTTACTTTAACGTTTTTTTCATAATAAGAGGGTTATTTTTACAATGGTTAGTTTTTCTAGTATATTAAAAACTCCCAAGTTTACAATTTAAAAATATTTAATTTAATGTATTTATGTTCTCCTGGTTACCTCTACGTAGCATATTACCAATATATGAAACGAACGTACAAAATAATTAGTATTTATAATAAATAAAGAAGTTTAAACAAGTTATTTATTGATTAATTTTACTACATAAGTAAATAAATGTTTTCTATATATATAAAGCAAATAAAGGGCTTTTTCTTGTAGTCGCTATTCTATTTAATAACCTGCATTTATGTAATATTTTGTAACATTTTCTCATATTTTCTTCCTTCTTCCCATTTTTTTATTTTCGGGCTGATGGCCGCTGTTAGCCCGAGGGCTTTTACAGTTTCGCCGGGTTAAGAGGTGACCGAGCGCTTATGCCGCTCAGTCGAAACCTATATTAGTGGGTAACCAGCACAAGGGCTCCTCGGGAGCCTCGGCTTGGGCCGTTACCCTTTTCCGCGAGAGCATCTGTCTCGAGGGTGCCCGAGAGGGCCGAACCTCGGCTCGGTCAGCTGCTTCTGACTAAGAATTATCTTCATTAATATCTCGATTATTATTATTGGCTATATGTACCATCACTTCGGAATGCGTGGGCGCTGGAGAAGAAGTGGCTCAAGAAACTCCAGCGACGCTTCTCTCTTGACTGTCGAGAACCAGCCTGTGACATGGCCTTCTTCCCATACTATATTCTATAGCCTTACGACTTTCTGTACTGCATACATAATATTACCATACATGTATTACCTTGTTTGAAAATACAGAAAGCCTCATCTTGTTTTTAATAATCATGAATACAGAAAATAAAATAGTTGTTACTGGCATAATAATTTAGTTTGTTTTATTAAAACAATAGAATGTGGTTTAATATAACAAACCAAAAATATCGTATATTCTATATATTCTTTTCACGATGTCATTAAGAGCTATATCTCTACATAAATATGCAGCCTCAACGATCATTGCTAAAATCTTTTAGAATTGCCTGATGTGTACATTTGGAAAGATATTCAGCGCTATTTATTCAGCAGATCATAAATCAGATCGGCACATGGAGATGACGCCGAGATTCGCCGGAAAATTCAGAACCAAAAAATGCGTTAATATAATGTTTTTATTAAACAAATATAACAAAGGTTATATTATTATCGCTAAACAAATATACATTTTTTTTCTCGTGCCTCATATTATTTCATTGTTGATGTTGTTGTGGAAGTTGAGTGTCAGTTAAATAATATTGCGTTATGGAATATAAACGAGAAAAATGGAGAAAAGTTAAAACTCTTTAAATTAATACAAGCACTACGCAAGTAACCACCATAACATAAATTAAATGTGTCTAATTACATGTGTCTGCATACGATTGTTTCACAATAATGACAACAAATTTTTATATACGAGTATATTGACGTTAACCTCTTTATCGTGCGTACGGTCGAAGAAAATATAACGTGATTTGAATTGAGATTCCGATGAAGATTTGTGGCCAAAAATATTAAAACACTATAATCATAATGCAGCTATATGCTAGCTGTAGCACAAATAAAGTCAACTTGAACGGGAAAACATAACTTTTTTATCTTTAAAAATTAATATATTTTAATAAATACATTCCATATAATATCAGATTATAATAGTCACTCTGCTTTATCTGTCTAATCCCTGGTGATTATGCATTTCATCTTAGCCCTTAGGGGACGCATATGCAGCGAAACTATTTTTTATCGAAAATGAATTTGGGAATGTGTGCTCGCTTGTCATTAATAGTATATATGTCGCAATGGCCGAAATCAAGCCGGGTCAAAATTGTATAAGTGCAAACGAATATTAAAGCGATAATTGAAGTCGTTTCGTTTGTTAATTAATAATATGTCCTCATACAATGAAGTTAATTGGATGATAAACGTTATAGCGCTTTATAAAATACTTTATAGGTGAATGACATCGAGACAGCAGTAGCGCCAGTTCAAATGGCAAACAACCATTGAATATTCAGCGCACTTAGTTTATGACGACGCGTATCTCCTGCGCTCACATCCACACGCTAGACTTTATTTACTCGGATAGATATTACATTTCTCGGCGTATTACGTAAATCGGAATACTGTCAGGACACACGAGGTTATGCTAAAAGAAAATAGATACTAAAAAAATTATAAAAAATAAACTTTATTTATTGATCTTAACGAAGTATCCCACCCCGCCTTGCACACTTTTCCATTGGTCTAAAACACTTGAAAAATACTAATGACCTGTAATACGAATGAATGATAATTGGATCGGTAGCAATGTATAAGTACATTGCTACCGATCCAATACACAGTTCCCGATATAGGTTTACTTAGTGTTTTAGTACATAGTGACATGTCTAAAATAGAGCAATACGCGTTAACTGATATAAGTTAGCACTGAGCCTAGAAGAAAAAAAATATAATTTTGTGTAAATTTTTATTCATTGATAAGGTTAATTTTATACAATACTAACGTTGTACTTCATACCGGTATACGCGATAGCTGTTTCTGTCATTTTTAAAATAATCTATTTCATATATGAGACGTTTATGCGGAAAACAAAATACAAATAAATGATGAATACTGTAATAAATTACACAGACAATCTTATAGTCTGCAATTTTACACTAAATTTACTTTATGTGGATACATTTTTTTAATGTTACCAGCAGTAGAGCCACGCGTTAGTTTTCTTCTAGCTGCCAAATGCACCAACCATGGATGGACCACGCTCTCACAAAATGATAGCGTTAAATGGCAACTGTTGTGTTTTGTCCGGTGGACCCTTTTGCTGGTGACGAAGCATTCCATCTAATTCATCAGTGAGTGATAACCGCATATGCATTATGTCTTTATCGAGTATGAATGTGTGTCGTATGCTGCGGAGAACAGGTGGAAGAACTGTGTGCTCGTTTGTCACACTCATTACTGCACAATAAAACATATTATCAACTTAGGTCTACTGTTACCCATACTTACATGTAACTGTAGGTACAGCAAATGGCACAAACATTACGAAAATGTATATATAAAAATCAGAAAACGGCAAAATATGAAACTAATAGTGCCTCTTAAATAACGTTACGTATGATATGTCGGCGTTCTCGGTAAGAGGCGGGGGCTATTATAAAATAATGTATAGCAGCTATTTGTAACAAAATTTGAGAAATTTAGGTTATTTTATTCGTTTTCAATTTATAGGTTTCATTTATAGACTCATTGCATAAAATAAGTATTCCAAAAAAATATATATATATTTTTATATTTTGTATTACTTTTTTGCTTATTTGATCATATCTTTATAACGTTGAGGCCGCCAATGTGTTTTCATCGGTTTTCATGAATACATTTTCGGTACCTTCAACATTTTCTTGAGTAACCACGGTTGACGGCCGATCTGTCTCTTTTAAATTCAGCAAATCAATTAAAAATTGTCGCCCGTGAAGAAGCGGACGCACAAAAAGTTGTGGATAAAACTTTCTTGCGGCTTTTAACCTTTTTATAATATTAATAAATCTTAACAAGAAAATCACGTTGAGTGAGCCGCATTGGTGCGAGCGATTTCGCGCCGGAGTCGCTCGAAAAAATATATTTACATAAAATTTATTCGATTCAATAAGTGTTTTATTTTCAAAAGTCTTACTATAAAAGCTATAAAAAGATAAACCTGGCTTTTACGATGGTTTATAACTTGTCAATGGAATGAGTTAAGAATCACTAATTTATTTTGGCATGATATATACAATGTGTACAAATAAAACCAATTTTCCGCCTTATTTATCTGAATGAGAGCCGTGTATGTTGGGGCCGTTTGTGCGGCATCTGTAGCTTTACAGGCGAAATTCCCGACAGAGCATCCCGTATCAATAACTGAGACTATGTAAAAGTTGGATGGGTGCACGATGGTCAGTCGAAACTTCGTTACGGACGGGATTTGAAAAGTCCTCAGTAAAAGTACGAAAGTAATTCCACGGAGGGTGCGCCCCCAATTCTATCTCTTTATAAAGAGGCGAGTTTTGTTACTTCGCCGTATTTATAAATTGTGAATCGGCTTTTAGAGGTAAAAATGAAATGTAACCATTTCAGCTGATTCTGCGAGTTACGACTTTTATCGATTACCGAGTTAGATAGAGATTCCCGGGACAGATGGCCGAGGACAAACTTCCCTAACTAACGATAACAAACGTCCCACTAAATCCACTACGGAGGAGCTGGAATTGTTTGAAAAAATATGCTAGCCGGTAAGCCGGGGCTCGGGAACAAAGTAAATTGTGAATTTAGCGTCGCAATCATGGGATTAGTCAATGGAAAGTTTTGTCGGATCTCGCTGCGAAGTTTTCATCTCTTGTTAATGTTGAAAAAAAAACTTAAATCCCGGAGTACACCAAGGGCAAGGGATGCTCGGGATTAATATATAGCCCAACGACGTGCCGCGATGTATAATCGAACGACGATTAAAACTAATACCCTGTGAAGACTGCGACGAACGACGCGGGGATAAAACACTCACCGCGTCCCGCCCATTTATGAAAATTTCTTTCCAATAAAGTTGAAATATCAACTGCTTACAGTATCGCTTTACAGTATAAAACAACTTAACTTTTTTAACTTAACTGCACAATGAGAATTCAAAATTATTGTATTATTATGTGAATATTTTATTTTTAAATTGGAAACAGCTTCATGGTTTCATGTTTTAACCAACTTCATGACGTGATAAAGTTGGCCAGTGCATGCATAATTTTTGGAAATTAGTGATTTTCTTTCATTAATTTATACTATACTATGTTTAGTACTAAGTGTATAGTTATAACAGTGATAGAGATAGGATGTAGCTAAAAACGAAATAATAGCTTTAAATAGCAGTACCAAAGTTTTTCCTGTATGCAATTCTGAGTAATACATAATATATTATAAAAAAAACAAAATGCTAATATATTTTTTTACATTACATAGAGTGGAAAATGAGCAAGTAGCTCACACGATGGTAAATGATTACCACCGCCCTTGGACATCCGCAACACCAGAGCTTATGAAAATAGTAGGCTTTAAAAAAAAAAAACAATGTATCAAATGTACAAAACATTTTATGTATGTATGTGTACGTATCCTGTTACTCAGAAACAATTGCACATGCACAATATATACAAAGTTGTGTAAATAAAATAAAAAGCCTAATTCACTGAAGCCAACACAAAGTTGTTGTTGCACAAAACGCAAATACGTCGCTAACGTAAAGTTGAAAACTAATTGGTATGTACACAGAGTTGTCTGAAACTGGTCATATGAGAAGTTATGTCCAAACTCGGGCCGCATAATCTATTCAGTGCGGCATTACACGGTAGTAAGTGAACGGGAACAGTTCAACAATATTTGTTTAAGCCCAACGAGCGTTAATTTTCAAAAACAAGTGGGAACAATATGCAAATAGCATCCGTCGCGAGATCTGCTCGTAAACACGTTCGCGGATATAGTTCTTGTAACATGTCTGCGAGTAACATGCGGAATAATGAGGTTTCCTTTGCCAGTCTATCATCCTATTAGTTATATTCAATTAGAATTCTACCCGTAACATTGTCCGCGTACATTATAGAATTAACTAGGTGTGCTCGTGTCTACTGCTCAGCCTCCTGATGACGTCATGGTACGAAGTTTAAATACCTTTTTAAATATGACTGTAATTATCGACTAGCCGCGCAAAGGTAGCCTGGTAGAAAATGCCTTTTGGCATTAAGTCCGCCTGATCGTACAATGTTTGTTTAACTCATGCAAATAAAGAATAAATAATGAATAAATAAGATGACAGATTTTGATTTGGTTATGTTTTAATTACATACCTATAAATCGTTGAAACATATATCTTTGTTTCAAAGAACCGCTAAGTTGATTCAAGACATTGAAACAAAGGTAAAGTTTATTCCAATGAAACTACTTGTTTAATTGCACCAAACATCGACGTCGTCGTTTCTTAACCAATTTAAAATCTAAAATCAAATTTTGTAACACTGAACGATAGTTACTTGTAATGTTTGTGACAAATAACGACAAAGATCCAAAAAATTGTGTTTCATTAAATTCTAACAAATTCGACTGGTGAAGAATTTGTGACGCATTGGATATTCTGACCGTAACATGACGTCACTACAATCAATTTCTAATAGTTTAAAATACAACAGTTTCACGGAATGTATCCTAAAAGGCAGGAGAGAGGAATAATTTCGAGTAAGTAATATTAAGAAGAAAATTATTTCATTTTGAATTACAATATTTTGGTTTATTGTTATTTTGCTTTTCCGATTACAAATAAATGAACTCTTTCACATGGTAATTTAGTGTGGAAAATGAGTTTGCGGCGAATTAATGCAACGAGCATATTTGTAGTGTATCAATTAACAATGTTAAATTGTTAAATGCATGAACGCAAAACTTTACTATTGGAAGCTTATTTAATGATTATAACCAAAATTATATAAACAAACATATTATCTAAACACTACATGGTCATAATTCTATTACCATCAAATATTACGCTTATATCCAACCAGTATATTTTATTAGGGATGACAAACTGCATTTGCACTTCTAGACTTAAAAAGTATTTGTAAGTCTAGAAGCGGCCAATCTCTAGCTCATTATGTAAAGCATATAACAATATTAAGTAATTTATAAACGTTGAATATATAAGAGAATATTACAAAGGCTATTAAAATGATATTTAAATTAATTATGAAATTATACTTTGAGTGTACTACTAAGAGCATTTACCCTATTATCAATTAATTAAATTAAATTAAATTAAATTTGCGATACCGATTTTTAATGCGTCTTGTAGAAGTTTTAATTGGTGAAAAAACATTTATAAAGCTTCTGCCCTTCACTTATGAAGCGGCGGTTGTCACTAATAAACCTTCACTACTGGACCATATGCTTTAAACAGTTAACCGAGTGCTAAAAATGATAAGTATTTTTTATTACTTTTTACCAGGGGCTTACTACGTAACATTTGATAGACTTATTAATAATGACTTGTACGTATATATTTTAGTCTCTACTTACTCAAGTCATAGCGTAAATAAATATATACGAATTACTTGCCGGTTCTCCTCGATAAAATCACCATCTGGTGATTATTTCCGGCGGTCCCATAAGGAATAAGATGGAATTCCTTGCCCCCGGTAATAAACTCTCCTGTTTGTTTATTTCATTATTCATACAATTCACAATAGCGCTAAGGCACAGGCTACTATTGTACATTGATTTTCTGTCAGCGTGGATCTCAAGCCGAAGGATTTGTGCTGCATACGCTTGAACGCTTTCGAATAATATAGAAACAATGATATAAAATAATACACAAAAAAATGTCTAAAATAAATATGGTATAAACCATAAGCCCATAAGCGGCGCGCCGCTTAAGCCCTCACGATATATTAGCCGATTATTGACGGCCGCGTGGTGTAGAGATTAAAATACCTGGCTACAGCGTCGCGGGTTCAGAATAGTATTTGTTTATAACAAATTATTAATGTCATCTGGCAATAACATAAAGATATCATCATCATCATATTCATAGATAGATTTAACATGTTTCCAGTTGTGTGAGTACGGTTTACTTTTTTATGTTTGTGACAGAAAATTATCAAAAAAATGTGATTAGTACCTACTTATTATCTTTGTTTATATTCGGATATCAGATGTAAGAGTTTATTTGTGAACTAAAATAAATACAGAAGACAATTATAACGCTCTTGCAGTCGATTTCGACCACAACGTTTAACATGTACGGGAGTTGGTTATATTGATATAACGCTAAACGCAGACGCTATCGCCTCTCAAAGTCTAACATAACGATGGTTTGCAGTGACGAACTAAATAGCCTAATCTGAAAATGATATAATGTGTGTGTGTTGGACGAACATTGATATGAGAAACCAGGACCCGTGTTACAATAGCTTTTTACTCTGACAACTAAACGGCGTTCTTTTAATATAATCCAAAAGACGAGAAAATACGGTTCTAGTTTTAGATGTGAAGCCATAATGCAGATGCATTGTCTCACCTCTGTGTACTAAGATGGAATAACTCGTCACCAGTAATATGGGTATTCGGATCATCGTCACTCACACACTCGCGACACGAAACACAACGTTATATTGGTATTTTACACAGGAATGCTGTGAGGGTAAGTGGTCCCCTCTCTTGTCGAATCGACCCATTCATGGTGCAGCTACAAAAGAACGGCGGTACGGCTGGGTATTTTTTTTAATTGCTATTAACATTACTAATAATCCGATAATTAATGTTAATAATACCATTCTAATTGAGCCTAAGATGCTTGTGAAAATGCTCTCCTAGAGATAGTTCACGATAGTAGTGAAATGCGGTATTCGCAGGCCGTACCCAAAACCATTAAGCTATTAACGCTTCAAAAATTAGTATAGCACTCAGTATGAACTATTAATACCTACTGCCTTAATTTAATTTACACTTTACTAGTATACGCAGTCCTCATACCAAAAAAACGAGGGACACGAGGCAATGCAATTTATCATTTAATGTTATCCAAAGAGCCACAAGAACGGCGTAAGTAAATTTGGAAGTGCGAGTCGAGGAGGCACCCTGCGCAGCGTGGCGGGGAAAATTTGATTTATTCCTGGCAGTATGTCAAGGAGCATATTCGGTTCGCGGATGCGGAATATTGGCGAGATGATAAAGCTTTATTGGCTTATACTGAGCGAAGCTTAATGCCGAGCTTTATTACTCCATCGATTGGAACCGAAGAAAAGGGATCGCTTCGATTCGCTCATTAGCGAGCGGAAATTTGTTTTTGATATAAGAGATTAGCAGAAATAAATGGGGGTCAGGGTAAAAAAATATAAAGAATGAAAAACAGAAAACCGGCGAGGTAATATAATTATATATATTATATGCTGAAAATCGCGGGTACTTTCGATTATCAATGGCAATCCTTAACATTGACAAAGTTTTGAGTTAATTAGAAGTTTCCAAATGCGACTGCATCTCGTGATCTTTCCACGGGTCCGCGATTCGCTTTTTTAAATATTTCTATTTCATTGTCATCACAAAATAAGTATACGTTTGTGTTATTATAAAATTGTCTAACGAAATAATTGTAATATGCGAATGTCCTATCAGTTATGCGACGATATTTTTTTCTTTAATTAGAGATTTTCGTAATTAAGCATGTAAGAAATAATAATAATACTGCTAGCATTCTTAAAAAATTAAATAAAAACAACCAACAATTTCAATGTTGTTTTTATTTATACTGTAATATTTGCTGTATAATGGTTTATGATGAAGCACAATTGTAATAAAAATGTTCCCAGGGAACTTAGATTGGTTAATATTTTAAACAGCTGCCGAGGCACTTCTAGAAATGCAACTAATGTAAATTATTATAATTTCATAACATAATAAAATATTATATTAAATAAAAGAACCATCAACAGAACTAGTTTATACTCTGCACCTTTAGTATTTTCCGGAAACGTCCCAGCAAGCGTCAACACTGACAAAAATTTATTTTCATATATCTTTATCTTTACCTCAAAAAAAGTATACAACCTTTTTTGTAGCAACACGCAGGCATGAACTTGACTGGGTACGAATATAAAAGACTCATGACGGTATCATATAAGCAGTGCTCTACGGGGAATGAGCCGGGGCGTACGTCACGACGAGTTATGAATTCCAGAGTGGCGTGAAAAATGGCCGGGATCGCGACTCGCATTCGTTCGAGCCCCTCGACTGAAACGCTAACACGCTGCCAGATAAAAGTAAGGAGTATTGAAAGATATGGAAGCGGAGTTGAAATATTTCTTCTATTTTTATTGCAGCAAATAATATTTCCCTTATTCGAGCCAGATGTTTGTACGATTAAAACTTATTGTTTCGAAATATTAATTTGTACCAATTAATGTTTGAGTGAAATTATGTAACATCGCTGTTATAACAAATTTTTATAATATATAGATAAGAGTTTGGGTAAGAGTTTATTATTGTTCGCACATTTTCGATCTCGATTGCCATATTCTCTAGTTACTGCCCGATGACATCAAAAGCGCAGACTATTTTATAGTGTCATTTGCGCAAACACTTGAAGTCGCCTTCTATATCCGATATTATTAATTCAAGTATTACTGTATCGAAGACGTAATATAGGAATATGTTTCTCTGATCGCATTAGTAGTCAATCACAAGAGACGGTCATGACGAGGAAAAATAAAAAAAGAGGATAACTACACACGACTATTATAAATTACTAAATAAATAAATAATTCTATTCTAGATATGTTATCATTGTTTCCTTTAATAATCAATACTATATACTACTCTTGATTTTTTGTTTTCGTTAACTTTTCTCAAGAACTATTACTTAATTCTAGTAGATATAACGAGGATTTTGATAATTAATTGATTGATAATTAAACTCATTAATTCTACTTGTATTCATAAATGTTATGATCTCATTTCCCATAGACATTGAGTAGTTTCTAGTATTTATAGATGTAATTTTTTATATCGATTTTCAAACGGGAAATGTAGCTTCTGGTGTACGCAGCTACACTATAATATATAAATAATATTTTATATGAAAGAACATAATAAGCTATAATGGAGCTGCCGTGTCATTATGAAGTCATAAGACGTTCATAGCTCGGCGTTCTAGAGCAGCTTTGAAATAACATTTGGAACGGCGCCGAGATTGCACTTCAAATATCACAAATTCTTACTATCGGCACACAGGCTATATTCAATCTACTTTATGTAGTCCTTATGTACGTAGGCTATGCTTTTAAAATGAGTAGGTTTTACTAAATAAAATCGACAAAAGTAATTCTCAGAAAACGAATGTAGCATATTTTCACTGTGACGAATTAAGGCGACGTATTATCAAATATTAAAATATGATGTTATACGCCGACAGTAAATAACAACATTCAAATACCGTTACTCTACACTGGAATTTCGTACTTAAAACAAAATATTATCGTATACTCTAAAACGTTATTATAATTAAACTATTTTAACTAATAATCGGGCGCATCGGCCAAGCTAGGCCACGATTTTATACGCGAGCCCCAGCTTATCTCAATTGATCACTGATAACCACATCTAAATTGATATCTGCTGTTTTGATTAACGTGCACAAACGCACAGACAAACAAACAAAAAGTCTGTTTACAATTTTATAGTATGTATAGATTACGTTAAGTGTTTCCTTACTGTAGTACACTATAAAGTAAGAAGATTAATTTCCGTTACCCGTATTCCTGCACTATCATTCAAGACGCATTATTCAAAGCGAAGGGCGTTTCTTCCACATGCACCAACTAATGCCTCAATTATATACTTTCATTTTGTTTCATGAATTTCGCTTCATGACCGCAGCGGATAAATGTTATTGCCTTAATTCAAGTAATAAACATTACGCCATTCCGCACTAGTAATTAAAAATGTTAATATAAAAGCCTAAGTATCTTTATGGACTCATCAACGCAACAAGGCGAAATTTGAATTTGTAATTTTATGTAGATCTGGTAATATCGTCGGCTGCTTCGAAGAATACACTTTTGGGATATTTTTACACAGACGATTTCATCCCCTTGCAAGTATTTCATGGGTAAAATTTCATTTTCAACCTGAAAATCTCTATGAATTTTTATTCTTTGAAACGCTACAATTGAAATAATATAACTAAAATAAGTTCTTTGGGTAGGTAAATGAAATTGAAGAGGAATCTATAAAATGAAAGTTATGGGTTTCATTGATAAAGGACCATTCCAATAATTAGAAAAAACTTCTCGATAGCTAGACAATAGTCGAAAGTAAGAAATGTTTCAGGGGTTCTTTGTTGGTAAAACGTCTTATTTAAGAAGCGATAAATGTAGAAAATTTAAAATCGTACTTGAATATAAAGTATTTTTAATGTGTCGAAAACTAAAATCTCATTTAATATGTAAATATAAATCTTATGTAATTTATATAAGTATATATGTAGAACAGCTAGGGTGAAGATTAGGCATATAAAAGGATACAACACTACTGAGCAAGAAATACGCTATCCACAAAGGTAAACAGCCTATATAAATAAAATTCTTAAAGGCCGCAGAGCATCTGCGACTCCTTCGGTGTTGTTCTTGTGAATGTTCATGGGACGCTGTGATCACTTACGATCAGGTGAGGTGAGGAGGCGGTGCTTGCTCGTTGTCACCTATTCTATGTAAAAATGTAAAAAAATATTCCATCCAGTAAAAGCTCTGTTTAGTTTTAAGTGTAAAATTATAATCTGATATACCTTCATTACTGTGATAAAGCATTCCATCTCAGTACACCAAGGTGACAACGTATCTGCATTATGTCAAGGAAGAATGTAGATGTCATGGGCCGCAGAAGTCACTTACCAACAAGTGAACTGTGTGCTTGTTTGTTACTCTCAATGTAATAATATTTATCTATATATATATATATATATATATATATATATATATATATATATATATATATATATATATATATATATATATATATATATATATATATATATATATATATATATATATATATATATATGTTTTGGGTCTTTACCTATAAAATTGTAGTTCTTCAGTATTAGCCATTTCAAACCAAAAAGTTTTGATTGGCTGTGAATTCTAAATTCAAATTAATTTTTGTTTTAAAAACATGACATTCTTTTTACAAAGTCAGTCTTTTGTTTATTGAATAGCTTTGTATTTTTGATACTTTATAACTTCGTGTAATTATGGAATAAAGTTCAGTCGTGGCATAAACGCGGCACAAACGGCACGTAACATCAACAACGTTTACGGAGAGACCTTTACAAACGAACGCACAACCCGTTATTGGTTTGCCCGGTTCCGTTTTGGAAATTTTGATTTAAAAAATGAACATCGTGGTCATCCGGACACTTTAGTCAACAATGATGAATTAAAGGTGATTGTGGAAGGTGATGATACTCAATCTACAGCCGAGCTAGCAGCAGCTTTTGATGTTAACATCAAAACAATATTGGTCCATTTGCGACAAATTGGCTAGGTAAAATAGCTTGATAGATGGGTGCCTCCCCAACTTAACGATCGCCAGCGCAACGTACGCATGAGACGTATCTCGCGCTGCTCAACAGGCACAGAAATGAAAGAAATTTGAACCGAATTGTTACGTGCGACGAATAGTGGATTCTGTTCGATAGTCGAAAGCGATCAGCAAGTTGGTTAGATCTTGGTTCAGCACCAAAGCAATGCCCTAAACGTAGAATGACCTCTAAAAAGTTGATGGTCACCGTTTGGTGGTCTAGTACCGGTAGTCTTTTACCAAACGGCATGAGCATTACTGCTGATGTATACTGTGAAGAACTGAAGACAATGATCAGATCAGAAGCTCGCACGTCTGCAACCAGCTTTGGTCAATCGGTCGTTCCCGCTTCTCCTACACGACAACGCGCGACCACATACTGCGCAACAGACAGTGTCCAAGCTGCAAGAGTTGGGGTTGGAAGCTCTCCCTCAACCACCGTACTCACCAGACCTCGCACCCACCGACTATTACTTTTTCCAAAATTTGGACAACTTTATAGCGGGAAAAAAAACCAATTCCCGAGAGTCAGTACAAAATACCTTTGAAGAGTTTGTTGCCTCCCGTCCAGCTGATTTTTACAAGAAGGGCATCAATAAACTACCACTGCGTTGGCAAGGATGCATCGATTACACGGGTGATTACTTTGAATAGCAGATATAAAAAAGTTTGAAAAAAATAGTTTAACTTATTTAATACAAAATGGCAATTTCATAGGTTCAAAAACCTATTATATACATACATGTCTACATAGTAAATTATCACCCAGGATAACTACGCACTCTTTTATGAAATTATTAAAACGCGAAAGTCAACGTTTAACCTTCACCCTCATAGCATCAAAACTTGGAGACGGTAGCGACGATCCATTAGCACCAAATTCCAAATTTACTCGAATAACATTTTATACACTCGCAGCTTATGCAAAATACCTATAAACGTTAAAAATATTGCCGGAGAGCAAACGGCGTTCTAATGTATTCGGAAAAGTTATTTTATGAACCGCCTATAAAAATATAACGGGATGGTCGTAAATGTTGAAATTCAGCCCATTGATGTAACAACGGTACAAAGGGCCACGCGCGTGGCATGAATCCCACTGTTTCGGCTTAGTTTAATTTTTGTGAAGTCTCTTTTTAGTACATTAAGCAAACAATAGCGACACGGGCTTAGGACTGTTGAAAAATGTGAACAAAAACTAAATTAGTAGCTAGTGATTTGTTTAAGCCAAGTTATATTGTTTCTAAAAGAGAAAAAAAATAATATTAATGCGTTAAGATGAAGACATTTAGCCCTGCAGTCTTGCAAAAAGTTATTATTATTTTAAATAGAAAAATATGTAACAAGGTAGTCGTAATCAAATCGTTAACAGGCCTTTTTTATTACATTGAGAGTAACAGACGAGCACACAGTTTACCTAATGGTAAGTGATTCCTGCGGCCCATTAAATCTACATTCATCTTTGAAAAGGAATCATAATGCAGATGCGTTGTTACCCTTGAGGACTGAGATGGAATGCCTCGTTCTTGTAACTAATAATCTAGGTCACCGGATCCCTACACTCATCAGACGAAACACAGCAGCATTATGCTGTTGTTTCACGATGGCATTCCGTGAGGACGTGATCCTACCCTGGTTGAGCTGACTCATTCATTCTGCAGCTAGAAACGAACTGCAGCGCATCTCGCTAAATAAACAGCATATGTAGGTCAATTAAATGCCTTTGCGACAACCTGCCGTCCTGATTCCATCAGCACGCGAAAGGTCGCATCGATCACTCGTGGAGAATGAAATTGGAAATTTTATTAGAGGCACGTCGCTAGTCGAGATTTTATATCCCTACACGCGGGCCGGCCGTAGCCCGTTGGAATCGGTTCTAAGCGGTTCAAGCTGGTATGAACAGATTTGCCGCTCCGCAAACAGTCGTAAATTCCGAACATCGCACTGATCCGCTCCCTTGCCTCAATAAAAAAAGGAATACAACTAACTGAAGGGGGACGGCATTGTTCGCTGTGGACGTGATTTATTTCAATAAACGCGTCGAATCCGTCTCCTTGTCGTATAAAGCCATTTGTTGTTTGTTTTAGTGCCGGGTATAACTTGCGTAGACTTTAGAATCAGAATTTTAAATATTTTATAGTTTATATATTTACTAAAGTCCTAATTAAATTTAAAGTACTAAGTACAAAATTGAAGCAAACCTAATTTTGTCATGTTGACCCTTTCTCTCTCGATAAAAGCGAGGCTAGAAATGAAGTAAGGCAAAATTCAAGACAAAAATTCAGACTCAAACTCAGAATCGTAAAAAGGCTACCAATAAATTTACTCATATTTTTCATAATTACAAGTCAGGTCTTTTCATATAATATTCATATTGTTACAAAAGACCTGTGATTGTTAGGTAAAATTTACATAAAGAGATAAAATCCCTTAATCCAATCAATGCTAACAAATCGTTTCTCTTGTAAGTATATAAAGGGACTTTGGGAAAAACTTTAAAGTTTATCGTTCTAGTTGTTAGCTAACTAAGAAAATATTTCCGTAAGATACTCTGTGAATTTGCGGCGCGAGACAAAACTAAGTAAACAGTAGTTCTCCTTCCTATCGTCTGTAACTTGAAGACTTCTAGAAGACAACTAAAAAACTTGATTACATCATCTCTTAAGTTTCTCTTCTGACCGTTATAAGTAAGTAGTACGTTACATGTAATGCTGAGTCATGCCCTTTTTTATAATACTAGGAATGATAAACATAATTCATTTGGACGACTTTTGTTGTAGTGTACTGATATTCGCTGAGGATATAAGAAGTAGCCGAGTTGTACCTTGAAGAATTATATGAAATGCTTCTTTATTAGTGAGATTATAAATTCTTTTTCAGTATATTCAAGTCCTTAACGCAACAGTTCCTAGCTACATAGTGTCACCACTAATACTAGGATTATTTTTGCGATAGTAATGAACACAGCTGTTCTAAAGTTCTGAGTAAAATCCATATGTTCCTAAAACTTTCAAAGATACACCTACGTCATAATACAAGGATATAAAAACGAACGCACTGCAATCGAAATTTTGATGTTCAATTAAAAAGGGTAAATTTTTACATCGCACCCAATAAGGACAAAAACTCCCACCGCATATGGGTCTCTCAAAGTATGGCCTAATGGGATTAATATTTACGTTGGTTTTTTGTCTGTTCATAAAACGCTTGTAAAAGGACCCTACTGAATGGGAATTATAATAAATAAAAAAAAGGGTGCAAAGCTTAACTGGTGTATACTAAAAACGCTTCTACGACTTTATTATCGACGAATGTGTTCTCATAACGTCAACTCGCATCACTTTCTGCTTTGTATAATAAAAAAGCGAATTAATGGCCCCATGCGGGACGGTCCTTAGTGAAAGCCAACCCCTCGGGGACGCACTCGCATTTAAGAAATTTGTAATCGTAACCAGAAGAACCTGATTCGCCTCGGCCGTTTCAAGTTCGATAATAGATAGGTATCATCCTTGCGGTCTATGTGCAGACATGTAGCAAAAATTTAATGGACACGAGACGTTTATAACATTCGTCCTTCTATATTTCTGATTAAAACCTAACGTACTGTCCGATACAGAGGTCTTGTCTTTAAAGATGAAGGATCTGGATTGGCCGGTCGGCTGATGGATCTAACATCCTTTGCATGATTTGGGACTAGCTACTATATCACTAGGTGTTTGTAAAACGATTAAACATTAAATAGAGTAATTAAACGATTACTAATAAAAATGAGTGAGAGGTCGCTATTTCCCCAGTCATATTGCCACTGGACATAAGATACAGCGTGGCTTTACCACTGTTGCATTTGAACACGGCTATAATTTACTTCTTGGATGCGTAACGCATATCCTTAATTGTTTATGATAACCGTATCAAAAAAGGCATAAATATTTCGCGGTCAATGGAAACCTTTGTACTTGTCTATTGGTGTAACCTCCAGATCTGTGGTAGGGCATTATATTATTCTATGATACATCTGTATATTTCTGATATACCCCGCTCTTCCAAAATAATTTTATACATAGCTCTCATAACAGAGCATACACCACAAAAAAAAAATATTATTATTATTAAGTATTATTATTCTAACATGCGACATTTTGTAGTTTTTGGTTATACCTAAATATATTTAACAATTTATGTAGCTGACTATATGCAAGGAACTGAGTAGATTATCCACAACAGTAGATGGTTTTTTTATACGTTCTTATATACAATCTAATAATCTATGTATTACTTATCATATTAGTTTTATATATAGATATAGAAATATTGTTAAGTAAATAGGTACCGATGGTGTCGATAAAAGAGCGTCGTAAAAATCACCGCTTAAATATCATCTAAATTTGTTTGTGATATTACACTCAGTATACGTCTCTTGCTTAGATACACTTTATGAACACTACTCAGACAAATATGTCATAAAATTTTACATAACAACAATTTTACAAACCTAGTCATACATCATTCCAGTAAATCGATTCATCTCTAATTATATATTACAATTTAAAATTAAATCCCATTAAAATACTCTACTCATAGAAATATGATACAATTATTATAAGAGAAAATCATCCAATTAATTATGATCGAGTGATAAAAATATCATTGCAAAACGCGTTCCGTGAAAATAAATTACTTAAAATGATAACTACAACAGTTATTTAGTTATAATGCGTGTTAAAACAAGTCTATTTTATATTTATAAGAATAGAATAAATCACTATATAATTTGTGGTGGCAATAAGCGCACTTATTTTTTCCGGAAACAAGTCGTTGTACACTTAGGGAGTCAATTAAATAAAATTGTTTTAAAACTTAAACTCAAAATCTCAAATAAACTTTTTTGCATGTTAGAAGCGTCAATAGCCTCTTATAGCCTCTGCGTAACATAATGTAGTAGGATCGAATCCACCATTCGACTATTGCCGTGAACCAACCTAGCAGAAGCATTTCCAACTTAGTTGGGAGTCATTAATTGGAATATTAGTAATGTTAATAGCATTCCTCATGTTATTTAAAAAAATGTACGTTTGACACGTCTGATAGTAAAGCTAAACCGCTGAAGAGAGTTTCTGTGCTACGTTCCTATCAAAAATTTCCAAAACGAACGAAATAAAAAAGGCGCCCAACTGTGGCATCGAATCGATGTCAATCACAATTCCACTAGTAACGTAATAATGTCATGTCCGTCAGAGTTAGCTTTCAGTCGGCCTAAATTATTCAAAACTCAGAATGGACTTAAATATTTACAGGGAATCAGAAAAACTTTACGGGACAGTTCGGCGACTAAAATCTACCACTATATCATTACAGAAAAATACGGCCGATAAGTTCAAGAATCAGACTTCTGACAGCGACACAAGATAATCACATCACAATTGGCCCCAAAAGCGATTATTTTTGTTTTAAATAAATATGAACCATAATTAAAACTCGAAACCATAAAGTAGGTGCTCCGATTAGGTCCCAAACATGACAGACAGGCTGTGAGATTGTGATAGTATACACAGCCGTAAATAGCAGCAGGGCAGCTGGCGGGGGGTTCCAATTAATGTTAGCGAGGTATTCCATCTCTGTCTGCAAAGTTAACAATGTGTGTGGAACTTGCAACTTTACTGATAATGGCGCAGTTTTTGCTGACCACTTACCAGCAAAAAGTATATGTGGCCGGTTGTCCACTCTTAGTTTCATAAGAAATGTATACCGGGTAAAAATTTTTGAAGAAGATTTTTGTCTTAGTGTAATCAGCATTGCAAGTCCGACGTATTCCCTCTATCCTCACTGTGAATGTATGTATGCGTTTATACATACACAATAATGTATTTATAAATAGTTAACTAGAAATTTACCGCCTATATAAATAGTACTACGACGTTAAGTTATAACATAAAATGCGTCGCCTGAAGACGAAGCTGAGTTACTAATACGACCCAGTGACACAAACACTCCCTTAACATATTTCAGGAGCGGTTTTACAGTGAACCATAAAATGTTACAGTCAATCGTAAAAAATTCACGGAAGAACAGTGTAACGAAATGCGTCTTGATGAGTACCTACAGAAATGGCGAAATTTAGTATTCGTATTTATATACATATAAAAAAACCATTATGTATTCAATAGTTAATAGACACAAAAGAAAAGATGCATTCTATCTCGGAAAATAGTCGATTGCCTTATCGCGGAGTTCTATTGCTTTCTATATTTTTTGTCGTATTTAACCCTAAGATTTTAAAACGAATTTTTGTCCCTAAACGTGAGTAGTTTATAATTAATGTATAGATAGTTTTTACACCACCCCCACGGCGTTTTTCTTAATTCAAAGACAAACTGAGCTAAGAAATCAAACAAACTACGGAGAAGCGTACTATAAATTGATGTATATTGATCAAAAAACAAGAAGTTTCATGAACTAAGCAATGTGTTGTAAACATTTAGCTCTATATATTATCATAAAATCATTTATATCGTCATGTACAAGCTTGCTTCCTTCCTTCCGCCACTCTCCGTTCCTTTTTTAATTTACACGGAGGCATTGCCACAATATTTTTAATTCGAATAACAAAGTAAAGACAGCAAAAAATATTAATTAAAAACAGTTGTCTCTCATTTAATACGCTTCTAAGTAAAGAAAAACGCGGAATAATAGCATTGAAACTGTGTGCGTCGCCCCCACAGAGAATACATAGCAAACTGGGGCAATTTCCGTGTTCAGCACACAACAAAGCAGACCGCAGTCGACCAGCACTCATTAGAATAATTGGGAGCCAAACGCAAGTGACATTAACGTTCCGCCGTTGAATTATTATATTTTATTGCCAGCGACCGAAAGCAATCTAGAATTACATATATTAATGCTGTGTTAAATTGCTATACAATAGTTTCACTTTAAACTTAACATTACACAATCGATATCACAATTGTTATTTATTTTGATATATGTATGTATTAAAATTATGGTTACAGTTACATGCATTGATTAAGTTCAATGACAGAATTAAGCAAACCGCCGGCGACGCATTTGCGACTCCTCTGGTATTGCGGATGTTCATGGGCGGCGGTGAAAAAAAAACTCAGTACACTAAGTAAGTGGTATTTGCATCTCTTGACATCTACCTACGTCCATCCTAAACAAAGATTCAAGATGCAGATGCGTTGTCAACCCTGTGGTCAACCAACGGTCGACGGACACTCCTTATCAATGTGACCAACATTCATAACGTTGGTGACATTAGCTAGAAACTCATTCCATACCAGAAAACTGTTATCGTTTCCGAGTATTCGTGGCGTATAAAATGCGACTAGCACTGCAATAGTCAAATGGGTTTTTAAGATTTTAAGTCCACATAGATTTTAAGTGCCTTGGAGATATCAAATTTTTACGGATGTCACGATTTATACGGCCTTAACGAACATATTTTAATTGTAAATCAGTATTATTACTATATTTTACTAATTTTAAAATTATAGATGAAACATAAACACCCTATATTAAATGCAATAAAGTTAGTTACAAATAAAAAGTTAACAGAAAACAAGTATTTATTGCGTGATGACCCGATTATTACTTCTTCCTCGTATAGCGTAGGCGAGTTCGTAGAACGTACAATTTATTCAATTTTATACTTTATCATCCCGTAGACAGGAACTAAATAGGCATTACAATTATATGCTCTATTACAGTTGTTAATAGGAATGACAATATGTATTTATTTTAATAAAATAACACGTCGATGTATTGTTGACTCTTAAATACTTTGACGTAGTAGAGCTATGCTGCAGCTACGAGTATAAGCCAACTGTAACATGTGTAGGATCGCTCGATCGTGGTAGGTGTGTAATACGTGTTTATTTATGTGAATTAAAGAATACAATTTCACATTGTAGTTTTCTGTGAGGGGTTTTCTTTTCCCGAATGATCCCGACCCATTTGTTCTACAGATCTAAACTAGTTGGAGTGTGGCTCTATCACTATTTATAACGGAGGTTTTGTTTGTTGAATTTTAGCAGTTATAGCGTGTTAGAATGTACCACATAAATCGCTAGTCCTTGCGAAAAATACCGTCTCCTGTACCATCTTCAAAAAGTTAATCACCGTTTTGGTGTATAAAACAACCCAAGTCCGCTAGAAGCTAAAACACGTTCATCTTCCTTTTATGGATAAATCGACCGTATTTCTTAGTTCCATTCTCATTAAAAGCTTTAACGAAACAAAATTCAACGCTGCCTTTTGGGATACAGGCCCGCTCTTAGCAAAACCTTTTACCTCCATAATGGATGATCTTTCAAAAACAGAAGGGGCACACAGTCAAATGGATAGAGAACTTGATAATATGTTTCGGGGCACAAAGTACGTAATGGATTTCGTTGGGAGATGGCCCCTTGGGTCTATCTATCTTTTTTCCGCCTTCAACTGATTAAGTTAGGTGTGGCCTGGTGGTCGGCAGATCGAATGAAAGTAATTCCATTGTTCCATGTTTTGAATGCTGGTGATTGGTTAATGGAAGTTATCAAATCTAAATTTACAGAAACATTAAACTTTTTGTTGATAGGTGAACTAAGTTTTTTTTTTATAGTAAATATAAATAAAAAGTGTATAATTTTATAAACAATGTTCGAAAAAATACTGTATACCAATTTAAAATTTCTTATACAAAAAAGCATATATCTCATTCTAGTATTAAAAATTAACATAATATACCATAACTTAATTAATTACTTAAGTTGAATTAACCTCAATTTGCACAGTAAAGGATCAAGTAAAGATCTTTTAAGCATACTGAATTTACGGCAAATATTTATTTAAGCCTTATATATTTATATTATATATATTAGGCAATATTTACGAAAAGTATTTCAATTTCACATATTCTTTTGAAAGAACCCATGCGGAGCTGCGAAAAACAACAATTTCCAACTGGTGATTAAGTAAAACGAAGGAACGATAAAAAACTTAACATGTAGATGAGAAAAAAGTGGAAAAAATGGCGGGTGCTTTTCGTCCGTCCGAATGAGTTATGGCCAAGTACAGCGTTCACAAATCATTTTAATGTGTAAATCTTGAAAAAATTACAGTGTTCCCTGACTTATTTGTAAATAAAGTACGAAATATTTTAAAATGATATATAAATAAATATATATATATAAATATATATATATATATATATATATATATATATATATATATATATATATATATATAATAAAATGTACTAGTACTGACGTGAAAAGATTAAATTACCCTTTAGGTGTTTCATTAACAATGGTCACTAATACACAACTCAAATGTTGTCTAAAGTTATACAAACAGCAAACTTTATTGAAATAGTTAATATAATATTAATGAAAATGTTACCAAACAGAATATTTATATTTCAGTAAAATACTTAAGTATACTTTATATTTATTATTAAGAATTAAATGGTTGCTTAGACAAGACGAAAAAATCACGCGATCCGTTGACATTGCAAAGCAATTTGTAACATAATAAAAATACAGATTCAACGTTATTTAAACCGATGTTGACGGCAAAAATTCTAGAGCAAATATCGCGACACGCAATATCATATTTAGAGAATCAATTACTGCAAGACACCGGCATGAAATGTATTTACCTTCCGTCCGAGTTGGAATCATAAAACTCACCGAGGGGGTGAAATCGAAATAAATTGATTCGACTGAGGCTCTTACCCTAAGAGCTGCCAGGGTCTGCCGAAATATTTGGAAATTTTCAAAATAACAAACTCGTTATTAAATTATTACAGGAAAGAAATAAACAGAAGTAAAATGAAGATTAAAAGCTAACTTGTATAAAAACTTGTATTTAATAGACTAAGGTATTTATTTCGTTCGGCACAAAAGGGACGTCTTTTTAATATTTGTAAAATAATTACATCGAACATAATATGATAGTAATAATGGTGAAAAAAATTCCAACTGTAAAAACTGAACTAACTTAAGTATATTTTTGTCTGAGTTATGTCCTATCTATACACATGATGTATACCAGCGTTATTTAAAAATTGTGAGTGCAATTTTATTTATACTGGCATTCTGATTTTTTTTATGCCTTGAAGACTTTATTCTAGATATGACCACAGTTAACTTCACGGTGGGAATGTAAAGTGGTACTCGTAGATAGAGGTCTACATTGCCACTACACGGGTAATAGACATACTATCATAAAATAAATTCCTTATTAATAATGGTCTTTTATCAGAATAAAAATTCGGATCGCCTGAGGAAATAAAAGTGATTTACCAAACCCGAACGACCACCGCTTAAATTTAATAAAGGGTCAGAGGAGAGTGAAAAAAAAAGTAGCCGACACGTATTCCCAATGCCTTTATTCCACAATATTAATATTTCAACACGCATTCACGTCCGCTTGTCTATCCCTCTTCTAGCGAAAAGGGCGGAACTATTGGGTTCATCGAAAGTCCGTAAGGCAACTTTGCCCGTCCATTTCTGTGGTCATTCCCTTTATGGCCACTCGTAATGGTCGCTATGAAAAGAAAAAAGTGCGTTCACCAAGTGAAATGAATCGTAATGGCGGTTCGCATTGTTTCATTATAAAGGGGAAACTTCCAAGAGATTTTATTAATTTAGCGTAACGAAAAAGAGATTTGTGTCGCCAACAATTATAAGGAGTTTGGCTGATTTTAAAATGCTAAAAGCATTTTTATTATAATATTTAAGGGTGTCCAGTAGCATACAGTTTACTTAATGGTAGGTGGATCGCTGTGGCCGCTATTAATATCTATCCTTAACGATTATTCAAGTTATATACGCGCTGTCACATGTGAGAACGAAATACCTTGTTATAATTGGGTCTTCAGATCTCTACACTTACCATATGAAATACAATAGCATAACGCTGCTATATAACGCTATAACGTTCATATTTTGTGAGGGCGTGCTTTCCCGGTCGAGCCGATCCATCAAAGATGGAGCGAGAAACAAGTTACAACGTGGCTCTAGCACTGTTTTGCCTTCCTGTTTATGATGAGTTATATATAATATTATAAATATAAAAAGCATGCTCTGCTGTTATTATTTAACTTAATTTTTTAATGATTTTGTGCTACAAAATTTTGCAAACATATATAAAACTCCGTAACAATGGTTTTTTGCCACAGAGTTAATTCAAGTAATTGGGTCTCTGATAATTATTTTATGCGTCTTACAGATATGGTTACCGTAACACCGCATATTATAGACCATTAAGGCTTTGTAATTAAGAAAATAGAATAGGTACCGACACATACTATAGACTATTAATACACAATCACCATTACTGACCTATCATTAACTCAGTGCTATTAAGTGCAACTTTAACAATGACTAGAGATAAGAAACGAGAAACAAAAAAAGGAAAAGATCAAAACATAAATCCGTACAATGACTTCATTGCGTCCGTTGTGCCACACTGAACCCCATTCGATTGTTACAAAAAGAAGCAAATCTAGACATTGCTATTTCCCAGTAGAGTTGGACACAGGATGGAGTAAGTGATGCGGATTAGTTGCTTGCTATTGAACGGCAGTTCGCTTTTATGTGCCGTCGTAAAGGGCGGAGCGATCCGTAGAAAAAAAAACGATATACAGCGTGTACAGGATATGTTAATTCGATTACCGGCGATTTCGCTGGGGAGACGAGTATCGATAGAATTTGCCCAATTTGCTACGCTGGTATATCGGCGTCTGACGCCAAATTGCTTTCAAGCATCGGAGATCCGCGCTTTGAGATACGTTGACGTCGCTTCGGGTCTATGAGCACAAGTCTACCCTTACTTTTAATGAAACTGCCCTTATAGGCTTTGGGGAGCGTGCTCGAAAATCCGAAAGAAAATTTATCGTGAACGTAATTGTTATTACGTAACATCTGACTAGTTTCGGGGGCCACAAGTTTTATACACATTTTATTCGTACTGGTATAAAACTTTCTTTTGTATTTGATTTTAGTCAATAATTTATTCGGACGCTACACAAAATCAGGAATATATTAAATTAATTCTACAACCAGAATTCATTCGTATTAGATATGTAATCATATCAAACACGTACCATCAATCAGTTGAGCTAATTGTGAAAGAATAAGCAAAACGTCACGTTTAAACAGTATGCCGTACAATTAAAGGGTTATATTACCGCATCACGATATTGACAGCTTTCTTTGACGGAATATTGGTTACGACAGATGCATTGTTAAACTTTCAGTTTTCATTCACGATATACAAAGCACTGGTCCTATTCGGTAGAACACCCATTCATGGTTCCTACGCGCATTGATTTTCCCACATGATAGAAAATAAACAAAATAGAAACATTCTACCACGTTTTAAAACATATTATTCGGTTCAAAACAATAATAAGTACTAATATTACAAATACTAACGAACTATGAAAGGTAGAATTACTATAGGTTTACATCACTAGTTATAGGAGTTGGTTGAACGAACGCTGTATTAACTGTTTCCGAATTACGCTTGTTAGTGAAAAATAACAGCTCCATTGGAAATACGGCTTATGTTGCAGTCAGGTCATAGTGTGCATATAAGTGGCAACAAAATATTTAAAGGTTTTGAGTTATGATTATCCCACTACACAAAATGATAGGTAATAAAGTGGTAAAGAGATATAAAATAACTACACATATTTTTATATATTTACATTTTTTATATTTAATGATGTCAACGCAGATTTTTTATGATATTAGAAGTCAAAAGCGAGAAAACGTTTACTTGATATTAGGTGATTCCTGCAGTTAATAATACTAACGTTAATACTCAATTAGAACTCATAATGCAAATGTGTTGTCACCCCTAAGACTTAAGACGGAATTCTCATCGCAATTAATAAGGAATTAGAATTTGAACCTTCCGATATTTCGACTCTGCCGTCACACATTCTAACCCCTTGATTGTAAGTGCCGCCACTTACAATCCCATCGCGAATCACAGATTCACCCGCGTCCGAAGGAGACCGAGGCACGCCCTCGACGAACCTGACGAGGCAACCACCAGGGCCCAAGCCCGTCATAAAACACAACACACGTACATTGCAACCTCATGCCACCGACGGCGAGGGCGTCGCGAACAAAGTTATTCGCGACACCGCCATGTCACTGGCCGGTTCTCTCCAGTCCATACAGATAGCATACAGAAGATAGATACAGAAGCGTTGCTGGAGTTTCTTGCACCACTTCTCCAGCGCCCACGCATTCTGAAGTGGTGGTACAGGTAGTTAATAATAATAGTGATATTAATTTAGATATTCCTCTGTCAGAAGGAACTGACCGAGCCGAGGTTCGGCCCTCTCGGGCACCCTTGAGTCAGAAGCTCTCGCGAAACAGGGTAACTTTCCAAGCCGAGGCTCCCTCTCGGGAGCCCTTGTGGTGGTTACCCATATATAGAGGTCTCGACTGAGTGCCATAAGCGCCTCTCAACCCGTTGAAACTGTAAAAGCCTAGGGGATAACAGCGGCCATCAGCCCGAAAAAAAAAACGTAAACTGTGGTAAGCGAGCGTGCGCCTTTTATTATAGTTATTTATTATAGCCGGAGAACGTCTCATCTTACACGAGAAAACAATAAAAAAGGACCTCGGTATAATAAAAAAAATATTTGATCTAGCTTATGTAAATAACGAAATATATGTGATTGATTTCGTTTGAGTGTTATTTTCATTTGGTTTGTATTAAATATCATGTTGTAATGTTTGTTTATGTTATACTATATACTATTAAAAATGCATTAAATCTCCTAAAACTTATTAATACTAATTACCTCAATAGATCAGAAATAATACGTTCAAAGTAGACGTAGTAGACTTCATACGTTATCTGCTAACGAGGAATGAGAAAATTAGAGAAATTACTAATAACCAAGTCTGATAGATAGCACAGCCGCGTTCCATTTCCCGTGAGAAGTTTCGCGCGAACGTTGTAAGCTTTAGGAACACGTAATCATGGCAGACCTGACAATTATATATAGAATTTACATTAGACAGTTAGATCTGGGATATTAAATATTAAAGTTTAAAAAAATTGTATGCAATATATATACCTAAGTAAGGTTAATAAAATACATTTTTGCTTGTAAAAAAAGATAGAAAAAGCATTGCAATAACCTATAGGCTACAGCAAATGGTAAGAAATTTTTTACCGAACTAATGTGAATTAACAAAATATTCTACGATTTATATTACTATCGGTTTTATATATTTGGTAGCTGTAATATTATGTTTTGAAGTTACACACTTTTTATTGGAAAGAATATAAACATATATCAAACATAAAACGTTTCTAACCTTCTATAAATATTAATTACAATTATTTTTATTATTACTAACATCACAGTGAAAAAAGTCTTCCTTAAGCTTCAAACGGCAACGAAATCTTAAGTAAATTATTTACTAACACAACCACAGTAAAAGATAATACGGGGATAGGGTACCCAAGAGAGCTCTGTTTGTTTTACGGTGCAAATAAACAAGTCCATAGTCATCGAGTAAAGGATCATCGAAATTAACTCGCAAATTAGAAGGGTGGTTAGGATTTTCGACGATGTGTAAATGATAGGGAACAAAACGTAGAGCCGCTTGTAGCGAAACGCGGACAATACTGTAACGGACGATAAAAGATAAAATGATAGCCTATTTATACAAACGGTAACTATAAAAGTGATAGTAATCGCGTAACAACACAATAAAAATCTACAGGCCCATTCAATAAAGCCGATAGCGCCGGAATTACCTTCAGCGATACGGCCATAATCATAGAACAATGTTAAGGTCTAGACCATAGGTTCCCAGACTGTTTTTCTCATAGACCACTTATAAAATTTAGCTGATTCCGGTGGACCCCTGCAGCTATATTTCTACCATATTCCCAAAACTCGACAAAAACGTTGTACACGTTGTATTAAATATGGAATACGCAAGTTTTTACAAGTAACAGTCGCTGAGCTTCTTAAAATATTATCTGCCTACATTGATAGGTGAAGTCAGGCCCACATTTTAGTTCTTTACTATCGAAAGCAAATAAATTTTCGTGGACCCCCGCTTATTAATTGTGGACCCCCAAATTTTTGGCATGCCAACGTAGACCCTCGTCGTGTCTCCTGTGGATCGCTGGGGGCTCGGAACCTGGACCACTTTGGGAACTAAGTATCTAACCGAACTGTGGCGATAGAAGACATCAAATGTCATGAACAAGATGATATTGGTAAAGAGAGCCACGGATCAAGCCCTCACAGAATCCTAGCGTATAATTGCAGCTGCTGTGTTTCGTTTGGTGCACCTTAGGCATCCTACAGGGTGGCATCACGACTGCATTCTAATTCTTTATAGAGACATCGACATCCATGGGGCTATTATTTGCCGTACCAATCATTGACAGTATGTAGCATGACGACATTCAAATTTACGCAGCGAAGATCGTGTCTTACTGGGAAAAATTAAAATATTTTATTGGTAATTAGGAAATAAAAATAACATACCTACTCTCAATAAATATTCTATTAATATACATAAAGTGATTACTTACTTTCAAAGCCATAAAAGATACCTTTTTCTTTAGTATCGTTAATAAGTATTCGCAAGACAAAAGAAATCTATACGTGGGAATTTAAAAGTATCCTGATGAAATCTCTATTAGAAATGGCATTATTTATCAAAAAAAATCTTAGGTATATAAATATGTTTGGAATAATGGTGTAATAAGGTTACGTAAATGGAACGAACTAATCATTCTTAGCATTGTTATATAGTTACTAGTTTTATAATACCGATTAAGGGTTTATATAAAAAATAATATATAAATAAATTTATAATCAAAATTGAATCTAATACGTATAAATCCGAATGGTCAAACTGAAATACTTAAATAAGACATTTTTTGTCACTTGTACTAAGCGCTAAGGTTTTTGTGATTAAATATGAACTTGAACCTTTTTATAAAAGTGAGAGTCATCTCCTACCACAAGCATTTTAGATTAATTGGAGTAGGTAACGGGAATTTCTTTCTTTTTAATATATTATTAGCGGTTATAGGGGACCTGCTCGCGAGTCTCTATCGCTAAGGCTGTAGTGGTCTCTGGACCAACAGCATCACACATAATTTAAAAAAAAGATCGGCTGAACACTACTCAGTAGGCCTTCCACTCGCGAGTCTTTATCGATAAAGCTGTAGAGGTCTCTGGACCAATAGCATCACACATACTTCAAACAAAAACGGGGCTCCACCAATGTCGAATGTTAGTAATGTTTATAACATTTATCTAGTATTTCTTTAAAAAAAACACAGTGCTTGACGACAGCGGACGCATTCGCATATTGGTTTCGTTAGGAATAGTAAGACACGCAGTCTTTCCTTAGGCAAAAGAAAATATACTGTAAGAATATGATGCAATATTATTTTGATTTAGATGCGAAATTCGAAGAATTTTCCAGAGATATACTCGTTGTAGACTGCATTGGATGGATACCCTTAGGAGATGCCTCGGTACACGTTACTTTTGAAAATCGCTAAATTGAAAAGCCAGCAGAAGACAACGAAAATGAAAATAAATTTTTTTGTAAGGCGCTCGATTGTGTTGCTGATTAAAGTGAAAGATTTTTATAGAAAACCATTTATATTTTTTATATTCCAATACACCTTCTAGTGCACCTTTCATGCGATTTAAAAGAGCGAGTCTATTTTTTTCCTTTCATAAAGTGCCGGCAATCAGACCTTAGTATGTTTTATGACATATTGGCTTTTAGTACACTACTACATTTGGGGATGTTATGTTTGTTTTATTTTATTGCCTAAGTAAATAAGCCTTCTTATGTCCAACAACTCGGACTGATTTTGAAAATAATAAGAGCGAGTGGCAAAACAGTAATAACTATATTTCAAGACAGACTAAAGTTTTAAGTTATTTTTTCTGCACTTTTTTATTTAAATCTATAAACTGAATACCATAAAAATATTATATTACACAGAGTGCTAACAAAATAAGGAAGTAACACCATTCGAATATGCGCCTAACCAAACAAATGGCGTATTAAGCAAGAACTCCAAGCAATCGTTACCTCATTTAGGTCAATCAGGCACTCGGAACATGTTCACACTCGGATCGGGGCCCGATGGGCTCGAACCTCGTGTAAGGGGGCCTAATCGGTCCCTCATTTATACGCAAGCCGAGCGCGTCCCCAGGCATCCTAACGCGGGGATACCGATCTGTGTACAGTTAATTTTACAAACAAACGAGGGTCCAATGGAGGCCCTTTACACGTATTACAAAGCACCCGTTTTCAATATTTGTAAACCAATATTTATACTATTGCTGAACATAAGCTTAAAAAATGTTCACCAATGTATGAAAAGTGTATTTTATTCAGTATTCAACTGTCGAAAAAATTAACAATCCTAAGCTAACGTTGGTTTCTATATTAAGAATGACTAAAAATGAAAGAATGACTGAAATATATAATAATAACCGATGACACCTATAGTCAACCTTTTTAATAATAGTAAAGCCAACACCCGCAACTATAATAGGTTTTCTACTGTAACAATAATGCATGCTCGACCGGCTAGGACAACACCCTCGCAGAAGACCAGCGTAAAATGAAACCTGTATACCATACGAAGATCAGTGTAGGTATCCGGGGACCCACTACTACAAAGTAACGAGGCTTTCCAACCCAACCCTCAGTGATGACATTCCTCCATGTACATCTCGATTCATTGTTAAGGATGGATGTAGATGAACTGTGGGCAATTTATCTCATATTATATCTTTCTTCTTTGTCCAATATATTTCTTTCACCAGACGCCACACAGCAGAATTAAGCTACTATATTACACTGATATTTTTTGAAAACATCCGTACCGGTTAGGTAAATATATTCCCGGTACAGCAAGTTTATACCTACGATGTGACTCTATCACACAAACTTGCATGTGTTATATGTTCCGGTTTTTTGTTAATTATATATTTTTTAATGATTTAATATTAATCATATAGTAAACCTGTAAGTAACAAGTATTTATATGGTTAGAAAACAACCATCATTATACTAATTTAATATATCCAAATTTTTATCAAAACTATTAAAAAATACACTTTTGTAGTTAGATATTACCGTAATAAAATATTGTCTTAAAGAACAAATATCTTTTTATTTATACAAAATGGTTATTATCATCGAATTCCATAAGCTGTTTGATATTATGTCTTAAAATAATAAGATATACATTTGAATTTTAAACACTGGTTATGTAAATTTCTTCAACATAAAGTTAATCTGTTAAACGCATCCTTCCCTGGTTGAATCAATATTTTTTGGTTGAATTAATTCTCGGTACAGCTAGTTTTATATATGCGACGTGGCACTCTTACATGACCCAACCATGTTTTTTCATTTTCCTTTTTAAAAATAATTAATATTAATCGTGAAGTAAAACTAATTCAATATACATAAAACATAAGTAACAGATATATCAAACCGACAGACAGAACCAATAATTATAAAACACCACCAGCCGAAAAGACAACATTTCACTTGTATTCAGTCAATATTGCAACAAGCACTCAACGAAATTGCGTACCGCCGTTAGTAGTATAAAGCACACAAACAAACAGATCGAATCCCGGACATATAAAATACGAATGCATCGGCGCCCGCAACGTTTGCGGCGAGTAACTGAGCATTGCTATAAAATCACTTGCCGCTTGCGACGAACTTGCCGCTGAACTCTGAGCAAGTTAACCGCCGATGGAAAATATTGACTTGGTAACTGTGGCAGACTGCGATACTGCAGTAACATGGGTAGATGTAGACTCAGTTGTTATACGTAATTTATAACATGACTAAAGTAATAATGATATTTTTAGTTATTAGATTGTCGCTCGAGAATATAAAAAAAGACTCTTTTCCACATTAATTGTACAATCAGCTGACTCCATGGAGCCTGGACTTAGAAAGAATCCTGTGTGACATGAAATATATCATGAACTTTTCGATTCATCATCATACATCGTGTAGTGGTCCTGTGCAAAGTTCGAGTATGTTGAAACTTTCTGTGATGTTTGTTGCATATTATTAGGATTATATTATCTTACACTAGAGTACAGCGGACTAGAGAAGGGAATGCCGAGCGAGTGCCTATATAATTTTACCACACTATAATATATTCTGGACAGTTGATGTCATCTGGAATTGCCGTGGTCGAAATCGGGTAGGATATCAGAAACGATAGACTAAAATTACGTATGCTTCAAGGCCTATTATAAATATAGAAATAGTCCTCATAATTACAAACTCAATACAACAAAATGATAAAAATAAATAAAATGAAGATGAGAATTAAAAATCTTTATTCGATATAAAATGTTATTAGTAGACATCTAAACATAATCTTGCAATATTAAGAAGTAAACAACTGTAGAGCTTTATTTATTTCTTAAAACATAATCTAAATTGTCCCTCACAATCTGACAGACGAAGGAGAAAAGAAGTCGTTGTAAAAAGTGTAATTTAGTTGGAATGAGATTTAAAAGCGACGAAGTACGCACAACTCGTGCCAAAAGTCAGAGAGAAAAAGTTTCTCGAACTCCTGAATACGAACGTCTGTAAAAAGTGAACCATAGCGTCGTCCCAACTTCAGATTGACGGTGTTAATTAAAAACAAACCGTGCGGCAAAAAGCGAAACGTCAACAATAGAGCAATACAGGAGAAAGCGGCCGAGATGATTAAGCGAAATACGAAGGAAAATACAAGACCCGTTCATCCTGTCTAAGCAACATACGGGAATGCTTAATTCGAAATACATACAAATATACCGGCCCCATAATGAGCTCGAAAGCATTTGTATTCGTCGACATTTGAATAGCGACCGACCGTTCCCAATACGTAAAAACACACAATACACGTTGGATTTGAGGAGCGTATTACATACATATTTCCACAACATTCGGTAATTGACATTTCTGCCGAATTGGAGAAACATAACCCACGATGGGCACACGCACAATTGAATCAATTTAAAAGTATCCATGCTAATACAAGACCGCAATTCGCAAACTTCTCCGCGGTCGACCCGACTCGAAATCAACTCCCGCGTTTTATCCGTAGTATTTTGCGTGAACAAAAATCACATATCATCTTTATTTTTCTCAAAGTACGGGTGATCGAGGTTCGTCCTTTCGTCTATAATTATATTTGTTATCAAACGGTACAACAATATATTAAAATAAGCTTATATTAATGCTCCAAAAGTCTACGAAATGGAATCCGCATTAGTGAAGCTTAATAAAAAGATGGCATTAGACAAAAACCAGTCCTAAGAACAAATTTATATAATAGTAAGCAGCTTAGGCAAAGAAAACAAAATGAAGTTAGAGAAAAATGAAGTCTCTTATTCTTTGAAGTTCCGTACTGTTGTGGCGAAAATACAATCCTTATGGATTAGTCAAACCTTTGTAAATGTTAGTCCGCCTATATTTCATCGTAAGTAAATGTGTCATTTTTATATTTTGTGAATACTACGCAACCTTTAAGACAAAATATAAATATTTTGCTTCTTCTAAGCCGTATTAACTATGAATAAAAATAAGAGCGACTCGTTAAAAGGTGTATCGAAATATAGCATATCATAACAGTAACCAGCTGCGACGGTACATGGTACGTATACATGCTTACTGATATTATAATTCTTCAGCATCAAATACATTCCATTTCCGTGAATGATCGAACAGCGGAACCCTACTGACACATGCCTAGCAAGATTTGTTCAGTTTTTCCAACTGACCCGTAACCAAGTGTCCCTTTTTTCCTATTATATTTCATTGATATCAACGTTTTCCCTTAATACATCGCTTTTGTTATTTTTCATTTAGTACATTACATACTTAAATAAATCACTAGTTTCGTCGTACGTATTAGATACCAATTTATTGTTTGATGCTCAAATAAAAATGTATAATTACTATTATTCAAATGCTATTATATGGTAAATGTTAAAGTTTGATTATCATGTGCGCAAACTCAGTAGTCAGATTATGTATTACAATTACATATGTTTTAGGGTGTAACATATATACAATACATGCAGAATATTGCCAACACATCAATAGTTCTTGATCTAGGAAACAAACCTTGGACCCGCGGCAACACATGGTTTCTTTTATTTTTTACTTGAGTCAGACCCCACCGCTTAGGTCCTCATTACAAAACAACGGGAGTCATATTACTAATCATATACTTAAGCCAGTAATGAAATCATACCTGCGAACCAAATAATATTTTTAAAACTCATGTTCGATAAATGAAAACGGCAAATAAAAGTAAGTATGAAATATTAGAAGTAACATAAAAATGAAAGCTGCACTTAAGTAAATTAAATCTCTTCAGGGACCGAGAATGAAATCGAAGATAAGACGTGAAATATGCGAAAATAAGGGCGTATGTGCTCCGAATTACTTTTTAAATGGAATTTCTTGAAAATGTAACGTTGATGGAAGCAACAAATATTTGAGTGAACCCCAACGCGTTTAGGAGTTACTTTGAAATGGTTACTATTTATTTCACTGCGTATATCTTTAGTAATTGTTATAAGACTTTGTAAGGTCTAAACTAACTTTGTAATATACTTTGTAGAGCCACGTTGCAACTTAAAACTTGCTGTACCTCGCAATTCATTGCCTATACCTGGTCGTGTCTATCAATAGGGATACTCCCGAGTATAGACTGCGCCTCTCAGATATCATTGTCAAATAGCAGTTTGTAGTTGATGAAAAAAATATAAAAAACGAAACGAGGCCATCTAAATCTTTAGAACTGATTCAGCAATTGTAGTTTTATTTCTCATTGGAATTGGAAGTGGGTGTTTATGCAGTACTTGATTCACTTACAAAAAAGCCAAAAGCGAAATATAAGACAAAATTCTAAGTTTTCATAGGCTTAACACCGCAGTGCTAATAAATTTAATTTTAGAAACTTACGCGATGTTGGAAAGTTGAGGTTAGAAAATCATACAGAGTTTAAAAGTAGAGTTGAAATTTATCCCAGCGTTGGTCAAACTTTTCTCTTGTCTGCCCAATGAAGTTTTAAATGGCAGCAGTTTGAGCAAACTATGCTCAGCATAGGTAATATTGTTAGAAACGTTTATGAGTTGAAGAGGCTTGCGGGCAACTTAGTTAGTAGATGGAAAACCACTGACTGAAACCGCAATAAAGTACGTAACATTATATTTTGCAACAAACGTAGCAAAAATATTATAGAAACAAGGACAACAAAGGAAGAAGCCTCATTTAAATGTGTACGTAAAAATATAACAAAGTCATCACTCACCGTCAGGTGAACTTTGTGCTCGTTTGTAATATAATATTACGTGTATATTATATTATACAAAAACGGTTGTTTCATTTTTATAATTTGTAGGATAATCATCATGCGAATAGAGTTAATTTTGTTTTATAACATTTGTTTTATAATAGAGGTGGCAAACGAGCACACAGTTCATTTGGAGGTAAGTGATTACTGCGTCATCTACGTCCATCCTCAGCAAGGTTTCAGGATGCACATGCGTTGTGCCAACCCGTGCTCAACAACGACTAAGATTGTTGTCTGTAACCAAGTACTTACCATACGAAACATTGCAAACATTATGTTGTCATTTCACGCTGGTATTCTATGACGCCGTGGTCTTACCTGATTGTGTCGACTCAATCATTTTTGCAAGCAGAACTAGCCTTAACGTGACTACTTTACCACTGACAAAATTTACGTCATTAGTGAGATAGCTATAGTAACCTAATAATAATAGTAATAAGTAGATGGAGTTGGAAACATCAGGACGGTGTTATTATTTCTAGATATTTCATCTTCTATTTCGTTTTATTTCCGAGGAGACAATCTCTTCTTGCGACATCCCAATAAGATAAGCCCATCTGAAATATATGCTCAATGAAGTATAAACGTAATTGAGTTTGCTAGATAATGGAAATAAATCGTAATATCCATTAATATTCAATGCCTGATAAAACCGCACACACAGCATATAATATAACCTCATAAATATTAAACACATTATTGCGCGTGGGGTGACTAAGGTGTCCGTCACATACAAATTGATCTGTCATTGCTGTACCTCGGCCTTTAAATCTATTACCTCTGCCGGGTCCACAAACCATCCATCGCTATGATTGATCCATGACTTGATCTAAGCTTTGACGTGGGTTACGCAACTTTTGTTTGAGTTTCGTTGTACAACAATGTATGCACAATAACGTTTATGGCTTAAGATTATCTTTTACAACTTCCTAGCGTTGAACTTTTGTTTCATTAATTTTTATAACCTTACCTAATACGTTCGTTAAGTTTAATGTTTGAATGCTTTAGACTGTGCTTGATGTGGCAATTTAGATTTTAATATAAAAGTTGGATAATACTTTTATTAAAAATTCCCTTGTATTCGTAAGTCTCGGCGGATAATATAAATATTGATTTAAATCGCCGAAATTTAAACAAAATTTGCTGCATTTCCTTTAGGGTAAATGCTAAACTTTAAAGTCTTTGTAGCAAGAAAAAATGGGTAAATGCTTAATGTCTAAATTGTAACTCAGCAAACAAGCAACTCTATTACATTAGAAATAATGTTTAGCACTAATCTATTGCGTAACTGACAGTTCATACTTTGTCTAATAAATTGATACGTCAAGGGAGGGCCGCGCAATCTCGCCCGGGGTTACTACATCCATCAGCCCTTGGGCCCAGAGCTAATGATTGATGAGATCGATCCGTGACTGGTTATCTGGCGTCCGAGGCCAGAGATCCCCTCGCCCATGGTTTATATTTCGCGTGATTTTCGTAGAATTATGGGAACATTAATATGCATTCCGATTGGCTATAGTTTACGCTAATGGCCACACTTAGAGCTTTCAATACAACCGGTATGCAACGTTGCTTTTGTAACAGATTAAAACGGTACGTTGTGGCCACATCCGCAAGCCGTAAAAAATGCAATATAAGATTGGATTTCAGCATTTTAGCTTATGTTGTGCGAAAGATATCAATATATTTATATAATCTTGTTAAGAGTCTTAATAATTATTCTCCATTGGATGATGTGATTACAAAGAGGGTATGAGTAATTATTAGAGTATGAGTATTGTAACAAATTAGAAAAAAGAAATTTCTCTTCTTCTGATTCATTTGCTATACCGCATATTTTTCGGTTAAGCTGGAATATAGATAGTTTCAATCCAGCCTGCTTATATGTTTTAGTGCGCGGGATTGAATACCCTAGCTGGAATATTGTTTTAAAGACACTATAGAGAATTCATATTATATTCAGACTAAAATCGATCATTAGCATCAAAAGGTCACACCTTTAGGTACGTACTAGTACTAATACATAACACCCGTGACCAATAAACGATGTGATAGTGTGTTAAAATATCGAATGTTACATTATAAGAAAACCTGAAAAACAAAATATTAGGCTATTAGAGTATAAATCAACATTGCAAGTAGCGCGGCACTCGAAAATTACTCGATAGGGGCCGACCGGGAGAAGGTCGAAATGAAATGCAAATTAAGGAAATTTATTATTTTTTTCCGCGGTCAAAAAAGAAATACCAAGGGGAATATACATAAGACGTGATTAATAAGGGGCTGCTAGGATTTTCCTTAGAAGTGTCGAAACTCAAAAGATCACAATAAAGTTTGAAAGTAAAATAAATAGCTCCTGTTACATTTACAACAATTTTTGTTTCTGAATGTATTTTTAATACGAAAAAGTTGTTGTTGTGTAACTTTGAGCAAATTTCTATTAGTTAAATTATATTGTTTTATTTATTTAAATATTTCTATATATTATTGTGATGTAAGAATTTAAGCCGGTGGCATGTCTCTAGTAAAAATATATTTGGTTTACAATTTTTTTACATAGGTTTACGTATTTATTTCTCCATTGCGCTATTTATATTTCTTAAAAGGTATTTTATACACCTTCAATTACAAATAGTCTTTATTAATATATAATCTAAACAAATTAAATACTAGGTATCTTTTAGTCTGTTTGAACACAGCAATGTAGGAAACTACTGATTTCAATAGTTTTCGTCTTTAGTAGATTGAAAAAGTTTTCGGGTTCGTAATTTTGATATTCAAAAACGTAATAATTTTTATTATTACGTTACGTTATATATAAAAAACAAACAAAAACGGATGTTAAAACTACCAACGATATTCCAGCTCATGTCGATTGTCTAATGCCAACTAAAAAAATTGGCTTTTCCCCTCGGAAACTGTTTCACGCTTTAAATACTCCAATTGTATAAGCAACGCAAAATATCATCCCCCTCTACTAGACCGAGAGGTCCATAAATATTAATAAAAATGTGTACAAAGAGTTAAAGGTCGAATGTGTAAAGTGGCGGTTGTAAGAACACTTAAATTTATGTTTGGTGACGGTTTGCAGAATGTACGAAAGCCAGTGTTATTGACACCCGTATTTGCAAGAAGTTGTTAAAGAGATGTGAGAAAAGATGGAATGCCTCATTATAAGTAACGCATTATATACCACATGAAAGTATATACCACTGTAAAGTCAGGATATTTTACGTTTACATTTGCAAGAGGATTATCCTAGTTTACTGGCCAGTTTTTAGCTAAAACAAGACGCTACCGGGAAGAATTTCTTTAATTATCTGCTACCGAAGTTGAACGAACTCTACAAAATTAATTCGTGCATAATTAATGACAGTGTTCAGAGGTACATTTTGCGATATTTACTTCATAACGACATTAATGATTTAAATATTTTTCAATTGAACAAGCGATAATTATTTAAGGGAAATCGGGGAAATGTATATTAAATTATTATTTTGCTTTATATAGCCTGCCGAGGACTAAAAGTAAAAAGTATAATAAAAGTAAGTTATGAGTATATTACATTCTAGGTGACAACTGAGCTATAAAACCTTTTCAGTTGTTACGTGAAGTAATTTTTATAGACAAATACATGATCACCAAAAGTAGAAATTAATATGACAGTTTCAAGTACCTGCAGCTATAATGATGTCATTCCGATCGATTACGTCCCACTTCGATACGGTCCATTTATTTCTGATTCTTAGCACATGCGTTAAAATGCATAGGCACACATATATTATAGCGCCGCAATTCACACAAACACAGCTGAAATCACTTATCTTCCCTTTCCCTAACCGATGTTAAGCAAGTGCAATAAGATTGGAGGAAAGTTTGTATGCAGTGTCAGGAACACACAAAAACCTCTTAAATACAGAAATCATCTCACAAAAAAGAACCGACGTCATTAAAATCCACGCACGAAATCTTAACGATATCTTTTGAATTACCTTATCGATTTTGATGAACTGGCATAGACAGACATACATAGAAATTTGGTAAATACGTTTAAATTCCCGTATGGGTATTTAAGAAATACAAGCAATTTAAATGTTAACAATGTTACAAACACCCAGTGTGTTTCATAAAAATTTTTTTTTTAATTCGATTGAAGATAAATTATGACATGAACAGCTTCGAACTAATCTAATAACATTTATTTCATTTAATACGACGTAGTCTCTGGACGAATTTTCTGACGCGACGGTCACGTGGATATGCGTTCTTTGGTCGGCGGGAAACGAATATAAATATAGGTCTTGTGGGTGTATAAATAACAATAAACATCCGGATAAAGCGGTTTAGCATGCTCGTTTTGAAATAATAGCTTGTCGACGCGATCAATAGCGACGACCTTGGTGGAAAAACTTCTAGAAAATTGCACTGAAAATATACGAAGTAGCTAAATGGAAGATTATTATGCTGTGGGACTTATTCGGATAGCCGTAGATCACAATGAAGTTAAGCAAGGGATTGTTTTACTGCACAACATTTATCCATATATCAGTTTATTCACTTATTTTATATATTTTTTAAGTTTATTTTCAGCAACAAATAATATTTTATAATGGACCTTTTCTTTGTTTTTTATTTATTACAGAAAATCTCATATAACCTAGATATAATTACTTTTATCTCTAGAAGGTATAATCAACGCCGCCTGAATAATTTAAATTTCGTTTAGTTTAGAAATTTAAATTTTATCATAATTGGCATAAAGGAATTGTTGTTGCCTTTCCTATTATAACACCTACGTGATAATATCGACCAAGGCTTCGGCTTTGCCACTGAAAATCAGCAGGATTCATTAACAAAATATTTCCCTTTAACTTTCAAATTGTTTAGTATATTTATTTCATCTAAACAGTACACAGGTATATTTATACGCAAATAATACGAGAATAAACTTTAAGAATCGTTCCAAACGATACCTGCGTCCGATAAGAAATGTCATTTCGTAGGAATTCGAGAATGCTGATAAAAACATTTTGAAATTTTACTTTCGCATCTACCAATTTATCATCGGTATATGTTATTTTACGGACGGCATGTTAAAGAATATTTTATAAAGTTTTCGAAGGTCGAAAACATTTTATTTTCAGCTGCCCATATAAATAATAAACAATTAATTATATATAATGTTCCTAATGCACCCTGGGTTCATTAGCAAAGAAGGCCAAATGAAATTAAGTCATGTATCCTTTTTAGGTCAATGCCAGAATGTTTGAATAAAAAAAAACAATTTCAATTACATTGATTTGCAGTCTTATCGAAGACGAAGCGATTAAATTGGAAAATCAAAATAAGAGGGAACCTGTTATTATGTTAGCCGAGGTTTACCGATAATTTCTGACGGATAGCCGAGGTAACTAGATGAGTATAATCACCTTAACGACACGCCTACATCGATCTACTCTTGTTAATATCACAGGTGACGTGCGCTGTATCAATAACATTACGAGTCAATAACCTTGATGACCTTGTATTGCTGTTTATGACTGTGATAAATAAATAATTCAAAAATATAGATCAAACAATTCATTAATTTACGTGCAAAATAGATACTTTTTAATAGTTAACGTTAGATTTAGTATCATATACGACGTGCGAATTTCACATGGAAGTAATAGTGCGAAACGAACATACATAAAACGCCTAAAAGTGACAATGATAGAGCCATGTAATATACCACCATAAAATAGCAGCATAACATTCTTACGTCGTCCGGTGAGTGTAGGTATATGGACAGTATTTGGCTGACGAGACATTTCGTCTAAGTCAATCAAGTGACTCCATATTGTTTATAAATGTGGGTGTCATGGGTCACAGAAATCACTTACCACAAGGTGAAGCGTGTGCTCGTTAAAACGCTCGCTTAATGTGCCAAACATTAAAAAAAAACTAATCTTAAAAACGAAGATTTAGCTGTGTTATCAATTTCTTTTTGTTATATATATATATATACATATATGTGTGTATATATAAACACATACATATATATATATATATATATATATATATCGTCGTTTTATATAACGAAAAAGGTTGAAATTCTACAAACGTGATGAAGTACCTCGTTCAGGTCGATCCAAATACATATGTATTAATGGTTGACAACCAGTAACATATGTACAAAAATTAATAACCAATTGCCCTATGTGGCAGAAGTCCAGTTTCTTAAAATATAAGAAAATATATTTTTTAAAGATCACTTCGCCAGATAATTAAGCGAAAAGCAGCCTTGGATATGCGAACTACGGCCGGGCCCATCAATATTATATTAGGCAGTCGACGCAATTTCCCACTGTGTATATTTAAACACCTCTATCTTTCCACGTAATCTTTCTGCATATTTGATTCCGCGGTTAACGTAAATTACAAAGAGCACTAACAAAAAGCAGTGCTAAGTGCTGGCGGGGTGGTTTTATCGTAACGCGATCGCGTCGGTCGGGGCCACTTCCAACAAAAGTATGTTAAATGTCAAGTATGTTAGATAAATTACGACACAAGTCACCGGTCGCAAGATGTATAACATTTATTTATTTCTATATCAATTTAAGTTATTTATTTATCATTTTATCGTATTAAAATAACAATAAAGAATATCGGTAACAAGTCTTTTAAGTTCAATTAATTTAATTTAAATAAGGCTATAACTTTGAATTACAATCGGCGTTGTACTACAGGGGTAATGCATCTAAGTAAGGCTGCTATCTTGGCATGAGTTTTAGTGAAGAATTAAAAGAAATTAAAAAGCTTGTACTTACTCTCCGACAACAGTTCAATAGAGCTTTCACATATTTGTTCAATCCTTAAACAAATGTCTTTAAATAATTGTAAACATAGCAAAACAAAATACATACAAAAAGGTGACTTACGTAACCGTATAAATCTATTGGAATAATCTACGTTAACCATGAAATTAATAATATATACAAAACGAACACTAGGTCGTTTTCTTTAGTAACTAATCAAAATCAACGAAGTACACTTAAACATAAATTTGCGTTAGTGTTTCGTTCGCATAATCTTACCTTCATAAAGGTAATGCCATATTCCTAACTTCATCTTAAAAAAGACCTTAAGCCTGTCTAATAAGGTTCTTTTCAGTACGGACATGCCAACTAAGTTCAGCCTACGGTGCTAACATATGCCATAAACAAACTGAAATAATCCCCGAGGGATTGTTTGCCATTCTTAAGGACTACTATATATCCTAGAATGCTAAAAGCGGTTCCAAGATTTATACCTAGAGTAAATTTAAATTGGAAAGCGTACAAAGCGAGCAAGATCCGAAATAACAAATAATTTAATCCCACGTCTAAATCTTAATGTTCAGTTTGCTGACGTTTCGAAAGCTCGACAGGTATTGAACGACGTGTAATTGTGTGAACAGGCCAGCGTGAATATTGGGGAATAACATATTTTTATTTTTTAATGGGAATAATTATTTTGTTACTTTAATGGTGTATTGATTTTTTATTTATTTATTTATTTTGACTTTAAATAGAACTTTAAAGTCATATAAATACTCGTGAGCTTTGTGTTAATTTGAAGTTAAAACATTTTTTTTTAAATATTATATGTAGAAGAAAATTCCAATTACAATGAACACTAGAAATCGTATGGATAAACACCATGATTATATTAATTTGCGAAGAATTAACAGAAATTACGTTTATAACGCTTATATCGATTGTATTATATATACCAACGAAACAGCTTTTTACCACGTTAAAACAAAACATGATTATATATTAATATTTAAAAGTCACAAGCGGGAGCTTAAACATCGACCTTAATATAAGGACGTGGCGTCTCACGCAGTGTGTGTAATATCATCCCATTATAAGCAAAGAGGATAAGCAACATCCGTCAATTTAGCACCGGCGGGTTACAGTCTCACCTGTTGTGAACTTTTACGGTCTACGCCGGGGTTTACTGTTCGCAATAATGCGGTTTATTGTAACCCTTGTAAGGAGGCATTATCGCTGCATACACAGTTTTATGGACGCGTACCTACGTGTCTACATGGAGTGATAAATGATGCACGAGCAGTGTATACGCTCAGAAGCAATATTATGAAGTGGCTCGTTTATGGACTTTATTTCTTTAGTATATTCTGTCCGTAACTGAGTACGTTGGTTTATATGTAAATTTACAATATTACTTACAAATTACATATTTTTTTACTAAAGTTAACTATAAGTGAACTATTTTTCTTTAAATTTTAATTATACATAAATACATAATAAAAATAAATTTGATAAGTGTATGATATGACCACAATAAAAAAAAATAATCTCGCCCACTCCGTTGCGAGTTCGACAGAGCATCCTATAATGAGGTTTTAATTAGGTGGGGGGATTGGGCCTTTGCCCAGAAAGTCATTTGACGCTACCGTGGCCACTGTTTTGAGGGGGAACTATATTGGCTACAACTGACGGGCTGAACCTGTAATATCCTGAAGTAGTAAAGAATTAAAATACAGTGAATCTAATCTAATAATACAGTGAAATAACATATTCATATGAAAGAATAAACAATGAAAATGTACCAACTCAAGTGAAAAAACAACGCCTTGTAAATACAATGGGAGGAGAAGAAAATTTTACGAAGGGGCCGAAACTCATGCTGAGTTTAACGGTATTGAAAGTTATAAAGAAGTAGTAGGGTTTCATCGATATTTCTTAGAGAGCAAAGTAAAATTTGAAGGAAAACAAAAATCCGAAGCAGATGTTGTGCTACAAGAAAAGGGATATGTTATAGGCAGTGCGTGTTATAGAACTTGGAATATTTAAAGTTAGGCATTTTACGCGCAGTCGTGATTTTAGTGTAAATGTGCCTTCGTATTCATACATTACTTATTTTTATTAGGGATAACAAACGAGCACACAATTCACCTGATGGTAAGTGATAACTGCGACCTGTGACTGTGATCCATCCATCTTCATCAGGCAAAGATTCAAGATGCATATGCGTTGACACTTGGCTGGAATGCTCCGTCAACATATCAAACACAGCTGGTTTCACCTCGGTAGCCGAGGTCCCTCTCTGGTCGAACCCACCCATTCATGTAACTGCTAAAACCAAGCCGAGTGGCTCTATCACTGTGATTAAATATGTAAAACAAAAACACTATTTTACTTAAATTATAATATTTACGTAAATTATATTTTACAACGTCCATGTTTATTATATTTATTTTGTTTCTAACCTTTGATGTAGAGAGATCGCAAAAGTGATTGTTGTAACAGAAACGTCTTCTGCCGCGATTACTCAAGCCAGACGTCACGGAATAAAATCTGGCTTGAATTTATTTGTTAGCTTCACGAAGTGGAATTTATATTAAATTTTGCTTCGAGGTACATTTAGTTTATTTCATTAACATAGCTTTTACATTAAAGGCAAAACAAAGGAAGATCAATGTAATCATTTTATGCAGACAATTTTAAGGACAGGACTTGACTTATTATAACGAACGACAGGATAGTGTCATGGATATTGCACAGACGCAAAAATATTCAACTATAACCTTTTCAGAATCTATAGGTATATCGAAGGCTACGCTTTCACATAATACCAAAACTGACTATGTTAGCTGAGGATTTTGTAAAATGAAATAAAACTAACAGTGTCGCTGCTGTATTTCACATCATGAAAACACACACACGATGAAAAATATTTATACGCAACAGATACGTAGATCTGCTGCTAACAAATATTTCTACTTATCTAAACTAGATATAACTTTGATGTCCTACTCGTCAACTAACGTCGCTGATGAATCCCGGTTGTCACCAGCTGAAATCAACTGCGCGGAATATAGTGCTGTGAGTTTCCGCGGAAACAGAAAGACACTCAAAAGTTGTCACCAATGCAGTGATATACAAACACACGACAGATTTAGATCTGGAAACCAACTTTGTATTGCACAAATATTGTTCTTTGCTGTAAATCGAAACCATGGGCCGCGACTCAAAGACTAGGTTAGGTACACTGACTTCGTTAAGATTGCAGTACTGGCGGCAGAGATGATAGGTAGACAGTGAACTACAAACTCATACGGTACTCATGCATAAAAATGTTCTTTATATTCCAGAAATCCAATCATCCATCAAGAAAAAAAGAGAGAAATATGAAGGTATGAAAAGGTAAAAGGGGTCGCTTTGGTTAAATTAGTGTGAATGTGTTTCGTTTGGTGAGTGTAGACTGAGTCAAGAGAACCAGTTCAAAGTAAACTCATTATATATCGTATTCTCTTATATCAGCGATATAGCCAAAGCCTTAAAAATCCAGGCTTATATAAGCACAAACGCTAGACGACCTCTCACAGCGTAAAACATAGCATTATTACTCAAGGGAGCGCGTCCCAAATTCAAGGTTGAAACATTGAACAATTAAACCTTTGCACACACCTGCTCTCAGGGCCATGTGGGGCGACGTTCTCTATATGTTAGGGTATATTCACGATGAAAGTGCGGAGCGACGATTATGATGTGGCAAAATCAAACCTTAAAATATTTTGAATTCGCGAAGGCTAAACATCTATTATGAATATTTATCAAGTGAATAAATTTGCTGCTTTCAATGTGAACAAACATTGAAACTGGTAATCGATAACGTAATATCCTGGGCCTATATTGTTTACTATGTTTCTTAGTGTCTTACGAAAAGTCCTATTTTAAACTGTAGACAATTTACTAATATTCTATATATATTTTATACATAACACTATTATTAGTAAACAGATTAGATGACTTTCAGCCCGCTATTTGCAAAGTACCGTGTCATGCAACTACATTTAGTACATTATTTACATACAAAACCAGCTCACGGACCTCCTGTAAGTGACTTTTATATATCCAAATTCATACAGCAATTAATTTATTAAAATCAATTACCTTTCGAATTGAATACATTCAACGGCATTGTCGATAATTACAAATCTAATGCAGGGGGCTGATTGCTATTTTACTAGAACACTAATCAAATAAAACCCAAGCTGTAAACCCATAACCATACCCATAAAGCCCAACTTTAAATTAATCATATTCAATGAAGCTGTCAGATCAGAACGAAAAAAAGAAACGTGTGTGAACAAAATAAATCCACAATATTGGACAGGTAAGATTATCTATAACGATCTATAAAGAATTCTTAGTTAAAAAAATATTGTAAGTAAAAAGGTTAATTCAAAGTCGAATTAGAGGTAATTTAAAAAAAATATATCGCTATATTGATTTTGAGTGTAGGGGAGTGTGCAATAAGCCTCTTAACACCGTGTACACTATGGGTAAAGGATAAAGAGATGTTCAATCTTTTAACGATGTCTACCCTATAATTTTAAACTTGTAGTGTCTTTAAGTGACTCTTATAATATCCATAAATGAATAATTCACAGTAAAAATGTTATAATGTAAGAGTAGATTGCTATATTATAAAAAAATTACAAAGTTGACACATGAGAAATATACGACGAGACTCCTTACTCACAACTTAAAAGTAACAAATTACATGCCCCAGTGTAAAATCTTAAAGGCTGTTAATTACGCTAGACAAATAGTTGTTTCCGTTAATACCGGGCTTATTCTACCACCTAGAGCCAACAGGCAACCCCGGTCGTACATCACGGTCGCTCGGAAAGCTCTCTCTAAAAGCGAGTAGTCGGAACGTCACCAAATCAAAGTTTTCAGGAAACTAAAGATTACACGCTTACTTAATACTCCAATGGAGAATTGGTGATATGTATATTAAATATAACTATTGTATTTATTGTGTTGCATAGATGTACATGGTATTTTTAAAGTAGAGAGATTTTATTACTTATATATAAATAAGTAATAAATAATATTTCCCACTCACCGATCATTCTAACTCGAATGAATACGAAGATTTTTTTCTTGTATACAACACGGAATAAATACATACTTCCCATTGGGAAGATAACAAAGAAACTAAAACAAATATTTCGTCGACCATGGCGACATCTTCTAGTTATTACCAGATTAATGTCAACTGCCAAGTATAATATAGAACGGTAAATGTATGGCCATATATTTGGTTGAGCTCTTGTTTGGACAATGGTAGTTTAGTGTATGGGAGTTCGCTTTTAGCTCTCACTCAATATTTTGTCTCTCAGTAGGCCACACGACTGTAACGGTAACATCAATACAAGATGAAAAGGTGAGCCCGAGTTTCGACATATAGCATTTAATTAATTTAGTCCTTAAGAACTTTAACTTTAACTTTGAATAAAAAGCCATTCCGTAATGCTTGTTCAGTGTGCATACACCGTAAGCCTCAGCGAAGGGGAAGGCTAGGACATAAATAATTACATGGGCCGTGAACACGGGAGGGAGTTATTAGCCAGAACTGGGAAGTGAGATAGGGTCGCCAGATAAGTCCGACACAATGCCGTATACAGTGGAAGTCAGCAACAATCCGACAAGATAAAGGTTAAACCATTTAAAGGTGCACCGACCAAATTTAAACTGGCGGCTTCAAAGGGGGTTAAATACTGTGTATTTTTTTTTATAATATACTTATACCTGTATTTACTTATGCGTATAGTTACTACTTATTTCATTGTATACCAATATAATCAATCATAATAATTAGTATCTTCTAATATATCAGGGGTGCCTATATAGTTTCGTCTGATAGTAATTGATAACTCTAAAGGTAGGGAGCGCATAAGCACCTCCTCTGGTGTTGCAGATGTGCATGGTTGGCGGTGATCTCTTACCATCAGGTGGGCTGCTTGCTCGTTTGCCACCTATTCTATAAAAAAAAACGAAAAGGAAAAAACTCTTGTTAACTGAGACTGAATACACGTTACCCCGGTTCCCTAAAATCATCAAGCGAAACACATAAGCATTGACCAATAATGTGACGAAATAGTTCTTTCTGGGCTAATGTTACGGTTAGAAACTAGCTCCAGCGTGGCTCTACGAGTGTTAAATTATTTCTGTAGCGGTGCACTAAATTCTAGGTAAACTAAAATATCTAGAACGAATGAATATTTATTGTGGTGCTATCGCTACGGCTATTTATTTAAAACACAACAGGAGCGTAGTATAAAAATTGGTTAAGATATATCGCGTAGAAAAGGTCCTTCGCATTTCAAACGTCTTGCGTTATAACGGCAAAACTCTTGATACATTCGAGTTGTACGCTCCCGAGTATTTTGTATTTATAATATAATGGTATTTTTAACACTAAAACGCGCGAATAGCCTAATGGTTCACGATACGAACTGCAAACCTTAACGTGTACGCCGCTCGTATCCACCCTACCATTCGAATATAGTCATGAACCATCTCCTAGAACGAGTATTATAAGGTTGTAAAGTTAATACCACTGCTAGCATTCTTAATAAGAACATCAAATCAAAGTTTTTACTATCTTTACTTACCACTGTCACTTTGGGATAATATTTCTTTTTGTCAATGAAAATAATAATTACGTAATATTTTCCTATTTTAACGACATTGGAACATTAAATAACTCTAGTTAACATAACATAATTTGTTAGAAAATCTTAGTACACAGTATAAAGCCATGTAAAAATTACATTTTACTTGTAACAGGTTATAGAAATATGAACTTTAATAAAAATATGACAAAGTTTACATTGCCGTTCATACCTTCGAAAGATAGACGTACAATGTCGGTAGCAACAACTGGTAATTATGGCTTGTAAAGCAATTCCTTAATTTCCTTCTATCAAACTGGTTATATCAGATCCTGGAACCAAAGGGCAGCAAGCAGCGAGTCGTAAAAGTGACCCCTGGTCACGAAAACCTGGCACGCGACTATAATTAAAAAGAATGGGCTGAATAACTCTGACATTGGTCGATGACCTTGCTAACAATACTTTTCTATGAATCAGTGTAAAGTTTATTTTAAACTTTACAAAGTAAATAATTTGAAATTTTGGGATTGGCAATTAGAAAATGTTGTAGGATTACAGAATTGGCAATATCGGAGATTTGCTAATGAGAGATCAAAATCAGGAAGTTATAAAATATTGGGAAAACACGAATGTATATCATATTTAATATTTTATAATTTTAACGCTTACAAATTGAGACGTATGTGTGTGTCCATGTCCCAAATAGCGGGGTAAACCCACGGGCGAAGAAGATTACTAAGACGACTTTTTTACTTGTAGTGTTATGTATGCTAAATTAATATTCAAATTATAATTTGTATTATGTAAGTCTCCAGCTCAGGACAGGACAGGAGGTCCATCTAACGGGTGTCCGTGACCTATGCAAGTTTGGTAGTCGACGGATGTAATGGCTCAGGTCGGGCTCAGCAACTATGGTGCCCCATATATGCCCCCATGCCAGTGTACTATGATGAGGCTGTAATGATGATAATGATGAACATGTTATATTATATGATTGTCCCTTGAATCGAATCGACCGCATTATAAACTCATGTGTTTGTGTAGTGTATGATTCGTATGTCCAAAAGCAGGCCTGCTGAAAGAATTTTTATTGTAGAAATAAGCTAATAGTGCCTTTGTTCATACTTTTCTTATCTTAGTATTCTTATATAAATACTTTGTAACGCAAGAAAATAAAGGCGCTATGTTCGAACGGTGGTGATCTCAATCGATGTGATCCAATTACAGGTAACGAGGAAAAATCTTAGCTCTCGAAGAATATAATGTTTCATATACAGATCACAGTATCCAATTCCAAGATTGGTGGACGAGTGTATTGTATGGCACTTATACAAATAAAAAAGATAAACACGTTGAACTGATATTTTCATAATGAAAGAATCCTCAGATCTCATCTTATAAATCGTAAAGCAAATCTGACGTACGATAGCGATTGACAGTGGCAATGACACGGCCCCGGTGCAGCCTCATCGACGCGTCTGCCCTCGTTACGTGTTGTCAGACCGAGTGCACTCGTCGCATTCAAATTCAACTACTGTCTACTCATCGCCTCTGAACGAGTTAGTTTGACGAGATGTCATATTACATTAACTATAGGGATATTTATGAACATGACGCTCACGAATTGCACAATTGAAGCGTCAACAGCCTAATGGTTTACGATCAGCGAAACTTGAGGGCGGCGTAGGTTCGAATCTACCATTCGGCTATTGTAGTGAACCATATCTCAGCACAAGCATTTAACCTTAGTTGGAATAGTTAAGGGGAACGTTTAAAAACGTATTACAGTTTAACTATTACGCAACTTTTAGAGTATGCTCAAAAAAAATAAAAACAAGCACAATATTTGATTTTCTTTCTCTCCCAGTTCATTACTCTCTCATCTCTGAGAACCTTATTTAAAACCGTATATAAAACCTGTTACGTTAACATAAATATATCTGGCCTATTTTATTATATAAACAAATACTAATATATAAAAAAAAAAATATAGCATAGCTAACACAATGTGTTTAGTAATTATAACTTAATATTATAGAACGATACTATTGGAAGTTACGTAAAGGTTTAAAATTTTTATGAAGACTTATAATATAAAATTGAAACATCGCACAAATTCAAAACAAGTTAGCGGTCACCACTAGTTAAAACATACTCTATATCTATTTGTGATAGATGATATCAAATAACTTTAAAAAGTCGTATAAATATTACGAACGAACACATCATCTATTCCATAACATAAAAGAGCTACGATGTTACAGAAAAAAAAATCTCTAGCTTCGACAAAACGCCGCGTTCGAAACGGATCAAAGATTGAACGAAATAAAAGTGACCGAGCGAGACGTAATAACGGTCCGACGTCTAAGTTTAATAAAATGCCCACATACGGGAATCGAATCACACTCCGCGTTCCAATCATCACTCCCCTCTCCGCAACTCGCACTCCTAAATATATTGTGCCATAATAATTGCTTTCGCTTTGTTGTGCAAAGCAGACTTTTATATGCGGTTAGAGTGAAAGATAGACATACCGTTGGACCGATGGTAAGTGATTCCTGCCACACAGCTAAATCTATTTTCAATAATGAATTAAAATGTAAAATACGCTGTCCGCCGCTGAGGAATGAGAGGAAATAATTCAGTACCATTATTTGGTTTCTACGGCTTCTTTCATTTAACTATACGAAACAAAGCAACAATACACTGCTATTTTAAGTTGGTTTTATGTGAAAATGTGGTGTGTCATCAAGCTACAACGGGACTCTTCGAGGTAAAATATAAAACGTTTGCTAATTTATAATTATAGAAGAACTTTATGGAAGTCACCAAAAACAAGAGGCTCCCCATTGTGTCATCTCTGACATCAGACGCAGTAGTCCATAGAAGATGCTTAGTCTCTTCCCCATTATTCTAATTTAGATCCTTATAATAGTCCTAATGACCACATTAGGTATTATACTAACAATATTAAAATTATTTGTAATGAACGAGTGGACTGTAAAATAAAAATAAATCAACATAACAAAAAGTACAGAACTTTTTTTTGAAGTATAAAATCTTTGTTTCCCTTGATCCCTGCTAGCGTCGCCCAGATAACCAGACACCCATAAAATATTAAATACTTAAAGAGTATTTTTGTTTAAAGACTATTTCTGATCCTAATCGATAATAATTTCATTTAGTTAGATAGGGGGTGAAGATGCAAATAGCCCATTTGTTTTTATAGACAAAATATTATTCACATTTGGTATTTCCCAGATGGCGGCGGGGTGGTTCAGTATACTTGAATGCGGTATTCCGTTTCCTGAGTGATGATGCTCAACCAAAGATTTTCAGATTTTACTGATGATTTGCAGGTCTGGCTTTTTACGTTATTGAACGGGTTAGTGAAGGCAAAATCAAAGAATGCGTGAAAACATCATTACAATGTAATCGCAATTCAAACATTTTTAGTTTCTGCGAACAATAGTTTAAGACTAGAAAGGATATAACTGATTATAATATGATGAATAAAATGCGGCTACTGCTAAAGGGCGAGTTCTAAGTCTATCTGAGTTTAGAGCATTAATTGCACAGCTGATTGTTGGCTCTAAGCAATAGATGTCGGCAATCGATTGGGGTCAAAGGACTTGTGAAGGGGTTTCGTCGGTTTCGAAGAGAAATCTGAGCATCCTTGGAATGTTTTGTTGGAATATGGCAGTTAATTTAACTAGGCAACAATATCAGAGAATCCTCAAAGGAGCGAAAAATACATACCATTAGTAGATAAACAAGTTTAATCTTTGGCGGTTTAAGAGATATTTTTCTTTAGATTGCACGTTAAAATCTTATGCATATAAGTTCATGTAAACTTAATCACTAATTCGTAGTTTAAAACATCAGATGAACTAAAACCAAAATTTATTATATATTAGAGACAAATTGCACACAGCGCCATATGGTAAAAGACTAAATTATTTATCGCATTGAGGTTGGCAAACAAGAAACACGACACCCATTCAAACTAGATAAGAAATAATATGATCTAGAATTATAATGTAAATGCGTTGTCCTCCTCGAGTACTCACTCACTCACTCACTCACTAAACAAAACACAGCAGTGTTATACTCCTAATTTTCAGTATCAGCGTGGTCGAGCCGAACAATTCATCCTGCTAGAAATAAACTGTAGCGTGATTCTACCAAGGTGAGCAAGACTTACAAATTATAAAATAATATATTAAACATTTTTACAGCTCTTGTCGTTGCAAATCGATCGAAAGAGTAATTGTATACAGTTTAATTGTGAAAGAACGCTTAATTCAAATCTAGGCCCCTTCCATAACTGGAGAGTGGATAGAGGATGGGGAGTGACGGATGAGAATAATCTCGACGATATTTCACGATGATGTATATTCTCTATTAAGAAAGAATTTCGAGGCAAGCTCGAGCCGTGATGCGCTATTACTCAATGTTTAAGGTTTAATAAAGATAAGGAACCCGGGACACTAAACAGAAATTATTTGCTAAATAAAGTAATACGAGTGATGGAATTTGTTGTCTTTTATTTAGTCTTTTAAATCTAGACTATATATGTGTAACTAATACGTCGACATAAACTTACATTTTTTGAACCTTTAATTTTACTTTATATTTATCTATACTTTAACCTTCAGACCAATCAATATAAAGAAGACCAATAAGTTATTAAACCCACCCAAAAAACACAGATAAAAAAAGAACCAAAAAACTAAACAAACGTCACTTCACTGAATACTGGTACGGTATTCTTTACGCTTTCTGTTTTTGTCTGATCTTCTCTTACACCCATACCTCTATCTCAATAGAAGTATAAAAAAATTAGTAGGATATGCTGTTACTTTATTGTTGTATTAAAATATTTTCGATTTGAAGATAAACAGGATAAACAATCATTGAAGTATCCGACAAATACGTGGAGAAGTTTTATTCCAATCACTTAAAATACGTCTGTAGAATATTTTTTGAACTAAAACCGACCGCACAGTGGTAGAATGCGCTGCGGCTAACCTATGCCTCCAATCGTACAAAGACATGGACATACGTACGTACATCACACTGCACTCTTCATGCAAAAATGTATAAAATATATAAAAACCTTAAACCTTAAACTAAACTACCTTAACATAAATTGAATGTCAAATATAATACATATTTCATTGAATTTATATAAAAGTACAATATATACAATATACCTATAGTAAATAATACTTCATGACCGCAGTTATTTTTTAATATTTGGTACACAAATTGTTAGTTGAAGGACTTTTAAATTCTCGAGTCTGGTTATTGTATATATAAAATATGACGGTTATATATATGTATATACATATATTATAATATTAGGGGTAACAAAAGAAAAATACACAATTCAGCTGACAGTAAGACATACTTCAGCTGACTCTACCACTGTCTGTCAGGTTTTAATTAAATTAAACAATTATTTTTCTATTGCAATGCTTTTGAGAACAAAATTTAAATGTTGATGTAACAAACATTAATACAAATGCAATATACATAACTCGGAACGCGTTTAAATAGAGCAAAAGTGATAATATTTTCAAGATAAACTAAGTAACAAATATTTTAATAGAACATCTGGACCATAACTCTTTAAAGTACGAGATAGGAAAGATTCATTCATAATGTCACTGGTCCCATTAACTTCGCTAAAGTAAACCAAAGTAAAGTATGCAGCTATCATGTATACATCTCTTTTCAGCACTCTCTGTCTATGCTTCACACCATCTTATTCCCAGTCATAAAAGAATAAAAAAGGTTGGCTCAAAGGGAAACGGTTTAAACGCTGATACTCCAGACTGTAGGTAAAAGGAGGTGCGAATTCGATCGTGTTTGCAATGTTGGACCAACATCGTTTAGCCTGGAAAGTGTAGAATTAGATCTAAAAGAAATCCTTTAATCATAAGAATGCAGATAAAAAACACCTACTTTCAATGGTGATGAAATAGAGTACTAAATCAAAACAAAATTGTTGCAAATTGATATAATCTTGTGTTATATGCTTTATACTTAAATATATCGTAAGAATATATGCTGGAAAATAATTTAAATAATTATTAAGTAGATTTAATTAACAATAACACTGTTCTTTATTTTAGAATATAATCTATTAACACCTAATAGCAATATGTCTTCTAATTCTATGTATTCGAATGCCTCCTAATTCAAAGAATCGATCTCCATGTAATAAACAAATTGCTTCAAACATGAAACGCTTTTACCTGAAGTACCAATACGTTAGCAAATGGGTATAAAATTACAACATCTGGTTTTATCATCACAAAGGCTCCGTTCCACTAACTGCAACCCTATCGCCGTCCATTACTTAGCGGCAGGTTAATAAGGTTCTTTGTTGGCGACCCTCAGCGCACTCACAATTTCCCCCTGAATACGGGCTTATCTCCGGGCGTGTTTGCTTACAACCCGGGCAAAAGACTTACCATGCTCGCCAATTTTTGTACCGTTAGTTGGTAATTATGAGCGCGATATGAGAGCGCTTTGTTGGAAGGAGCTGCTTTTGAAATAAAGAAGATGAATTTGTTTCTTTCTTATTAACATCATATCAGCTATGTGTGATTATTGTGTAATCATTTAAAAAAAATCTTAATTAAAAATTTTGTTATACATACAATAGGAAGCAGTGTACGGTCTGCTATCTGAATCAGCTATTCGACTATTATCGTAGTATCGTATTTTTTAAACAGCACAAGGTATTTATGTATGAAATTTATAATATGAGTATATTATAACAAAGATAATTGGTCTAATCTCCGCCGTGTCGTTGCTTGGGAGTTCCAAGTGGGTTTAGTAGTATCCAATTTGAAACTAATTATTGCATGTTAATTATAACTTTTCGCAGAAGGAAAACAATAAATATAAACAAACGGCATTATTTTTATTTAATTAAAAATTAACGTTATACTTTTTTGTGACACATTAAATGTGTACAGTAAAGAACTGGTATAATTTGTAATAAAATTTAAAATCTATAAACAAAGGACTAGTGGAAAGATAGTGCGTTTTACCATCGCCTTTAAGCAGCAAGTGAAATTTAATACAAACACTAGATTATATAAAGTAAAAACAAATTACGATCTAACTAAAATTTAACATGCATAAATAATTATACTACAAGATCTATTAAAAGGGTAATTCAATATACTCGTATTGACCAATTTAAATTGTAACTATCTTTATAAAAAATACCCATATATATACTTTATAAAGTAAAAGTTATGACGTTAATAAAAATCGGCTATGTCGGCACACAATAGGTTTTATCAAGATGCTCCCTCGGCTCGCTTCTTGAATCTTCCGATCGTCGATTTTGGGGCGAAATGGAAAATTAATGACACGGAAGTTAAACTCTTCATATGAACATCAGACAATAGGCTTAAATTTCTTTCAAAGCTCACGTTCACTTTTCCATTTTTCAAGAAAAATATACAGTGTTAAACAGAGGCAGCGCCACACTACAGTTTGTTTCGAGCGCGGCATGAATGGGTCGGCTCAACCGGAGAGGACCACAAAATACCAGCGTCAAATATCAGCATCACGCACGCATCTAGCCTGGTGAGTGTATGGATCTGGAAATGGAACCAGTGACGAGTCATTTCATCTTAGTACTCAGAGGTGACAACACATCTGAATTGTCATTTCTTATCGGGGATGAATGTGAGTTTCAATCATAACTTATCGTTAACATAACGTTCAGTCAGGTTTCTCTTTGAATCGGTCGATCAGGCATAGCTTTTACATCTAACCCTACAGTGTTTGAGCGTTCAGCTTTTTTCGAAGGACAGCAGTCGAGAGGTCACGTTGAAAGCTTTTTGGTCGTCAAAAAATCTCAATGGCAAAGCCAGTATGTACTACTCATGCGGATAAGAAGTGCTGAAATTTAATTGAACGGAATCCAAAAACGAACTGATTAATTATATAATAGTATTAAAAATTCCGTGAAAATATTAATAATAATCTAAGAAACAATCTCTCTATTCCATCTATACCTATCTATATATATATTTAGTAGGTATAGATTATGTAGTTTAAATTAAACAATAGCTAATGGTAAAAATTAAACAATCTCATACAAAGCAACGGTCCCATTCTAACAACGCACACAGCGGTGCCGTAAACGTTTAAACGCTTAGATAACGTAAGATCCATCCATCCAGAATTTTTCTATTACCGAGAATAGAAAGAAAATCTCTTATCAGAAGCGATTATTGGGCCGAGCTTAGCATCTATCAGTTGGTACGCCGCCAGTACAGAGTAGAGCGGCATTTTTGCAGCAATAATTCTTAGCTGCCGACGGCCACACTCTGTGCTCTATTACTCTTCTGCAGGAAATAGTTACGTTCCGACCTGGAACCAGTGGCCTCGATTAACAGTATGTCACTTAAATGTTTAAACTTTCTTCTTGGAAAGTTATGTTGTGTTTAAAGTGGTGGGCGTTTTTTTTTTTAACAAATATATATTTAACAATTCGCTGTAGTAGTTACACTCATATTATGTTAATAATGCACTGACTTTATGTCTAAATAGTTAATAACGGAAGCATTTTTTTATATAGACGTACCTATAACTCACCCAGACACGAATTATTTGTGATACAAAAATATATCGGCAATTGACGCACGCAGGGCTCACGGTGCAACAGTCAGGTATTCTTACCTCGTCCGTCAATAATAATTGTAATATAAATAAAATGTGATATATAAATATCAAATATATAAAATGAATAATGACCTAAGCCAAAACTTTTAGTTGCAAATCACATAGTACGTGTACCTATTTGAAGGACCATCAAAAATCTTAAACTAGATACGGAAACGTATTATTCTCCTCTACCATTCCTATGATCTAACTGTTAAAACTATGGAAACTAGAAGTGAATACACAGACGCCTCCGTAGACAACTGCGATTGGCATACGTAATCGTAATAACTTTAGAGGCTGACGATGCCCATTCGTGCGTTACTTCAATATCGAACAGGCAATATCGGGCTGTGACTTTAGCGCGATACGCACCAACGATACGAGAACTGCTCCAAACAATAACACTTATCTCGTAGCTTCGAAATTATCGCTCATTCATATTCATAAGACGCAAATGTAGTGCTCCGGGCGATTCCGAACGGTATTGGTGGCAGGGGCAGGGGCAGGGAGTGGTGGTGGGGGGATGTGTTATACTTTAGGGGAGGGACTCATTAGAATTCCATGTTTGATATTAAAAGCTTCGAATTTGTAGGATCGCCTTTCTGAATGATAAACTGGGAACATACTTTTTCAAACGTAAAACAATAAAAAGAAAGAACTGATGAATTTCATCGTGAAGGGAGATAAATGTAAATATTTTTAACAACGTCAACGTTTTCGGTCGACTCTTTGAAAGATGCTATGTCCCCTTGTTAGTTGACAGCGAAACAATAACGATCTGACGTACTGCCAATTTAAAATATCAACACATCGCTTCTGTTTCGCATGATGAGGAATAGGATGTGATGAAGGCAAAATTACAGGCAAGACTTTTTGCTATCGATATTATTAGATTATTATTTTCTTGGGGATGACAAAGTATTTTCTTCTTTATTTCAAATCTAAGAAAGATGTAGAGCCGCTGCATTAATATTACTTACGTAATTGGGGCAAACAAGCACCATACACTCCATAACACCTACATCTTTAATAGCGTAATGGAGTGTTTGTGAGTAAGTGTTGGTGAGGAGTGTTTCCGCGATCTTACCATGATATATGCATATTACTGACTGAAATGAATATGAAATATTTCCCTTTCAGTAAATAGGATCTGGTCAGTTCCTTTACCCGTCATAGCAAATGAAACGGTGTTGAGATGCATTTTTAAGTTGGTATTCTAGAAAAACGTTGTTTTTCCAGATCCTACCGACCCATTAATGCTTAAGCTAGTAAAAAAACCAGCCCGGCTCTACCACAAACCATCAAATGAAGTATTAATTATTTTGTTCGTCACCCTTACATTTTTACGACAATACCGTGTCACCCTTACAAAGAAGGCACAGTTCACCTGATTGCAAATAATGACTGCGGCATATAACATATGTAACACCTACACCTATCAAAGATCTGAGATGCACTTGCGATGTCACTCCTGAGGATTGAGATTGAGATACTCTTATAATCCACCACTAAAAAAGGGTTTTAAGTATACAAATCTACGAGAAAAATATGAAGAGACGTTAAAAAACATATTAATGTAGCAACAGCTTATGGACTCATCTAAAGTACGGTGGAGGTGATTTTATGCAAAATCCAGAGCAAGTGAGGTTGTTTGTAGAACAAACACTGCCTGTTTATGGATAGCATACGAAACAACAATGTTATTCTGCTCTTCACTCTCACCGTTTGGTTATAATATACCTATGGTCACATACACATAACGGTAATACTTTTACTAGCACAGTAAGAGAGTTGAGTAAAAAAAAGATAATCATGACACTTTTGTAAAGAAAGTACCAACAAAAAAAAAGAAAATCTCGATAGACCTCGGCAAAGTCAGCCTGAAATCCTTGCCATAACGTGACGAGATATATTAGCATTTAGATTATACCCCTGTGCGGTAAGACACATGGCGTCGTCTGCGTTTGCGGTTTCCCATATTCGATTTTTACCTTCGAATTCCATTATTAGGAAATGAGAATTTAAATGAGTAAGGGAGCGAACCAGTTCATTGTGCACTCCCTTAGTCTCCGCTTTTTGGAAAAATCTTTTCTCGAAAATCTATGCTATCTCTAGTATTCTATTATATACATATCTAGTATCTTGTAATTTTTCAACTTTCCGTTGAAACTTAGATTCCGACGAGTCCATTAGATTAATGAACACTCTATTGGAAATAAGAATGTTTAATTTCAAAGTTTTAAGGGATGTGATTTCTATGATTTTATTTATGTACTTTTATATAAATAGAAATATACTTTTATATATTAATTGTATTAATTATTAACTACACTATAAGAAAGGTAGAAAATCACGAATATTTAAAATTAACTTTCCACCAAATTTGGGAACAATAAATCCGAATCGCCTTTGTTAGAATGAGTTCAGAACTTATTACGATTGAAATTTCACAAGACAAACAGTTTTAATTATATAAGTATACAGACGCATGACGTATTCATCAAAAATCTATCTATAACAATTTATTAACTCAACTCCCATTGTAAATTCAAATTGTCCGGAAAGAATTGACTTATTACCGTCTGCTAGGTATTCACCCAAAAAGACCCAAATTAATTCTGACAGGGGAGAGCAATGTCATGCCATTTAATAATAAGTTTAGTTTCGTTTTCAGATCGCACTCAAACGCGGCGACAGAATTCTAATTCTCTGTTAGTATCGAGCTGCAAAGCTCTCGAAATTACAATTTCTCGTTTCAATGATGAAATTTAATTTACTGGTTCGGCAAATAGACGTTAGGATGGTCGAAATATAAACAAGTTAATCCATCTCCGTCTGAGCGTTTCTTATCATTCACAATGCCTAATGGAGAAATGGTGTTGTGTCATGTATACATACCTACGTTGGAGATTTGGTGGCATTATCGCATAATATAAATTTGCAGTTTCCTCTCCACTGTACACCTACAGCGTATAACACCACAATATGACAGCCTTATTCAGCGTTATCCCCTTCAGAATATTAAAATGCAAATCGAAATCGGCGGCTGGTGCGGTGTTATTTTTTTTTCTACACGAATAGATCCGACAGCCGTAAACCGAGACTGCCGTCTATAGTCACGACTCTAATACATTTCACTTCGGTGTCGTAAAGATTTAATGGGAATTCTTTTATATTTATTTCAATATGCAAAGATACTTTGCTATATATCGAACTTTTCATATATGTTATTTGCGTGGTAGAGAACAACCACGACGCACACCAATGCACAGAATCGATTGTTTGATTCTATCGGGAAGACTTGCACAGGAAACAATAACAATATAATATATTGATTATACTTTGATGTAATTACTTCTTAATGAGTAAAAAAAATAGAAATAATATGACATAAGTTGAGGGATTCGATCATATGACTTCGGATGACAACGCACCTACAATGCGATACCTGTCCTGAAAGTGTTCTATGCCGCAGTAATCACTTACTATGATGTGAACTGTGTGCTCGTTTATCATTTCCTACTTTCGTAAAATATACCATACATATTTAACTTTTTATGTTATTCTGGAAAGAGTGAGGTAATAAATAATAAATAATTTTATTTATTTTAGTGGAAAAAACAACGGCGAAACGGCTCGCTTTACGAGCGCCAGTAAAACTCTTAATCGAGAATTAACGTTGAGACCGCGGTGTGGTTGAGTGGCGAGATCGGCTTGGATTTACAAAAAGGGGTAATTTGACTGAGGCGGGTTGTGTTGTTGTATCATTCGGCTCATTAATTGCCTTCAAAAGTTCGGCTTCGGTCGTTTTATCGCCGCCGCAGCCGCGCCCTCTGCCGCTCGCCTATGCAAATGATGCGCGCCGCGTGTCAGTAACGATGGTATTATAACAATTTAATAAGTAAAATAACAATAAGTGTGTTCTAAGGCAGGTTAATATCCTTTCAGTTAAGCTGAGGCGTGCGTGTATGGAGCAATAAGCAATCCGTGTCGAATAAAAGTGAATTGCTTATAGAAACGTCAGTCATACCAAGTAATATGTGAATTCCTTTATTCGTTTCCCCAAGTTAGGGGTAAAAATTTAATAAAATAAATTATTTATATCAGAAATATATATATATATATATATATATATATATATGTCTGTAAATTAAATAAAGAAAACATATAATATGAAGTTGTCGGGTGTCGGAATACGCTGTAATACTCTACTAAAGTAGAGGCCATTGGCTGGCAGTGGGTTGTTTAGCCTGTTACTATGTATTTATTACTTTCTCTATGATCAAGATATTTATTATTATCGAACCCTGTTGCGCCACCTATTCGATTCCACATCAAACTTCTTTGTCATTCATTATTGTGAATGATGTATGCATTTGTTGTATATGGATACGTATGTATACACTAGAATAATTTCAACTGTAAGTGACGTAGGCTGCAGGTGTCGAGGTTAACAGTTTTAGTTTGGTAAAGGACGATTCATTTCAAGATCACTTTTTATTATATTCTAACATGATTTTGATTGGATTTTGAGTGTACTTACATTTTCAATTATTGTATGAATCTTTGAACCAACCATTAAAATCGTGGTTCAAAAGCATCTGTTATTTCTTATTATTAATAATAATTCCAGCGTCAATAATAAAGTTCACAGGTCTTCATATTCTTATTTTTGGCATATAATATATAATCAAAGCTTAAATCATCACTCAAAAAATATTTACATCCTTTCAAACTATTTCTTCTTTCTTTCTTCTTTGTTTTTTTTTGTATAAAAGGCAAACGATAAAGAGCTCACTGATAGTAAGTGATTACCGCCATTCGGGGACATCAACACCAGAGGAGTCGCAGATGCGCTGCCGGCCTTCCTTGTTTCTTTGCAACTACGTACCTTAATGTTGCATGCCTACTTTGGAATATATCAGAATATCAGAATATACCACAGCCGCTGGGCGAAATGGCATTAAAGATACAATAATACATCAACATATACACATACCCGCGCATGCCGGTGTTTTCACGTATAATTTTCATAAAGCAGTTTCGGGGATAATTATGCAGGGAAGGGTAGACCCCGGGAACGGGACGCAATTTTTGGTCCGAGTTTTATGTTAATGCACACCCGACCGACTTCCTTGTATGCTAATGATCGAGTATGTGATTCATAGGAAGCCACTATTTAACCCTTCCTGCGCTTCTGTAGCGGACCGCCCGAGAATACTTAATACAAGAATGATTTAAAATTAATATTTGGATGAGTAAAGTGTAGTAAAGTACCTACATAGATATGACTTTATCCTCTGGCTAAAAAGCTAGCCGATTTTAAATAAAAGAATCTCTGCACACTTTACTTTAGTATAGTAGAGAATTTCTTTTACTTTAATATCTTCGACATCTACTTTTATTGATAAAGGTTTAAAAATTTTAGTTTTGGGCATAATATAATATGATTTTTTAATTGAAACTGAAATTTGAACTCGAAGTACGAAAAAGTTATTTTCGTTCACTATATTGAGAAATACACATACACAAACATATTTTACTTTCTGCCCTTTATTTTACTACATAAATATGTGCCGACATGAATGGGTCGGCTCGACTGGAGAAGGTCATTACTTCCTCACGGAATATCAGCGTGAAACAGTGGCACGTATCAGCAGTGTACGGAACCGGAGACCCACTTACAGATAACGAAGCATCCCAGTCCTCGGAGTCTTTACCTTTAGAGAATCTTTATTTAAGATGGATGTAGATGTCATGAGCCGTAGTGTTCACTTACTATAGGTGAACTGTGTGCTAGCTGGTTACCCCTTATATTATTAATAAAAAAACAATCGGCAGTAAATAACTAGTTCCGCGGAAAGACCATGAGACTCCCACGGCAGAAGATTAAAAGGAATATTCTCTGTGAAACAATACTACACTTAATCGAAGATCTAAATCATCTGTTACTTCCCACTTTAATATATCTTCATTTCAACCAACTTGAGGTCGGAATCTATTTAATAACTCATGATGTATATTGCAATCAACAAAGCCCTCCTGCACTGATCAACATTTAATAATTTATAAAAATAACGTGTGATGTTTGCTGCAAATCAAATGTGAAGTGAACTACGTTGCCGCAGAGAGAAAGGGAAAAATTGTATAAATTCCCGAACACAGGTTAAAAAAGCTACTAGCAATTTCTATGGCGCTGATATGGTTTCCGTTTCTCATTACGTATTTTAATTTAAAAAATCAAATGTGATATAGGTCCGAAATCTAAATTTATTTAGGGAAATAATATGAATTGCCTCTCACGATATAAGTCTAAAATGTTCAGTGTAATATGTAGAAACAAAGAGAAGCTATTTATTATAACAAATTAAGGGTTACTTATGGTCTGCCTATATGTATATCTATAGTAATTCATGTCATCGCCAAGTTATTTCCTGTACTACGACAAGCAGACGTGACAGGTATATCAGCTCGTTAAATAAATAGTGGCCATTAGAAGATCATATAGTCCTAGTCCTAGTCCACTATATAGCACATCATAACATCCAAGGGATATTGTAGTGGCTCAAAACTCAACCGCACATTGAAATGTAACGTGTCAGCAAAAGCTGTCAAAAGTCTCGTTCTAATGCAAAAATGATTAATATTGTTTATGTAAAGTTGTTTTTTTTTAATATGGCAATAAACTGATTTATTGTTGTTATATTATTATTAGAATTGTTGCTACTTTTCATTTTAGTCATGCTCGTAGTTCTATTTTCATCGTATTAATTCTGTGTACGTATGAGTATTGCCACTAATAGTTATCTCTTCAATATAATGAGCGTCGACTTGTACCGAGTACGTGATATTAATATTCAGGCTAAGAGACACAAAGATGCTAAATTGAGCTCACCCTCGCAACAAGAAAGAATAATTAAGGGCAGTTCGCTCGACAAATGATAAGATTCACACGATGTGTTTACATATAACCATAATTATTGTAGGTGTTACTTCTAGTATGTCACTATATTTTGGTGATATTACATTCTCGTCGGTTCGCTTTTTAACACTGGTACTTAAATCTATTTAATTATATCGTAAGTGTAGACTCACATTTGTTTCGAAAAGAAAAATGTTTTTAATCATTACTTCTAAAGTGTGGAACTTTAAGTAAAAATATTGGGCCCTTCGTATATATATTAATTCTACATTTAAGTTGAGTTTTATGATCTAATATGAAAAAAAACGAGCAATCGATCTTATGCAATATTGTATACGATTTTTTTTAAATCATTTTATTTCACCGCTATCTCAGTCCATATCGAATAGGGATGCCCCTGGGTTGTAAAAATATACAATGTTGTTATTTGTAAGTTCTAGCAATATACATGTAATTTTTTTGCATATTCGGTTCAAAATATTCTCGACTACTACTTTATATAGGTCGAGAATCAGTTCAATAGATTACGATTCATTGATCGGGCATCCCGAATGTCTTTTTGTTTAAAAAATAATTGTTCAAGTGGTGAACTGTTTCACTGTATATATGTTAAGTTTGTATTTCCTGCGATTAACTCGAAATACTTTAAGGCAGATCATTTACGGTTGTAGTTATTTTAAAGTTGCATACAGTGTAGAAATGATACTATGATAGAGAACGGACGAACAATTACTGATAAGAAGTAATAAAAGTTAAAAATAATAACGCCCTACGATCAACTAGAAAACGACTTGCGCCCTTTTCCTTATTTCAATGTCATCGAAACAAATGAGAATCTGGCACAATTGACACAAAAAAAGTCATGATGACTCACCAGCGGCGTCGGCTTGACAGCTGAGGTAGAGTAGTGCGGCGACGAGCAGTGCGGCGGTGCGGTGGTGCGCGCGACGCCGCTGTCGCATCTTACCGGCGCCGTGCCGCGCCTGCGCCAAACACCACGTGACAACGCACCGCACGCCCCGACATTACCGCGCGGCGTGCGCGCGTTTCAACTCACAACCCTCCACACATGTATACCAAGCTGGCTCTACTTACGATACTCCTTACACACTATACACATCACAACCGAGTTTTGACCACTTAATTAATTAACTTAACTAATAACCTTAACTATATCACAAAAAATACGACAACCGTTTCGATGATTACAAAATTCGAAATTTTATTAGGACAACGAGTAAGAATTATGACTATATATATACAATATTAGAGGATGTAGTAAAATTTAATTGTTTGTTTTTTAGCCGCGACACGTTCTAAGCGCAAATATCACTGCGCGCGATCATCGTAGAATGCACAGTTCGGTAGTGCGGACGATTTTCAACCATATTCCATTGTTATTGAGTTTCCGTCTTCTCAACTGGACTCTTGTAAGGTTACGCACTGGTTCGTTCGTCTGGTATCACTAATGAGTATTCTTTTCTCAATCAAACACATTTTTTACTGTTTGTATCCAGAGTCATCTGCCCTGCTATAACTGTTTCGCACCTGAAATAATTATGAAATTTGTATACATTAGCATGACATATTTTTATATCATGCGGACGTATAACATAATTATCGTAATACGGAATTGGAGAGCGCATTTATCATTTTACATATAGTCCTAAGAATTTATATACTAAGTAAATGTGCTACGATTTGCTACGTAATCTGCTACTATCTTTACTACCGGGGTATATCTGGTAGCTACAGTAGGAGTATGGAAATTAAAGCGATCCGTCATAATAGGCTTTATTGTGTTTAAAAATTAGGGAAGGACAAGTTACTTTTGCAAAGGTATTAACGAAATCAAATTTATATATAATATATTTTATAAATAACTATATATCTGTAAGATTTCAATGAATTTTTAGAAATTATGTACTGAGCATCGATAACTACTTTTAATATATATATATATATATATACATATTTATATATATATATATATATATATATATTTATATATATATATATATATACATATATATATATATTTATATATATATATATATATATACATATATATATACGTTTATATAAAGGAATCTCAATGTATCATACTATGAACACGCAACATAATGGCGATGTCCTACGTTAAGTATATTTAGTGCAAGCTGTCGTGGAAACGTGCGGCCGCTCGACTATTGGCTTATTTTACCATAACGAGCCAACTTTGTTTAATCGAAATAACCCAAACCCAAACTTTAGGGGTTTATTTAGATCGTACCATTCACAAAATTATGAGACGGCAATTGCATCCAAATTACTCAGTTGCTTAAAAGTTAAAAAGCATTATCTATTTATATATATGTATATATAATAAATTGGCAATATTGTATCTAAATACTTATTTTATCGAACGTACTAAATGTCACGTAGTTAGTCTAAAACAAAACTTTAAGTAGACGCACTTTAAACAGAAGCATTTAAAAATTTAAAAATCTTTACTCGACGTCGACGATAGCACGAATAAGAATCGGCCCAGAAATTTCGGAAAAAGCGCTTTATCCATGCGGGGACCTCGGCCTTTTGTTAAGTCGGTTAAACACAAAACTACTTCAAAATATATAATAAATAAAATCTAACGTTAATAAACAATGTTTGTAAAATATTATTTAACTTTCATATCCAACGAAACATAATTTTGAAATTGAAAATACGTGAGTTAATTTTTGATGTGGATTGACATAAAAAAAGCAAAACGTGATAAATATACAACCCGATTGCGCGAGCTTTTATAGTAAATAGTTAATACTATTCTAAAAGTTCAGCGTACCAATTAAAGCAAAGGCTAATATAAAATAAGTAAAATTTTTAAAATAACAACTCATAAAACTATTTAAGCTTATAATATTAATTTAGATTTTCTCGCCAACAGAAAGGTTATTACGGCTGGTACGTTAAGTTCAAGCCCACATTAAACAGAGAAGGGACATAAAACATCAAAAAGCAAACTTTGATAACTCAAACAAGAGAATAACAAACTTTCTAAACATCAATTTATTGACACTTGGAGCAAGAGATGGACGTCCGTTATTTTAATCCCGGTTCTATATGACTGAGGCACGTAGAGGCTTAATATTTGCTACGGACAGTAACATTTCACTAGTAAGAAATAGAACGTGAAGAAATTATTAATTATATTAAGAAATTTTGTCATGAACTGATAAACTTTAATTTGTTCACACAGTTCTCAAAATGACAAATGTCTATTGAGTCTTTATGGGTATTCATATGACATATCCTATCTATGAACTTTTAATATAAATATTCTTCATCACCCCGGAAAAATAAGATACCTTATTACTTGTAATTTAATAACTAAATCTTCTGTGGTAGGTATATTACAAACTGATGTCGTTCGTAGTCGTACCGTTTGTGGCCCATCGTTAGATTTTTGCCCATATTTTTACTTATAAGCCCAAACAATTACGACTAGTAGTTCTGCAAGTATTTCTTGTATCTTATTTATTTATTTTAAACTTCATGCACAAAGTAAATTACATAGGCGGACTTAATGCTAAAAGTATTTTCTACCAGTCGACCTTATGGTGTATGTAGAAAATTTTATAACTTACTTAACGTGTTAAAATAAAATAATTATGCGCCAATCTCGCCGAAATTGTAAACTTCTACAAAACTATATTTAATAACTCATGGTATAAAGTGAAAAATTGAATTTTCAACTTTGATATTTTATTGAACAAGTTTAGAACATATAACAGAGGCGTAAATCAAACCCACTCTGAATTCAATATGCTGGACGACGTTCGCTCAGTTTCAACAAAATAGAAAGGGACGGGTTATTCCTAACTAGATAACTCAATGATACGGAGGGGGACGCGGCAGTTTGCACGACTTATAACTTCAATAAGACCGGACCAGGTGTGACCGGCGGTGTCTTCACTGAAGTTATTTGCATAGAATCCGGCACAATCCATCCCATTCATTGCACATATAGACAACAGAGCAAGTGTATCCAAGAACAGGAACGAATATCAATCTTATTCCCTGGGTTTTAAGGATATAAATGAGTTATGAGATTTGTGGTTGACTATGCAGGGCATGAACAACTAGTATTCGTAATATTTACCTCCGCATTCGATTGTCTTGGTTCGAACATTTTAGTTAGCTATGGTGAGGACACTTTGAAAAAAGATTAAAAGTAGTTTCAAACTGTATATGTGTTTCACACCTATATTAAATAGCAGTAGGCAGTAAGCTCTAATCTGGAAAAAGTGATGGTAAAAACAAATTAAGTTAATTTGTTTTCGTGTTCTCTGTGTACGTACAGTAATTAAGAATATTTTGTTTTTGTTAACTATTAACCCCAATGTTTTTGAAAACTATTGTAATCAATATTAACATGAACATTTAAAATGCCAAGTTATATTAAAAGAATAGAATAGATTTTCATGAGCTCAGCTCAGGTATATATATTATCAATCGCCGATCAACGGTTATCTATGCCACTTTAGTTAACTATAACTACAGTAAGAAATATCGTGACAAACTAAAGAAAATTATAAAGGAAAACCTAAATATTATTTATGAATACACGTTTTTCAACAAAACAGGATGGCTAGCAATTATAATAACATAACTAACATTCCCGTTATAAACTACAACTAAATTTAAGCGCTTGAACTAGGAATTGAACCACGACAATTGTGGAACAGCGGGATTAATAAATAATTAGCGGGACGTTAAGATTCCCAGAACGTACCCTACACAAGTAGGTTATTGACGCTTGTAAGATATATGGACGTAACATATTATATATATATATATGTACTTGCTTTTGCAGCGAGAATAATGTTCGGTAGATATCCGCAGTAGAACGAGGGTGGTAGACACAAGTCAAGATTAAATGCCAATGCGACGGTTGGCTCTTGAGTGGTATCCCGTAGAAAAGATGGGGAAAAAAATTTCACATAATCTCACACAAAATCGCACATTCAATTTCTACTACTACTCACGTTATATAGTTTTAATTGTGGTAGTAGGTAGGTTTAGAGTGTCGGAGTTATACAATGCATACAAACAAATCATATTTTACGTTTACCATACCAAATGAAAGTATTTCATATAGATGAGCCTAGATTTGTTAATCGTATTTCTCTAAACACCTAGATAAAAAAAATATTAAAATTCTTGATATCTTCAAAAAAAAGGGCTTCATTAACACATTCATACAAAAGCGGCCCATATAAGATGTTTAGTATTTATATGACGCTATGAAACTTGAAGGAAACATGTCAAGAACAGCTTCCGAAACGTTTACACTCGAAACTAAGCGTAATGAAGTTACTCCGCGAACTAAAATCGAAATTAATCTGTTGCGTTTACTGTTATCATATTAGTGTAAGTGAGAAATTGTAACGAGTCGTAGACAGCCATAATCAT